>JAWHQI010000377.1:0-1200000 GCA_033032865.1 Dactylorhiza incarnata
AATCCTTAGCCAAGGTGCTCAACCTCACAATGCTACTCTTAAGACTTATCAGGAGGGTGAGTAGTGCTTGGTGGAGTTTTCCTTGTCATTGATTATTTGGTTTTAGTTTAGTGACTAAGGACTCCGAATTCACTTGTTTTGCAAACATAACATTTTTAAACCACATTTCTCTAATGAATAAGTGCATGAAAGACAAAAGAATTGTAAT
Organism: Dactylorhiza incarnata; assembly: GCA_033032865.1. Classification (NCBI taxonomy): domain Eukaryota; kingdom Viridiplantae; phylum Streptophyta; class Magnoliopsida; order Asparagales; family Orchidaceae; genus Dactylorhiza; species Dactylorhiza incarnata. The sequence goes on from JAWHQI010000377.1 coordinate 209, forward strand.
AACCAATTCAATGTTGTGTAGGTAATCTATTTAAGCATTTAATTATTTATGTTATTACACTACACAATCATGTAAGAAGAAGATTGTAAACACATGTAGGTTATCAAAAATAAGTGAGTGAATCAATCATTATCAAACATAAGACATTACTCATACTTAGAGGCATGCTAAGCGTTTCTACATATGTTTATCTACTATCAATTTCATTGCACATAACAAGATAATATTCAATGTATGATAAACACAAAACAATGTTTTTTAAGAAACTTGAAAGTTAAATTAAATATTGTATTTAATCTTTAATTGATATTATTAATCATCCTTGACAATGGCAATGAATAACAATCAGTTTTATAAATTTTTTTGGATTTTCTTATATATGCACAAAATAATAAACACACATAGAGTAAAACATATTTTTGTTCTTTGAAATTGTTTTGTAATTTTGTATTTGTTTTTTTATATATATTCTCTAGAAAACATAGAAGTCTTTAATAGCCTTTTAGTAAATGATATTCTATGCCAAAGAAATAAACAAAAATAATGCAAGAGAAAAAATATATATTTTTAATGAAATAAAAATTTGTTTTAAAGGAAATAAAAAGATAGAAAATTTTTACAAACGGACAAATAAAACACACAAAATATTAAAATAATACCAGAAATATTTCAAAAAAAAAAATATTTTGGAGCAAAGGAGCTAACGCCAGGCGTTAACTTCTTAACGCCAAAACAGAACACTAAATTTTGATGTTTTGAAAAATCTTTTTATGATTCATTTGTATTATAAAGAGACCTTCCTTCAGTTGAAATTTCAGAGTATATTGATTAGATTTGAAGTTCTTTTAACATGTTTTTAGTGATTTTCTAAGTACTTGTGTTGGTAAAATCATTAAAGCTCAAAATAATAAAATATGCAAACACAAGATGCAATATTAGGACAAAGATAAATATGCATGATTTATGTATAAAGAGTGAGATAATGTTCATGCAATGAATATAATATAAGTATATCTAAGATCAAGATACCTTAATTACATGACTACACTCTAGCCCCGTACTAAGTGACGGATGGGTATGAGGAGCTGCACACATGTCGTAGGTTGGGTGTTAATCCTATATGCATACAAAAGACGACGATCAACCTAGCACTCTTTCCCCCAGTGCTTCGCAAGGCCCTACTGGAACCCTCCCCGATTAAGGACAAGACACGACTTAGAGGTTAGGTCTCTAATGCACACAATCCTATGCCCTCGCTATTGTGAGAAACAAGTCATAGGTTTAATGATTATGGACATACTAAGCGTGTAGCCTTAAATATATAAACTATGGTATAATTGCATGATTAGTTTTGAATTTACAATTATATCGATGATTGTTGATTTTAAATCCATTTAGAAAATTTTTATTCATGCAAATAACTACAAAGGAAATTATGATTTTAGACTTTAGTAATATAATTTTCTTTAGCATTGCAAGATATATAACTAGCATGGACATTGATTTCTACTAATGGTAAGTGATGATGCTAGTATGATGAATTACGACAACAAGGTGCAAAGCTAAGTAAAATTTGGACAAATATATAATGAATTGCATATATTCAAAATAGAGTTTTAAATTTTCATAGACCTAGAATGAAGTGACAATTCTATTTGATTTCATCTTATTTATATCAAGTTAATTCTTAGGTCTAAAGATAAAGAGATACATGCAAAACAATAAAGATGCACATCACACACACAAAACAAGATATGATACTATAATACCAATAACCATCATATATTTCATAATTCCTAAGGTTGATAGAAATAGTTGATTTAAGATAATTCTTGATAGATCATGAATTACGATATATGATAATAGTGAATTTTAACATAGGATATTAATAGACCAAGATGGAGTGTGTGAAATAATATTCATCATTTTTGTAATTTTTCAATTATGATTTTCATTATATGGGCTATCATATGCAACAAAGAAAATAGACAAATATGCAATAAGTTGCGCATTTAATATTTTAGCCTAAGACCCCTAAAAATCTATTTAAATCCAATTTTGAAAGTAATTTCATTAGTCTTGATAATATCATTTAGCAAATTTAGCATTCAATTATAATGATAATATAAGACATCTATAGGCAAAGGATTTAAAAAGGATAAAACATATAAAAAGGAAAGATAGATCACTTAAAAATCATGACTTTATGTTCAATTTAATTCAATTTGATTTGTTAAACATTAGGCTTAAAATGAAAGTCATATCCCATGATACATAAAGTGATCATAAACAAGTTGGGTCAAAAAAAAATTAAGCATATCATGAAGTAGAGTAATGATATTTCATTTTTAATTTATTTCTACTTCATGCAATACAATGATTCCTATTGAATAAGAGATTTAGGTATCCAAAGGGGACCAAGTGTGATGGTTCCTTTGGGTACCCAAATACATCGTGTAGGCTTTTGGAGAGATAGTGATGAATGGGCCTTTACAAGTGGAGTTAGTGTTTCGTTTTAATTTTGGGCATCCATTCATACTTTGGTTGTTTATCTTTTAAATTCATATTATGATTATATGACATCTTCTTGGAATGATAGTTGTTTGAAAAATAATTCATTTGGGATTTATGTTTATTCAAATTATTTTTCAAAATACATTGATGTTGATAATCATAATGAATTTTATTATATTGATTCTTTGAGAGTTTATAAGAGTGATGGTCTTTCTTAAGAATTGAATGTTGAAAGAGTGAGTTACAATATTTTTAAATGATTGGTTCTTATTTTGATGATTTTCATTTCCACTCTTTCTTATAGACATACTCTTATAATATGAAGTTAAGCTCTTTAAATTTAGATTTCTTAATAAACTAGAGTTAAGAGAATTTTTATTACTTGAAAAATTTTCAATAAACAATTTTAATGATTCTAGTTTATCCTTTAAATTATCATTTTCTTTTATCAAATTTTCATTATGCTCTTTTGAAATTAAAAGTCCTTTTTCTAAAACCTTGAGTTCTTCTTTAAAGTATTATAATCAAAACAAGGTTTAGCATTTTTAATTAAAGAGCTTGAATGAGAATTTAACACATCAATACTTGATTCTACTTTAGCATTTGCTTTTAAAGTTTTATTTTCTAAACGTAGTTTGAAATTAGCATCTTTCAAATTTTTAATTCTACGTTTAACAATATTAAGCATATGTAGTGTAGAAATAGAATTTCTTACAAAGAGAGAGGACTTAGAATTTCTTACATTGCTATGGAATGAGACAAGATTTGAACCAATGGATCCTTTGACATTTTCTTCACATTCTTCTTCCATAGTTGAATTTCCATCTTCTCTTTTGCTTGATGTGTTGCCATCAATTGAGTCCAATATTGTGACGTTGTCTTCTTCTCTTGGATCCATAAGGAATTGCTCATATTCATCATCTGCGGAAGGAAGACTATATGAATTCTCAAGAAATTTCCAAACTTCATAAGCATTAGGAAGTGTATAAATAAGTTTGAAAATATTTTGATCTAATGCACAACATAGACTATTCATTGATTTGGCATTTAAAGAAATTTCATTTTATTTAAAATATATGGGGGCATTTTAATTGTAATATTCCAAACTTCAATATCCAAGGATTTAAGAAATTTTTCCATAAGTATTCTCATCCATTATAATTTTCACCCATAAATAATGGTGGACATAGTGATTTTTCATTTTCATAAAAAATTATCCCCTCTAGAAGATGCGAGATCATGAAGCGCCATTATTCTCGGTTGTGAAGCCGTATTGGAATAACTATGCTCTGATACCATGTGTTGGATCTTACGGCGCCCTTAGAGGGGGGGGGGGGGAATAAGGGTTTTTATGGAATTTAAATCTTATTTAAGTTTATCAGAGTCTGGGACTGATGTTTCAGAATATTATATAGAAAAATATATTTAAATATTCCAGATAGGATTGTAATGAAGATTCCTTTTTTAAATAATTGAAATAAAACTTTTTGTTGACTGTTGCTAACGCCTGGCGTTAAGACTTAACGCTGGCGTTAGCTCTCCAGAGAATATTCCTTAGAACAAAAAGATTGCCACAATGATTTTACTTATGAAATCTTAAATGAAATACAATCCCAGAAAATCAGAGATAATGAAAATAATTATTGTATTTCAAAGATAATTATACAAATGTTAATTTTAATACTTTGATGAAAATAGAAATTAAAACATTCTTGAAGAGGAAATAAAATCAATTGAATAGAACATTAAAAGACATGATTTTATTTCATAATAAATTGAATACACAAATGTTTAATTTCTATAACGCTAGAAATCAAGGCGAAAATATGTAAAAACACTTTGATGATTCACCGGTCCTTCTCCCAAGGACCGGTTGGCTATAGCCTATCTATCCCCAGATAAGGCCTCTAGCCACCCCCTAGATCTACCCTCGACCTAGTCGCCATGCACAAGGCGGCGAATTACCCCCTAGGCCGCACAAGGACCTAGTCGCCAACACAAGGCGAATTTACCCACGGAATCCTTCCCGGAATACGACATTCTCACGAACGATTTCTAAACACAAATTACAAAAGGAAAAATAAAAGATTACAAGATAAGTAAAAAGAAACTCCCCAATAAATTTTGAAGGTGAAGATGAAGTCGATGTAGATGTTGGCGTTCTTGAAACGATCGTCCTTCGTATGGGATATGCGTTGTAGACCTTCTCCTTCAAAATCTTCTTTAGATCTTCATGTTAGCTCAAGGGAGATCTCTTAATTGCTGTAGACGAACCTCTCACCAAAGTATCAGAATTCTGGATTTATCTCTCTCTTGAGAATGAGAGGGGCTGTACATTAAATAGCCTTGGAAGCTAACACACGCTTTAAGGCTACCGCCCGGCATTAGTGAATCATGTACGATAGTTGCTGACATCGTGCATAAAGTCGGGAGCGTGATAGAACCAATTTCGTCGAACGAGACTGATTTCGTCGAACACGCCTTCGTCGAACACGCCTTCGTCGAACACACCTTCGTCGAATGCACTCTTCGTCGAACGGAAAACCGCAACCGTCAGGATCGTGCAAACCGCCGGATCATGGCAGAACAAACTTTCGTCGAACGGAATCAATTTTGTCGAACGGAACTTCAAGTTCGTCGAAAGCAGTTGTCGGTGTGTTGGAACAACCCTATTTCTTATTTGGGCTAGGATCACTATATGTTGACTAAGGACAAAGTTGACCCCAATGTATAGTTTATGGGTCAAGAGTTTTGGCAGTTAGAACTAGAGAATTCATTCCGATTCTACGTTCGACGAACTCCACACTGCGTTCGAAGAACGGCTAGCTGCGTTCGACGAACAGCAAGCTCTCTGCGTTCGACGAACGACAAGCTCTCTGCGTTCGATGAATGTCAAGCACTCTGCGTTCAACGAACGGCATGTTCTCTGCGTTCAATGAATGGCTATCTGTGTTTGACGAACGACGCTCTGCGGTCGATGAAAGATGTTCATTCTGCACTCGACGATCCAGTACGGCTCAGCGCTGATGAACCCATCTCAGCGGTCGAAGAATTTTTCTAAATGCAGCGCTCGACTAATTATATTTTGCTCAAGCTCAGCGGTCGACAAATTTATCCATACTCAGCGGTCGACGAATACTTCTTTCGTTCGACGAACTCTAGTCTGCGTTCGACGAACACATTCAGATCAACGAAAGTTCTCACAGATCGACAAAATTAATTATTCTAGCAAGATTCTTTTGAGGTCGAGGAAGTAAATGTTGTGTTCGACGAAAGTCTTGAGGTCGACGAATCTGCGTTCGATGAATTTTGTTCAGATCGAAGAATTATTATTTAAGATCAGAAATTTCAGAAGGATTATATTTATTCATTCTCTGAACTCAGATCAATGACGGCAATGGCTCTTTCCATCAGATCAAGTAAGGAAAATATAATTCCTTTATTATTTAAGTTATAGCCGTTGACATTTCCTCGAAAGGACATATTCATGGAAAAGGGAAGAGAATACATCGTGACATTTGCACTTCCCAGAAATATGCCTTCAGCGTATTATATTCCATAATATAAGGGATTTGCATTTAATAGCTGTCAGAAATTTGAAAGATACAGCAGAATATACAACAGCTGTTTTTACACGACAGATTATCAAAGAATATTGCTGTATAGAAAACGATAGAAAAAGAAAGAAAGAAATATAGAAGGAAGAAAAGAAATTAAAAATTAGTCTTCTTCCTCCTCAACATTTTTTTTTCAGAGACATAACTTCATTTTCTTCCTCCTTGAGCAGCACACATTTTTTCTGAGAACAACTACACTATCTCTGAGATTTCCTGCTGCAAAGAATAAGATCAAGAAAGAAGAAAAGCTTTAGGAAGAGAAGAGAAAGAAGAACAAAAAGACATCATTTTCTTCTTCCTCAACATCAGCAACTTCATTCAACTGAGAACAACATCAACATTATTCTCTCAGTTATTAGCTGCAAGCACAGATCTTCAAAAGAGCAACAACAAACTGAAGCATTCTTGTCTCTCAATTTAATCAGCTAACAGGAAGATCACCTCTTCAAGAAAAAGCTCCAGCAAAATCAATTGTCAAACATCTCATATCAGACAGAGGAGTTCTTTTCAACATCAAATCCACTAGAGTCTTCTCTATACATCTTGACAGAGAAGAACATCTAAACCCCTCTCTATCCCATTCTATACAGGGTTATAACTCCCTTCAAAAGTTTACCCCATCGGTGGAAAGACACCTGATCAAAAAAATCTAGTTTGTTTTGGGCACCTCATCAAAAGCTCATTGGTGTGAGGGAACCTGATCAAAAATCCTAGTGGATTCCTACCAAGGGTGGTAGAAGAGTAGACGTACCCAAGTTTAGTGGGGACTACTATAGCTCCTTGTGTCTTTTGTGTTTGATTTCTTTTTGGTGTTGTGCTGTGTGCTGTTTTCATTATTCATTTTATTTTAGTTTTTATAAATCACTTACTTATACACATATATATATATCACTATTTTAATTCCGCTATAAAACTAAGGGAAAAGTTTCAAAACTCTATTCACCCCTCCTCTAGAGTTAATTTAAGATCTAACCTCCACTTTCAATTTGTATCAGAGGGTTGTTGATTCTTTACAGGCTAACACCTGAATCATAAAGATCAATTAGATCTTAAATTATTTTAGAGTTTTTATTTTATTTATTTTCTGTTAAAAACTCATGGCACAAAACCTAGAGTATTCAAGCACAAGACCTCCTATGTGCAATCTCAGTAAGTTTGCACTATGGAAAGCAAGGATTAGGTTATATATGAACTCAATTGATGAAGAAATTTTTAATGTGATTTGACAGGGTGACACCTCCAACACCTACAGCAGCAGCAAGTACTAGAACAACAACTGCCAACAATGCTTTCCCACCTCCTGAATGGACAGATGCTCAGAAAAAGCAAAGGAGTGCTGATGAAAAAGCCATGAACATTCTGGCTCAAACAATGTCTGATGTCATCTTTCAAAGAGTGTGGAATGCACCTCAGCAAGAGAAATATGGATTTCTCTCAACAACATTGTTGAGGGATCTGCTGATGAAAGGAAAGACAGGAGATCACATTTTATTTCTCAGTATGAGAATTTCAAGAAAGGAGAAAATGAGATAGTAGCTGATATGTACAATTGGCTCAGCCTCATAATAAATGAGCTGAAGACCTTGGATAAAGTGATCTCTTTCACTGAGATCAATGATATGATTCTAATGTGCTCCCCAGCACATAGGATTCTAGAATCTGGCCTATCAAGGAAGCCAGAAGTCTCAATGAGATTACCACTGAAACTTTGTTGGGTAAGCTCAAATCCTATGCGCAGCTCATCAAATCCAGGGAAGCTGAATCATCTACTTCATCTCCAGCAATAAAGAGAGAAAAGTATATTACTTTCAGAGCAGCTGATGAAGAAGAAAATCTCCAAGAGATGAGGAGTTCATGAGTCTACTTACCCAAAGATTCTACAAGATGGCAAGAAAAGATTTCAGGAAAAGTCATCCAGGAGCCATGAAAAGCCAAGGTATGACAAGTCAAATTCTAAAGAAATCATTTGTTATGGTTGCAGGAAACCTGGACATATTCTGCCAGATTGTCCAGAAAATCAGAAGAAGGAGAAGAGAACTGAAAAAGAAGAAAGAAGACACTCCAGCAAGTCTTCCTCCCACAAGCACCAAAAGAAGGGAAGAGGATTTGTAGCAGAATCCTACAGTGAAACTGAATCAGAACAATCATCCAGCTCTTCAGATGATGAAGAAGAAACAAAAGAAAATGACCAATGTATGATGGCCATTTATCACTCAAGCAGTGAGTTAGTAGATGCTTCTTCATCCAGTGATGATGAAGATAATGAACAAGAGAAGAACTTCTGTATGATGACAATCAATGCCTCAGCCAACAATTCTGATAAAGAAGAATCAGAATCAGAAGCAGAAGATGATGCAGATCAAGTAATATCTAACTTTGATTTTACTTCAGTTGAATTCAAAGATGAATTCAAGGTTCTTTGCTTAGACTTACTAAAATCTGAGAAAGAAATAATCTCACTTAGACATAAGCTAGCTGAAATGAATCAAATAAGTGAAGAAAATGTAAATCTTAAGAAAGATTTGGCTTCCTCCAGGGAACATATTGTTCTCATTGAGAGCAAGTTGTCTGAAGCCAAGAAGTTTGAAGAATCCCTAAATGGGAGAAGCATCAAACTGATGGACATTACAAGCACAGTAAATGCTAGACTTAATAGCAAACTAGGCTTGGGTGCTTCATCAAGTGAGCCACCTCTAATTAAGAAGAACATACTCTCTACACCTACAAAATTCATCTCTGCTAAGAGAAAAGAGGTTGTAGGAGTAAATGAAAACATTTCAAGTAAGACTGTCGAGAATAGCAGAATTCAGCAGAATTGATCGAATGGAGCTCGATGAAATGTATCCACTTCATCGAACGGAGCTCGACGAACTCTGAAGATAGATTTTCTATATAGTAATTATATGAATGACGTTCGACGAAATCTCAGTCATTCGTCGAACGACTCTCGATGAACTAAGCCCAGTTCATCAAACAGAAACTATACAGCAAATCTAAACAATTCTTATTCTTCACATTCTATGAATCCTTTCACTGAATGGATAATACCTCCAAGGAGATATCATACACAAGGTTACAAGGACCAACCTAAAATGTCTTTTATTTCAGATTTTTGTGGAAATATAAAAAGGCCCAAGGTAATCTGGGTCAAGAACAAATAGATTATTTTCTTATTTTTGCAGGTACACAGCTGTCCAAGAATAAATGAAAAATGGTATTTGGATAGTGGCTGTTCAAAAATATGATAGGAAACAAGGCCAACCTGAACAACTACAAGGCAAATCTTGGGCCAAAAGTTATATTTGGAGACTCCAACTATGGACAGACCAAAGGCTATGGAAAAGTCAAAGTTGGAGAAGTCACCTTCAAAGAGGGCATGTCAAAGGACCGAAGCACAACCTCATCAACATAAGTCAATTATGTGATGAAGGGTATCCGATAACCTTCAATAAATTGAAATGCCTTATTAAATCTGCTGATAATGTTATTGTTTTATCAGGTATTAGATAGGGTAATATATAGTTAGTAAATTTCAATTCATCTAAATCAGAAATTTGTTTATTTAATGAATTATGCAAACCTAGTGAACTTTGGCATAGGAGATTAGGACATGTAAACCTTAGGACCATTGCTAAATTATCTGAGGACAATCTTGTTAGAGGTTTACCTTTAGGTTCATACAAGAAAGAAGGTCTTTGTAGGGCATGTCAACTAGGCAAGCAAACAAAAAATAGTTTTAAATCATTATCTAAAATTGATTCACCTAGAATCTTATATTTGCTACATATGGACCTTTTTGGACCTATATCAACAAAGAGTTTAGGGGGGAATTCTTACACTCTAGTTATTATAGATGACTTCTCTAGATTCACTTGGGTGTTCTTTTTGAGAGAAAAGTCAGATAACTTTAAAGTTACAGACTTTCTTAAGAGCATAAAGATTGAGTACTCTACTGAAGTTGCATTGATCAGAAGTGATCATGGCACTGAGTTTGAGTCTCTTCTCATGCAAGAATTCTGTGAGAAGGAAGGTATCAGGCATTGCTTCTCAGCTCCTAGAACTCCTCAACAAAATGGGTAGTTGAAAGGAAAAATATAACTCTAATTGAATCAGCAAGAACATTGCTTGCAAATGTTAATTTTCCCCTATCCTTTTGGGCAGAGGCTGTTAGCACAGCAAACAATGTGCTAAATAGAAGTTTGATACACAAACTTAAGGGTAAGACTCCTTATGAATTACTTAAAGGGAAGAAACCTAACGTTAGCTATTTTAGAGCATTTGGTTGTAAATATTTTGTTCATAATAATGATAAGAAATACCTTAGGAAATTTGAACCAAAATCTGATGAAGGAATTTTCTTAGGCTATTCATTAGTCAGCAAAGCATATAGGATTTATAACAAATCTTCTCTTAAAATAGAAGAATCTATGCATGTTTCTTTTGATGAAACTAATATGTTTTACAAGGAGAAGAATTCTTCTACCATAGAAAATCTGCAGGTACCTACACTATGTGAGCAGCTAGATCAATTAGCTCTACATAAAGAAGTATTTCTAAATCCTGTACAGCAGAATGCTGAAGAAAGTGAAGAGGAAAATCACCTAGATTTTGCTGACAGTTTAAATCAGATAACAGCAGATCATCCTCCACAGGATATAACAGCTGAACAAATTCCACAAGTGGAAATCATTGCTGAACCCACTCTAACTATTGATCACATCACAGTTATAGATCATCCAATATCTCAAATTATTGGTGATATTTCAGCAGGTGTGCAAACAAGACATCAAGTAAATCAGAATATGATGCACACTTGTTTTCTTTCTCAGATTGAACCTCAATCCCTACAAGATGCAGAACAAGATCCCAACTGGATCATTTCTATGCAAGAGGAGCTCAATCAGTTTGAGACAAACAAAGTTTGGGAATTGGTTCCTAGACCAAAGAATCATCCAGTTATTGGAACTAAGTGGGTCTACAGGAATAAGCTAGATGCAGATGGAAACATTGTGAGAAACAAAGCTAGACTAGTAGCTCAAGGATACTCACAAGAAGAAGGAATAGACTATGATCAAACTTTTGCACCAGTTGCAAGGTTAGAAGCAATCAAAATTTTACTTGCATTTGCTGCATACAAGAAATTCAAGGTTTATCAAAGGGATGTAAAGAGTGTATTTTGAATGGAGAAATCAAAGAAGAAGTCTATGTGGAACAACCACTAGGTTTCATCTCTCCAACTCACTCTTCTTTTGTATTTAAGCTTAAGAAAGCTCTCTATGGTCTTAAACAAGCTCCCAGAGCATGGTATGAGACCTTAACTAGTTTTCTTTTAGAGAATAAATTCTGTAGAGGCATAGTAGATAAAACTTTATTTTCAGGATACATACAAAATCAAACTTTGCTAGTTCAAATATATGTAGATGACATTATCTTTGGCTCTATTGATTCAAACTTATGCAAAAGATTTTCTAATCTAATGCAATCTAAATTTGAAATGAGTAGTATGAGTGAACTATCATACTTCCTTGGTCTTTAAGTGAAGCAAACCCCAAATGGAATCTTCATATCCCAATCTAAGTATGCTAAGGAATTAGTGAAAAGATTTGGTATGCCTGATTCTTCCACCATGAAAACACCCATGCCCTCTAATGCTATTGTTGATACTGATGAATCAGGGAAACCTGTTGATCAGAAAGTATATAGAGCAATTGTTGGCTCATTACTTTATCTAACAACAAGTAGGCCAGATATAATGTTTGCTACTTGTATTTGTGCTAGATTCCAAGTTAAACCCAAAGAATCTCATCTAATTTTACTAAAAAGAATTTTGAGATATATAAAGGGTTTCCCTAATCTAGGACTTTGGTATCCAACAACATCTGAATTTGAATTAATTAGATTCTCAGATTTAGATTATGCTGGATGCAGAGTAGACAGGAAAAGCACATCAGGAACTTGTCAGTTTCTTGGTGATAGGCTTGTGTCTTGGTTTTGTAAGAAACAAACATCTGTGTCTATATCAACAGCTAAAGCTGAATACATAGCTGCAGGCAGTTGCCGCTCACAGATATTATGGATACAAAATCAGCTCCTAGACTATGGTGTCAACTTAAATAATTCAATTATATTTTGTGACAATACTAGTGTAATATCTATAGCACAAAATCCAGTTCTCCATAGTAGGACTAAACACATAGAAATTAGGCACCACTTCCTTAGGGATAATGTGGATAAAAACAAAATTTGCCTACAATTCATCTCTACTGATTTGCAAAGAGCTGACATTTTCACCGAGCCCTTGGATGAAAAGAAACATATATTCTTTATAAATCAGTTGGGACTGATAGATGGAGATTCAATATGATAAAAATTAAGTTTTCTATTTACCCCTAATTTCTTATCATATCAAACTAAGTTTTTTATTATATAAATGCATACAGAATTGTTTCTCTTTCTAGTTCCCTTTGCACTTGATCTCTATTTATTGTGCAGGAACAATAGCAATGACAATCTTGCATCCTTCCCTACCTCCATCAAATGTCCCTTCTTCGAGGGGCCTAGCTTCAGCTTTCCTGAAACTAGGCAGGGGGAGAAGTTTGTATGAACAAGCTCCATTTGATATAGTGCTTTGCTTAGGGGGAGTTGTTCTATAAACTAGGCAAGGAGAGAAAGCTGAAGAACCTCCAGTCTCAGGGGGAGACACACTCAGGGGGATTTGCTGTATGAAGAAGCTTGATAAAGCTCACAACAGTTTGCTGTTTCAGAAAAATTCAGATACAGTTCATGATCAAGTTACTACAGCTCAGCTCAGGAGAAGAATTTTTGATATAGCAAATTCAGTATCAGTTATTGCTACAAGCACAGCTAATCAGAATTATAAAGCTGTTTTGGATTTAAAAGAAGCAGCAGATAACATATTCAGAATATAAAGATTCAGTTAAGAACAATTTCAGAAAGCTGATTAACATAGCAGATACAGTTCAGTTTCAGATCAGAATTCAGAACAACACAGTTCAGACAATATCAGAATTCAAGAATTCAGAAAGAAAGAATTCAGAGAAAATCAATGGTTCTGATTGTATTTCTATTAGTTTTGTTTTCATTAAAATGTTTCAAACTCAGAGTACTATTCATTTTATATCTGATAAAATATTCAAAAAATATCAGATATATTCATGCTCTGTTGTTTTTGCTGCGTTAGTGTTTGTTTATTTTCAATTTTTGTCAAATAGTGTCCTAACCCAAATAGGGGGAGATTGTTGGAACAACCCTATTTCTGATTTGGGGTAGGATCAGTATATGTTGACTAAGGACAAAGTCGACCCCAATGTATTGTTTATGGGTCAAGAGTTTTGGCTGTTAGAACTAGAGATTTCATTTAGATTCTGCGTTCGACGAACTCAACACTGCGCTCAACGAACGACTAGCTGCGTTCGACGAACGGCAAGCTCTCTGCGTTCGATGAACGACAAACTCTCTGCGTTCGACGAACGGCAAGCACTCTGCGTTCAACGAACGACATGTTCTCTGCGTTCGACGAACGACTATGTGCGTTCGACGAACGACGCTCTGCGGTCGATGAAAGCTGTTCATTCTGCGCTCGACGATGCAGTCCGGCTCAGCGCTCGACCAACCCATCTCAGCGGTCGAAGAATTTGTCTAAATGCAGTGCTCGACTAATTATATTTTGCTCAAGCTCAGCGTTCGACAAATTTATCCATGCTCAGCGGTCGACGAATACTTCCGTTCGACGAACTCCAGTCTGCGTTCGACGAACACATTCAGATCGATGAAAGTTCTCACAGTTCGACAAAATTAATTATTCTAGCAAGATTCTTTTGAGGTCGACGAAGTAAATGTTGTGTTTGACGAAAATCTTGAGGTCGATGAATCTGCGTTCGACGTATTTTGTTCAGATCGAAGAATTATTATTTAAGATCATAAATTTCAGAAGGATTATATTTATTCATTCTCTGAACTTAGATCGACGACGACAATGGCTCTTTCCATCAGATCAAGCAAGGAAAATATATTTCTTTTATTATTTAAGTTATAGCCGTTGACATTTCCTCGAAAAAGGACATATTCAAGGAAAAGGAAAGAGAATACATCGTGACATTTGCACTTCCCAAAAATATGCCTTCAGCGTATTATATTCCTTAATATAAGGGATTTGCATTTAATAGCTATCAGAAATTTGAAAAGGAAGAAGATACAGCAGAATATACAACAGCAGTTTTTACACGACAGATTATCAAAGAATATTGCTGTACAGAAAACGACAGAAAAAGAAAGAAAGAAATATAGAAGGAAGAAAAGAAATTAAAAATTAGTCTTCTTCCTCCTCAGCATTTTTTTTCAGAGAACAGAACTTCATTTTCTTCCTCCTTGAGCAGCACACATTTTTTCTGAGAACAACTACACTATCTCTCAGATTTTCTGCTGCAAAGAATCAGATCAAGAAAGAAGAAAAGCTTCAGGAAGAGAAAAGAAAGAAGAACAAAAAGAACATCATTTTCTTCTTCCTCAACAATAGCAACTTCATTCAATTAAGAACAACATCAACATTATTCTCTCAGTTATTAGCTGTAAGCACAGATCTTCAAAAGAGCAACAACAAACTGAAGCATTCTTGTCTCTCAATTTAATCAGCTAACAGGAAGATCATTTCTTCAAGAAAAAGCTCCAGCAAAATCAACTGTCAAACATCTCATATCAGATAGAGGAGTTCTTTTCAACATCAAATCCACTAGAGTCTTCTCTATACATCTTGACATAGAAGAACATCTAAACCACTCTCTATCCCATTCTGTACAGGGTTAAAACTCCCTTCAAAAGTTTACCCCATTGGTGGCAAGACACCTGATCAAAAAATCTAGTTGGTTTTTGGGCACCTTATCAAAAGCTCATTGGTGTGAGGGCACCTGATCAAAAATCCTAGTGGATTCATACCAAGGGTGGTAGAAGAGTAGACGTACCCAAGTTTAGTGGGGAACTACTATAGCTCCTTGTGTCTTCTTTGTTTGATTTCTTTTCTGTGTTGTGCTGTGTGATGTTTTCATTATTCATTTTATTTTAGTTTTTATAAATCACTTACTCTATACACATATATATATCACTATTTTAATTCCGCTATAAAACTAAGGGAAAAGTTTTAAAACTCTATTCACCCCCTCTAGAGTTAATTTAAGATCTAACCTCCACTTTCAGGGCATAATGTCATCGAGCGCAGGCTCAGTTCATCGAACGGAACTCCTTGTTCATCGAACTCAGCTTGTCGAGCGCAAGTTCGTCGAGCGCAGGAAATTTCGTCGAACAGAACTCCTCGTTCATCGAACACAGCTTCCTTCAGGTTTCGTCGAGCACCTTCAGAGTTCATCAAACGCAGGTTCAATTCGTCGAACGTAGGTCCAGTTCGTCGAACTCAGGTCTAGTTCATCGAACGCAGGTCCAGTTCGTCGAACGCAGGTCCAGTTCGTCGAACGCAGGTCCAGTTCGTCGAACGCAGGTCCTGTTCGTCGAACGCAGGTCCTGTTCGTCGAATGCAGTTTCTTCAGGCAGAATTTTGTCGAACGGAGAGCAAAGTTTGTCGAACGGCTAGTGCCGGCGTTAAGTACTAATGCCCGACGTTGTCTCTGCCTTCTCTCCACCTTCTCAACAGATTTCTTCTCGACGACATTTCTTCTCGACGGATTCCTTCTCAACGGAGGTTAACGCTGGGTGTTAACCGCTAACGCGGGGCGTTAGCTCTCTTTTCAGAGAGTCATCTCCAATCAGTATACTATTCAAGGAATGTGTAGCTATAGTTCCTGTACAACCTGCACACTATAAACACACAAAATACTAGATCAAATACAAAATGGTATTTGTTATTCTCAAACCAAGAGATGCGGAACATAGGCTCCAACAGCGGTGAGCCACCAAAATCCTCCTCTCGCTCGCTGTTTCCTGCCATCTCTTCCTTGGTGTTTTCTTGAACTAGTTGCACTCCAAGCTCACCGCACCAAAAATGTTGAACCAGGACTTGGCTTCTTTGTGGAGCTCGGGGCCCTCAATGAAGAGGGGCAGCTAGCACTTACTAATTCCTCGGAAGGAAACCGACCGGAGGACTCGGAACTAAGGACAGGACCCTTGGTCGCAGCGAAGAGGTCCCACCACACACCTAAAAGATATTTGAGCGCTTCCCCTCCCAAGCAAAAGCTGAAATTGTGCACCTTGGGGAGCCCGGAGAGCTAAGCCAAGATAACCAAGGGAGAAAGAAGCTTAGAATGCTGAGATCAGAATCCCTACCAAGGTGCCCCTCAAGGTCTATTTATAGTTTTTAAGTCTGGTCTGTCAATAGCGGGATTTCGCCCTACGCTTTTGCTATATGCAGGCAAAAAAGGCTCTACCAACATCCAAAGCTCCGCTGTTTGGAGGGGGTAACTGCAGACCACCAAGGGTCTTTAGGTAAAAACAATTCTGAACCCCTCTAGGGAGGGTCACCTACAAGGACCTCTCTCACAAACCGAGAGGCTCGGCTCGCTCATTGTTTCTGTGAGCGAACGACGCGGGCCTGGCTCGCTCACCCTCCCGCGATGTGGTCAGAGGAGAGCCCGGTCGCCTGGCCTCCTGGCTCGCTCGCCCTCTTACTCCTTTCTCTTGTTTATTCTGTTGTCTCTGCTTTCCATATGGCGGACACCAGGGTTGTACAGGGAAGGCCGCCGCTCTGCCTGCTAAGGTCGCAACACTCAGAGCCGGCCCTGTTCAAATGACGATGAGGCCAGGAACATCTGGCGGTCTCCCAGAAGAGAGGACTGACTTCTGAGGTCATTGTGATTCCCATGACGCAGGTAGATAAAGAGATGGCAAAGATCCATCGAGCCGCAATGTCAGCAAATCATAGCCTGGCGACTGTTCTGACCATCATCAATGAGATGCAGGATATTGCGGTTTTCATTGGTAAAAAGTGTCCGCCTAGGAGATAGATTTTATTTTTTGATTCTATGTGGTCTCAATACACTAGCTCTGAATAATTTGGATTTGTTGTAATATATCGTGACAATTTAATTTTCATTCTATGCGATCTCTATATTTTATTGTGATGTGATCTCTTTCCATTAGCTTATTTCTCTTTTGCTGCTTGAACTGCTGCGATCTCACTTTATTGAGACCGATTATGCTGCTTGCTATCTCTCTTAAATCATGCAGGTCAGCGGTCTGCACAACTTGCTGGGCGGTCTCCAAAAAAGTAATAATTACGAAATTATCCCCCAGTTCTATAAATAGTTGGATTCGGATCCATCATTTCATCCGTCATTATGAAATTATCCCTAAACTAGTATCAGCAATCTCCAAAAATGGTGACCGCTCGCGCGACCGCTACAGAACTATTCCTCGAAGCCAATCACAATCCCTGCTGCCTTTCTAAAGATGTGAAAGTGCACAGTTAACCTCACTAGAATTCTTTAGAGGGGGGGGGGGGTGAATAGAGGTTTAAAAATACTTTGTGCAATTATATATATGTGTAATAATCACAGATTTAAGCTTCCCACATACCAACAAGAATTAAGCAAGTAAAGAAGAAAAATGACAAGAAGAAAATCATAGCACAACACAAGGAAATATAGTGGTTCCCCAAACTTTGGGTAGTCCACTCTTCTACCCCCTTGGTAGGAATTCACTAACTTGCACTGAGTCTTTTGATAAGGAGACTCTTAGAACCAGACTGAGTCTTCTTGAGGAGACTCTTAGAACCACTACAACTGAATTTTTTGAAGAGAGATTCTAAAAACTCTTTTACACAGTTTGAAAATGAAGTAAGAATGAGAAGAAGAAGTAGAACAAGTAGAAGAACAGAAAACAATATATGTAAGAAAGCATCTTCTTCCTAGCAAGAAGATTAGAAGCACAAGTATAGTGAATATGATCTCTCTTCTATAGTGAGAAGGAGATTGTAAGCTTTTCTCTCTTTTGTGAGAGCTTTCAGAATTGCAGCAGAATGACTTCAGAAGGAGGAGAAATGAAGGATTTTTCTTTGCTGCAGCACACTATCTCTTTTCTCAGCTTTCTCACTCTTCACTTGGGAGCTCTTCCTCTTTTTTAAAATGTATATGGTGGATCACTGGGTTATTGTTCTCTGTCGACCTCCTTCTTATTTATAGCTCTGCTTACAAGATATTGCTAAAGGAGAATAATCAATTAGCAGATAGAGAATTAGAAAGAGATTTAGAATTTCCATAATCAATATTTCTGTAGAAGGAAAGGAATTCATTCTGATTTCAAATAATATCCATAATAATCTTAATCAAATTAGCCAAGAATCAAATAGAAGGAAAGGCTGATTCAGAACGGCTATAAAAGAATAATATCATTCCATAAAAATCAGATCTACAGAAAGAAGGAAAGAGATCTAGCGTGTTTTTGAATTTCTTATAGATATCGACGTGCGTCGATTATTATTCGACGTGAACGTCGACTTCATCCTAGCTGAACGTCGAGAGGAGAATATGGAAGGTGCGTCGACTAAGGTGTGTCAACTTTATTAAATGCGCCGACTAGAAGTCAGAGGTACGTCGACAAAGATTACATCGAATTCTTCTTAGAGTTACTTCGACTCATTCTGAGAGAAAACATCGACTACATTTCGACGTTGCGTTGAATACTATTCGACGCATATTTACTTAGACTAATTTTTCATTCTTAGAAATTATATTCTTCTTAATTCTAGGGGTTAAGATAAGTCATTTCTCCAACAATCTCCCCCTATTTGTCTTAACCCTATCTAGAGGGAAAATTGTATCCGTATTTAATCAACACAGCAAAGCATTTATATAAAGAAGAAATATGCTAAGCAATCAGAGGAAATCATATAACAAGTAATTGTTTTTCACAAGATTTAAACTAGAAACTTCTTGTTATACATGAAATTGACAAGGCAGAATAAAGTTTCTAGATAAATTTTTCAATAGCATCAATAATATAGCCCCTAGGCTCTATCAGGATGCTCCTGGACATTTCTGGTGATTGTGTGTAGTTTCTCCAGGACTTTGTCAGCATCAGGGAGAGTGTCATTTATAGAATAGCCCTTGCTGATGATAATTGCTGCCTTTTCATCAATCATCTCAATTGTAATGTTTTCAGGTTTCTTTTGAGTAGGCTTGGGCTCAGGTGGTCCTTTGTTGTCAACCTTTGGCATATATTTTCTCTTCTCTGATTGCTGTTTCTCAGGGATCTCAGTTATTTTTCCTTTCCCTTTCCAGGGTGAGTCATGCCATTTGTCTAATCTTGCAGGTCTTTTGGGCTTCTTATAGGGAATGTAAATATCTTTCGCACACCCAACACCCCTCTTGTGTTTTTGTCCTTTTTCTAGGATGAGTCCTGCCTGAGGATTTTTCTTTTGATAAGCTTCAACATCAAACAATTTCTTTGGAAAGTTTGATGGAAGATTCAGTAAGAATCTGTTCTTTAGTCATCCCCTTCTTGATCTTTTCCAACCAGATATTCCTTTTATCTTCTACTTCTTTCCTAGCTGCTTCATATTCATACAACTCTCTTTCTCTTATTTCTTCATGCCTCCTTTCCATGTCAGGATCATGGTATTCCTTTACAGGACTGTTAGGAGTGATATTAGGCATTCTTTCAAACCTTTTTATCTCCTCAACAGCCTTTCTATATTTCTTTTCCTTTGCATAGTCTTTTCTTTCTTCTTTGGAGAACTTCTGCCAATGAGGGATGGCTTCTCTTCTTCTTTCCATTTGTCCTCTTGGTTTTTCCCTAGATAGCATTTGTGGAGGTAAAGGTAGCAGAGGAGGTAGAGATGGAGGTTGAAGTGGTGGAAGAAGCAGAGGTGGAGATGTTGTTTCTTTTTAGGAGGAGAAGGTGGAGAAGGAACTTTTGAAGGAGAGGGAATTTGTTCTGTAACAAGAGGCAAAATGTCCTTTGGAGGAATATCTTCAAGTAAGGGTGTCTTGAGTTTGATATAGCTAGCAGAGAAGCCAGGTGAGTGATGCTGATATTCTTCTACACACAAGAGTGCCTCAATCCAGACTTGCCCTTTTAGGTCATCAGAAAAAGCTGTTTCTTCCTCCCCCTGGACTTCTATATTTTGTACTGCAATAATCTCCCCTGAACATATGGGGTATCTACTCTGAATGCTGAATCCACATCATGGTCTCCTTCTGTATGATAGGAAGAGGATTCACCAAGGTGTTTGTTGAAGGTGTAATCAGAGTGATTGGAGAAGATTTGAGCTTATGGTAAAGAGAAAATGAAGTTGGTTTAATACTTAAAGATAGTATTTTGAGATTGGAGAAGAGTTAGCCCTGAGCTTTAAGAAAAACCTGGATAGGGGGGTTTCTGGAGCAACTCTCCCCCTGGTTTATATCCTTCAGAAAGGATGTAAACCCTTTTGGCGACAGAGGTTGTTCTTGAAGAAGAACATGAAGCTCAGGAAGAGAAGCAGAGAGGTTGGCCAATTTGGCTTCACAGTTGGTGAGCATGTCGGCACACTCATTGGAGAAGTTGGTCAGACGTGTCTGGAAGTCATTCAGAAGTTGTTCCAGAGCATTGTTTATTGTTTTGATGAGAGCATATTGAGCAGGGGTTGGCGCCATTGATGTATAGAGAGAGGTACAAGACGAAGATTTTTGGCGGTTTGGGAGAGTATGATTTATGAAATAAGAGATGTTATTTAAAGGAGGTGAAACATCAAAAAGGAAACAGAAATTAAGGTATATTAGGTAACCAATCGTCAAAAGAAGAAGGGAAGATTTGTTTCCAGTTTTATTATGAAGTCGACATTACGTCGAATTGGAGTCGACGCATGGTCGATGTGTCGGAGCATCTGTGACGTTGGTCATTGATGTCGACGTATGTGTCAATATGGAGTCGACGCTTCGTCGAAACATTGTCAGCCTAATATCCTGTCGACGTGGTCGTAGACTTGCGTTGAGATTATATCGACGGTGCGTCGATAGGGGATCGATGTATCTTTGTCTTTAAGAAATCAATGCTAGCGTCGAGTTCCTCTCGATGGTGCGTCGATAGTTAATCGACGTGTCTTTAAGTACTTGCTTAGTTTTTCTGATTTCCTTTAGATTTCCCCAACAATGGTGTTTATAAGCTTCCGTCAAGCATTCCCAAGGTGTTGATAAAGTAAGTATGCTTAGTTCATCTAAGGGTTTGGTAAAAATGTCTACTCTTTGACTATCTATAAGAATATATTCTAAGGTTATCTTACCTTTTTCTACATTGTCTCTAAGAATGTGATGTCTGATCTCTATATGTTTGTTCTACTACGAAGGACTGGGTTGGATGCTATGGATATAACACTAGAGCTATAACAATAAATTTTAGAGTTATTGACTTCCAATTTATAGTCAAGAAGCTGATTTTGCATCCAGAGGATTTGTGAACAACAACTCCCAGCAGCTATATATTCAGCTTCAGCTGTTGAGGTTGAGACTGAAGTTTGTTTCTTACTGAACCATGATATTAATCTGTCACCTAGGAATTGGCAAGTACCAGATATGCTTTTCCTATCAACCCTACATCCAGCATAGTCTGCATCTGAGCATCCTATTAATTCAAAATTTGTTTCTGCTGAGTACCACAGACCTAGTTCAGGTGTTCCTTTTAGGTATCAAATAATCCTTTTTATAGAAGTGAGATGGGATTCTTTTGGATCAACCTGAAATCTAGCACATATGCAGGTTGCAAACATAATGTCAGGTCTGCTAGCTGTTAGATAGAGAAGGGATCCTATGATTGCTCTATATGTCTTTTGATCTACTGATTTTCCCGTATCATCCTTTTCTATAATGGCATTAGTTGCCATATGTGTTTTCATGGTAGATGCTGATTCCATACCAAATTTTTTCATTAATTCTTTAGTGTATTTAGATTGTGAGATAAAGATTCCTTCACTGCTTTGTTCTCTCATACTACTCATTTTAAATTTTGATTGCATTAGATTAGCAAATCTTTTACAAAGTTTGGGATGAGTTGAGCTAAAGATGATGTCATCTACATAGATTTGAACAAGAAGGAGTTGATTTTTATGGGTTCTAGTAAAAAGTGTTTTATCTACTTTTCCTCTTTCAAAATAATTTTCTAAAAAGAAGTTGGAGAGAGTTTCATACCAGGCTCTAGGTGCTTGCTTAAGACCATAAAGTGCTTTGTTAAGTCTATAAACAAAATTAGGTGAGGAGGGACTGACAAAACCTGGTGGTTGCTCTACATACACCTCTTCTTGAAGGTCACCATTCAGAAAAGCACTCTTGACATCCATCTGGTAAACTTTCATATTCATGAAGGCTGCATAGGCAAGAAAGAGTCTGATTGCTTCCAATCTAGCTACTGGAGCAAAGGTTTGATTGTTGTCTATTCCTTCTTCTTGTCTGTATCCTTGTGCTACAAGTCTTGCCTTGTTCCTGACAATTACTCCAGTGGAATCTAGTTTGTTTCTGTATACCCACTTTGTACCAATGATTGGGTAGTTTCTTGGTCTCTCAACTAGGTTCCATACTTTGTTTCTCTCGAATTGGCTTAGTTCTTCTTGCATGGCTATGATCCAGTGAGGATCACAATTTGCTTCCTCAACTTCTTTGGTTCAACTTGAGATAAGAAGCATTGGAGCATCCTCCCATTGGAGACTTGGTGTCTTGTTCTTACTCCAGTATTGGGGTCTCCAATTACTTGGGATTGTGGATGATTTTTCATGTTGATCCCTGTCCTGCTTGGATTTGTCAGATGTTCTTCTTCCTCATTAACAATGGGATCATTGCCCAACTATTCTTCCTGAACCATGTTCTCTTGTGGGAGTTGGTTTTGATTGCTCTTTTCTGAACCTTCTTCATGCTCTTGTTCAGACTCCTCACTTGGTTCCTGTAGCTAGTTTTCTTTCCCAGTTTATCTGTTCTCTAGAGTCAGTTGTTCAAGATGAGTCTCTATGCTGCTATCTTCCTGTGGAAAAGGATTGGTGGAAGTTTCCTCCCCCTTAAACAACATGTTAGTTTCATCAAATATAATGTGCATAGATTCTTCAATTCTGAGAGTTCTCCTGTTATAACATCTATATGCTTTACTAGATGATGAGTACCCCAGAAATATTCCATCATTAGACTTCTTGTCAAACTTGGCATGATGATCTTTCCCATTATTTAGAATAAAGCAAGCACATCCAAAAATTTTAAAGTATTTAACACTGGGTGTTTTTTCCCTTCAGAAGCTCATATGGAGTTTTTGCCTTAGTTTTGTGAATGAGGCTTCTATTTAGAACATAGTTTGCAGTATTGACTGCTTCAGCCCAGAAGGTTTTTGGTAATCCTGATTCTGCAAGTAAGGTCCTTCCTGATTCAATTAAAGTTCTATTCTTTCTTTCAGCAACTCCATTTTGTTGAGGAGTTCTAGGGGCTGAAAAACTTTGTTTAATACCTATATCCTCACAGAAACTACAAATTGACTGATTTTCAAATTCAGTCCCATGATCACTCCTGATAATTGAAACATGAGTATTGAACTCAGATTGGATCTGTCTTATGAATCTTGAGAGAATCTTATGGGTTTCAGACTTGGCCCTCAGAAAGAATACCCAGCTAAACCTAGAATAATCATCTACAATAACTAAGGTATAAGACTTTCCACCTAAGCTCTGTGTGGATATGGGACCAAAGAGATCCATGTGCAGTAAATAGAGGATCCTAGGGGAGTCATCCTTACCAATTGGTTTGAAGGATGACTTGGTCTGTTTTTCTAGTTGGCAAGGTCTACATGGGGAGTCCTTAGAGAATTTACCCTTTGGTAGGCCTCTTACTAGGTTATTCTTTTATAGTTTAGTAATGGTTTTGTAGTTTAGATGACCCAGTCTCCTATGCCATAATTCACTTTTATTAATAATATTGTTGAACAAACAAACTTCTGTGGGTGAGGAGCTAAAGTCTACAATATATACCTTCCCTTTTCTAATTCCATTGAGTACTATGGCACCAGTCTTGATATCAATAATATGGCAAAATAGTGTGGTGAATTTTACCTCATACTTACCACTGTCACATATCTGACTTATACTTATCAGATTGTGCTTCAGTCCTTTGACTACTGCCACATTCTTGAAGGTGACTTTCCCTTCTTTGAAATCTCCAAAGCCCCTGGTTTGGCCACAGCTAGAATCTCCAGATGTCACTAGTGGTCCAAGTCTATCCTCAAAATTGATTAATAGGTTTTTGTACCCTGTCATGTACATGGAGCATCCACTGTCCAAGTACCACACCAGCCTGGACATGTGATACATCTGCACATAAAGTTTTAAACATTAGTTTGGACCCTCCTAAGCTGGGGTCCATTCCTCCCAACAGTGAAAGGTTTAATGAAAGAATAAGTGGGTTTTTCAGAATATCCTTCCTCCTTTAGGGGTATTGGCTTATCATACCAATTTCTTTAGTAATGTTGCAGAAATAATGTTCATAATAAAAGGAAATGGATTGAGAGGACTTTGGAAAAAGGAGATATTCCTGTTAGATTGGTTGCGTCGATATGAATTTGACGTATGTTTAAAGTTGCGTCGAGTGGAAGTCGACGCTTCCTTCATTCTGTGGTTACTTTTAGTCGAAGCATAGGAGAGATTGCGTCGATTGGAAGTCGATGTATTTTGGTGTCTGCGTTGATTAGAAATCGATGCATTATTTGAGTTGCGTTGAGTAGAATTCGACGCACGTCGATAATGATTCGACGCAAATTTGTTTCTTTTCTGAGGATATTTACCTAGGATTCCTTCATGCATAGTGAGATTATTTTTGTTAAAAACCGTGGTTGTTTCTGGATTTTCTTGTGATCTTTCTCCTATCAGATGATTCTCCCTAGTGAAGTGAATGGGATGTCTCCAGACAGATTTGCTGGGTGACTGAGGTTTGGGTTCTAAGTTAGTGTTATATTCTAGTTGTCTAAATCTATCAGTGAGATTGTTAGAGATATTCTTGAGCTTCTGACTTCTGCCATTAGAGAGTCTTCAAAGGATTTTGCCTTTGCTAGCTCATTTCTTAGTGCTTGATTTTCAGTATTGATTTTATCTAGTTGCTCCTCTGAGAGTCCTAGACTGAGCTCATAGTTTTTATGTTGTATATTTGTTTTTTTGAGATTGTTTAGTTCATTTCTTAGTTTCTTCACTTCTTTCTCAGATTTGACTAGATCTACACAGAATTCTTTGAAACTATTTTTGAAATCAGTGGAAGAGAAATCTATATCATCAAATATATTTACCAGAGATGTATCTTCAGGCTTTTCAGTAGCCATCAAACAGGTTTCCTCTTGCTTAGCCTTTTCCTGATCATCTTCAGATGAGGTACTCCCTTCAGATTCTGAATCACTCTATGATTGAGCAATGGACCCTTTCTCTTTATTCTTCTTCTTCTTTAGATCTGTTCTTTTTAGATCTTTCTTATTGTTGATCTCTTTAGGACATTCAGGTGCATTGTGTCCAGGTTCCCTGTAAGAGTAACATATAATCTCTTTATTAGGAGTTTTGTCATACCTGGTTCTTGAGTCTCTCCTTCTGGATCCTTCTGTTTTGATCCACTTCTTGAACCTTCTGGCCAGTAGACTGATCAGCTCTTCATCATTTATAGAGGGTTCACCTTCAGTAGCCTTTAAAGCAATGCTCTTTTCTTTTGAGAGTGGAGGAGCCTTTTCTTTCTCTTCTTTCCCAGCTCTTGTTTTCAACAACTGTTCATAAGATCTTAATTTACCCAACAGGACATCTGTTGAGATTTCTTTTTGACTTCTGGAGTCTTTAATTGGCCAGATTCTTGAATCCCAAGAGCTAGGGAAGCAAGTTAGCAATTTGTCATTTATCTCAGTGAGAGATATGTCATTCTCAATAGTTTTTAGCTCATTTATTATGAGGCTGAATCTGGCATACATGTCAGCAACACTTTCATTTTCTTTCTTCTGGAAGTTTTCATATTGAGAGATGAGTAATGCCTTTTTATCCTTCCTCTCATCAGCACTCCCTTCTACCATTTTATTGAGAGCTTCCCATATTTCCTTAGCTGACTCATATTCAGCAATCTTTTGGAAGATTTCATCTGAGAGGGTTGAGACTAAGATATTCATAGCCTTGGCATCACATGCTTGAGCTTTCTTTTCTTCATCTGTCCATTCAGCCTTTGGAGCAAGTGTTTGTGTGACCTTTCCACTTGAGTCCTTCTTGAATGGCTTGGGAGGACCTGTCATAATAACATCAAATAATTCTCCATCAATAGAGTTTAGATAAATTTTAATTCTTGTTTTCCAAAGTGCAAACTTTTCAAGGTTGCAAATTGGTGGTCTAGTGGAAGCATAATCTTTGATTTGTGCCATGTGAAAAATAAATTTTAGAAATATATATATAAGAGGTAGGTTCTTTTTAATCAAGGAGTTAACCTTTTTAGATCAACCTCGCTTTGATACCAATTGAAAGTGCACAGTTAACCTCACTAGAATTCTCTAGAGGGGGGGGGGGGGTGAATAGAGGTTTAAAAATACTTTGTGCAATTATATATATATATGTGTAATAATCACAGATTTAAGCTTCCCACACACCAACAAGAATTAAGCAAGTAAAGAAGAAAAATGGCAAGAAGAAAATCACAGCACAACACAAGGAATATAGTGGTTCCCCAAACGTTGGGTAGTCCACTCTTCTACCCCCTTGGTAGGAATTCACTAACTTGCACTGAGTCTTTTGATAAGGAGACTCTTAGAACCAGACTGACTCTTTTGATAAGGAGACTCTTAGAACCACTACAACTGAATTTTTTGAAGAGAGATTCTAAAAACTCTTTTACACAGTTTGAAAATGAAGTATGAATGAGAAGAAGAAGTAGAACAAGTAGAAGAACAGAAAACAATATATGTAAGAAAGAATCTTCTTCCTAGAAGAATATTAGAAGCACAAGTATAGTGAATATGATCTCTCTTCTATAGTGAGAAGGAGATTGTAAGCTTTTCTCTCTTTTGTGAGAGCTTTCATAATTTGCAGCAGAATGACTTCAGAAGGAGGAGAAAATGAAGGCTTTTTCTTTGCTGCAGCACACTATCTCTTTTCTCAGCTTTGTCACTCTTCACTTGGGAGCTCTTCCTCTTTTTCAAATGTATATGGTGGATCACTGGGTTATTGTTCTCTGTCGACCTCCTTCTTATTTATAGCTCTGCTTACAAGATATTGCTAAAGGAGAATAATCAATTAGCAGATAGAGAATTAGAAAGAGATTTAGAATTTCCATAATCAATATTTCTGTAGAAGGAAAGGAATTCATTCTGATTTCAAATAATATCCATAATAATCTTAATCAAATTAGCCAAGAATCAAATAGAAGGAAAGGCTGATTCAGAACGGCTATAAAAGAATAATATCATTCATAAAAATCAGATCTACAGAAAGAAGGAAAGAGATCTAGCGTGTTTTTGAATTTCTTATAGATATCGACGTGCGTCGATTATTATTCGACGTGAACGTCGACTTCATCCTGGCTGAACGTCGAGAGGAGAATATGGAAGGTGCGTCGACTAAGGTGTGTCAACTTTATTAAATGCGCCGACTAGAAGTCAGAGGTACGTCGACAAAGATTACGTCGAATTCTTCTTAGAGTTACTTCGACTCATTCTGAGAGAAACATCGACTACATTTCGACGTTGCGTTGAATACTATTCGACGCATATTTACTTAGACTAATTTTTCATTCTTAGAAATTATATTCTTCTTAATTCTAGGGGTTAAGATAAATCATTTCCCCAACAAGATGAATATGTGAACTTCTTGGAGAAGCACATGACTCAAAATCAGATCATCGTCAAGTTGCCATCAGAAGATGAAGGCTTGAATATTGGAGAGGAGAATAAGTTCATCATCCCAATCGATCACTTCGATTGCGGTCGGACATTCCCTCTCACTGGCGAAGTCCCGAAGGTGATGGAGTACTTCGACATAGTGTTCACCCAGTTGCCATCGAACTCAATCGGTCTCATGACCATCTTTATCAATTACTTGAGATTGGCGAGAATAAAGTTCACAATAAATCTGTTCTACGCGACCTTCTTCGTGAAGTCGCTGAAGGAAGGAAAAAGAATGAGGTGTTCAAAGGTCTCCTTTACTTCTCTTGCAATGGGATCTGATAGTTTACTTGGTAGTTGTCTAACTCACCTAGAGGTTGGGAGGGGGTGGGGGGGAGGGGTGAATAGGTTCCTTTGAAATTTTCTACTTACAGCTAGTAGTTATTAAGTGATTGAATAAAGTAATAGCAAACACACAGAAAGAACACAGCTGTTTTGATGGCGACGACGGCCCTCAACGTGAAGATGTTGGTAACGATGCACCTACGGAGAGTGGCGCGCTTACGGATGAAGGCGACACGCCGACCAAGGATTTACGCCATCACCGCCACGGCAACATTGATGCACGCCGTTACAATCTCCGCCCGAGGCACAAGCAAAACAATTAATAATTATAATAGTCTTATTACAATGATTAATTTTATCTCCATTATATTTTATGTCACTTTAATGTTTTAATTTTTTGTCATGTTTAATTTTTGGACTGCGTTTAGTCAAAACTGTGGCAAAGCCTATAAAAGGCCATGATGTAATATTTTTAATTTTAATTTTGATGAAGAGAAATTGAAAACTCTAATCCCCTCTAATATTCTCTCCCTCTCTCTCTTTGGCCGCCCCTTTCCCTCTCTTCCATGTTTCGGCCAAAGGTGGCCGCCCCTCTCTTCTCCTCCTTCAAGTCGTCGTCCGCCCTCCTCCTCTAGGAAATCTGGTCCCCTCTTCTCCCCTCTAGCCTCTCCCTCTACAAAATATTATCTACCACCTTTTCTCTTTCCTATTCTAAGAAGGCTCTCTCCATCCCCTACGGATTCCTCTAAGGGATCTAAGTGATATTCGGTGGATCTTGGTTGCGGTGAAGCGAAGACGATGAACGGATTCCTATCCAAACAATGCATTTCCGGTGGATGCGTAGAAGAACGGTCGGGCGAGTGCATGCTTGAGGCCAATCAGATCTCAAGCGGGTAAGGAACAATCCACCTGTGTGACTTCTCTTCTTGATTTATCTTGTGGTGGATTTCTATGGCGTGATCTTCGAATCACCGAATTTTTCGTGGGTTCCTTCATATTGAAATTTTGCATTTCATCCTTTATTTTAATTTTTGAAGGGGTTTGGCGAGCCCCGCTTTTGTTGGGAGAGATCAACCATTTCCGAATCTATATTTTTCGGTGGATCTCTTTTGGTAAAACGCACTTCTCGATCGGATCGGGTGGGTCCATTTAGCCGGAGTGAATATTGGCCTATAACCTCTATTCAATCTCTAGTGGATTGGCTAACCGTCGGGGTGAACTAAAAATTGATAAAATTGCATTTCAGTTTTGCTGCGTTCTCCGTAACGTGCGTAGTAATCGTGATACGTCGGGTAGGAAAGTGAATTAGTTTGTAGCGTCCGCGTTGGAGGGTGAGCCCTACGACAATTTGGTATCAAAGCTAGGTTTACGTTGATTTCTTAATTGACGCCGTCCTACAAATCTCTTAGTTCGCCGGCACTCACAACCGTCACACGTTAGCGTTGTCAAAATCTTAAAATTTTCAAATTGTGGTATGCGTTTAGCAGTTTAAATCTGTTATTTTTCAGCAAAAAAATCAAATTTTTTTCTTTTACATTCTACATATAATTTCCTATTAGAAAATAAAAAAATATTTTATCCTAGTTATTAGGCATAAAGAAAAAAATTCATCTGCTATAAAATTTTTCTGGTCAGAAACGTTTTGGTCTACGTTGCATGCGTACGAGACTTGACACGGAGTATCCTACGTCCTCGTCTCAATTGACGGACGAACGGGACTCGGGTCATGGTCCAATGACTATTGATGACCTCCGTCAGGAGTTCAATGATCAGTTAACGGACATCCAAGAGATGCTACACGAGATTCGGCTAGCCCAAAGGGCACCACAGGATCATGCTGCCCACCAACACGTAGGGGAAAATGTTAATGTTAATCATATTCCTGAACCTGACCACCAAAACCCTGCAGCCCACCAACGTGCTGAAGGGAACATTAACCCTAATGTTAACCCTGAACAGGCCCCATGAGCACCGCATGGATTTGATATCACTAGGGCTGTCCGGATCAAGCCACCATCTTATGATGGGTTGGGTGACCCCCAAGTTTTCTTGGATTGGGTTACGGAGATAGAGTGCTACTTTCAGTGGCAAAATTTGACTGACGGGGATAAGGTGCACGTGTCACGTATGAAGTTGTTGGGTCGAGCCAAGTTATACTGGCTGAATGAGGAGCAACATTTAGGTGCGAGGGATGGTTTGCCTCCCATTGGTTGGGTGGGCATGAAAGCCTTGTTGACTGACCAGTATGTCCCGACATATCATCGAACACAACTGTTTGATGGGTTGGCCTCCCTTTGGGAAGGGAACCGCTTGGTCGCGGAGTACATGGGGATCCTGAAAGACATGATGGTTCGATGTGACGTTAAGGAGATGCCCGAGGTTACCCTCTCCAGATTCCGCAAGGGACTTAGCCTGAAATTCAGGGTAAGCTCCTTCGCTATGGTCACACTGATTTGAGCATAATGTATAACGCCGCGTTAGACATTGAAAATCATCTGGCCCATAAGTCTAAGTCGCGTTCGTTTCAGAAGAGTAAGTCCATCTTAGGACCTCCTCCGTTAGCCATGAGAGATAAAGGGAAGTTTCGATCCACTGATTCGAACTCAGTCGTAATTACAACTAGGAATATGCATAACCCGTCCGGTGATCGGGTGCCCGTAGGTCGGATTAGCAAATCGAATGCTTCTTATTTTAGCTGTGGTGTTCAAGGGCACTACGCGAGTGAATGGCCCACTAAGGCCAAGCCCTTAGCCCTGTTGGACACTGCTGATGATTCCGCAGAGCTCGAGTATGAAGTCGGTGAAGACTCTGATTCAGAGGGAGTGCCGAGTGATCTTGATGATGACACCAACATGATGGTGAGGCATCGTATTTTCTCCACCCAACGTGCGTCTGACGATTGGAATCGGATGAACATATTTTTGTTAACCTTTAAGAGCGCCGAGAAGTGGTGCAAGTTAATCATCGATAGCGGTAGTTGCATGAACGTGATTTCGGAGAATGCGGTGACCCAGATGAAATTGGCCACCGACCAGCACCCTCACCCTTATAAGGTGGCATGGGTTAATAAAACATCCCTTATGGTTGCACGGCGTTGTTTGGTACCTCTCACCATCAAAACTTATTCGGAGAAGGTTTGGTGTGACGTCATCCCCATGGATGCCTGTCATGTGTTGCTCGGACGCCTGTGGCTTTATGACCATGACGTTACCCACTTCGGGCGAGCCAACACCTACGAGTTCAAGTTTAATGATAAGATCATTACCTTGAAGCCTACTCCGCCTAAGGACCCATCGAGCGCCTCGAAATACCCAATTGTGCCCGTAGAGAAGAAGACCTTAAGTTTGATTGGTAAGAAAGAGTTCGCATGCCAGACATTCTTAGATGGTGTCCTTTATGCTTTAGTTTGCCTACAAATCAAGGAAGACGTGCCTTCGTTTGATAGTTTACCACCCGCTTTGCGGAACATGTTAGAAGAATTTAAGGATGTCTACCCGGAAGAGCTACCCCCTACGTTACCACCATTACGAGACATCCAGCATGCGATAGATTTCATTCCAGGTTCCTCGTTACCCAACATGCCACACTATCGGTTGAATCCGTCTGCACATTTAGAGATCCAAACTCAAATTTCAGATTTGTTACATAAGGGATTTATTCGTCATAGTAAGAGTCCGTGTGTCAGGAGGGTCATCCGGTTGGGTATTTTAGTGAGAAATTGGTGGGTCCAAAATTGAATTATTTGAATAATGACCGCGAGTTCTATGCCGTGATACGTTGCGTCCAACATTGGCGGCACTACCGTCTCCCAAAGGAGTTTGTCATCCAATCTGATCATGAGGCATTAAGGTTTGTCAACTCCCAAAGCAAGGTCAGCCCCCGACACGCTAAGTGGGTCTCCTATCTCTAGGAGTACTCTTTTATTATCAAGAATCTTAAGAGAACCCTTAACCGGGCGGCAGACGCCCTTAGTTGCGTCTCCTTGTTATTGACCACGTTAGAGGTGAAGGTCATCAGATTTGAACGTATTAAGGATGAGTATGTCAATTTCCCGGACTACAAAGAGATATATCTTTCCGCTCAAGGCGATGCACCCACGACCATTTTCACGTATTATATTCGCGACGGCTACCTATTTAGGCATGCCAAACTTTGTGTCCCTCGCTCATCCCTTCACCATTTCATCGTGAGGGAGTTGCATAGTGGTGGTCTAGGTGGTCATTTTGGACATGACAAAACTATCACATTAGTGGAGGACAAGTTCTATTGGTCGGGCCTTAAGTCTACGGTGCATAAGATTGTGAGCAGTTGCCGGACGTGCCAATTGGCTAAGGGCAACAAAACGAATGCGGGGCTTTATACCCCTCTCCCGATTCCTTCCGTTCCTCGGGAGGATATTAGTATGGATTTCATTCTGGGTCTTCCTGTCACTTTTCGTCGCAACGATTCCATTCTGGTGGTCGTTGATTGGTTTTCCAAAAATGGCATATTTCATTATGGGTAATAAGACCGCCGATGCATCTCATGTAGCTAAGTTATTCTTAAGGAAGTCGCTGGGCATCGGGGCTTTCCTAAGTCTATAGTCACCGATCGGGATGTGAAGTTCTCTAGTTATTTCTGGAAGACCTTGTGGCGAATCATGGGCACTAAGCTCTTGTTTTCCTCATCCTACCATCCACAAACGGATGGGCAAACGGAGGTAGTGAATCGGAGTTTGGGTAGTTTACTACGATGTCTCGTTGGTGACCACAAGGGTACATGGGACCTCATCCTTCCCCATGCACAATTGGCTTACAATAATTCTAAAAATAGGTCCACTAGGTTGTCCCCAAATGAGATCGTGCACGGCTATAAGGCCCATATGCCACTTGACTTAATTCCGTTACCTCCATCTTACAAGTCGAGTCAATTTGCACAGGATTTTGCCACTCATGTTCATGAATTACATAAACACGTGAAGGACATACTCGATACTCAATACACGTCTTATCAATTGCACACTAATGTACATAGGAGGGCATCCCACTTGAAAGTTGGAGATTTGGTCATGGTGCGTCTTGTCCCTGAACGGATGCCTTCGGGTGCCATAAAAAACTTGGCTAATCCCAATTTTAAAAAACTAGGAGTATCAATTGCCCATTTCGAATTTTAAAAAAACTAGGAGAAAATGTGTTTCTTTTGGAGTTACCCACTGATTGGGGCATCTCCCCTATTTTCAATGTTTCGGATTTAACGCAGTATGTTTCTCCACAACTTGATTTATCGGTCTGCCCGTTTGGTTCCACTTCTTTGTCTAATGGGTTTGGTGGTGAGGTTATGCCCGGATCGCTGTCTTCTTCGGTCCCCACTGGAGGTACGTTGAATGTTGATGACGGAATTAATTCTCCTTATTTGCTAATGCGTTTCCAAGGTTCCCCCGAACCATTTATGTTCCTGACAGGATCCTTAAAGATGAAGTGCTTTCCTCTCCCAGTGGTACCAGTCGCCGCTACATGATTCATTGGCGTGACCGTCCATCCTCCGATGACTCGTGGCTTCCAGAATCGGAGGTAACCCTTTTGGATGATGCTCTTCTCCGCCGCTACCTTCGCGATAACTCATCGGTGATGAGTACTTTTGAGCGGGTGAGGATTGATGGCGATAATGGCCCTCAATGTGAAGATGTTGGTAACGGTGCACCTACGGAGGATGCCATGCTTACGGATGAAGGCGACACGCCGACCAAGGATTTACGCCATCGCCGCCGCAACAACATTGATGCACGCCGTTACAATCTCCGCCCGAGGCGCAAGCAAAATAATTAATAATTATAATAGTATTATTATAATTATTAATTTTATCTCCATTATATTTTATGTCACTTTAATGTTTTAATTTTTGGTCATGTTTAATTTTTTGATTGCGTTTAGTCAAAACTGTTGCAAAGCCTATAAAAGGCCATGATGTAATATTTTTAATTTTAATTTTGATGAAGAGAAATTGAAAACCCTAATCCCCTCTAATATTCTCTCCCTCTCTCTCTTTGGCTGCCCCCCTTTCCCTCTCTTCCAAGTTTCGGCCAAAGGTGGCCGCCCCTCTCTTCTCCTCCTTCAAGCCGCCGGCCGCCCTCCTCCTCTAGGAAATCCGGCCCCCTCTTCTCCCCTCTAGCCTCTCCCTCTACCAAATATTGTCTACCACCTTTTCTATTTCCTATTCTAAGAAGGCTCTCTCCATCCCCTACGGATTCCTCTAAGGGAACTAAGTGATATTCAGTGGATCTTGGTTGCGGTGATGCGAAGACGGCGAATGGATTCCTCTCCAAACAACGCATTTCCGGTGGATCCGTAGAAGAACGGTCGGGCGAGTGCATGCTTGAGGCCAATCCAATATCAAGTGGGTAACGAACAATCCACCCGTGTGACTTCTCTTCTTGATTTATCTTGTGGTGGATTTCTGTGGCGTGATCTTCGAATCACCGAATTTTTTTGTTTAAGTTTTGCTGCGTTCTCCGTCACATTTGTAGTAATCGTGATACGTCGGGTAGGAAAGTGAATTAGTTTGTAGCGTCCGCGTTGGAGGGTGAGCCCTACGTCATGTTTATAGTGGTTCCCCAAGATAGTGTGTCTATGGGTAGTCCACTTTCCCTCCACACCTTTCTAACAGTGGGTTAGACAAGGCAAACTCCTCCAAATCTTAGCTCCAAGAGCTTACTACTCAGATCCCTCAGGATCTCTTAGGTTTCCTCCAAAACTATATCTCAGGTCAACAACCCTACCACTCAAAGTACTTCAACTCCTACAACTCAGAAACCCACATGGTTTCCTACCTCAGGCCTACCAAGAAGCCATACCTCAGATCTTATCTGAAATCCTACACTCAGGATGGGAGTACATCCTACACACTCAGAACAAAGATGTTCTTACAGAGTTTATAGTTTTACTGTTACATCAGAAGACAGTATAGATTAAACCTTCAGCTTAGATCTTCTGTTGTTGAAGCACAATAGATGCTGTCTTGAAACAGGGTTGTATCAACACCTTCAGACCCGTCTCTTCTTATTTTCTTCTTTAGTAGAGGAAATAAGATCCTCTTGTTCTTTTGGATAGAATGAGCAAGAACAATCTTATCTATTTGGAAGTAATCTGCTTGCATCTTCAGAAATGACTTTCAGGTCCACTTCCTTCTCTAATGACCTAACATCTCTTTTATACCTCCTCCAATCTGCAACGGCTCTGATGAGTGCCCTGTCACAGCATAGACATAAATAGAAAATATTATCTTTGCTTTCTAGACACATGCGCCAAAAAGCAGATCAGGCCATGCAATATTCAAATATGAATCTGTATTAGCGGATGGGCTGAGACAAGCTCCAGTCTCAGCGGCAGAATAGACTTCGTCTCAGCGGATCCGCTGAGACAGATAGTCTTCTCAGCGGTTTTCCTCTATATGCAGCTCAGCTGAGATAGACTCCTCAGCGGCTAAACAACTACGTCTCAGCGGTTCAGCTGAGACTAGGCTGTTGTCTCAGCGGTTTTGACAGTAAAACCCAGAGAACAATTCCAATGTTTGGAATGACCTAACCCTGCACACGCATGATACAAAAGAGGGCTTATCAAATACAATATGTACTTAACATTGAGTGTGATGCCTCTTCAAATCTAGGGAACATTGAGGGGCAATATTCCCAACAATCTCCCCCTATTTGAAGAAGGCAGAACATACACCAATGCTAAGATACATAACCACAATAACTATATCATGACATATAATGAAATAGCAGAATTAGAAGTCATGACAACATAACGATTTTATTGTCATCATTTATATAGACAATACATCATATATTGAGCATCCATACACAAAACATGTTAAGCACAAATACACCAACCATGTTAAGCATTAACATGGTATATGTTAAGCATTAATACACAGTATATATTAATCTTGACATTAATTTAATAATAAACACATGAGTCTCAGAAATTGACTGAAAAACCAAATGTATTAGATATGAAATGTCAATAAATAATGTTTACAGAACTCAGTGCTCAAATTTGTCTAATGAAAATTTAAACATAAGTTAATGTTTTTCTCTTCTTTGATGCATTTGAGCTTTCAACACCTTCACCAGCAACCTCCTTTCCAGCAGCTTCAGCTTTTATCTCAGCAACCTTCTTCTTGTTCTCCTGCCTTTTGAAGTATAAGAATGGCTTCGGGGTATATCTGGAAGGCATTTTCTTAGGGTTGCTTTTTCTTACTAAGTTTTCTTTGAATACTCTTTCCCTTAGGGAATTCCTTTCAAGGTGCTTGATCCATTCCTCTGCTGGATATATCCTATCAATGTTTTTTGCATAACTGACCATGGTTTACCCAAGCTTTTAGAATTATGCTCTTGGAATCATCACTCCAATACTCAAAGTCAGGATCTTTGGCTTGTACATTCCTATTATTTTCCATGAACTCCCCAACAAGCATGACTTCTCTTTTCCTATTGGAAACTAGCTTTGCATACTATGCAGTCTTTTCTTGAGCAGGGAAGTCAAAATCCTATGCTCTAAATATGTCCAGGAGAGGCAGATTTAGAGCACCTCTTGTTCCTTGCAGAACTTTGAGGGCAAGCTTTGAATTTGTTTCAGCATTGGTCTCCCCCCTTTCTGGCTTCTTCAAATATTTTCTGTCCAATACATTGGGAAGCAGCTACTACAGAACCAGATAGGGTTTGAAATGCATTTTCCATGCCAGTCTTCCGTTCATCCTTGGTTTTCTCAGCTTCTCCTATGACAGTGGTTGTTGTGGACCACACATAATCTTCAATATGATTTGAGGCCTTCTCTATCACCTCATCCGTTTTACTGACATAATTCTTGACATAGCTCATTTCTTTCTCTGAAAGTTGAAGATTTTTGTCCATGGCTCTTAAAATAGTGTTCTGAGCTACCACTGATTGTTTTGCTAGATCAAACCATTTGGTCATCTGGCAATTTAGGTAGGATGTTTCTTCCTTTATGACTTGGATTTCAGTCATCACCTTATGCTTCATTGTTGAAACTAACTTATCAATGTATTCCTTTATTGAGACCATATGACCGTCAATTAATGTCTTGATAGAACTTAGGATAAGTTCATTGGAATTTGTAGAGGTGGAGGGTTGCATTTCAACAATCATGGGTTATTTCAGCTTTTTTGGCAGACTTGGATAAGATTCCACTGGAGGTAACCTTTTCTCTTATAGGGATTGATTATCACACTCAATAAGAGTGGATGGCTCCTCTATAGGGGTGGATGAAACTGTCTCATCCAGAGCAGGGATCTTTGTATGCTCCCCCTCAGCTTTATCATCAGTCTTTTCAGCAAACCCTTCAAAATGATCAAGGTGATCAACATGAACCCCATCATAATCCTCATCATTATTGTCATCAACATCATCTTATTCATCATTAGATAACTTTTTTTGCTGCTCCCCCTCAGATAGTGCATCTATCATTTCTTGATCAGTTGAATCTAAGAAATCTGGGGAGTTATCAGGAATTAGACTTATCCTTCTTTCAAGATTAAAGATAATTTGATCAATCTTACATTGTAAATCTCCAGGAGAATCTAATTTCTCCTCTTTATTCCTTACTGAATTAGCATGCATAGTGTGTGGATTTGTATCAACTTGTACTTCCAGAGGATTAGGAGCATCAGCTTTATCTTCAGTATGATCTCCTTTATTTCCAACAAGCTTCTTTTTAGGAGCAACAACATCCTCATTCTTCTTATTCTCATGATCTTCATGAACTTCTTTATCTTGACTGTTTACTGATCCTTAACCATCAACAACCGGATTATTCTCTACAAGATCTGAGTCTGAATCAGAACAGGTCATTCTAACTTTCTTTTGTCCTCCAATTAACTTTCTTTTCTTATCTTTTATTTCAGAGGGCTGACTCATGGGGAGTACCCTAGTGAACCTATCCAGAGTTCTAATATCCATTCTCTTTAGATAATCGAGATTTGATCCTTTTGAGCTATCAAATTGTTTAGGATAGATATTCAGAAGGTAGAGAGATAAAAGTCTACCCAAGTTAGGAACCTGCAGACATTCTTAAATTCTTTGGAAGATCACAGCAGCCCATTGGGTCTTTTTCTTCATGACCACCTTTGTCATCAACTCAAACATGTATTTTGATATGGTGTCATGAGAACCAGGTTTGCACAGAATGGCTTTGCCCACTATGTAAGATAGAAGATTTCCTCTTTGGTTGAAATGCTTACTTTTTAGTGAGCCTATTTTGGCATCACTATATTCACACCATTTGAAAGCTTTCTCTGTCCTTTCAAGAAATTATTTCTTCCACATCATGACTGCATGAGGGCAAATATAGAGCTTTCTCCAACTTCCTTGTAGATATCTTAATCTTTAAACTTCCAATCTTGGACTTCAGAGAGGAGTTGGAAGAAGATAGCCTAGCATTGTTGTATAGTTCCAGAACTTCAGTTCTGAGACTCACAGTGGGTTCTGACAGAAGATATTCCAATCCTTGCTCTTCCAGGAGTTGAATCACTTACTTTATCTCAGCTTGAGTATGTTGAAATCCATTCCATATTATCTCATAGCCTTCCAGGAGATACTTTGAAATCTTTGGCGCCATTCTTTGATAAGAACAATTCGCTGAGACGGGGGGGGGGGGGGGGGGGGGGGGGGAGGAAGGGTCATCTCGACGGCTTAGTAGGGTTTTGGGCGTGTAATTGATTTAATCAACATTGCTCTATTTATAGGGGTATTTGATAGCTTGTTTAGGATATAGTCTTAGTCACCTAGAGGGGTGGGGGGGGGGGGGGGGGGGTGAATAGGTTTCTTTTATTTTAGGCTAGCTGTTTTCTGATTTTAGGTTAGTAAAGTATCAAGCACAGGAAACACACAATGATTTATAGAGGTTCCTCAAGATAGGGTGTCTTGAGTAGTCCTCTTTCCCCTTCACCTTCCTAATAATGAATTAGACAAGTCCAACACCTCCAAACTCAGCTCCAAGAGCTTACAACACAGATCCCTCAGGATCTCTCAGGTTTTCTCAAACCCTACCTCAAGCTCAACAACCCTACCTCAGGCTCAACAACCCTACCTCAGATCAGCCAATGATCCCACACTCAAACTGAACACACAGCTCTACTTCTCAGGCTAGACAACCCTACATACTCAGGCAAAGATGCCCTACAACTCAGAAGTTTTAAGTTCCTACTGAACAACAATGTATGATTAACAAAAGAAGATGGAATACACTTTATCTTCTATTGCTGGACAACTGCAGCAGCTGTCTTGAATCTGGATGAGTCCAAAGTCCTCAGCCTTGATTCTTCTGATTCTACTCTTCATAGAAGGAGTGAGGATCAACTTGCTCTATCTTGACTTGATCAAGAGGAGCAATCTATTCTCTTCTTGTAGCTTCAGGAAATAGGAAGTGAAAGCTTCTTGGGTGCTGTTAATGGAACAATAATGTTCTTTTCTTTAGAGTGTGTGTGAGAGAGAGAGAGATTTTATAAAGCCCTAATTGATTCTTGTATACTTCCCCTGCCTTTCAACGACTATTATATGTCCTCCTAACACAGCATGGGAGATATTGGAACATCCCTTCTTACTTTATAAGTGTTGCGCCAAAAGTAAAGCCTGTCAGTTCTTTTGAAACTATCTCGGCGGTTGGGCTGAGACAATCTCCTATCTCAGCTGCTGGATCTGTTCTGTCTCGGCGGATCCACTGAGACAGACAGTTGTCTCAATGGATTTTCCTTATCCGTAGCTCAGCTGGCCCAGACTTCTTCTCAGCGGCACCTGGCCTTGTCTCAACGGTTCAACTGAGATTGAGAGCTCGTCTCAGTGGTTTTGGTAGCAAACCAACTGATCTTTCTTCATACTCTGCTATGATCTAACCCTGCATAGCCATGAGATAAGGTGGGGTTTATCAAATACAACTTGTACTTAGTATTGAGTGTGAAGCCTCTTCAAATCAAGGGAACATTGAGGATCATTTTCCCAACAATCTCCCCCTATTTGAGGAAGGAAGAACACCCTCAATGCTAAGGTACATACATATCCCATAAATTCTTAACATGTAACTTCAATATATAGAGATCATCATATCCTACTTATTGCATCAGAAATATTATGGCAGATAAAGTTTATGAAAGTCATATAGCCATAGAGTTTAACAATCCACTAGTGTGATTAGACAAACATGACAATGCAACACAGACGGATTTAATATAGGGTAATATAAGACTAAGGATTAGATTAGCTTTGGACATAAAGTGACTAATTTAACTAACAATACATTTGCAATTCAGAAAAGGTAATGCATCTGAAAGTGAGGTTAGATCTTAGATTTACTCTAGGGGGGGGGGGGGGGGGTGAATAGAGTATTAAAAAGTTTTTAACTTATTTTATAGCGGAATTAAAATACTGATATATATATATATATGTGTGTGTATAACAGAGTGAGTGTAAAAGCAAACTAAACACAAATCACAGCACAGTACAGAAAGAAAAACACAATCACAGAAGACACAAGCATCTATAGTAGTTCCCCAATCAAACTGGGTACATCTACTCTTCTACCACCATTGGTAGGAATCCACTAGGTTTTTGAACAGGTGCCCTATCACCACTGGGATTTTTGGTCAGGTGCCCAAACACCACTTAGCTTTTGATCAGGTGCTCAAACCAAAACACAGGTTTTTGATCAGGTGCCCTGCCACCAAAGGCTTAACTTTTGAAGGGAGTTAGAACCCTGTACAAGATAGGATAAAAAGGGTAAACAAAAAGGTTTATGAAATTCTTCTCTATCAACAAGCTGAGAGAAGACTAGTAGATTGTTGTGTTGTAAAGCTCCCTCTGTCTGATAGAAATTCTTGACAGTTGAAGGATGGAGCTTTCTCTTGAATGTAGAATATCTTCCTTGATAGCAGATGAATCTGAGAGACAAAGAGTTCCTCAGATTATTGTTGCTCTTTGAAGATTAGAACCAGCACCTGAAAACTAAGAGAATGAATGTTGATGTTCCCAGAGAATGAGAATGCTATTGTTGAGGATGAACTATGTAATTCTTTTTGACATTTTTTGAAGTTCACTCTCGACTGATTCTTTTCCTGGTACTACACTACTGCTGGTCTCTTTCTTTTCCTTAGACAATATATCACTGATTTGAAATTCAAATCTTATGGATAAGGAATATAATATTCTGAAAAGATATTTCTTGGAACTACAATCTGATTCAGCAATAATAATTAATTCCTTTTCCTTTTCCATAAGAGTATCCTTTTCCAATATGTCAAACGACTACTTTCTCGAGAAAAGAGAATGGAAAGGAATAATAAAAGGAAAGGTCAAATCTTAACTTATCTGATAATGAATAAGTCCAAATAAATTGAATAGATCCGTTGCTGATTAGTCGATCTGAGTTTAGAGAAAAATATATAACTGATCCATCAGAAATTTGACAAGATGAGGTGAAAATTCATCGAGCAGAAAGGCTGAGTTCGTCGAACTGAAAGTTGAGTTCGTCGAACTGACTCTGGAGTTCGTCGAACTGAATTAATTCGTCGAACACAATCAGGAGTTCGTCGAAATGAATTTGGAGTTCGTCGAGATGAGAGAAGATCTGCTGAACTGGCTGGAAGATTGAATTCGTCGAGCCGAGGAGCAAGTTCGTCGAACTGAAGGTATTCGTCAAACACAGAGCTGAGTTCATCAATCTCAGACTGGAGTTCGTCGAACTGAGAGATTATCTGATAAGCTGTCTGGAGAACTGAATTCGTTGAGCTGAGAAGGAAGTTCGTCGAACTGAAACATGATGCTTGTCGAACCCATGATGGAGTTCGTCGAACACAGAGACTTGGAATTTTTCCTAAGTTCTAGCTAACTCAGACAACTTAAACCTTGATCCTTAGACTATACAATGGGGTCAACTTGAGTCCTAGTCACAGATAGTGATCCTAGCCCAAATCAATAATAGGGTTGTTCCAACAATCTCCCCCTATCTGGGTTAGGATACTATTTGACAATAATAAAACACAAACTAACACAGAGCATATATATCTGACAGAATTTAAATCATTTCAACAGATAGAATATATAGAACTCTAAGTTTAGGAATATTTACACTGAAAACAGAATTAATAAAAACCAAGTGAACTGAAGCTTTACTCTTTCACTTTGAAGAAGGCTTGAAGATGATTTCTCTATTTGGATTTTCTGATTCCCTTTTGATCATATAAAGGTAAGGAGCTCCCAGCAGGGTTTGAGATGATGCATGAGGAACCACTGCTGCTGGGTGCAACCTTAAATAATCTTCAGCATTAAATAGGTGTCTTGAGCTGTATTTTTCAAATTCTTGTCTTCTGAAATCAGACATTGAAGAGTACTGAGAGAAATCCTTGCCTTCTGCTTTGGCTTTGTTTATCTGAGCTGTATAAGGAACTATAAATTTTGAATAATTTTGGAACTTAAGTTGGAGGTGACTTCACCAAATCAACTTTATCTGTAACTTCAACTGTAACTAGAATCTGAACTTGAACTGGAACTGAAAAACTTTGATAATCATCTTTATCAAAAACTGTATCTGCTGTATTAAACACCATAACTGAATCTGCATCTGCATGATCTAAAACTTCTTCATCAAGCATCTCCCCCTGCCTAGTTTCAGGGAGACCTGAATCTAGGCACCTAGAAGAAGGGACAGGTGTAGAGGAGGTAGGGAAGGATGCAATTTTAGAAGAAAGAGTGCCATTATACCTGCAAAATATCTCTGGTAGAGGTGGTATTCCTCTCCTGATTTAATATGTTAGTTTCATCAAAAGATACATACATGGACTCTTCTATCTTAAGAGTTGATTTGTTATAAACTCTATATGCTTTACTAGAAAGAGTATCCAAGGAATATACCTTCAGCATCTTTTGCTTCAAATTTCCTTAGATATTTCTTATCATTGTTATGCACATAACATTTACAGCCAAATATCTTCAAATAGTTAACCTTAGGCTTTTTATTCTTGAGTAATTCATAGGGTGTTTTACCCTTAAGTTTATGTATCAAACTTCTGTTCAACACATAATTTGCTGTGTTCACTGCCTCTGCCCAAAAAGAGAGTGGCAAGTGAGCATCAGTAAGCAATGTAGTTGATGATTCAATTAATGTTCTATTTTTCCTTTCAGCTACCCCATTTTGTTGAGGAGTTCTAGGAGCAGAGAAACATTGCCTGATCCCTTGTTTTCCATAGAATTCTCTCATCAGAAGAGATTCAAACTCAGTGCCATGTTCACTTCTGATCAATGCAACTAGAGTAGAGTACTCAAT
Source organism: Dactylorhiza incarnata (assembly GCA_033032865.1). NCBI lineage: Eukaryota > Viridiplantae > Streptophyta > Magnoliopsida > Asparagales > Orchidaceae > Dactylorhiza > Dactylorhiza incarnata. The sequence continues at coordinate 43,779 of JAWHQI010000377.1, forward strand.
CTTGATGGACCTGAGAAAGTCTGTCAGAACACTGAAGGTGTCAGACTTGTTCCTAAGAAAGAACACCCAAGTGAATCTTGAGAAGTCATCTATAATAACTAAAGTGTAATGCTTCCCTCCTAAGCTCTGTATTGTAGTGGGTCCAAAGAGATCCAAATGTAGTAAGTACAGAATCCTAGGTGAATCACTCTTGGATAAAGATTTAAAACTACTCTTGGTCTTCTTTCCTAGTTGACAAGCCCTACAGAGTCCTTCCTTCTTATATGAACTAGAAGGTAGTCCTCTTACCAGATTGTCCTTGGAGAGCTTAGAGATAGTTCTAAGGTTAATATGTCCAAGCCTTTTATGCCATAATTCATTTGTTTTACTTATTGAATTAAATAAACAAATGTCTGATTTGGCATAGTCAAAATTGACTAAATAAATGTTTCCATGTCTAATACCAGATAACACATTAATGTTTTTATTATTGGTAATAAGACATAAGGAATGGTTAAAAATTACCTGATAACCTTCATCACATAACTGTCTTATGCTAATGAGGTTATGCTTGAAACCCTTGACACATGCTACCTCCTTGAAGGTAACTGGTCCAACTTTAATTTTTCCATATCCTTTGGTTTGTCCACAGTTGGAGTCTCCAAAAATCACTTTGGGTCCAAGCTTTACCTTGTAGTTGCTTAGGTTGGCCTTTTTTCCTGTCATGTGCTTGGAGCACCCACTATCCAAATACCACTGTTCTTTTATGCTTGGATAGCCTTGTACCTGCACAATAGAAAATAAACTAGTTGTTTTTGACCCAGACTACCTTGTGTCCTTTTGTATTACCACAAAAAAAAGAAATGTAAGAAATCTCAGGCTGATCCTTATAGCCTTGTGGATGGTATCTCCTTGGAGAAATGCTCCACACAGTAAAAGGATTTTTAGTATGTTTAGAATGAGAATTCTTTAGATATGCAGTATATTTTTCGTTCGACGAACTTGGCTGAGTTCTTCGATCGCCATTCGACGAATTGAAGTAATTTCATTGAGCGCCGGTCGAATAATAACTATACTGAAAGTCTGTGTTCAGCTTTCGTCGTTATTCGTTCGACAAATTCATGTGATTTCGTCGAGCGCTGTTCGACGAATTATTTTGAATTCCTTTATTCTTAACATCCTTGCTTGAGGTATTCTTACCTACTTCTACTGCCTCTTTGCTCTTGGCAGAAATGAACTTTACTGGAGTAGATAAAATATTTTTCTTAAGAATATGTGGCTCACTTGATGATGCACCCAAGCCTAGTGTGCCATTGAGTCTGGCATTCACTGTGCTTGTGATGTCCATCAGTTTGATGCTTCTCCCATTGAGGGATTCTTCAAACTTTTTAGCCTCAGGTAGTTTGTTCTCAATAAGAACAATGTGTTCTTTGGAGGCAAAGTATTCTTTCTTAAGATTGACATTATCTTCAGCCAGTTGATTCATTTCAACCAACTTATTTCCGAGGGAAATTATCTCCTTCTCAGATTTAATTAAATCCAAACAAAAAGTTTTAAATTCATTTTTGAAATCATTTGAATTAAAGTCAAAGGTAGAGATTACCTGATCACTGTCATTATCAGATTCTGATTCATATGAATTACTTCCTGAGGCATTGATTGTAACATCCCCAAAACTACTAGGCCCCCTTAGTCAAGTTTTGACACTCTCCCTTTCTAAACAAGCTCCCTAGAACAACAGGAGATTGGGGGACACTAGGGTAAACTCCCTAACCAATGTACAAAACCTTAAGGTTGAGAGCAATTAACTTATTAAGAGGATTTGACCTCTAGGGTTTCATTTAATGAGCCGTTTTAACCTAAAATTAGGGCAAAACCCTAAGGGCCCCATTATGCCCCCCAAGCTCAATAAGAGAACTTAAGACCTCCTTGTGTCCCCCTCCACAAAGCTCCACCAATCTAGGACCCATAGAGTCCATTGGATTCATTTGAATCACTCACATTAACCTAGGAGGGCTTAAGCTAAACCAAATCTCAAGTAACCCATTAAGTCATCATGGTTAAACTGATTTCCCCTTTGGGCCCTAGCCCAACCTCAAGCCTACAATCAGTCCATGACATGGCTGATTTACCTTTAAATAATGAACTAAATGGGTGGTTAATTAAAGGGGCCATTTTTAGGAAAAAGCCAAAATAGGAAGAGAGAGAAAGAAAGGAAGTTTTGAGCACCATGCCAAATGGCACACTCCACCTTAACCCAATATATTCAGATGACCTTGGAGAGTAAACCCCCACCCTTTTTGAGCTGAGGTGGCAACCATGCATAGCCATGAAGGGGGTGAAAATCGGGTGAATAGTGTTTTACAAAGGAGTGATTTCACCCACCTTGAATGTGAGTTTAGAGTGCCAATTGGCACCTCCCTTCCACCTCTCTCTCCTCACCTGACCTCAGGCTTGATGCCCAGCTGGTTTGGCTCGAGCTGGAAGCCATGCATTGGGTGTTGGAGAGGTGGCATTAATGGCCGAACCCCCTTTTGAATCCCCTACTTTAAACTCCCCCTCAGCCTCATTTGAGGCCACCTTCACGTTCAGTAAGCTCCACGAGTCCAAACCCCCAACTCCGGCGAAGCTTTCGAGCTCAGAACCCCCATTCGGCCATGGCTTCCGGCGGCGACAACTCACGCATGGGAACAAGGGCAAATCCGCGCCTCCGACCACAAACTCAGGCCCGTACCTCTCCCTCTTCCCTCGTGCTAGCTATCTAGATCAATTAGGAGGTGAGACGAGCTCAATTGAGCGAGATCCACCACTGGTTTTCACGGGTTTTTCCGTCAAAATCATCCTCCCCTCTTTCCTTATTCTGGCCGCCGCCGGCCGATCAAGACCGCCGTCTCGATAGCCCCCACCTTCGTGAAGGTGGTGGTGGTGGTGGTCGGCCGTGGAGTCAAGTAGGTGGCCGGGAAATCGGGCTCAAAGGTAGCCCAGGCGCTTTCATTCTCAGCCCTTGGCGAGAGGTGGAAGACGATGCCCTGGCCGTTGGATCTGATTAGGTCCCTAAACGCAGACTACATGATTTTAATAAATGAATAGTATTCAATCTGTCACACTTTATTTAAGATGTTCAAGCAGGAAATTGAAGCCCTTAGATGCCGAATTTGCAAATTTCACCAGAGACAAGATTTGTAGACCTTGATGTCTACTTTCATCTGAGCTTGAAATCAACTGATTTGGATGACTGTACAGTCCTGTGCATCTGTTTTAGTGCAGGACGTACAATATGTTCATGCATGTGTATGATGTGTATTTTTCTCTCAATATCCTTTGCATGCATGTGAAATTTGAACCCAAGGTGTGTGATGGCTATATAAAATCACTGTCCAAATTTGGTGATTTTAGGAGAAAAATTTCCTATAGTTTTTGGAATAATTTAAATTTCATTATTGTAATAACTTAAGGGGCATAAACTTATAGTTTTGGCCCAAATTTTTGGTGACATGTTTATCATGTGTTGACTCACCTCTGTACAAAATTTTATGATATTTGGACTTGATATGGGTGAGTAATCTAGAAATGCATGTTGATTACTCCAAGTGAAGAGTAGTGAATAGTGGTATTCATGTTCATATTTAGTAACACATGTTCTTGGATTAAAGTTTTAGTATTTTCTGAAATTTAGGAATATTGTTGCATGCAACATGAATGATTTTCAGGCCATGCATGTATCCATGTATGACCTATGCTTGGTGAGAAATTTAGAATATTTGTAAGACACTTTTCTATGGTTTTGCTAGATATTTCATTCTATGAATTTTGTGAGTTTGGAGAATATTAATTATTAATTTCCAATGAAATCTCAAGGGGTCTCACCCCAAGTCATGATAAGCCATCTATGATGTTTGGCTAAGTAGATTTGAAGGTAGGAAAGTTGGAATTTGTGATCACTAGATTGAATAAATGAGTAGTATTTAAATGTCACACCCCAAGCTGAAACTTTAAGCAGTAAATTGAATGACTTACACTCAAATTAAGAACATGTGGTCAATACAAAAGTTGTAGCCCTTGCTTTTACCTTTCTAATGATATGTTATACAGAATTTTTGGTGAAGTGTAGCTCCCTGTAGACCCTTTTTAGTAAACCATGTAATTGTTGTAATTAAAGGTCACACCCAAGCTGAAACTTTAAGCAGTAAATTGAATGACTTACACTCAAATTCAGAACATGTGGTCAATACAAAAGTTGTAGCCCTTGCTTTTACCTTTCTAATGATATGTTATACAGAATTTTTGGTGAAGTGTAGCTCCCTGTAGACCCTTTTTAGTAAACCATGTAATTGTAGTAATTAAAGGTCACACCCAAGCTGAAACTTTAAGCGGTAAATTGAATGACTTACACTCAAATTCAGAACATGTAGTCAATACAAAAGTTGTAGCTCTTGCTCTTACCTTTCTACTGATATGTTATAAAGAATTTTTGGTGCAGTATAGTTCCCTATAGACTCATTCTAGTAAAGCATGTATAAGGTTATGTATCTGAGTATTTTGATGTCTTAAGTAAAATGGTTCTTGTGATTTAGTTGATCTCCTGATCATACTTCAAGTATAACATATAGAGTGAACATAAGAATTACATGACCTAAAAACTTAGATTGATAGGAGTTCACTAACCCTGAGAGTGACTTAGCATAGGGCATCTGGAGGGAATATAGTTAAACTAGCCTCGCTAGATAGAAAAAATAGAGTTAGCTAGAAACAACGATGATTCACCTTATTCTAGTGAGCATACATGGGATAACCAGAAGTCTTGAATAGATCCGAGGAGTCTAAAATGTCCCAAGGCTCAAGATCATACTTTAATCCACCCCAATATCCATAGAGATTTCTAGTGAGCGGATGTTATCAATTGAAGGCATGAACCAATTTTCTTAATACATGATACCAAATAAATCATGGTAATAAAATGGTAGGACGACCAGCAGCCCCCACTAAAGCTATTAAATTAATCTGGGTGAAAACGAGAAGGATACATTTGTGAAATGGTAACTCCTAGGTGGTCCCCAAAACCACCACAAGTTTTGACAAAAATTCACCTCCGTTAGGATCTCTATAAGAAAAGGGTACCCCAAGCCTTGACTAGAGTGGAGGCAACCCTCTATTGTTCAGAATTGAAATAGGACTAAAAAGAGCTGATGAATCCCCAAAAATTCATTCTCACCAAGGCCTAATTTAGAATGAGCCAATTCACTAAGGTGGACCCCCATACCTATTAAGACACCCGACTGACCCCAAACCTTCACAGGACTAGGGACACCCTTAGACCCAACCCAGGTTCATAAATCATAAGCTTTAGACATAATTTACCTTAGGATACTCCTAGGGGATTAAATTGAAAGAGGGGTAAAACTTGGAAGATACACACCTCGGAACCACCTCAACTCGGGTGAGCAACTTAATTAAGTAAGGATTTTGGGAAGGGAGAGGTTTCCTAACCTTTGGTACAGTAAATGAAAGGAAGTTTCCCCCATCAAGAATAGAATTGGGCAAGCCTCCGGTGAGTAGCAAATGCCCTTAGTAACCGGAATAAATTGAATAATCGTTAAATGATCCAAATCGTTGCACATCACAAAGCTGGAGAGGTACAAACCTTGTTCATATAAGGCTCATTTATAAAGCTCGTACACTCGGGTCGACTGATGTCTTCTCTAATGCATATAATTACTAAGATTCCAATTAAACAAATCAATCTCCTCCAGAAACTTAACCTCTTGGAACTTGGAGTTTAAGTTAATATAAATCTTCTGGGTACTCGTCAAATAATAGACTCAAATCATTAGAAGGTAATCACTCGAGGTCGCATCGGGTAAATAGAACACTTTGTCCATGTTGGGTCAAGAACTAAGCAATACGAGGAGGATCTAAGGTGATCACTTAAGATAGTATAATCAAGACGAGTTAAAACGACTTTGAGTCCCGAGGAGGTCTCAGATAAGTGATCCCACATCACTTAACCTACCCCAAGGCACTTAGGTCTATGCCTCGGGAAGCTCAAGGTAAAAATTTTAAATCCCTAGGCCTATAAGCTAAGGTAAGAGCACCGTGTCGATCGGATCATGCTACAACGTAAGCCACCCCACATAATAAGGTGAGGTTTGGTAAGTTAATCTAGGGTAGGGTCAAGGGGGAAAGAACTTGTAATTTAGAGTCAAGTGAATACATTATTAAACAATTTCCACATACCTACCTTGGAAATGAATTTGTTCTGAGGCCTAGTGAGAGGCTGGATGAGCCTGTGTTTTATTTGATTATTAGCGAGCGATAAGCTCGGGGTAAACTTGTATGAATAATTGGAATCTGTGGAGGGACTTCGGTATGGTCTGGGCTGGCACACCGGCGGATATACGTTGACTCAGGCAAGTGGTGAGGATTAGGGATCTGGCTTAGTGGAAGTTGTGGAGAAGCCTCCATCCCTAAAACTCACACTTGGCCTATCTAAGTCTGACGCGCAGCAAAAAGCACGACTTGTCCGCCCACGCGTGAGTCTCGGAGGGAGTGTGGAGAGGTCTAGGCTTGGTAGTGTGTGTACCCGCCTAGAAGTGGGGGAGCCCGACCCACTGTCACTACGGCCACGGTAGTGAGACCCTGGGTGATAGCTACACCTTGAACAATGGGGAACTAACAAGGTCTGTACGTACAGAGTCGTGTGTGTGAGTAAATCATCATTTCATAATAATGCGCATCACTGCATAACATAGCATACATCACATCACTCATCTTTCCCCTTTTTCCCACCCATCATATAAAGTAGTATGGGATGCCTTATATGATGGGCCTTGCAAAACGATCCCTTTACTTATCTTTTGAATTGATAAGTTAAGGTTTTTCCTTACTTAAATTATGAAAACCTCACTGTTGCCCTATGAACCGTGGCTTGTTTACTTTTAGTGGATGCTCCATTTACTGCAATTTGTTACACTTTCTATTGCTTCTCTATATTGTGACACTGGTTATGTTGTTAGTAACCTTGTACAATGGTTTTTGCCTTACTATATACTCGCCAGTTCTTATACCGTGCTCATTTGTATAAATATGTGCTATAATTAATCTACCTGCCATTTGTCATCTGCTTGAAATTATACTGCCTTGTGTCCCTCCTTTTCCTCCTCTCCATCCGGTGCCTAGGAGTCGCGGGGGGAGGCGGGGAGGTTGTGGCTGAGTCTTTTAGACTGACGGTCGGTTGTGACCTAACACAGGGGAGGCAGCACCAGGAGAACCAGCACCAGGACAGGAGGACCTGATTCGGCAGGAACTACAGACCCCGTAGCCCCTCCTGTTGGCGACCGTACTACTGTGAGATTTCGTCCTAGATTCTTAGTACTTGGTGATGAGGACCATGTCTTAGTCACTTTAGTTTTTGAGGAGTTTTAGTTTCAGCTTTATTTGACCGGGTTTGTTCCCGGGTACTCTCTTATGAATTGTACCAGACTATGATGTTACCTTTCTATGTCTTTTGGTTTTTGGATGGATATGTATCTCTTATGTAATGTTAACTATGGATGCTTCCTCTAGATTTGGCCGGCAGAATCGGCGTTAAGTGGTGGCTGCCCACCACGAGACCGCGGTTCTGGGCAGTAAGACCCATAGTAAGGCTAAAAGGGCCTCGACTACTTCATGTGGCCTATTATCGGGGCCCATTCCTCTTCATGTTCCCTCCGTCTTTCCAAGTTTTTGGAAGTCTGGGGGAAGGGGTCTTACATTGATAGCCATCATGCAGAAGTTTCTTTCATCTTCATCATCTTCATCATCACTGGATATGGATGATGATGCATGTTCTGAATCATTGCATGAGTCATAAACAGCCATCAAGCATTGATCCTTTTCATTTGCATCATTTTCATCTTCAGATGAGCTAGATGATGACTCTGACTCTGTATCACACCATGTTTTAGCTACAAAGCCTCTTCCCTTATGTTTGTGTTTGTAGGAGGATGGCTTGCTGGAGTGCCTCTTTTCTTCTTTCTCTTTTCTTTTATCCTTCTTTTGGTTCTCTGGACACTCGGGTAGAATGTGTCTAGGTTTCCTGCAGCCATAACAAATAATTTCTTTAGAGTTTGTTTCGTCATACCTTGGTTTTTCTTTTGATCTGAGATCCGTCTTTCTGAAGTCCTTTCTAGCCATTTTGTAAAATCTCTTGGCTAGGAGGCTAATAAATTCCATTTCTCCTGGAGCTTTGTCTTCCTCTTCTGTTGCTTAGAAAGCAATGCTTCTCTCCTTCTTGGTGGCTGGAAAGGAGGTAGATTGTTCAGCTTCTCTAGACTTGATAAGCTTCTCATAGGATTTTAATTTGCCCAATAAGGTCTCAGTAGAGATCTCATTCAGGCTTCTGGCTTCCTTGATTGGCCAGATCCTAGAGTCCCATGTGCTGGGGAAGCACATTAAGATCTTATCATTAACTTCAGTGATTGAAATCACTTTATCCAAAGACTTCAGTTCATTGATTATGAGACTGAGTCTATTGTACATGTCTGCTACTGTTTCAGTTTCTCCCTTTTTGAAGTTTTCATATTGAGAGATGAGATGAGATCTTCTGTCTTTTCTCTCATCTGCAGAACCTTCAACCATGTTGTTGAGGGAGTTCCAGATATCCTTGGATGAGGTGCAGTCCACAACCTTCTGGAAAATATCATCAGACATTGTTTGTGCCAATATGTTCATTGCTTTGGCATCTGCATTTCTTTGCTTCTTTTGAGCTTCTGTCCACTCAGGAGGTGGAACAAGATTAGAGTTAGTTTTTGTCTCAGTACTTGTTGATGCTGAAGGAGTAGGGGGTCCTGTCAAAATAGAGTTGAAAATATCCTCATCAATAGAATTCATATATAACTTGATCCTTGCCTTACATAATGCGAACTTATTGAGATTGCACATAGGAGGTCTTGTGCTTGAGTAATCTTTGTTCTATGCCATGAGTTTTTAGAAGTAAAATAAAACTCTAGAAAAACTTAAGATCTAATTGATCTTTTGATTCAGGTGTTAGCCTGTGTATTCAATCAACCAACCTCTGATACCAATTGAAAGTGAGGTTAGATCTTATATTTACTCTAAAGGGGGGGGGGGGGGGGGGGGGGGGGTGAATAGAGTATTAAAAAGTTTTTAACTTATTTTATAGCGGAATTAAAATACTGATATATATATATATATATGTGTATAACAGGGTGAGTGTAAAAGCAAAATAACCGCAAATCATAGCACAATATAGAAAGAAAAACACAATCACAGAAGACACAAGGATCTATAGTAGTTCCCCAATCGAACTGGGTACATCTACTCTTCTACCACCCTTGGTAGGAATCCACTAGGTTTTTGATCAGGTGCCCTATCACCACTGGGATTTTGATTAGGTGCCCAAACACCACTGAGCTATTGATCAGGTGCTCAAACCAATACACAGGTTTTTGATCAGGTGCCCTACCACCAAAGGTTTAACTTTTGAAGGGAGTTAGAACCCTGTGCAAGATGGGATAAAAAGGGTAAACAAAAAGGTTTATGAAATTCTTCTCTGTCAATAAGCTGAGAGAAGACTAGTGGATTGTTGTGTTGTAAAGCTCCCCCTGTCTTATAGAAATTCTTGACAGTTGAAGGATGGAGCTTTCTCTTGAATGTAGAATATCTTCCTTAATAGCAGATGAATCTAAGAGACAAAGAGTTCCTCAGATTATTGTTGCTCTTTGAATATTAGAACCAACAGCTAAAAACTGAGAGAATGAATGTTGATGTTCTCAGAGAATGAGAATGCTGCTGTTGAGGATGAACTCTGTAATTCTTTTTGACATTTTTTGATGTTCACTCTCGTCTGATTCTTTTCCTGGTACTACGCTACTGCTTGTCTCTTTCTTTTCCTTAGACAATATATCACTGATTTGAAATTTACATCTTCTGGATAAGGAATATAATATTCTGAAAAGATATTTCTTGGAACTGCAATCTGATTCAGCAATAATAATTAATTCCTTTTCCTTTTCCATAAGAGTATCCTTTTCCAATATGTCGAATGACTACTTTCTCAAGAGAAGAGAATGGAAAGGAATAATAAAAGGAATGGTCAAATCTTGACTTATCTGATAATGAATAAGTCCAAATAAATTGAATAGATCCGTTGCTAATTAGTCGAACTGAGTTCAGAGAAAAATATATAACTGATCCATCAAAAATTTGACAAGCTGAGGAGAAAATTCATCGAGCAGAAAGGCTGAGTTCGTCGAACTGAAAGTTGAGTTCGTCGAACTGAATTAATTCGTTGAACACAATATGGAGTTCATTGAACTGAATCTGGAGTTCATCGAGCTGAGAGAAGATCTGTTGAACTAGCTAGAAGATTGAATTCATCGAGTTGAGGAGCAAGTTCATCGAACTGAAGGCATTCGTCGAACACAGAGCTGAGTTTGTCGATCTCAGACTGGAGTTTGTCGAACTGAGAGATATCTGATAAGTTGTCTGGAGAACTGAATTCGTTGAGCTGAGAAGGAAGTTTGTCGAACTGAAACACGATGCTCGTCGAACCCAGGATGGAGTTCGTCGAACGCAGAATGGAGTTCGTCGAACGGAGAGACTTGGAATTTTTCCTAAGTTCTAGCTAACTCAGATAACTTAAACCTTGACCCTTAGACTATATGATGAGTCCTGATCATATACACTTTTATGGACTCATCTGGGCTGTTTTTCTAGTCATTCCACTGCACTTTAGCCTTGTTTTAGCTTATATTTGTTATCACTTGCTATGTGCACTTCTAGGCCCATTTTGGTGTTATTTCGTATCTTTCTTTGTTATTAGTTTTCTTGCGTTGTTAAGTCCCACTCTCAGTGGCTAGACTGGCGTCGTACGCTGGAACAGGTGTCGTGCACGTGTTTCCGGTGCAATTCTGCACAGGAACACTGCGCACGATCACCGGTTCTATTGCGCACGACCACTGGTCGTGCGCCACTGACCGTGTGCACTTAACCCTTTTTTATGAGTTCTGTTTGATGCAGTGCGCACGACCATCTACGATAGTGCGCACGACCACCGGTCGTGCGCCACTGTTCGTGCGCACTTAGCATCAATTTCATGAGTCCTGTTTCAACCAGTGCGCACAACCACCTACGATAGTGCGCACGACCACCGGTCGTGCGCCACCGGTCGTGCGCCACCGGTCGTGCGAACATGTTATTTCATAATTTCTGTCTTTGCAGGTTCTGTCCAGGCAGAGCGCACGATCACAGGATTCTAGTGCGCACGACCACTGGTCGTGCGCCAATGACCGTGCGCACTGTTTAATTCCAGCGCCTATAAATTCCGCTGCTCGCGATTTAGGTCGTATCGACCGCCGTTTTCACGCCCAGCTCCGCCGTTCCGCGCCGGTTTCACCCCTCCATCGCCGCCCACCATCTAGAGGTGCTCCGGGCTTGTTCTTCACGCCAATCTTGAGCCGGAGTTTCCTCTCGGCCTCCTCCTTCATCCAAGAGCTCCAAAGGAAGACCTAGCCGCCATTGCCATCAAGCAAGAGGAAGTTTGCAACCTCTACCGGATCGTGACACGAAGAAGATGGGTCCATTGGAGAGTCGTGACAGCTCTCTCTACCCCGGACATAGTTGCGGACCGAGCTTGGACGCGGATTGACAACCCGGCGATCCCAACCGTGAATCTACAACGAGACTTCGGATTCGGTCGATTTCTTGCCTTGTTCTCCTCTTATTGATTGTTGTAATAGTTAGATCTTTTGTATTTTGATGAAGAACACTATAGACCTTGCTATTTAAAGTTATTTCATGTCTATGTGAAATACCCTTTTTGTTTATTTGTGTGCATGAGGTGCGCCCCATTCCATCCTCCATCCCGCCGTCACGTTCGTGTGCCGCACTAGCAATTGCTAGTGGCGTGCTTGTCGAAGAGGTGCTTGAGACCCTCATTCCGCCGTTCTCTCCATTCCATTCCGTTAGCCTACTCGCCCATCCGCCTACCGAAGCGTGGCATCGCGGCCCGTACTCCATCCCGCCTAACAAAGCAGCGCGCTCAAGGCCTGCATAGTTCGATTCGCTTGCCTACTCGTCCATCCACCCTTACGAAGTAGCACGTTCAAGGCCTACGTAGTCTTCCAGCCCGCCGAGCGAAGCTTTGCATAGCGGCATTGCATAGGAGTAGATATAGCATTTTCTCTTTGTTTTCCACAAAACCAAAACCCCCGTTTCCGCATCCATCCGCTCTTAAGGACTTCAATCTCAAGTCCTCCTCAATAGTCAACTCCACCTTACTGTGTTCCTTGAGAGATTTGATACTTGGGGATTTACTTCCTCATATTATTACTTGACAACGACTGGTTCACTGCCGTTCGGATCGCAGTCTCGCTACCGCCTATAGCGGTGTGCAGGATTCGCGCATCAAGTTTTTGGCGCCGTTGCCGGGAAACACAGTCGTGTGAGTTTTCTTGAGAGGGAGAGCCGAGAGATAGTAGTTCTTCCAGTGTGTATAGCCGCTTTATTATTTTTGTTTGCCTTTTAATTATCTTTTGTTTGTTTTTATTTTTTTCCTCCCCTATTTTAAAATTTTGGGCAAGTTTTATTCAAGGAGTTTTTCTAGTTGTGTAGATTTCCTTGCAAAGAATTTCAGTTTCATTGTATCTGCTCTTTTTTTTTGAAAATGTCGTCATGGGATATTTCACCTAGCTTTAATGACAAGATGGTTTATTATTTGGACCAAATGAATGAGTTAAATGCTAGGCAGTGTAGGAACATTGTTTGCTTGTTGTGTCGAGGAGAGGGTCATGAATTGAAGGACTGTCTGCGTCTTTTCAATCCTGACCGCCGCTCCTCCACTCATGACGACATTGTCCCTATCACTCATTCTTTACCCATGGAGGCAATTGTGTCCTCTACCCCTGAGCTTGTCTCGTGCACGGACTCCTCACTCCCTGTGTGTGGCTTCACTCCTAGTGATGATGATCACTCATCTGTTAGACAACAAGGAGAGGAATGGGAGCTCCTAGATGCACCTGAGTCTGATGAGGAAAGTATTCTTTCCATCGGGGAGGCTTTAGTAGATCTTTTTGCGGAGGAACTGAATATTTTTGTTCCTCCAGTTTCTTTGCAAGATTTTTCTACACATATTCTTTATGATCCTATCGAAGTAAAGGAGCTGGGTGATGCTTCCGACTCAGAGGGTGCTCCAAAGTGGGATGAGGATGTCATTTTCCCTGAGGGGGAGAATGAATACTTTGAACACGATGATGCACCTCGGTGGGATGAGGAGGATACTCTCTCTGATGAGGAGGTTTGCACTTCTTCATGGGACGAGGAGGTCCAAATCACCACTGAGGCTCCTGAGTTCTCAAGTCCCCCTTGCTATGATATTTACGATGATGATAGTGATCTACCCTTGGATCTTGCTGGGAGTGAAACCGGGATCACTCCCCAAATTGTTGATGATTTACGTTTTTCTTCTCGTTTCTTTCTGGACCCCCCTTCTTCTTCCGAGCCTGTGCAGGTTGAGTCTTTGCAGGTGCCCCAGGAGGACTTGGAGATTTTTGCTCAAGTCAATGATGAGAGTATCCTCTCATGTGAGGAGGTTTATTCCCCCTCCGTTGAGGAAGCTCCACTCATTGCCTTTTCCTCCTGCTGCCTCCCTGTTGACGATACCTTGCTAGGCAAGGATGTGTTTTGTGAGATGAGTGAGGACCAGGCCTCCTCCTTTTCTTACATTCTCTACCCTCTACCTGTGAGGAGCAGGTATTTATATTTAGGTAGAGGGGTGACTGCTTTGTCTCCGTATCGGTACCTGCTACCGATGCGCATATTAGAACAGTTACCTGTGCATTTTCTTTTTCATAGGCCTATAAGCTAGAACTATATAAAATCCGAATAAGTCTTGCTGGGATGACAATAACCCCAGTAGTTATCTTCTTTTCTGCATTTTTATTTCTTCTAATCATGTTTAGTTAGTAGTACTTTCTTTTCAGTTTTCTTTTGTCTTTGTTTTTGCGGAGCTGACCCCTGCAGGTACTTATTCTGGATGGCGGATGCTGCAGCTCACTTTAGCTTACACGCCAATCTTCTGGTATGCTCACTTGCTGAGCATTGGGTACTCTCTTCCCTTAGCCTTTGCTGATTTTCATGTCATATATTATGCGGATTGTTTAGTTTAAGTCTGGGGGAGAGTAGTTTTGTTTACCCGCTCACGTGCACTATTGCACTGCATACTAGAAGATTTCATTTAAAATGATTTGTTTAATTTCATTGCACACCACAGCACCCACATGAGCGCGTGCTTATCTATTTGTTTTGTTCTGAACAAACTATCTTGGTTAGGAATGTGAATTGGGATGATAGCTTAGGAATTACTATTGGGAGCGCAATGTTGACTCGAGCAGTGTTTTAGTCGCATCCGCGTGCTACAATAGAATTTGAGTAAAATTAGATTATTTCTATGCTTTTAATTTATGATTAGTATTTATGCGTAGTTTTAGATTTATTCTACTCAAGTGGTGAATGTGAATGAAATTGGTGATAGCCCGGTGTTGTGTGTATACGAGCGCTAGTTGTGTGTTGCTCGAGTCGGGAGGAAGGTTTACCTTTCTCGTGGGCTAAGAACTTGCCCCAAGCGACTCTTGAAGCATGGGTGCGGGCGATTCGTTGAGATAAATGTGATATAGGCCACCTTTTGGCTAGATTGAGCCTTCGCTTTCCATATCCTATTCGCTCACCTTTGCTTCCCAACACTTGTGCCTACCACTCCCTTTGTTCAGCTCCTCCTCCATATACCAAGGCCTAAAGCTTATCCCACTGTCGCAACCAAGTATATGTTATCTGCACTCATGTTTTAGATTTGGTGTGATGTTTGGAATTGTCGTGTTGTGAAGGAGAAATAAACTCTATTTGCTGATTTTGAATCAACCGGAGGATAAGAAAAAGAAAAAGAAAAATATGGTATTGAAATAAAAATCTGAAAAAAAAGTGTATTGAAAAGTTATCCTCCCGAGCGTTTTAGAAAATCTGTTGGTATTTGTGGAGTAGGACGTGTGCACACCTAGTTTTCACAATAAGTCTGGGGGTGTGTCACACGAGCTTTGTTTTTGGTTTTGCTTGGTGCAGCGTCCCGTTGACTCATGTTGGTTGCGTAGCCTTCGTTTTTACCTTTGATTATCATACCGCAACCTAAGCCCCAATATAATCCTAAAAGTCCTATTGATTTATCTCGCGAGTTTGCTAGCGCTGTGGAGAGAGTGTGACCGGGCAAGCGTATGGTTCCCGACGTTGATGGATTTCAGCGGAGTTATTCCCGAACCCCGATCTTTTGCAACACCCTCCTTAGTGGCTTATTACTTTCACACTGGACATGATCATCAAATTCTTCACAATTCACCAACTGAGTATTGATAAATCTTTATTTACGCTCTAGTACTTTCGTAAATTAGTTAGCATAGTTAGAATCTCTTTTTACGAAATCTCTATTTGCATGCTTTTGTTACTTCGCATTGTACTCCCTTGCGTAATTTTCTTTGCTAACAACCTTTTTCACACTCCACCGGATTCGTTTGCTCGGGACGCGCAAACAGTTAAGTCTGGGGGTGTGATGAGTCCTGATCATATACACTTTTATGGACTCATCTGGGCTATTTTTCTAGTCATTCCACTGCACTTTAGCCTTGTTTTAGCTTATATTTGTTATCACTTGCTATGTGCACTTCTAGGCCCATTTTGGTGTTATTTCGTATCTTTCTTTGTTATTAGTTTTCTTGCGATGTTAAGTCCCACTCTCAGTGGCTAGACTGGTGTCGTACGCTGGAACAGGTGTCGTGCAGGTGTTTCCGGTGCAATTCTGCATAGGAACACTGCGCAAGATCACCGGTTCTATTGCGCACGACCACTGGTCGTGCGCCACTAATCGTGTGCACTTAACCCTTTTTATGAGTTCTGTTTGATGCAGTGCGCACGACCATCTACGATAGTGCGCACGACCACCAGTCGTGCGCCACTGTTCGTGCGCACTTAGCATCAATTTCATGAGTCCTGTTTCAACCAGTGCGCACGACCACCTACGATAGTGCGCACGACCACCGGTCGTGCGCCACCGGTCGTGCGAACATGTTATTTCATAATTTCTGTCTTTGCAGGTTCCGTCCAGGCAGAGCGCACGATCACAGGATTCTAGTGCGCACGACCACTGGTCGTGCGCCAATGACCGTGCGCACTGTTTAATTCCAGCGCCTATAAATTCCGCTGCTCGCGATTTAGGTCGTATCGACCGCCGTTTTGACGCCCAGCTCCGCCGTTCGGCGCCGGTTTCGCCCCTCCATCGTCGCCCACCATCTAGAGGTGCTCCGGGCTTGTTCTTCACGCCAATCTTGAGCCGGAGTTTCCTCTCGGCCTCCTCCTTCATCCAAGAGCTCCAAAGGAAGACCTAGCCGCCATTTCCATCAAGCAAGAGGAAGTTTGCAACCTCTACCGGATCGTGACACGAAGAAGACGGGTCCATTGGAGAGTCGTGACAGCTCTCTCTACCCCGGACGTAGTTGCGGACCGAGCTTGGACGCGGATTGACAACCCGGCGATCCCAACTGTGAATCTACAACGAGACTTCAGATTCAGTCGATTTCTTGCCTTGTTCTCCTCTTATTGATTGTTGTAATAGTTAGATCTTTTGTATTTTGATGAAGAACACTATGGAACTTGCTATTTAAAGTTATTTCATGTCTATGTGAAATACCCTTTTTGTTTATTTGTGTGCTTGAGGTGCGCCCCATTCCATCCTCCATCCCGCCGTCACGTTCGTGTGCCGCACTAGCAATTGCTAGTGGCGTGCTTGTCGAAGAGGTGCTTGCGACCCTCATTCCGCCGTTCTCTCCATTCCATTCCGTTAGCCTACTCGCCCATCCGCCTACCGAAGCGTGGCATCGTGGCCCGTACTCCATCCCGCCTAACGAAGCAGCGCGCTCAAGGCCTGCATAGTTCGATCTGCTTGCCTACTCGTCCATCCGCCCTTACGAAGTAGCGCGTTCAAGGCCTACGTAGTCTTCCAGCCCGCCGAGCGAAGCTTTGCATAGCGGCATTGCATAGGAGTAGATATAGCATTTTCTCTTTGTTTTCCACAAAACCAAAACCCCCGTTTCCGCATCCATCCGCTCTTAAGGACTTCAATCTCAAGTCCTCCTCAATAGTCAACTCCACCTTACTGTGTTCCTTGAGAGATTCGATACTTGGGGATTTACTTCCTCATATTATTACTTGACAACGATCGGTTCACTGCCGTTCGGATCGCAGTCTCGCTACCGCCTATAGCGGTGTGCAGGATTCGCGCATCACTATACAATGGGGTCAACTGGAGTCCTAGTCACAGATAGTGATCCTAGCCCAAATCAGTAATAGGGTTGTTCCAACAGAATCATAGTTCAATTCTAAAACATTTCAGATAAAGTAATTCAATTTACATCCAGTCATTCATAAGACATTTATACATTCAGTTAGAGTTTTCTTTTCTTATAAGAAGTAGACCCCTCAGAAATGTCAGCAACTGCTTTTCCTTTATCTGAGGTTAATTGGTCTGCAGCAGTATCCATGTTCTCAGCAACTATTTCTTCTTCTGGAGCTGGAAGATCCTTATCTTTAGCATTTGCAGCTTTTATCTCAGCTATTCTCTTTTTATTCTCTTGCCTTTGGAAATACAGAAATGGCTTTGGAATGTATCTGGAAGGCATTCTACTTGGGTTATCTTTTCTTACTAGATTAGCTTGGAAAACCCCGTCTCTCTTTATATTTCTTTCTAAATGCTTTATCCACTCTTCAGATGGATAGAGCTTATCAATGTCTTTTCCAATTTGGCCATGTCTTAGCCAGGCATTCAAAATGATCTCCTTAGAGTCATCACTCCAATACTCATAATCTAGATCTCTATGATGTACCTCCCTTTTCTTGGCCATAAATTCCTCAGCCAGCAATACTTTCTCCCTTTCCCTTCTCTTTTTCAGACTCTTATCTTGGGCAATTGACTCTTGATGTGGGAAATCCCAATCTTCTGCCCTATTTACATCTAAGATAGGAAGATTCAGAGCTAGCCTTGTACCTTATAGAACTTTCAGGGTAAGGTCAGAATTTATAATAACATTTGTGTCCTCCCCCTTTCTGACTTCTTCATATATGTGTTGATGGAGGTCTTGCTTAGCTGTTGTTATTGTGCCAGAGAGGGTTTGGAACACATTCTCAAAATCTGCTTGATATGTACCTTTAAGGTTGACTACCTCTTCATTCAGTTGGGTGGCAGTGACTGTTGCAGCAAGGGATTGGACTATATTAGCAATATCTGCTTGCAGCTCTTCCTTGTTCCTGTCAGCTTCTTCATTCAACTGCATGGCAGTGGAGTATACATAATCTTGGAGATGATTGGTTGAATTTTCTATGACCTCATCTGTCTTACTAACATACCTTTTGACATATGTTATGTCCTGTTCAGAGAGCTGGAGGTGTTTGTCCATAGATCTGAGGATTGTGTTCTGAGAGATCACAATCTTCTCTGCTAGGTCAAACCATTTGGTCATCTGTTTGTTTAGCATTCCAGTGTTCTCCTTGATTTCCTGGACCTCAGTCATGACTGCAGTCTTCACATTCATGATGGACTGATCAATATAGACTTTGACTGTTGTAACTGATTGGTCAACATAAGTCTTCATAGAGTTGAGGTGATTTTCCAATATTATGTGAATGTCATTCAGAATATTCTCATTTGAGGTGGTGGAAGTGGAGGCTTGCTGAATAGTTATGACTGGGGCTTGAGGCCTTGGTGTACTTGGAGGAGGTACTATGTTAAGTATTATCTGCACTGCAGGTTTGGGCAGTACTACAGCTGGAGGATCCACCTTCTCAGCAAATGATGCTATATCATCACTGTGATCAGGGTGGACTTGATCATCATCCATTTCATCTTCATTACCATTAGTTTGATTATCATCCAGATTATCATTATCATCATTATCTTGCTCCTCCCCCTCAGAGAGAGCATCCTTGTTAGATGAGTCCTGGAAAGCTGGGACAATTAGTTGGAGTTAGAGTGAAATACTTAGAAATTCTAAAGATAAGATTGTTAGGCTTACCAAGAACTTCATCTTTCTCAGCAGTTGGCTCTTTTTGCTTCTCCCCCTCAAATGGGGCACTATATTATCCTGGTGAATGGAAGGACCAGAGAGTTGGTTCATTATCAGGATTGAGTCTAATTCTTTCTTCAAGATTGAAGATAAATTTGTCAATTTGACCTTGTAAATCCTGAGGTGATTGTCTTTTGTCCTCATCAGCATCATTGATGTTTGTAATATCAAAGGGGGCTGGTTCTTATTGACGCTCCCACTCAGTTGGATCACTTATTTGTCCTTGAGGAGCTATGGTCCTGATTATTCAAATGTCAGAATTGACTACTTAATTGATTGGTTATGATCTATTAATTTAATGAGTAGTTTGAAGTTTGAAAGATTAGTTACCAGGAGTCATGTTTTTGTCCAGCTCCTGTGGATGGAGAATGTCAATTGGCCTGTCATCCTGTGGAGCATTCTTGTCAGGATTGCTGTGTGATCCAGTGTCAGCACCAACATCATCATCTTTATCTGAGGTGTCAGACTCAGAACTTGACATAATCAGCCTAGGTTTCTTAGAGGATTTGGGAGTTATTTTTCTTTTCCTTTAGTCTCAGTGTGCTGACTCATAGGAAGTACCCTGGTAAATCTTTCTAATGTCCTAATGTCCATTCTCTTGAGATAGTGAAGGTTTACTCCTTTGGATTTGTTGAACTTGTCAGGGTGGGTTTGGAGTAGGTACAGGGAAAGAATTCAGCCCATGTTGGGTGCCTGCAGACATTCTTTTATTCTTTGAAATAGGACTTCTCCCCAAGAGGTTTTCTTTTCAGTATGATCCTTGTCATGAGGTCAAACATGTATTGTGATATTGTGTCATGAGACCCTGGTTTGCAGAGGATATCTTTTCCCACAATATATGATAACAATTTTTTACTTTTGGTTGAAGAATTTTCCTTTCAATGATCCAATTTTGGTATCATTGTACTCTGTCCATTTCAGAGCTTTCCTCTTGTCTTTCTTAGAAATTTCATCCTCCCCGCTGGGACTGCAGGATGGGAGATCTAGACCTTTTTGTAGTTTTGTGGGGGTTATCTTTATTCTATCTTCTCCTATCTTTGACTTGAGGCGTGACTTGGTAGTGGATAACTTAGCATGACCAAACCATTCTAGAACCTCAGTTCTGAGAATGATACAAAGTTCAAAAAGGAGAAATTCCAGGCCTTGGTCTGCAAGAATTTGAATCACTCCCTTGATATCTTCTGGAGCACGAGTAAACCCATCCCTGACTATCTCATAGCCTTCAAGAAGATCCTTAGAGCTTTTGGGAGCCATTGTTGTGGTAGAAGAATACTCTGGGACGGAAGAGAAGATGATTTGTCTCGGCGACTAGGAAAGAAGGGTCGTGTACCTTTCACTAATTAAGATTGACTATTTATAGAACCTAATTATGTTTCATGATTTTCCCTTATAATTAGAATTAAGTGACCTTATGATTTAGAGGGGAATTAGGTTGATTAGGGTGCAATTTAGACTAATTTTAAAGATATCAGCCTGTCTCAGCGGAACCGCTAAGACGACTACCTTGACCGCTGGGATAGGGCATAGTCAACCGCTGGGATAGTTCTTGCAGTCTCATCGGTTCAGCTGAGAAGTTTCCCAGCTGTCTCAGCGGTTCAGCTAAAACAGGTTTTTTGTTTTAGCTGAGATAACTACCTAAGCATGAGACCTAGTATGATTTGCTTGTGTGATATCCTAGCCATGTCACTAGGTTTGTTGATGATACAAAATGATGAATCATAAACACAGTACTTTAAATGCATATTTGTGACAACAGTATAGCATCATAGATGATTGAGATAAGAAAATGTTTGGCATTTATTCTACATTTAACATTCCTAGTTCAATTTTGAAAGCATTAAATTTGCCCTCATCCAATGGCTTTGTAAAGATATCAGCAACTTGATTGTCAGTGGGGGACAAATTCAAGGCAGATATCTTTACATTCTACATATTATCTTATGAAATGATACCTTATCTCTTTGTGCTTAGTCCTGCTATGAGAGACAGGATTCTTAGCAATAGAGATAACACTGGATGAGTCAAAATAAAGGGGAGACTCACTTACCTTGAGGTTGAAGTCCTCTAACTGGCGTTGAATCAACAATAGCTATGCACAACAACTTCCTGTAGCAATTTATTCAGACTCAGCAGTGGATATTGCCACACTTACCTTGAGGTGGTCCTTGTTTGCTTGCCATTTGGCAAGCATGACAGGGACCACTTTTAATGCATTTTAAATTTGGACTATTTCTAACAAGGTTTTTAGAGAATAGTCTATACATTGTCTTGTAGTTAATGTGAGCAAGTCTCTTGTGCCATTGAACACAAAGAGACTCATTTTCATTAGCCATAAGACACACAGATGAAATAGAATTACTGCATATAAAATCTAAGCAATAAACATTCCCACTCCTAGTGCCTGAGAGAATGGTCACTAAGTCATTAGAATTTTTGATCAAGCACTTGTCATTGTGGAATTCAATGACATAGCCTAAGTCACATAGTTGACTTATGCTTACTAGGTTATGTTGCAACCCTTCAACATAAGCTACTCTTGTGATTGTAATTATGCCATTGGAGATCATACCATATACTTTGGTGATTCCCTTTCAGATCCACCAAAGATAACTTTAGGTCCATTCATCACAGCTTTGTAGTCCTGTAGAAGATTTTTGGTTCCTGTCATGTGCCTTGAGCACCCACTGTCGAAGTACCATATTTGGTTGAGACTGGTACTTGAACTGTCCTGCAAGAAGGAGTTTAGTTACCCTTAGGAGCCCAAATAGCTTTGGGTCCTAGGTCCTTGTTAGCATCATGAGATAGCCTCACACTAGATGCACCCTTTGCAGGAAGACTCTTCTTTGCACATGGCACATTGGGATTGTGCCAACAGTCTATGGCAAAGTGTCCCACTTTACCACAACACCAACAATAATGAATATTGTATCTCCTTTTCTGAACATTTCTTGAGGGGAGTACACCATTGTGCTTATGTTCAGGAGGGGAGACAACAACATTTTTCATGTTCCTTTCAGCAATGATCTGGCTGAAGGTTAACCTTTGTACAGTCTTGGTGCACTTTGTCTTAATGACATCAGCTTGCCTTGGCTTGGGGGCCAGACATGATTGGATGGAATTAGACACTGAGCAATAGGACCTGTCTACAGTTTTGATAGCAACCATGTTCTTTGCTGGACAGAACTTGGAAGAGCTAGCATCCATGCTTTTGAATGATGGGGATGAAGTACCAAATACAAATGGTCCAGGTTGGGCCATTTGAATTTCTTCATGGGGAGCCTTCATAGCACTCAAGCCCATGCCTTTTCTTCCACTATGGGAAGGAGTATTTTCCTTCCTATAGGAACTTCCATTCTTCCAGTGACCATACATGCTTTCATGGTAATAACTGTTGGAGGGAAGTAACACCTTTTGAAAGGTGGTTTGAGGCTTAGCCTTACCCCTGCTCTTTTCTACACTCCCTTCTCCTACTTCCATTTTGTTGTTTCCTAGTCCTCTCCTATTGGTTTGAGAGGATAAGGTGTCAATAATAGGGAGCACAGATTTGGGCTTGGAGAATTGAGCCACCAGGCACTTCTCTTTCAGAAGCTTCACCTCAAGGTCCTTGATGACCTTGTTCTTCTGAGATATGGTGCTCAAATGGACAATTGTTATCCCTTTTAGATGGCTAATTTATCTATGCATCTGACCCATCTTGGTAGATGATTCAGTGCACTCTTGTTTTCCATCTTAAGGGAAGAAATCTCTTGGGCTTGCCTCTTGGCCAGCTTTTTGCTCTTTTTCAGAGCTTCCAAGAGAGCACCATATCTGTCAATCAATTGATTGACATCTTCCTCAGTTTTTAAATCACTTCCACCAATTGATGAAGGTGCTCCAGATTCTGGGCCTGTCTCATAATTAGAAGAGGAGATGGAGTGAATTAATACCTGTTCATTTTCAGAGATGTTCTGTCTGTCCTCCTCATCAGTGATGGCCATGAGGCCTAACTGAACATTGTCCTCTTCATCCTCCTCTAAATCACTGCCTGACTATGATATAGGGGCACTGATTCCAATTCTGGCAGCAGGATGATCATCTTCCTTTTCTGCTGCAAACAACCCAATATAGGCTTCTTCTTTAGCATCTGAATCTGAGGATGAGGATTTAGACTAACTCCATCTTTTTCCTTTCTTTGCAAGGAAGGATTTTTCATCCTTCCTATCCTTTTGGCGGTGATGCTTCTTATCACACTTTTCCTTCCTTTTGACTGGACAGTCAGCTATGACATGTCCAGGCTTACTGCAGCAGTAGCAAATGATGTTATTTGAAACATGTTTACCAGATTTAGAATCATACCTGTCACCCTTTGGGTGCTGCCTTTCAGATTTGATGTGGTCTTTCTTGGAATGTGAGGAGGAGGAGGGCTTGTTCTTCCACTGCTTTCTCCTCATCATCTTCTTGAACTACCTTGAGAAGGCAGCAAACTCTTCATCAGAGGAAGAGCTGTCTGAAGTGCTATTCCCAGACTTATCTTATTCAGCACTCCTTCTTGGATGAGACACCATCCTGCCCTTGCTTTTCTTGGAGCTGTCAGCCTTGAGAGCCACAGATCTCTCCCTTGCATGAGCCCTTGTTGAGGTGTCCTCTTCCGTTCTTGTAGATAACTGCATCTCATAGGAGAGCATCTTCCCAAACAATGTATGAGTAGGTGTTTCACCAAGCCTGTCCACTTCCCTAATGACACATATTTTTGTGTCCCAGTCTCTAGTTAGAGATCTTAGGAACTTGTCATTTAGCTCATAGTTAGTGAACACTCTTTCATAGGTTCTTAGTTCATTTACTATCCTAAAGAACCTTTCACAGCAAATGAAAATGCTCTCCTGGCTCATCTGCTTGAATGCTTCATATTCTTGATTGAGGAGTGACTTTCTATCATCCCTCACCTCAGCTGTTCCTTCCATATATACTACTAATGTATTCCACATTTCCTTGGCAGTTGTGCAGTGTACCTTGTTCTGAAATGTAGAGTTATCAATTGCATTAACAATTATGTTTTGTGCTCTTTTATCCATAGTGAATAGTGCAAGTTCATCCTTGGTCAAGTCATTGAAGTCCTTGGCCACTCTCCTTGTTGGATCTATGGTGGAGGAAGTTTGAAAGGTGAAAGGCCCTTGCTTTACTGTGATGTAAATCCTTGGGCCAGATGCTTCCATAAAAAATCTAACCCTTTGCTTCCATATGCTAAAGTTTTCTTTGTTGCATATGGGCAACTTCATGGATCCCATGTCCTTCTACAATCCAGTGGAGGCCATTGGATTGAGATAAGACTATTCCTTTATAGGATCTGGTCAGACAGTTATGTCCTTCTTGACCAACCTCCCTCTGATACCACTTGATAGTTTATTTAGGATGTAGTCTTAATCACCTAGAGGGTGTGTGTGTGGGGGGGGGGGGGGGTGAATAGATTTCTTTTATTTTAGGCTAGCTATTTTTGGATTTTAGGTTAGTAAAGTATCAAGCACAGAAAACACACAATGATTTATAGAGGTTCCTAACAATGAATTAGACAAGGCCAACACCTCCAAACTCAGCTCCAAGAGCTTAAGACACAGATCCCTCTGGATCTCTCAGGTTTTCTCAAACCCTACCTCCGGCACAACAACCCTACCTCTGGCTCAACAACCCTTCCTCAGATCAGCCAATGATCCTACACTCAAGCTAAACACACAGCTCTACTTCTCAGGCTAGACAACCCTATACACTCAGGCAAAGATGCCCTACAACTCAGAACTGTTAAGTTCCTACTAAACAACAATGTATGATTAACAAAAGAAGATGGAATACACTTTATCTTCTGTTGCTGGACAACTGCAGCAACTGTCTTGAATCTGGATGTGTCCAAAGTCCTCAGCCTTGATTCTTCTGATTCTACTCTTCAGAGAAGGAGTGAGGATTAACTTGCTCTATCTTGATTTGATCAAGAGGAGCAATCTATTCTCTTCTTGCAGCTTCAGGAAACAGGAAGTGAAAGCTTCTTGGCTGCCGTCAATGGAACAGTAATGTTCTTTTCTTTAGAGTGTGTGTGAGAGAGAGCTTTTATAAAGACCTAATTGATTCTTGTATACTGCCCCTGCCTTTCAACGACTATTATATGTCCTCCTGACACAGCATGGGAGATATTGGAACATCCTTTCTTGCTTTACAGGTGTTGCGCCAAAAGTAAAGCCCGTCAGTTCTTTTGAAGCTGTCTCAGCGGTTGGGCTGAGACAGTCTCCTATCTCAGCTGCTGGATCTGTTCCGTCTCAGCGGATCCACTAAGACAGACAGTTGTCTCAGCAGATTTTCCTTATCCGTAGCTCAGCTGGCCCAGACTTCTTCTCAGTGGCACCTGGCCTTGTCTCAGCGGTTCAGCTGAGATTGAGAGCTCGTCTCAGTGGTTTTGGCAGCAAACAAATTTATCTTTCTTCATACCCTGGTATGATCTAACCCTGCATAGTCATGAGATAAAGTGAGGTTTATAAAATATAACTTGTACTTAGCATTGAGTGTGAAGCCTCTTCAAATCAAGGGAACATTGAGGATCATTTTCCCAACAGTATTCTTTAAGTTTTACTTAGAGAGAGATGTTGATTTGAATTAATATTTAATTGATTTAATTAACCTATTCAATCTCAGAGGATCCGCTGAGATGGAGAACTAAACCGCTGGGACAAGGTAATGTTAACCGTTGAGATGACTTAGATGTCTCAGTGGTTCAGCTGAGACTTTCTCAGCTGAACTCACTGCCTAGCAGTGACCCTTTTAAGTAGGATTGTTTTTCTCCCTAATCATGTCATTAAGTGATTTTAAGTATCAAAATATCTTAGCAAAGCTAAAGATACAAAATATCATGCATGATAGATAATATGAAATGTTGATGACTATTCAATATTTAACATTCCCAGCTCAATCTTGAATAAATTAAGCTTAGCCTCATCCAATGGCTTTGTAAAGATATTAGAAACTTGATTGTCCGTGGAGACATGTTCAAGGCAGATATCTTGACTTTCTATATGTTCTCTAATAAAATGATACCTAATTTCTATATGCTTAGTCTTGCTATGAGATACAGGATTCTTAGCAATAGAAATTGCACTGGATGAGTCACAATACAGTGGAGAATGACTTACCTTAAGGTTTTAGTCCTCTAGTTGATGTTGTATCCACAGAATTTATGCACAGCAGCTCCCTGCAACAATGTACTCAGACTCAGCTGTGGATTTTATCACACTAGTCTGTATTTTGATACTCCATGGATCAATCTCCTGTGTAGGAATTGACAAGTTCTACTAGTACTCTTCCTATCTTATTTGTATCCTGCAAAATAAGCATCTGAAAAGCCAATTAGTTCAAAATCATTGTTCTTAGGGTACCAAAGGCCAAGATGTTGGCTGCCTTTAAGGTATCTCAAAATCCTCTTTGCAGCTGAGTAGTGTGATTCCTTAGGGCATGCTTGATACCTAGCACAAACACATGTTGCATATATAATATCTGGTCTACTAGCAGTCAGAAACAACATGGATCCAATTATGCACCTATACATGGATTCATTAAAAAGTTTACCCTTCTCATCCTTGTCTAGAGAAATATTGGACCCCAAGGGAGTTTTCATGGTGGAAGCAGATCCCATCCCAAACTTCTTGATAAGCTCCCTAGTGTACTTGGTCTGAGAGATAAATATCCCTTCATCAGACTGTTTCACTTGGAGGCCTAAAAAGTACTTGAGCTCTCCCATACTGCTTATCTCAAACTCCCCTTGCATAAGATTGGCAAACGTTTTGCAAAGGTTGCCATCAGTAGACCCAAAAATTATGTCATCAATATAAATTTTGACTATGAGACACTTGCCCTTTGTTTCCCTAAGAAACAATGTGCTATCTATCTTTCCCCTCAAGAACTTGTTCTTGTTGAGAAAGGCAGACAAGGTCTCATACCAGGACCTAGGTGATTGCTTTAGACCATATAAAGCTTTCCTAAGTAAATAAACATAGGAGGTTAGAGTTGGATAAATAAAACCTGATGGTTTTTCCACATATACCCTTCCTTCAAATTTCCATTTAAAAAAGCTGACTTCACATCTATCTGGTATACTTTGAACCCCTTGTGGGCAGTATTGGCAAGGAATAATCTTATTGCCTCTAACCTTGCAACAGAGGAAAAGGTTTGGTCAAAGTCTATACCTTCTTCTTGCCTACCAGTCTTGCTTTATTCTTGATGATGAAACCATTCTCATCCAACTTATTCCTGTAAATCCACTTAGTGCCAATTATGTCGTGTCCTCGAGGTTTTGGCACCAACTTCCACAATTTGCACCTTTTGAATTGTTGAAGCTCCTCTTGCATAACTTTAATTTAGAAGATATCTTTGTTGGCTTTCTCAAACCTTTTGGGATCTACTTGAGATAGAAAGCTTAGGAATAGAGCTTCATTGTGAGCCCTGCTTCTGGTGATCACACCTAGGTTCTCATTTCCAATAATTAGGTTCCTTGGGTGATCTCTCAAATGCCTGGTTGTTGCAGGCAATGGGTCAGCTTCCTGCTGTACTTCATCAGTAGCAACAGGTTCTTCAACAGCCTGCTCATCTTTATCCTGAAGTGCTTCAATCTCTGAATTGATTCTGCTAGAGCTGGGTGAGTCTTGTATAGACAGCCCTTGCATCTTATTATCATTTCCTGTCAAAATAGGAGAACTGGACCAGCCCTTATAAAGTAGGCTAGTATCATCAAAGACAACATGCATAGATTCCTCAACAACATGAGTCTTCTTGTTGAATACTCTATAGGCTCTACTATGTGAGCTATATCCAACAAGAACACCAACATTGCATTTTTTAGCAAAGTTTGTTAGTTGAAATTTTCCATTATTTAAGATGTAGCATTTGCAGCCAAAGATTCTAAAATATGAAATTGTTGGTTGTTTGCCTTTCAGAATCTCATAGGGTGTTTTTCCAAGGGCCTTATTGATGGAAGCTCTTTTCAGAACATAACAAGCAATATTGACGGCCTCAGCCCAAAAATATTCTGGGAGAGAGGAGTCACTAAGCAATGTTCTGCTAGCTTCTATCAAGGTCCTACTACTCCTCTCAGCCACACCATTTTGATGTGGAGTCCTTGGGGAGGAAAACTCTTGGGTGATACCAAATTCTTGACAAAACTTTGACATGACCCCAAATTGAAATTCTGTACCATGGTCAGTTCTAGTTTTGACCACAACACATTGTAGCTCATTCTGAATTGCCTTGAGATAGTTTATAAAAATATCTATATTATCAAATTTCTTCTTAAGGAAGAATACCCATGTATACTTTGAGTGATCATCAACAATCACTAAAGTATACACCTTCCCACCTAGGCTCTGAATGGGCAAAGGACCAAACAAGACCATATGCAACAAATATAGTCATCTTGCAGTGTCTTTGGAGCTAATGCTTTTAAAGGTGGCCCTAGTTTGCTTACCCATTTGGCATGCATGATAAGGACCACTTTTAACAAATTTAAATTTGGACTATTCCTAACAAGGTTTTTAGAAAATATTCTATACATTGTCTTGTAGTTAATGTGGGCAAGTCTCTTGTTTCATTGAACACAAAGAGACTCACTCTCATTAGATATATGACATACAGAAGATAAAGAACTATTGCATATAAAGTCTATGCAAAAAACATTCTCACTCCTAGTGCCTGAGAGAATGACCTCTAAGTAAATTGACTTTTTGATCAAGCACTTGTCATTGTGGAATTCAATGACATAGCCCAAGTCACTTAGTTGACTTATGCTTGCAAGGTTGTGATGCAACCCTTCAACATAAGACACCCTTGTTATTGAAACTATGTCATTGGTAATCATACCATATCCTTTGGTGACTCCTCTATCAGAACCTCCAAAGATGACTTTTGGTCCATTCATCGCAGGAGTGTAATCCTGCAGAAGACTCCTACTTACTATCATGTGACTTGAGCACCTATTATCCAAGTACCATATTTCCCTTAAACTGGTACTTGAACTATCCTGCAAAGTGTAATTCATTTTCCCTTAGGAGTCCAATTGATTTTGGGTCCTAGGTTCTTGCTAGCATAAAAAGACACACTTCCACTCACTGCAGCTTTTGCAGGAATGCTCTTTTTTGCAATAGGAACATTAGTATTGTGCCAACAATCAATGGCAAAGTGTCCCACTTTACCACAACACCAACATTCATGGATGTAGTACCTTCTCTTCTGAACATTTCTTGAAATGGAAGGAGCATTAAGATGTTTATGTTCAGTGAGGAAGGTACCAGCATTCTTCCTATTCCTGTTAGCAATCACTTGGCATGTTGGATGTCTATAACTTGTCTCAGTAGACTTTGTCTAAATGACATCAGCTGGTCTTAGTTTGACATCTAAGCATGAGTTGATGGCATCAGATACTATACTGTCAGACTTGATTATAGGCCTGACAACAACCATGGGTTTTGCTGAATGGGATTTTGAAGAGGTGGCTTCCTTACCCTTGAATGAGGGGGACAAATGGTCCATGATGGGTCATTTGAATTTCCTCATGGGGAGCTTTCAAATCACTCATCCCCATGCCCTTTCTCCTACCATAGTTAGGAGTATTCCCCTTACTATAGGAGCTTCCATTCTTCCAGTGACCATACATGCTGTCCTGGTCATACATATTAGAGGGAAGCAACACCTTTTGAAAGGTGGTATGAGGCTTAGTATTAGCCTGACCCTTTCCTCCATTTCCAACACTTACTACCACATTATTGAAACCAAGTCCTCTCATATTTGTTTGGGAGGAGAAGTTGTCAATGATGGGCAATATTGATTTGGGCTTAGAGAATTAAGCCACTAAGCTTTTCTCCTTGAGAAGCTTCTCTTCAAGATCCTTAATGACCTTGTTCTTTTGGCTTATGGTGCTTAGTTGGAAGATTGCAATTCCCTTCAGCTGACTAATTTCTCTACTCATCTGAGCCAGTTGGGTAGCTGACTCAGTGCATTCAGGCTTTGCCTACTGAAGGGAAGCAATTTCTAGAGCTTGCCTCTTGGCTAGCTTTTTGCTCTTCTTTAGAGCTTCCAAGAGAGCACCATACTTGTCAGTCAATTGATTGACATCCACCTCAGATTCTGAACAACTTTCATCATTAGCTGAAACTGTTTTATATTCTAGAATTGACTCATAATCAGAAGAACGAATGAAAAGAGTTGATACCTGATCAGGATGATCCTGACTATCTTCACCATCAGATATGGCCATTAATCCATAACATTCTTTGACATCTTTATGCACCTCAATGTCACTATATGAATGTGACAGAGGGGCCCTGATGCCTATCTTTGCACCTGGATAATCTTCATCCTCAGTAGCTATAAATAGCCCTATATAGGCTTCCTCTTCTTCATCAGAATCTGAAGATGAAGATTCAGATTCACTCCAGCTCATTTCCTTCTTTGTCAAGAAGGATTTTTCACCTTTCTTTCCCTTATGGTGATGGGGCTTCTTATCACCTTTTTCTTTTCTCATGACTAAACAGTCAGCTATGACATGTCCAGGCTTATTGCTCAATAACAGATAACATTATTTGAAACATGTTTAACATGTTTAGATTCATACCTATCATGGGCAGATCTATAGGGGGCCATAGGGACACGTGCCCCCCCCAAATTTTTTGAGATTCGCTATAGAAACAGTAAAAATAAAAAAATTTAAATTTTTATATGGCTATTCGCACACAGGATTAGATTATTGTGGTTCACCGTTCACCGTAACTCGTTATGCGGGCCGCGTGATTCGCGAATATTGCGATTCAAGTTCACGCTCATGGTAAATTAAAACCCTACCTGGCTACGGCGCTACAGGCTTAACACTTTCTCCCGCGATTCCGCGAACGGTGATTCGGCGAACCCTACATTCTACATTTCTACTGCACCACCACCGCACCGCGGACTGCCGATCGGAGTTCAGGCCTTCAGGCTTCTGAGTTCAGGGTCATGCTACGTCGCTACCAGTTACAACGACGACCGACGCAGGCATGCATGCGCAATAGTAGATTTGCAACATTTTGATATGAAATTTTTATATGGCTATTTTTAGATGTTGAAAATGTTTTCAACTGTAGATGTTTTAGATCTACAAATCGAGCAAACTACTACCCCCTATGACATAATATTTCCCCAAAAAAATTAGATCAAAATGTTAACCCTGCATATTCTTGTTCAGTTGTTCACGCCTAAATTTTTTGTTGAAAATCAAAAAGTCATTCTCTGTTTAAATTTTAATTGTTGCTTAAAGCCTTATTTACACTTCCATATATAGCCCCGATCAGCCATTTGTCCTAATGTTGTTCTGAAGTTGTTTTCTAATATGATTTAGGTGTAGACGTGCATTAACTCTCTCTAATTGCTATAGTTTATGATTGGATTTTCTGCCTCTCTTGCTGAACTAAGGGTAACTCTCTTCAACTGGATCTCCTTTTATATTACTGTATTATATGTTTTAGGTGTGCTTTGAGGTATTAGTCAAGTAGTGGCTAAGCAAAGTATGGTAGACTCTGTGATGAATGTTTGTAGCGATACTCCGTAGTATTGACCGGTAGAGGGTCAAGCGGAGTATATAGATTTTAATTTACTTTGCACTGCTAGTTCAATTTGTAATGTTATTTTCTAAATTGATATAGTCATATAAAAGTGAAAATGGAGGGCCAGAAGAAGAGAACAAGTATTATCTCGTCTATGTTTCAAAAGAAGTTAAAATCTAAAGAGTCTCCTTCACCATTGATATTGTGCATGTTCAGGAGACAACTGCATTGTCAATTAAATCTGGAATTGAATCTTTGTTAATGGAACATTCATTGAACTTGGCTAAAATTCGTGGGCAAGGATACGATGGATCTAGTAATATGAGTGTTGAGATAAATGGTCATAAAAGTTTAATTTTAATAGAAAATCCATGTGCTTACTACATTCATTGTTTTGCTCATCAACTTCATTTAATACAAGTTGCAGTTGCTAAGATAAATGATGGCTGTCAATGGTTTTTTGAAGCAATTGCAACTTTATTAAATGTTATTGGTGTTTCATTTAAGAGAAATGAAATGCTTAGAGAAAGCCAAGTCCAAAAGGTTGCCAAGGCACTAGAAGATGGTGAACTGAAATCTGGATCAGCTTTAAATCAGGAGCTTCGTTTGAGTAGGCCTGGAGACACAAGTTGGGGATCTCATCACAAAACATTAGCGCATATTATTTCATTATATCCTGATATGGTTGCTACACTTCTGAAAATTGGGAAGAGCAAAGAAAATGATCGGGTGAAGGCACATGGTGTGTTATTTGCATTAGAATCAATTGACTTTGTTTTAACGGTTCACGTAATGACCACTATATTTGGGTACACTCATGAGTTAAATCTTGCGTTACAAAGAAAAGATCAAGATATTGTTAATGCAATGTCTTTTGTTAGTTTGACAAAAAGAAAATTACAAATCTTAAGAGATGATGAATGGGACACACTTTTCAACAAGATTTTGTTATTTTGTGGCAAACATAATATTCATATTCCCAATATGGATGCTCAGTATATACCTCGCGGAAGATCAAGATGGTTTGTCGAAGACTACACAAATTTGCATCATTACCGAGTTCAAATATTCTTAAAAGTCATCGATCTACAACTACAAGGGCTTAACAATCAGTTCGATGAGGTGAGTATGGAGTTGCTTAATTGTATGGCTTGCTTGAATCCCGCTAATTCATTTGCTTATTTTGACAAGCAAAAAGTACTACGACTTGCAGAGTTTTATCCTAATGATTTTTCAAGTTTGGAGTTGTTTAATTTTGATTTTCAACTTGACAACTTCATTGCCGATATGAGAAGCGATGAGAGATTTTCTGATTTGAAGGATTTTGGTCATCTCTCTGCGAAGCTTGTTGAAACAGTTAAACATGTTGCTTATCAACCAATTTACAGGCTTTTGAAGTTTGTACTGATTCTTCCTGTGGCTACTGCAAGTGTGGAAAGAGTATTCTCAGGCTTGAACTATGTCAAGAACAAGTTGCGCAATAGTACGGGCGATTAAATGTTGAATGATTGTCTGGTTACTTTTATTGAGAGAGATGCATTTTTGGAAGTCTGTGATGACGACGTTATTGATCGTTTTCAAAAAATGAAGAATCTTCGTGGGCAATTGTAATTTTTTTATTATTTTTGGAATTTTTCAAATTGCTTCAATGAAATGTAATTTTGTAACACTTTATAAGACAATATTTTAAGATGAGTTTGCTATGGAAAAATTTGTGCCCCCCCATTACAAAATTCCTGGATCCGCCACTGATACCTGTCACCCTTGGGGTGTAGCCTCCCCGATTTGCTGTGTTCCTTCTTGGGATATGTAGAGGAGGAAGGTCTATTCTTCTACTGCTTCCTCCTCATCAACTTTTTGAAGTGCCTGGAGAAGGCAGCAAATTCCTCATCTGCTGAATTGATATCAGATGTGCAGTGCTCAGAGTTTTCTAAGTCACCCACCGTTCTTGGTGGAGAGGGTATTCTCTCCTTGCTCTTCTTAGAGCTCTCAGCTTTGAGAGCTACAGATATCTCCATTGCATGAGTCCTGATAGTGGTTTCCTCCTCCTTTATTATAGATAGTTGCATCTCATATGAGAGTAGCTTCCCAAATATTGTGTGGGGACGAGTCTCACCCAGCATTGCCTCTTCCCAGAGGGAACAAATTTTTATATCCCAGTCCCTAGTTAGAGATCTTAGGAATTTATCATTCAGCTCATAATGGCTGAAGACCCTCCCATAGGTCCTCAACTCCTTGGCTACCCTGAAGAATCATTCATAGCAATCAGCTATGCATTCCAGGTTGTGTTGCCTGAAGGCTTCATATTCCTGGTTAAGGAGGGATTTCCTATCATTCCTCACTTCATCAGTACCTTCCATATACACTATAAGTGTATCCTATATATCCTTGGCTGTCTAACAGTGCACCAAATTCTAGAAGGTGGAATCATCAATTGCATTTCCTATAATGTTTTGTGCTCTCTTATCTATAGTAGCAAGTGCAATTTCATCATTTGTCAATTCAGCGTAGGTCTTGGGCACTTGCCCAGTTGGATCTATAGTGGATTCCTTTAGGAAGACAAAAGGACCTTCCCTTTACTGTGATGTATATCCTAAGGTTAGAGGCTTCCATAAATAGCCTTACCCTTTGCTTCCATATGCCAAAGGTCTCCTTTTTGCATATGGGCAGTTTCATAGATCCCATCTCATTCTGACCTCCAGTGGCAGCCATTGGATTCAGTATAGACTACTCCTAGTAGGATATGGTCAGATTGTTAAGTCCTATATGACCAACCTCCCTCTGATACCATTTGATAGTTTACTTGGTTACTAGTCTAACTCACCTGGGGGGGGGGGGGTGAATAGGTTCCTTTGAAATTTTCTACTTACATCTAGTTGTTATTAACTGATTGAATAAAGTAATAGCAAACACACAAAAAGCACATAGCTGTTTATTGTGCTTCCCTAAGATAGTGTGTCTAAAGGTAGTCCACTTTCCCTCTACACCTTTCTAATAGTGGGTTAGACAAGGCAAACTCCTCCAAATCTCAGCGGGAAGAGCTTACATCTTAGATCGCTCAGGATCTCTCAGGTTTCCTCTAAAACCCTACCTCAGGCCAACTACCCTACCACTCAGAGTACTCCAACTCCTACAACTCAGAAACCCTCCTGGTTTCCTACCTCAGGCCTATCAAGAAGCCCTACCTCAGATGTCCTCTGAAATCCTACACTCAGGCTGGGAGTACAGCCTTACATACTCAGGCACAAAGCCCTACACACTCAGAACAAAGATGCTCTTACAGAGTTTATAGTTTTACTGTTACAACAGAAGACAGTATAGATTAAACCTTCAGCTTAGATCTTCTATTGTTGAAGCACGACAGATGCTGTCTTGAAATAGGGCTGAACAATAACAGCTTTAGACATGTCTCTTCTGATCTTCTTCTTTAGTAGAGGAAAGAAGATCCACTTGTTCTTCTGGATAGAATGAGCAAGAACAATCTTAACTCTTTGGAAGTAATCTTCTTGCAGCTTGAGAAATGCCTTTCAGGAAGCAGATAGAGATATCTAGTGGAAGTATCTTCAATAAAATAGTAGCAACTATTTCATTTTTTGTCCACTTCCTTCTCCAATGACCTAACATCTTCTTTTATAACTCCTCCAATCTACAATGGCTCTGAGGAGTGCCCTGTCACAGCATGGACATAAATAGAAAACATTATCTTTGCTTTCTAGCCACTTGTGCCAAAAGCAGATCCCGCCAGGCAATATTCAAATATGAATCTGTCTCAGCGGATGGGCTGAGATAGGCTCCAGTCTCAGCGGTAGAACAGACTTCGTCTCAGCTGATTCGCTGAGACAGAAAGTCTTCTCAGTAGTTTTCCTCTATATGCAGCTCAGCTGAGACAGATTCCTTCTCAGCAGCTAAACATCTGCGTCTCAGTGGTTCAGCTGAGACCATGCTGCTGTCTCAACGGTTTTGACAGTAAAACCCAGAGAACAATTCCAATGTTTGGAATGACCTAACCCTGCACAAGCATGATACAAAAGAGGGCTTATCAAATACAATATATACTTAGCATTAAGTGTGATGCCTCCTCAAATCTAGGGAACATTGAGGGGCAATATTCCCAACAAGATTAAGGTGCTCATTCTCCCAAGTAAGATCCCTTTCTGGAGAGAGAGATTCTTGGTGTTCGAAGGCGACCTCGGCGGTCTCAAGTCCACGCAGTCCTGCCGAGCTGAAGGGATCTTTTGCAGTCCCAAAAACATCTTGGGGGAGGAAATCAAGCTTTTTAGACTTTAGGCGAGTAAGCGATTTGATCTCCTCCACTATCTGGTTATCTGGCTAGAGATTGCCGAGATCACTCCTGAAGAAACTAAGATGCTTCTTGCAGTCTTTTGCGATCTCATCACTTTTTCCTTTGATTTTTCTCTAATTTTTTTCTCTTTTCAGCGACCTTCGTGGTTCCTGAGGTCGATCCAATGACACCAGCTGAAGAGGTGCTCACCCAAAGGGTGGTGAGGAAGATCATAGACCGCGAAAGGGAGTCCTTGGAGCCCGGTGGTGAGTTAGAGGCCACTAGCAAGCTCTTTCCTCTGGCTGGCTTTGGGAAAAAGCTGAAGGATACCAAGGGGAAGCCCCTCCTCAAGTGGGGTGCAAAAGGCAAAAGCGTGAAGGTGTCCACCGACCTCCCTCTCTGGAGTGGGAAGTTGACGCGCCATGCTTTCGCCGTCATTTTCGCGCTCTATGGAAAGAGCAACATCATGAAGGCATATGACTTTGAGAATGAAATGCTTCCTGACATCGCCGCACAGGTGACCGCCATGAGCACAGTCTTGAACCATCACATGGGGCAATCTCTTCGAATGGCCCTAAAAAATGTTGAGCGTCTGCATGAAGAATTATATGTATGACTACCTTACTTGTGGTCTGCCACCTACTTTCCCGTGACCACACGATCTGATTGACTTTCCTTTTGTAGCAATCAAAGAAAGTGGCTTATCATATTGAAAATCTAGACTTCCAGAACACCATGATGTAGCACATGAAAGACGCGCCAGACTCAACAATCACAGAGCTTCGTCAGCGCGGCGGTCTCACCTCAGAATTCAAAGAAGTTAAATTTGTCGATCTCTTTCCTGATGTGGCAAGAATGATAGATGAGCAGCCGGTCATGACAACCGAGACCGATGAGGTAGAAGAAGATGCTAAGATCGATGGGGATGTAAACAAAGAAAGTGGGAGCCAGTATGTCGAGGGCAGTGACACGGGCTCTGTTTTGGGCTCGAGCTCTAGGTCAAGGATTCCATGCAAAAGCTCAGAGGAGTCTTCAAAAGAGAACGACTCTTCGCCATCAGATGAGCGGTCTCCGAAGAAATTGAAGAGAAATTAAAAGACCAAGAGTTTCTATACTGCAACTTTTCTTTTGTTCATTTCGAATTGTGACCGCCGGTACGGAGACTGCGCAAGCTATGTATATAGATAGAAAATGAGAAGAAAGATAATTTTTGCATACCTTTGTTTCTCTTGTGAATGTACATTCTTATTCTTTAATATGCTTATGTCGATCTTACTATTTGCGATCTCATCATAATCCCTAGTGAAGAAAAATTGATCTTAATAGATGGCAACCGGTCTCTGGACTTTATAGCAGAAGAATCTTTATTATACGCGATCTCATTTTCTAGAGGTAAAATTGGCATTCGATCTCAATGCATTAGGTATTGCCGACCTCGAAACATCAGCTATATACAAGAAGATTTCATATAATAACTTATACTTAGAGCATGACAACCCATAAATGGCAGTCTCCTTTTTGTCAGACCGTCCAATAAGAAAATGAGAAATGTTAACTTTAATCATATGAGATCGCTATATTACGAGATCGCCAGATTTAGATGAGATCGCTTATGAATAGTGATCTCTAGTAATTGAGAACTTCTACGGAGATATCGAACCATATCAACTCATAAATAATGATCCTAAACATAACAAATTACTTAGAATATTTCTTGAGTAGGAGATGGGTTGTGGACTCTAATAATTCAGACCGCTCCTGTCGTGGATAATAACCAGACCTTGAAGAACCTTGGACCTTTGAAGATAGATAACCAGCGGTCACATCTTTCCAGACCGCTACTTAGTAGAAGTATAGAGGTGAGATCTCATGACTGATCTCATTTAATCTAGATTCCTTGATACTTGAAAAACCTTGACCCTTTGTTAAAGACGGATAGCTAGCGGTCTCATCTTTCCCAGACCGCTACTTACTAGAAGAATGGAAGAAAGACTTCATGAATAACCTCATATACTCAAGAAAAAGACAAGTAAAGAGAGCATTTAATCAACGATCTCAATTTCTCCAGACCGCCCATTATGAGAATAAATATTAGAAAAGTTTTGCATTTGATGGTCCCAGATATCTCAAACCAATTCTTATCGGATGCATACATGGAAAAACCCAGGCGGTAGTCTCAAATACTCCAGACCGCCCCTTCATAGAACAGAACCAAAAAAACTATAAATGACGGTCTTAAATGTTTCAGAATGCCTCTTAACATAATAGAATGCCAAGTAATATAGGCGGCGGTCTTAGATGCTCCAAATTGCCCCTTTATAACATCACCAGAAGCCCCAAAAACTGGCGGTCTCAAAAACTCCAGACCGCCCATTCATAATAAAAAGGAAGCTTAAAGCTTGAGAGGTGTACAATCCGAAATGATAAAAAAGGTAGGTGCGGTCATGCTGCAAGGCTACACCATAATTGCTTTCCTTAAGAAATCATTACGATTGTAACACCCTAATAAGAAGATAAAGGGAGATGCACAACTCAAAATGATCAAAAAGGGCAAATGCGGTCATGATGCAAGGCTACACCGACATTGCTTTCCTCAAGAGATCATTATGGTTTTCGCATCCTAAGAAGAAGAAGAGACCTCAACGGTCAGAGGTATACAAACCAGAATAATCAAAAGGGCTGGTGCGATCATGCTGCAAGGCTACACTGGCATTTCTTTCCTCAAGAGATCATTAAGGTTGTAATACCCTAAGAAGAAAACGAAATAAGAGAGGTGAACAACTCTAAATGATTGAAAGGGCAGGTGCGGTCATGCTGCAAGGCTACACTGACATTGCTTTCCTCAATAGATCATTAAGATTGTAACACCCTAGCCACTTGATAGCTCAGGTGACGGTCATAGATGTTACCGACTGCCCCTTGGCTATCCTTGCACCACTGAGTATTCGTGGTTACAGAGCATGATGATCAGTGGGGCAGGTGCGATCATACTTAGGAGTTTCACCCGCATTGCTTTCCTCTAAGGATCACAAAGACTGTAATGATGTCCTAAAATGCATGACATAGCTGGGCATTCACATAGACCCCCCCTTAATGCAAAGGTATGTCAGATGTCGGCAAGGACCCGGTATCCTAAAGTTCCTTCGTACAAGCTTGGCGAGCTACTACTGCACTGGTGTGAAATCTCCCCACTACCTATGGTCTTGGTAGATTTATATCTCAAGCTTCAAGTCGAGGGGGGGGGGGGGGGGGGGGGCATCAAGTAGGACCCGTCGATGTCTCGCTTGGTAGGATTTTAGCCTTTGATAACAATCTATCTCGATGCTTTCCTTTCAATATATGCAATTCAAGAGGTTACAACCACATCACCATAATGCTTGCAAATAAAAGGAAAGAAAGTAGTGAAAAATACAAGCTTTCAAGAAAAGAAATGCTTGAGATCGTCTCCACTCCAAGTACGCGATAGATCTTCCCATTCATAAGTTTGGAGATGATATGCACCATTCTTGAGCACTTCTTTGATAATGAATGGTCCTGCCCAATTTGTATTGAGCTTTCCAACTGAGCTAGATCTTGCTGCTGCATCCACCTTCTTGAGGACAAGATCACCAACAACAAATTCTTTGATTATAACATTCTTGTCAAAATACATGGCCATTCTTCTCCTTACTTTCTCTTGCCTAATTGTTGTTGTATCTCTTAGCTCTTCAATGAGGTCGAGGCTGCATGTTAACTCTTCATCATTGCCTTCCATCCAGCTATCCCGATTCTGCTGAGATAGTAACACCTTTGGACTTTTTACTTCAAACTCAACTGGAATAAGAGCTTCCAAGCCATGAGATAGTTTGAAAGGAGTCTCACCAGTAGCTGAGGTTAGAGTTGTTCTCAAAGCCCATAACACCGAGGGTAGCTGTTCTGCCCAATTGCCTCTGAGGTTCTCCACTTTCTTCTTTAAGATATTGATTATCAGTTTATTGGCAGCTTCTACCAGACTGTTACTTCTTGGATGATGCATAGAAGCAAACTGCAGCTCGGTGCCGATTTGGTCACAGAAGTGTATAAGACTGGAGTTGTTGAATTAAGGACCATTATCTGTGATAATTTCCATAGGAATTCCATGCCTGCATACTATCTCTCCCCAGATAAAATTCCTTACAACTTGAGTAGTGGTTTTAGTCAATGCCTTTTCCTCGATCCATTTGCTAAAGTAATCGATCATCACCAGAATAAACCTGTTTTGTCCACTGGCCAAAGGAAAAAGGCCCAATCAAATCCATTCCCCAATCCGCAAACGGTCATGGAGTTGCTATCGACTTGAGCTGTTGAGCTGGTTGATGCTGAAGAGGAGAAAATGTCTGGCATTGAACACACCTCTCTGCAAACCTCTCTGCATCCTTCCTCATTTGAGGCCAGAAGTAACCTTGCCTCAGAATCCTTTTTTCTAAAGTCTAGCTCCAGAGTGACTGTCACGCTCTCCTGAATGAA
Source organism: Dactylorhiza incarnata (assembly GCA_033032865.1). Taxonomy (NCBI): domain Eukaryota; kingdom Viridiplantae; phylum Streptophyta; class Magnoliopsida; order Asparagales; family Orchidaceae; genus Dactylorhiza; species Dactylorhiza incarnata. The sequence goes on from JAWHQI010000377.1 coordinate 84,257, forward strand.
CCTCTCAAAGAACAATTGGAATCTCTTCCTCAGAGGCACACCTCGCCAAGGGCGAGAGAAAAGTCTTCCTGTAAAGCACTCCTGCAACAAGATAGTAATAAGCAACTTTCAATTTAAGCCTCTTCCTATCTTTTACCGTTGGGTGGAACTCTCCAATTGAGAGATAGAGGATAAAGGGATCCATACAAGATGGACGTTGATATATCTGCAAAACATCGCCTTCTTCAATAGCCAGATGAAACAGTTCTGAAGTGGTTCCTCCTTAAAGGAGACCAAACTTGGGCAACTCATCTGTAACATCCCCAATCCTTCTAGACCCCTAGTTGGTATTAGGTCAGGGGTGGTGTGCTGAGTGGCCACCAAGGCCCTTGGACCAAGTGGAGTGTGCTAAGTACACACCAAGGGCACAAAATCAACATAGCCCAATACCACTCCCTTAGGCCAATTGACCCTCAATTCACCAAATTGACCTCCCCCATACCACCCTAACAACTGAGGAAGACCATAACCATGGAAATTGCACTTGAGTGGGACCCAATTGCATGAATTTGATCAAAGTCAAATATTGGTCAACATTAACCAAGCTAATTCCAATAGGGTTCAATTGACTTCAGATATTCAAATTAACCTTACCACCACACTCTAAACACTTTAAGGAACTCATTGGACCTAAAAGCCCCATCCCTTGGTCAACCAGTTGACAAATTTGACCAAGGTCAACTCTAGCTTAATTTAGGTCAAAATCACACCTTAAGGCTAATTTAGCCCAAATGGGGCCCCACCATAGACCAACAATTGTTGGGTGAGGTTAAGAGACCCATGACCCCCAAGTGGGGTCAACCCACTCACCTTGTTGACCAAAGTCAACTCTAGGTCAATCATGGTCAACATATCCCAAAATAAGTGACTTAACCCTCACACACTTGAACCAAGCTCAAACCAAGTGACCCCACCAAATATCTTCATCAAATTAATACCCTATGGCACCTGGTTATGAAGGGCAAATGCCACATGTGTGTATGATTCATTAAAAAGCAAAGGAGGAGAGAGAAAGAGGGGACAAAAAGAGGATTGATAAAGCTTTGCCCCCCCCACACTCCATCTCAATCAGCCTAGGGCCTTGGGTGATTGCTGGGCACCTGAGAATAGGGAAGAGGGGCAGGTGTACAGCTGATTGGTTAGCCAAAACACCAAAAACGTGGGCCTCTTAGTTCAAACTCCCTTATACTCTCCTCCCCACTCCCATTTGACCATCTCATTAGCTTCAGAAGCTGGCAAGCAGTCAAAATCGACCTTTGGATCGAAGCTTTTGGTGAAGAATGGAGGAAATGGTCAAGGTCGTCGGAGAGGAGCATTTACGTGGCCAACCGCTGTCGCCGCCACCGCCAAGCTCCATGTTAGGTTCGTTTCTCCTCCTCTCCCTCTATGCTAGCTCCCTATCTCTTTAATTTGAAGGATATGTCTCAATTGAGCCGAATCCAAAACCTCAAAATCATGGAAAAAGGGTGATTTTCGGCCATGCTAGGATCGCCGGAAAACACCACCTCCGGCCGCCATGTCGCCGGGAATCCACAGCCCCGACCACCACGAAGGTGTTGGGGGTGGTGGTTGGTCGGGGAGGGGCATGGATGGATGGGAAATAGGAGAGCAATTTTGCCCAGCTCTGGCTGATCTCAGCCATTGGCTGGAGGAAGAAGATGAAGGGGGAGGGTCGGATCTACTTTAAGATCCGTGCAGATCTTATTTTTCCTGGTATTAATTTAATCCAAAGCTTGGAATTTCTGCCTCTATTTAACCAGTCACTTCTATAATTAATTATGGGCTCCTAATGACTGAATTAGAAAAACGTGCCCAACATAAAAGTTGTAGACCTTGGTCTTAACTTTCATTAGGGCTTGAGTTCAAGTCATTTGGTGTCCCACAGCTCCCTAGGGAGCTGTTTTACTAGGACTGGTCCTACACTAGGTCAGTCCACTAAATTAATTACCTAGACTAAACCCCTCAAGCTTTGAGGCTGTGCTTTTAACCATGGGTAGGTATACCCCAGAGGCACCCCCTGCCCAAGGGACAGCCCTTGATGGGCAACTTTACCTAGGGTTTTTGTGGAAATTAGATTATTTAAATTATGTTGATTTGTGGAGCATATGATGTCCAAATGACACCAAATTTTGGTGGCATTCTCTTTAGTACATGAGTAGTGCCTGCCTAAATTTTCACTCCAGTTGGAGTTGATTTGCTATGGAAAATGGGAAACCCTAAGGAGGGCCTTTAAGGGTCAAATTATGGCTTAGGCCATTTTGAGGAGTTGAGTGAGTTAGCCTCCTCCACCTTGATGATTATGTAGGTATTGATATACAAAGGAATGTGACACACCCTAGTGGTCCATTTGGAGCCATTAGGGTGGTGTGACCTAAAACCCTAAGGGTAAACCCTTAAGGGTGCAAAGTGAGATTTGTGAAGGACATAGGACCAAATGTTCTTGCCTTGGCTCAGAACTTTGTAGATATATTTGTAGGAGCATAAAATGCTTAGTTAATGTAATGAGAATTTTTAGAGGTATTTGAGTATTTTTCTTCCTAAAAAATGAAATTGCCACCCTTTCCTTAATAAAATGAAATACATAGTCATAGGACCTTGTATGGTGTTGAAACTCTATCAGTGGCTGAATATGGATGAAAATGGACTATAGTAATTTTGTTATGATTTATTGAAATATTATTCCTTGTGTAGGAAATTTTAAGTACTTGCTAGCTTAAAGGAATTTAATTTTGAAAAATGTCAATTCATGGGGAAAAATTGTGAAACTTGGTTATCTGTCATTCAATGCTATTATAAGCCCATAATAATTATTTGGAAGCTTGTAGAACTATATTTCATGTACCTCATGTAGAAATTGGATTTTACAACCCTTGGGTATTAAATCATTTTAAAATATCAAATCATGGGGCAATGTTATGATACTTGGAAATCTGTCATTTTATGTTGGTATATGCCCATGATAATTGTTTGGAAGCTTGTAGATTTATATTTCATGTACCTCATGTAGAAATTGGAGTTTACAACCCTTGGGTATTAAATCATTTTAAAATATCAAATCATGGGGCAATGTTATGATACTTGGAAATCTGTCATTTTATGTTGGTATATGCCCATGATAATTGTTTGGAAGCTTGTAGATTTATATGTCATGTACCTCATGTAGAAATTGGAGTTTACAACCTTTGGGTATTAAATCATTTTAAAATATCAAATCATAGGGCAATGTTGTGAAACTTGGTTATCTGTAATTTTGTGTTAATATACGCCCATGACAATTGTTTGGAAGCTTGTAGATTTGTAATTCATGTACTTCATGTAGAAAATGGAATTTACATCACTGAGGTATTAAATCATTTTAAAATGTCAAATCATATGTTAATGACACAACCCTTTGGCAGAGGACTTTAGATCCCCATCTGGACACTTGGTAATTTTTGTAGAATTTTCAGATGTGAAATACTATTTTTCCTAATTATAGTGGCAATTTGGTAATTATACATCAATGATGATTCAGTAGGCCAAATCACACCCTAGGGTCATGGGACTCAGTGAACCACATATGGGATATTACCTTACTGATAATTTTCATGTAGCATGAGGAATCATTTTGAGGGTAGTTCATGTGTAATTTGACTTAAGGCCTTAACTACTTTAAATTGTATTAAATACCAATTTAATATGGAAAATTATGAAAATTGGAACATACCTTATTAAGATCAGTGGGAGCCTAGGATAATTATACCAGACCTTGTAGATGAGTTTTTAGAAGGATTCCCATATGAGGTTTGAGGTTAGTTCAACTTAGTGGTCTGCGTTTAGTAAAAATAGAATTTTGAGTTTTAGGCAATTCAGACCCCTAGGTAGTGTTTAGTACTTATATCCATTCAGTATTTGAGTGATAGCACTCAGTGATTCATGGAAGGTCAATCTTAGGGTTAGTTGTGAGGTTGTGTTAGGGTTAGTAAATGAGTTGTGGAGGCACGTCCAACCCGATTGGGTGGGACGGGAGATGAGCTAAGTCACATTAACTATATGAAATGATGAGGGGTGAATCAAATGTTAATCACCAACTAAAGTAATTATTTTGAGGTGGATAGTGGGGTTGAGCCCATTGATCTGTAGTACCATTAGGGGCACCATTACGGAGTACACCGCGGGAAGTCCAAGATTCACCCTAAATATAACGCTAACTAAATTGTAGGCAAGAGTAGCCTAATTAGGCCAGTAAACTGTTTTGGATCTCCTTTGGGGAAGTAGATGGGTTGGATTAGCTTGTGTGTTAGACCCTGAGCCGGAAGCTCGAGTGGACTTGTTAACACTTATTTCTTATGAAAATAGTGGCGAGTCTTCGGTACTAGGCCAGTCATGTCACCGACGGTAGTACGTTGACTCAGGTGAGGGTGAGGTTTAGAGGGCCGATAAGTTTGAGTACCGCGGTCTGGAGGACAATCCCTAATAACCCACCCGACCTTAAAGTCTAGTGGATTCCAGCAAGAGTACGCAGGTTCTCCGCTGTTGTGTTCTTAGCGTTGAGGCGTACATGAGGTCTAGGCTTGGTAGTGACCATACCCGCCTAGGGTGTGGAGTGCCCGATCCACTGCCACCGTGAGCCACGACGGTCGGTACCCGAAAGGTTGGCTTCCTTTCAAACAAATTGGGAACTATAAAGGTCTGTGCGCATAGAGTCGTGTGGGTGGGTTGCATTGCATGGCTGCATAATACACATCATAAACATAGCATATCATAACGCACATCTGCATACCCCATCATATAAATTAGTATGGGCTCTTTTATATGATGGGTTACCTAGACATCTTAACTTATATGTCGTATGGGCGTTCATATAAGTTAAGGTACGATCTGTGATGGTAGTTTAGATTTACTTACTGCACCACATTTTCTTTCTATTTACTGCTTACTTCATTGCTCTACTTCACTGCCTTATACTTGCACTATACTGCTAGCTAGTTTTTACTGCTTTACGTATACCTGCTAGTTTAGTGCCATGTCACCACCTTTTGTTTACCCCTGGTTGTCCTCCGCTTCTTCCTCCCGCTCGGTACCTAGGAGTCGTGGAGGGAGGCGAGGACAAAACGACTTAGTCTTTATGACTAAGGTCGGTGTGACCGCAGGAGTCTGAGGAGACGGTGTTGTCCCGCGCACAGCAAGACGAGATGGCGGGACCTGAGCAGCGGATGCAGCGTACTACCACGACGCCACAGGTTGATGAATAGATAGTTAGACTTCCGCATTTTGAGAGTTTTGTTGTAGTTTCCACATGTTGTAGAGAGAGAGAGAGTACGTTATATTGGATATGTATTGGGGTTACGCCCTTTTTGCTTGTACTTCTCTTTGGACTTTCTGTTTTTCATTATATATATATATGATGCTGTGATATTGTGGACATGCCTTCATTCTGTACTTCCTTTTATGGCATATTTTACTTATGATCGTATAGCCGGCAGAGTTGGTGCTGAGCGATGTTAGCCAACCCGGGTGTTGGTGACACCGCAAGGCAGCGATTCTGGGCGAAGATCCACCTCAACCGTGCGATACGGGAGAGGTTCGAGTTTTTAAGTACCCAAACGGGTTTTGGAAAAAGAGATCTTACATCATCAGCCTCTGCATTCTCTTCTCTTAGAATGTGCTGAATGTTGAAGCTCTTGAATTTTCCTATCTCAATCTTTATTAGAGCTTGGTATTGCTTTAGAATACAATATCTAGTCTCAAAGGATCCATTCACTTGGGGTGCCATTACTAGAGAATTCATTTTAACTTGGACATCTTCAATTCCCAGCTCTCTTGCAAATCTAAGACCGGCGAGTAAGGCTTCATACTCTGCTTGATTGTTCATTGTTGGAAAATAAACTTTAGATCTTGATCTAATCTAACCCTATTTGGGTTAATCAGAACAACTCCAGCTCTGGATGAGTTCCTCCCCGAAGCTCCATCGACGAATATCGTCCAAGCTAGAAGTGATCCAACCTCTTTCTCTGAGTCAGCTTCCTTTGCATCAATCATGAAATCCTCTAGCACCTAGCTTTGATTTCTACTGTAGGAATATACGAGATATCGAATTCACTGAGCTCTATTGCCCACTTTGCCAATCCAACTGAGTGATCTAGCTTCTCCAACACACTCTTTAATGGGAGATCGGTGACTACCTGAATTGAATGGGCTTGGAAGTATGGTCTTAGCCTTCGTGCTGAAGTCACGAGCATTCAGGCCAACTTTTAAGGATAAGATACCAGGATTCCGCATCCTTCAAAATCTTGCTCACATAATAAACTGGAAATTGTCTATTCTTTTCTTCCCTGACTAGCACGAAGTTGATGGCATCAGAGCCAACTCCAAGATACAAGAAAAGATCTTCTCCCTCACTCAGGCTTTGGAGCAAAGGAGTTGACGATTGCTGCTTTTTGAGCTGATTGTAAGCATCGTCATACTCTTTCGTCTATTCAAATTTAGTTCCTCCACAGAGAGTTTTAAAGAAATGAGCACTTTTATCTCCTTAGCGAAAGATAAAATGACTCAAACATGCCATCTTCCCACCTAGCTACTGAACTTTCTTGGAGGACTTGAGAGGTGACATTTCTAGTGTAGTCTTCACCTTATCAGGATTCGGTTCCAATCCCTCCGGAGTGAGGAGACGGCCATGAAACTTCTCTTTGCTAGCTATAAAGACACATTCCAACGGGTTTAATCTCATCTTGAAGGTTCAGAGGGTTGCAAATGTTTCAATTAGATCATTAAGGTGAGCTGAGAAGGATTTGCTTTTTATTAGGAGGTCATCGACATAAACCTCTAAATTTATTCCATTTTGATTTTTAAAAATGGTGTCAATCACATTCTCATAGGTAGCACCAACATTCTTTAGCCTGAAAGGCATTACGAGATAGTAGAAGCAACTGTCATTTGTGATGAATGAGGTGCGAAGGATATCGGGCTTATGCATTCTAATTTGGTGATAGCTGGAGAATGCATCTTAGAAGCTCATGCATGAATACCCTATCGCAGAATCAACTAAAGAATCTACCCGAGGCAAGTGGTAACAATCTTTAGGACATGCTTTATTGAGCTTAGTGAAATCCACACAAATATGCCATTTTCCACCGGCATTTTTGACCATTACAACATTCGACACCCAATCTGGGTATTGAATCCTCTTGAATGAATTTGGCCTTTAGGAGCTTTTCCACCTCCTCCCGGATTGGCTGAGCTAAGGTTACCACCATCTCCCTCTTCTATTGCTTGATGGGAGCAAAGTTGGGATCGATGTTGAGATGGTGGAAAGCAACATCTGGATCAACTCTTAGCATATCATCTACTGACCAAGCGAAGACATCCAGGTTCTTTAGAAGATAGGAGATGAGCCGACACTTGTCAGATTCAGGCAGCTCGACATTAATTGAGAGATTCTTGCTTGATGAGTCTGATATTTAAAGGGTTTTTTGGACTCATCTGGGTTAGTTTTTGCGCTCATGCACTTCACTTTCAGTTCTTTATTGCTTATATTTCACTAGTTCACATTTCTCACATGAAGTGCACATTTAGGCTCGTTGTGGTGTGCAATTGCGCACTATATTGCTGGGGGTAAGCACATTATGCTTCCCATTTTATTTTTGTGTTACACTTGTGCTGGAGGTGTGTTTCTAGCATTGTGATTTGTTGTGCAGGAGGGCAGATCGCCCATATTTCCCAGAATTCATGTTTGCATAAATCGCACAGTCGTGCGTTTTCTTCATGCTCGGTCGGCTACGACCGTGCACGATGATCAGCTGACCAATATGGTGTTCTGTCCATGATCGTGCGATTTGTTCACACACGGGCAGTTCGCCCGTGCGTGAAGGAAACATACGATCCCCTGTTGTGTGCTCGGTTTTGAGCTATATGGATTTGCCTATGCATTTTTATGCACGGTCAGCTTCGACCGTGCGTGAGAAAATGCATGGGTGCGTCTGCTTCATCTTCCTGGGTTTCTGAGGCGATTAATATCGCATGGTCCACGCACGGTCCGCCCTTTTCTATTTAAGCCGCAGGAACCGCCCTAATTGGGATCGATCAACTTTTTTGCGCCCAACAACTTTACTCCACACCCAACAGCTCTACTCCACACCATTTTCGCCACTCCATCGCCACCCACCTTAAGGAGGAGCTTCGACCACCATTTACTTGCAAATCCAAAGCCGGAGCATCCTCTCGGCCACCTCCATCATCCAAGTGCTTCAAGGAGAGGATTCCACCCTCATCTTCATCGCCAAGCAAAGAGTTCTTCGCATCGGATGTGGCCAGATTGTTGTTTACCAGAGAAGATGGGTCCATTGGGAGGAAGTGACATCCCTCCTCTACCCCGGACGATAGTTGGGACCGAGCTAGGACGTGGATTGACAACCCGACGATTCCTACCGAGAATCTACAACAAGCCTCCGAATGCGGTCGTATTTCTTGCCTTTTTCTCTAACTTGTGTGGATGTATATGAATGCAATTGATAAATAGTAAAATATACGTATTTTTAATATACTTTATAGCATAATTTTAAGTAATATTGTAAATATTTTATGTAAATTAATGAATAAATTGCTTGTTTTATTAATTTTTCTTACTAACTCAGTTTTTTTCTCCTTTTCAGCAGTATTGGCATTTTTTGACCAAGGGCGTGTAATCTTAAAATGCCAATTTCCAACTTGATCGACATCCCGTCCCGTCGATCGACATCCCGTCCCATCGACCGGCTTGCTGTCCCATCGATTTACATGGTTATGCCTGTGCACCTTTCGATCAACTTCACCTCCAGTCGATCGACCTCGCGTCCCGTCGATCGACCTCCCATCCCGTCGATCGGCACCTAGTCCCGTCGATATTTGCAAAGTCACGCCCGTGGCCGTGACCCATCAATTCCTTCTAGAAGCCAGCGTACACTCCAACCGTCACGCCCCAGTTGAACTTGACGTCTGCCGCCCAGATACACGCCCGTGACACCTCGGTCACACCCGTGTGCAACCATATATCTCTGCAAATGCTTCCAGAAGGAAGCTGAGCTTATCTTCCCAACACTCCCCAGAGTCACGCCCCTCGGTCACGCCCCTCGGTCACGCCCGTGACCGACGACGTGCAAAAATAATTTTTTTCTATAAATAGGAGGGGTCGGCGAAGCATTTCTCATCTAGAATTTTGTGTGTTTAGTATTTTTTTTGGAATAGTGTAGAGCGTGTGTGAGTTATTTTCTGCATTTCGAAGTAGTTGTTTTCTCTTTCCTAGTCTAGTTGTAACCTTTATTTTGGCAATAAAATAGTTGTTTTCTCATTGCAACATAGTTTTACATAGTTCTATATAATGTTTAGAAGTAGCTTTTGAATGATATTCCCAAACCCTATTTTGGGTTCTGAGTGTGTAACACTCTTTTAAGTTATAAAATTTAAGTATTCAAATTATTCTATAATTGTTCTATACCACCCCCATCCCGGATGAGAGGCTAAGTATTTTTTAGCGCTTGATTAAGATGGTTGGGACGGATATTATTTCTACATTTTTATAAGTCTTTCAATTCTGTACCACCCGCACCCCGGACGAGAGGCTAAGAACTTTTTAGCGCTGATTAAGATGGTTGGGATGGATACTATTCTGCATTTTATAAGTCTTAATTTTCTTTGTTAGACCCTCTCATAACCGCTTAAAAAATTAACATGTCTTTTCTAATTACTTATGTCGTCTCCATTCCGATGAGTGGCTAATTTCCTTTAGCGCACGATGTCGAAGAGCATTGTGACAAATAAATGGTTTTCTAAAAATTAAAATATCTCTTTTCTAAAAATAATTAACGAGCTTAAGGTTTACCCGAGAAAAACGTTGAGTGGAACCATATAATCGATGTATGGTTCTCATTTCCGTTTCCATACACTAGTTAGTCGAGAGGCTCGTGCATATGGATTGATCACTCACGGGTACAGAGAAGTGCGCTCTACCCTCTAGAGAGGATGTGGTAAGTCTCCCAAATTGGGAATAAAAACCCAATAAAGGGGTTCGCAACATAAAGCGAGTATTAAGGAGATTCGATTAAAGAATGAGAGTTCGATCGAATATTCTTAATCTCAGGTGGGTGTACCCTCGAGAGAGGTGCATTCATACTTATGAAACCTCCACGGCCAAGCAGTCTTAATGTTTTGAAAAGTCATATCTTTTACCTCTAAAAAACTATTTTCGTCTCAAGGTAATTCGACATCGGGCGCTATCTTTATCAGTGCTTAGAACTCTAGTTATACGCATATTAACGTTCTATAAAAATTAAAAACCAACTCAAAATATTACTCCGATAAAATAATTGTTCGTTCCTTATAAGTAAGAATAATCAACAGGATCCGCGGAAATATACGACCTCAAAATTTTCTAAACCAAAATATCCTGTACTATATGCGATAAGGTATACTTGCCTTTATCGAAAGTTAGTTTGGATATAAATTAAATAAAAACTTTGCAAAACAAAACAAAATCCAAATTTAACTCATCAAATTTTTGGCGTCGTTGTCAGGGAGATTGTTGTTATTTTGAAAAAGGAATCACTATTAATTTATTACTTATATATTTAAAAATATAAAAAAATATAAAAAAAGCCAAAACAATTTTTTTTATTATTATTAGTATATGACCTGAGGAAACTCCTCGGACGATTCGAACATTCCTTTTGACTCCAAAATCGAGTGCACCCTTCGTGAGTGCCTCCGATTTCGTGATCAAAACTTACTCGAGTTTCCAGAAGAGTCTATCAGAGATACTTACACTGAAGCTATGACCGATCCAACTCCAGATGCGGCCCCGCCACGAACCATGGCATATTATGCCCGACCGAATTTGGAAGATACAGGATCGAGTATTTCACGCCCAATAGTGGCTAATAATAATTTTGAAATAAAATCTAGCATCATTCAAATAGTACAACAGTCAGTCCAATTTGATGGTTTGCCGGATGAGGATCCGAATTTACACCTTTCTAGTTTTTTGGAAATTTGCGACACCTTTATGATTAATGGTGTTACTAATGACACTATTCGTCTACGCTTATTTCCATTTTCGCTGCGGACAAAGGAAAAAAGCATGGTTAAGTTCTCTCCCCAGAGGATCCATAACTGCATGAGCCCAATTAACGGAGAAATTTCTGACAAAATATTTTCCCCCGTCTAAAACCGCTAAATTACGCACAGGTATCGTCTCTTTCATTCAATTCGATTCTAAGTCTCTCTACGAGACTGGGGAGTGTTTTAAAGAGTTCTTGCATAGGTGTCCTCATCATGCACTGCCGTCCTAGCTGCAGGTCCAGACGTTCTATAATTGCTTAAATTTCTCAATGCGACAGATGATTGATGTAGCCACCGGGGGAACATTAAACAACAGAACTCCAAAGGCCGCTCAAGCTTTGTTCGAAGAAATGGCCATGAACGCCTATCAATTGAATGCACCTAGATCACGCCCTAACAATCCAACTGGGATATATAAAGTGGATGCTACTTCTCACTTAGCCTTTCAAGTCGAGTGGTTAAGTAAGCAAGTGGCAGAGATGACTGTTTCCTCCTCCACTCCCGCTTGGGCTCCAAATAATAATAATAATTTTGTCGAAGAAACTATTGATTACTTAGGCAACCCAGTTTGACCCCCTTCAACCCTAACAACAACCCTTATAGTAATAATTATAATCCGGGTTGGAGGATCCACCCAAACCTCTCCTGGAGCAATCCAAATAACGCTCAGAGGCCCCCAAATGTGAATCCGCAAGGATTTCCACAAGGGTTTCTGCACGGATTCCAGCCTCCTCCTCCAAAACCTTCCCCGCTCGAAGATGTTTTTGCTAAATATGTTGCGTCCACCAAGTCAATATCCAGAATATTACAAGATCGATTAATAACTTGGAAAATCAGGTTGGACAGCTTGCAAAGATGGTCTCCGAGCGGCCATATGGAGCTCTACTAGAGAATATGGAGCTGAACCCCAGAGGAAATGCCAATGCCATAAACCTTCGCAGCGTCAAGGAGGTAACCTCCCCAAAATGGGTTGAGCACAAGGTACATATTTCGACACCGACCCCTCCACCCTCTCTTTCGATAGATAAATTACCGAGTATTCTGACTGTGCCGAACACTTTTAGCCCATCTCTTCCTTATCCTTCAAAATTAAACAACGAGCGGAAGGACGAGTAATATAAAAAATTCTTACAAATTTTAAAACAAATTGACATAAATGTTCCATTCTGCGAGGCACTCTCCAAAATGCCAAAATACGTGAAATATCTTAAGGAGTTGCTTTCTAATAAAAAGCGACTCGAGGATGTTTCGCGTGTTTCCCTTAACGCGGAATGCTCGGCTGTTCTCCTTAACAAATTGCTGCCAAAACTAAATGAGCCATGGTGGTTATCCATCCCGTGTCTCTTCGGCAATTTGTTAATCAAGTACGCTCCAACGGACTTGGGCGCCAACATCAATTTGATGCCCTTTTCCCTTTTCAAAAAACTCGATTTGGGCTTCCCGAGCCCGACAAAGATGAGCATCCAACTCGCGGATCGCTCGGTAAAATACCCAATAGGGGTAGTGGAGGATGTTCTAGTCAAGGTCGACAAGTATCTTTCCGGTAGACTTCGTCATCCTGGACATAGAGGAGGACGCTGAGGTACCTATTATACTTAGTCGCCCCTTCCTCGCAACCTCCCGCACGTTAATCGATGTTAGTAACGGTCGCCTCCTCCTTTGGGTCGGAGATGACGAAGTTACTTTATATATTACTCCCTCAATGCGGAACTCCCTATCGAACGATGATTCCTGTTTTAACCTGGAACCCGCGTTTGAAGAGGAATTTTCTTCGCTTTCTGAATTTCTCTCCTTAGCATTAGATAATTCGGATTTGGCGAATCTATCTTGTCTCGACGACATGCCGACAGATTCGACATTCGAGCCCTTTGATTCAAAAGCTGTAAACATTAAACCATATTATGAATAACCACCAGTCCTCGAACTAAAACAACTCCCCGATAATCTGAAATATGTTTTTCTCAAAAAAAGATTTAAAACTCCCTGTTACTATCTCTTCTTCCCTAAGTGATTCAGAGACATCCGAATTAGTAGAAGTTTTAAACAAACATCGCCGTGCAATTGCATGGCAAATTTTAGATATCAGGGGAATAAACCCCTCGTTCTGTACCCACAATTTGTTTTAGAAGATAACCCCCGCAAAACTATTCAGCCTCAACGACAACTTAATCTGAATACGCGGGATGTCATTAAGACTGAGAAAATAGAACAACTCGATGCGGGAATTATTTATCCTATATCCGACAGTATGTGGGTAAGCCCCGCACAAGTTGTCCCCCACAAGTGCGGTATAACGGTCGTGGAAAACCAGAACAACGAACTTATCCCAACCAGTACTGTTACAGGTTGGAGAGTGTGCATCGACTATCGCAAATTAAACGATGCCACACGAAAAGACCACTTCCCGCTACCGTTCATTGATCAAATCTTTTTTTAGTCAAGCTACGCGACGATAAACAAAGCGCTTGTGGGAGGCACCCCATATATATCTAATATTTTATAATGCTTTTTATGTGTTTTTGTAGGGTTTCTTCCGGCCCCGCCAACTTTAGTTAAGCGAAGCATTTTTGCTCTTTTTTTTCTTTTTGTACATACTGCACTTTCATTTTCCCTTCTTCATACTTAGATTACAACATTGGGGACAATGTTAGGTTTTAAGTCTGGGTTGTTTTTCCCATTTTAAATAAATTTTCACAAAAAAATAACCAAACCAATGTAAATATAACATCGTAATGTTTTACTTTATGTAAATATACGTTTGTTTATTTTTACACAAAAAAAGAAACCATAATAAAAATAAATAAATGTTTGTTTCTACTTTTCGTCTATATAGTATATTTAGTAGTAACAAAATAAAACAAAACATAACATAAAAAATAATAAAACCCCTACTTTACTTTTATTCTTAAAGCATTTAGTTTCGAGAATATCTATTTGTGGCTTTTCATAATCGCTAGTTTTACTATTTGTTTGTTTATCTAAGATTGATAGATTTAAACATTTGGGGTTAGGTTTTAAAGAATATCTTGTGTTTCAAATTTAAATAGAGGCTTTGTTTTCAAGCACTACTTATGCTAGCTAAAATTGAGGCATGTGTATTTTGTTGGCAAAATAACTTTAGACCGTAATTGTTGGGGAAATGATTTATCTTAACCCCTAAAAATGAGTAGAATATAAATTCTAAGAATGAAAAATTGGTTTAAGTAAAACATGCGTCGAATAGTAATCGACGCAATGTCGAAGTGCAGTCGACGTTCTTCTCAAAATGAGTCGAAGTAATTCTAAACAGAATTTGACGTAACCTATGTCGACGTAACACTGACTTCTAGTCGACGCATCTAGTGAAGTCGACGCAACTTAGTCGACGCACCTTCCATATTCTCCTCTCGACGTACAGCCAGTCTGAAATCGACGCTTCCGTCGAATAGTAATCGACGCACGTCGATTCCTATGACAAATTCAAAACACGCCAGATCTCTTTCCTTCTTCTTGTAGATCTGATTCTTATGGAATTATATTATTCTTTTATAGTCGTTCTGAATCAGTCTTTCCTTCTAATTGATTCTTGGCTAAATTGATTAAGTTTATTATGGATATTATTTGAAATCAGAATGATCTCATTCATTCTACAGAAATATTGATTATGGAATCTTTTCTCTCTTACTATTTCTCTGACTGCTAATTGATTATTCTCCTATAGTATTCTTTGAATAAACAGAGCTATAAATAAGAGGGAAATCTGCAGAGAAGAAAATGAAGTGATCCACTCCATCCATTTGAAAAAGAGGAAAAGCTCCCAAGTGAAAAGTGAGAAAGCTGAGAAAAGTGAAAAGAGTGCTGCAGCAAAGAAAAAGCCTTCTTCGTCTCCTCCTTCTAAAGCCATACTATAGAAGAGAGATTTCAAATTCACTATACTTGTGCTTCTAATCTTCTTGCTAGGAAGAAGATTCTTTTTTGCTTCAATTGTTTCTCTTCTACTTCTTCTTCTTATTCTTATTTCATTTTCAAATTGTGTAAAAGAGCTTTTAGAATCTCTCTTCAAAAAATTCAGTTGTAGTGGTTCTAAGAGTCTCCTTATCAAAAGACCCAGGCTGGTTCTAAGAGTCTCCTTATCAAAAGACTCAGTGCAAGATAGTGAATTCCTACCAAGGGGGTAGAAGTGTGGACTACCCAAAGTTTGGGGAACCACTATATTTTCTTGTGTTGTGCTGTGATTTTCTTTTTGCTATTTCTTTTGCTTAATTTTTGTTGGTGTGTGGGAAGCATGAATCTGTGATTATTACACATATATATATCTGTTAACTTTGCACAAAGTATTTTCAAATCTCTATTCACCCCCCCTCTAGAGAATTCTAGTGTGGTTAACAGTGCACTTTCAATTGGTATCAAAGCGAGGTTGATCAAAAAGGGGTAACTCCTTGATCAAAAAGATCCTACCTCATATATATATATATTTCTAAAAACTATTTTTTCACATGACACAAATCAAAGATTATGCTTCCACCAGACCACCAATTTGCAACCTTGAAAAATTTGCACTTTGGAAAACAAGAATTAAAATTTATCTAAACTCTATTGATGGAGAATTATTTGATGTTATTATGACAGGTCCTCCCAAGCCATTCAAGAAGGACTCAAGTGGAAAGGTCACACAAACACTTGCTCCAAAGGCTGAATGGACAGATGAAGAAAAGAAAGCTCATGCATGTGATGCCAAGGCTATGAATATCTTAGTCTCAACCCTCTCAGATGAAACCTTCCAAAAGATTGCTGAATGTGAGTCAGCTAAGGAAATATGGGAAGCTCCCACTAAAATGGTATAAGGGAGTGCTGATGAGAGAAAAGATAGAAAGGCATTACTCATCTCTCAATATGAAAACTTCCAGAAGAAAGATAGTGAAAGTGTTGCTGATATGTATGCCAGATTCAGCCTCATAATAAATGAGTTAAGAACACTTGAGAAGGACATATCTCTCACTGAGATAAATGACAAATTGCTAACTTGCTTCCCTAGCTCTTGGGACTCAAGAATTTGGCCAATTAGAGACTCCAGAAGCCAAAATGAAATCTCAACAGATGTTCTGTTGGGTAAATTAAGATCCTATGAACAGTTGTTGAAAACAAGAGCTGAGAAAGAAGAGAAAGAAAAGACTCCTTCACTCTCAAAGTAAAAGAGTATTGCTTTAAAAGCTACTGCAGGTGAACCCTCTACAAGTGGTGAGGAGCTGATCAGTCTACTGGCCAGAAGGTTCAAGAAGTGGATCAAAATAGAAGGATCTAGAAGGAGAGATTCAAAAACCAGGTTTGATAAAACTCCTACTAAAGAGATTATATGTTACTCTTGCAGGAAACCTGGACACATTGCACCTGAATGTCCTAAAGAGATCAGTAATAAGAAAGATCTGAAAAGAATAGATCTAAAGAAGAAGAAGAACGAGAAAGGATTCATTGCTCAATCATGGAGTGATTCAGAATCTGAAGGAAGTACCTCATCTGAAAATGATCAAGAAGAGGCTAAGCAAGAGGAAACCTGTTTGATGGCTACTGAGAAGCATGATGATAAATCTCTGGTAAATATATCTGATGATATAGATTTTTCTTCTACTGATTTCAAAAATAAGTTCAAAGAATTTTGTTTAGATCAAGTCAAATCTGAGAAAGAAATAAAAAGGCTAAGAAATGAATTGAACAATCTCAAACAAATGGATACACAATATAAAAACTATGAGCTCAGTCAAGAACTCTCTAGATCAGAGGAGCAACTAGATAAAATAAATACTGAAAATCAAACACTGAAAAATGAGCTAGCAAAGGCAAAAGCCTTTGAAGATTCTCTAAATGGCAGAAGTCAAAAACTCAAGAAAATCTCTGAAAATCTCACTGATAGATTTAGACAACTAGAGTTTAATACTGATTTAGAACCCAGACCTCAGTCACCCAGCAAACTTGTCTGGAGACATCCTATCCACTTCACTAGGAAGAATAATCTCATAGGAGTAGAATCACAAGAAAATCCAGAAACAACTACTGTTTTCAATAAAAATAATTTCACTATGTATGAAGGAATCCTAGGTAAATATCCTCTGAAAAGAAACAAACTTGTGTCGAATCAGTATCGACGTGCGTCAAATTCTACTCGACGCAACCTTAAACATACGTCGAATTCATATCGACGCAACCAATCTAACAGAAATATCTCCTTTTCCAAAAAGTCTTCTCAATCCATTTCTTTTTATTATGAATATTATTTCTGCAATATTACTAAAGACTGTTGGTATGATAAGCCAACACTCCTAAAGAAGAAAGGGTACTCTGAAAAACCAACTTACTCTGTCATTGAACCTTTTCCTGTTGGGAGGAAGGGACCCCAGCTTAGTAGGGTCCAAACTAATGTTTAACATCTTCTGTGCAGATGTATCACACATTCAGGCTGGTGTGGTACTTGGATAGTGGATGCTCCATGCACATGACAGGGTCCAACAATCTATTAAACAACTTTGAAGATAGACATGGACCATCAATGACTTTTGGAGACTCTAGCTGTGGGCAAACCAGGGGCTTTGGAGATTTCAAAGAAGGGAAAGTTACCTTCAAGAATGTGGCAGTAGTCAAAGGACTGAAGCATAATCTGATAAGTATAAGTCAGATATGTGACAGTGGTAAGTATGAGGTAAAATTCAGCACACTATTTTGCCATATTATTGTTGTCAAGAATGGTGCCATAGTACTCAATGGAATTAGAAAAGGGAAAGTATATATAGCAGACTTTAGCTCCACACCCACAGAAGTTTGTTTGTTCAACAATATTATTGATAAAAGTGAATTATGGCATAGGAGACTGGGTCATCTAAACTACAAAACTATTAGTAAACTAGCAAAGAATAACCTAGTCAGAGGCCTACCAAAGGGTAGGTACTCTAAGGATTCTCCATGTAGACCTTACCAACTAGGAAAACAGACCAAATCATCCTTCAAACCAATTGGTAAGGATGACTCCCCTAGGATTCTCTACTTACTGCACATGGATCTTTTTGGTCCCATATCCACTCAGAGCTTAGGTGGAAAGTCTTATACCCTAGTCATTGTGGATGACTATTCTAGATTTAGCTGGGTATTCTTTCTAAGGGCTAAGTCTGAAACCCACAAGATCCTCTCAATATTCATAAGACAGATTCAATCTGAATTCAATAATCATGTTTCCATAATCAGAAGTGATTATGGGACTGAATTTGAAAATCAGTTAATCTATAGTTTCTGTGAGGATATAGGTATCAAACAAAGCTTCTCAGCACCTAGAACTCCTCAACAAAATGGAGTTGCTGAAAGAAAGAATAGAACCTTAATTGAATCAAGAAGGACCTTGCTTGCAGAATCAGGATTACCAAAAACCTTCTAGGCTGAAGCAGTCAACACTACAAACTATGTTCTAAATAGAAGCCTCATACACAAAACTAAGTCAAAAATTCCATATGAGCTCCTGAAGGGAAAAACACCCATTGTTAAATACATTAAAATTTTTGGATGTGCTTGCTTTATCCTAAATAATGGGAAAAATCATCTTGCCAAGTTTAACAAGAAGTCTGATGATGGAATATTTCTGGGGTACTCATCATCTAGTAAAGCTTATAGGTGCTATAACAAGAGAACTCTCAGAATTGAAGAATCCATGCACATTATATTTGATGAAACTAACATGCTGTTTAAGGGGGAGGAAACATCCACCAGTCCTTTTCCACAGGAAAACAACAGCATAGAGACTCAGTTTGAACATCTGACTCTAAAGAACACAGACACTGGGAAAGAAAACTAGCTACAGGAACCAAGTGAGGAGTCTGAACAAGAACATGAGGAAGGTTCAGAAAAGAGCAATCAAAACCAACTCCCACAAGAGAACATGGTTCAGGAGGAACAGTTGGTCAATGATCCCATTGTTAATGAGGAAGAAGAGCATTTGACAAATCCAAGCAGGACAGGGATCAATATGAAAAATCATCCACAATCCCAAGTAATTGGATACCCCAATACTGGAGTAAGAACAAGACACCAAGTCTCTAATGGGATGATGCTCCAATGCTTCTTATCACAAGTTGAACTGAAGAAGTTTGAGGAAGCAAATTGTGATCCTCAATGGATTATAGCCATGCAAGAAGAACTAAGCCAATTTGAGAGAAACAAAGTGTGGAACTTAGTTGAGAGACCAAGAAACTGCCCAGTTATTGGTACAAAGTGGGTATACAGAAACAAAATAGATTCCACTGGAGTAATTGTCAGGAACAAGGCAAGACCTGTAGCACAATGATACAGACAAGAAGAAGGAATAGACTACAATCAAACCTTTGCTCCAGTAGACAGATTGGAATCAATCAGACTCTTTCTTGCCTATGCAGCTTTCATGAAGATGAAAGTCTACCAGATGGATGTCAAGAGTGCTTTTCTGAATGGTGACCTTCAAGAAGAGGTGTATGTAGAGCAACCACTAGGTTTTATCAATCCCTCCTCTCCTAACTTTGTTTATAGACTTAACAAATCTCTTTATGGTCTTAAGCAAGCACCTAGAGCTTGGTATGAAACTCTCTCCAACTTCTTGATAGAAAATTCTTTTGAAAGAGGTAAAGTAGATAAAACACTTTTTACTAGAACCCGCAAGAATAAACTCCTGCTTGTTCAAATATATGTAGATGACATCATCTTTGGCTCAACCCATCCCAAACTCTGTAAAAGATTTGCTAATCTAATGCAATCAAATTTTGAAATGAGTAATATAGGAGAACTCTCTTATTTCTTAGGGCTACAAGTAAAACAAAGCAGTGAGGGGATCTTTATCTTACAATCTAAATACACTAAAGAGTTAATCAAAAAGTTTGGTATGGAATCAGCATCTATCATGAAAACACCTATGGCAACAAATGCCATCATAGAAAAGGATGATAAGGGAAAATCAGTAGATCAAAAGACCTATAGGGCAATCATAGGATCCCTTCTCTATCTAACAGCTAGCAGACCTGACATTATGTTTGCCACCTGCATATGTGCTAGATTTCAGGTTGATCCAAAAGAATCCCATCTCTCCTCTGTAAAAAGAATTCTTAGATATCTAAAGGGAACACCTGAACTAGGTCTATCGTACTCAGTAGACCAACTTTGAATTAAGAGGTTTCTCAGATGCAGACTATGCTGGTTGTAGGGTTGATAGAAAAAGCACATCTGGTACTTGCCAATTCCTAGGTGACAGATTAATATCATGGTTCAGTAAGAAACAAACCTCAGTCTCAACCTCAACAGCTGAAGCTGAATATATAGCTGCTGGGAGCTGTTGTTCACAAATCCTATGGATGCAAAATCAGCTTCTTGACTATAAATTGGAAGTCAATAACTCTAAAATCTATTGTGATAGTTCTAGTGCTATATCCATAGCATCCAACCCAGTCCTTCACAGTAGAACCAAACGTATAGAAATCAGACATCAATTTCTTAGAGACAATGTGGAAAAAGGCAAGATAACCTTAGAATATATTCCTACTGATAGTCAAAGAGCAGACATTTTCACCAAACCCTTGCCTGAAACTAAGCATACTTACTCCATCAACACCTTAGGAATGCTTGATGGAAGCTTGTAAACATCATTGTTGGGCAAATCTAAAAGAGGTCAAAAAAACTAAGAGAGCACTTGAAGATACGTCGATTCCCTATCGACGCACCGTCGACTTGATATCGACGCAAATCTGTGAACACGTCGAAAGGACAATAGGCTGACAAAATTTCGACGGAGCGTCGACTCCGTATCGACGCATGCGTTGACTTCATGATAAAACTGGAAACAAATCTTTCCTCTTCTTTTGACAATTGGATTACCTAATATCCCTTGATTTCTGTTTCCTTTTCGACGTTTCACCTTCTTTAAATAATACCTCCTATTTCATAACTCACACTCTCCCAAACCGCCAAAAACTTCGTCGTCCCCCTTTCTCTCTGCATCAATGGCGCCAACTCCTGTTCAATCTTCCATCATCAAAGTGATAAACGATGCCCTGGAAAACCTCCTGAATGAATTTCAAACAAGACTGAATAATTTCTCCAACGAATGTGCCGCATTGATAACCGCCTGTGAAGCCAAACTGGCCGTCCTCTCCGCTTCTCTTCCTGGGCTTCATGTTCTTCTTCACGAACAACATCTGTCGCCAAAAAGGTTTACATGCTTTCTGCAGGATATAAACCAGGGGAGAGTTGCTCCAGAAACCCCTCTATTCAGGTTATATATTCTCTTAAAACTCAGGGCTAACTCTTCTCCAATCTCTAAATATTATCTCTAAGTATTAAACCAACTTCATTACTTTTTACCATAAGATCAAATCTTCTCCAATCACTCTGATTACACCTTCAACAAACACTTTGGTGAATCCTCATCCTACCATACAGAAGGAGACCATGCTGTGGATTCAGCATTCAGAGTAGATGCCCCATATGTTCAGGGGGAGATTGTTGCAGTACAAAATACAGAAGTCCAGGGGGAGGAAGAAACAACTACTTCTGATGACCTAAAAGGGCAAGTCTGGATTGAAGCACCCCTGTGTGTGGAAGAATATCAGTATCACTCTCCTGGCTTCTCTTCCAGTCACATCAAACTCAAGACACCCCTACTTGAGGATATTCCTCCAGAAGAGATTGAAGGAGAAAAACATTCCTCAGCACAGTCTACTCTACCAGAGGACATTCTGCCTCCTGTTACAGAACAAATTCCCTCTCCTACAAAAGTTCCTTCTCCACCTTCTCCTTCTAAAGAGAAAACTACATCTCCACCTCTGCCTCTACCACCACTTCAACCCCCTTCTCTACCTCCTCTACTACGTTTACCTCCACAAATGCTACTTAGGGAAAGACCAAGAGGACAAATGAAAAGAAGAAGAGAAGCCATCCCTCATTGGCAAAAATTCTCCAAAGAAGAAAGGAAAGATTATGCAAAGGAAAAGAAATACAGAAAAGTTGTTGAGGAGATAAAAAGGTTTGAAAGAATGCCTAATATCACTCCTAACAGTCCTGTAAAGGAGTACCATGACCCTGACATGGAAAAGAGGCATGAAGAAATGAGAGAAAGAGTGTTGTATGAATTTGAAGCAGCAATGAAAGAGACAGAGGATAAGAGGAATATATGGATGGAAAAGATCAAGAAGGGGATGACCAAAGAACAGATTCTTGCTGAATATTCCATCAAACTTCCAAAGAAATTGTTTGATGTTGAAGCATATCAGAAGAAAAATCTTCAGGCCGGGCTTATCCTAGACAAAGGACAAAAGCACAAAAGGGGTGTAGGGTGTTCAGAAGATGACTACATTCCCTATAAGAAGCCTAAAAGACCAGAAGGATTAGACAAATGGCATAGTTCACCCTGGAAAGGGAAAGGAAAAGTGTCTGAGATCCCTGAGAAACAAGAATCAGAGAAGAAGAGAAAATATAGGCCTAAGGTTGACAACAAGGGACCATCTGAGCCCAAATCTACACAAAAGAAACCTCAAAGAATTACAATTGAAATGATTGATGAAAAGGCAGCAATTATCATTAGCAAGGGCTATTCCATAAATGACACCCTTCCTGATGCTGAAAAGATCCTGGCAAAGCTGCACACAATTATCAGAAATGTTCAGGAGCATCCTGATAAAGCCACGCCCTACATTTTTGAAGCTATTGAAAATTTATCTAAGAAACTTTACTCTGCCTTTGTCAACTTCATGTATAACAAGAAGCTCTTAGTTTAAATCTTGTGAAATATACTTACATGTTATATGATTTCTTTCTCTACTTTCTTCTAATTACTTAACAAATTTCTGTTCTATATAAATGCCTTGCTGTGTTGATTAAAAGCTGATACAATTTCTCCCTGAGTAGGGTTAAGACAAATAGGTGGAGATTATTGGGGAAATGATTTATCTTAACCCCTAAAAATGAGTAGAATATAAATTCTAAGAATGAAAAATTGGTTTAAGTAAAACATGCGTCGAATAGTAATCGACGCAACGTCGAAGTGCAGTCGACGTTCTTCTCAAAATGAGTCGAAGTAATTCTAAACAGAATTAGACGTAACCTATGTTGACGTAACACTGACTTCTAGTCGACGCATCTAGTGATGTCGATGCACCTTAGATGACGCACCTTCCATATTCTCCTCTCGACGTACAGCCAGTCCGAAATCGACGCTTCCGTCGAATAGTAATCGACGCACGTCGATTCCTATGACAAATTCAAAACACGCCAGATCTCTTTCCTTCTTCTTGTAGATCTGATTCTTATGGAATTATATTATTCCTTTATAGCCGTTCTGAATCAGTCTTTCCTTCTAATTGATTCTTGGCTAAATTGATTAAGTTTATTATGGATATTATTTGAAATCAGAATGATCTCTTTCCTTCTACAGAAATATTGATTATGGAATCTTTTCTCTCGTACTATTTCTCTGACTACTAATTGATTATTCTCATATAGTATTCTTTGAAAAAACAGAGCTATAAATAAGAGGGAAATCGGCAGAGAAGAAAATGAAGTGATCCACTCCATCCATTTGAAAAAGAGGAAAAGCTCCCACGTGAAAAGTGAGAAAGCTGAGAAAAGTGAAAAGAGTGCTGCAGCAGAGAAAAAGCCTTCTTCTTCTCCTCCTTCTAAAGCCATACTGCTGTCATTTCTGAAAGCTCTCACTGAAAGAGAAAAAAGCCTACAATCTCCTTCTCACTATAGAAGATAGATTTCAAATTCACTATACTTGTGCTTCTAATCTTCTTGCTAGGAAGAAAATTCTTTCTTGCTTCAATTGTTTCTCTTCTACTTCTTCTTCTTATTCTTATTTCATTTTCAAATTGTGTAAAAGAGTTTCTAGAATCTCTCTTCAAAAAATTCAGTTGTAGTGGTTCTAAGAGTCTCCTTATCAAAAGACTCAGGCTGGTTCTAAGAGTCTCCTTATCAAAAGACTCAGTGCAAGATAGTGAATTCCTACCAAGGGGGTAGAAGAGTGGACTACCCAAAGTTTGGGGAACCACTATATTTCCTTGTGTTGTGCTGTGATTTTCTTTTTGCTATTTCTTTTGCTTAATTCTTGTTGGTGTGTGGGAAGCTTAAATCTGTGATTATTACACACACACATATATATATATATATATATTTGTTAACTTTGCACAAAGTATTTTTAAATCTCTATTCACCCCCCCCCCCCTCTAGAGAATTCTAGTGTGGTTAACAGTGCACTTTCAGTAATTATCTCTACTTTATGTCTTTAGGAATCTAGGAATATTTAATTTTTTAAGGTTGCTCTCAAACTTTTTTTTATTATTGTAGATTTTTCTCAAAAACCCTGTTGTATGCACCAATTTAGCATGACATAAAAAATAGAAGAAGAAAAAGATCTTATGTCAATGGGAATAAGACTTCATTCCGTAAACATAGGCACACAATATTTTTTTTTAAATGATCTTATGTCAATGGGAATAAGATTTTGTTCCGTAAACATAAGCATTGGGATAATAAAAAAAAAGAATTAGTTTTCCCTCATAAATCACGGGGGCACCAAAGAAAACTAAAAAGGAGGGGTGGAAGGATAAAAACCATCACCCCTAAGTCAAGTACTCTTCTTTTTGCCATAGCTTTCTGCTCCCTTTTCCCAAAGCCAATTTATTGTATCTGGACTTAATTTAAAAAATTATTTGAGAGCATAATTAGTAACTTGTATTTTTCCTTCACATTTTTGTAAACAAACGTTCATATAATTTTGATCTAATCTCGTTTACTAATGATTGCAATTTTGCTTGCTATTTGGTTAATTAAGAAGTCTTTTGGCTAAGACATTTCTCTCTACTTAAATCAATTGCATAATTTAGGACTTAACTCTTTATACTCCGGATTTTTATTTTTCAGTCTCTTATGATTAAATATAATGATAACCAAAAATTAGAACTTATGTTAATCCCGTATGGATCTCACTTACTTTTGCTCTAGAATAGCAAAAGCTTAAGTATGAGGGTATTTGATAAGTAGTAAAATATACGTATTTTTAATATACTTTCTAGTATAATTTTAAGTAATATTGTAAATATTTTATGTAAATTAATGAATAAATTGCTTATTTTATTAATTTTCTTACTAACTTAGTTTTTCCCTCTTTTTCAGCAATATTGGCATTTTTGTTAGGTCACGCACTAGGTCACGCCCATGACCAAGGGCGTGTAATCTTAAAATGCCAATTTCCAGCTCGATCGACATCCTGTCCCGTCGATCGACATCCCGTCCCGTCGATCGTCTTGCCATCCCGTCGATTTACATGGTCACGCTCGTGTACCTTTCGATCAACTTCACCTCCCATCGACCGACCTCCCATCCTTTCGACCGACCTCTCGTCCCGTCGATCGGCAACTGGTCCAGTCGATATTTACAAAGTCACACCCGTGGCCGAGTAAGTGACCCATCAATTCCTTCCAGAAGCCAACGTGCATGCCAGCCGTCACGCCCCAGTTGAACCTGATGTCTGCTACCCAGAGACACGCCCGTGACACCTCGGTCATGTCTCTGTGCTGAGGAAAGCTTTGGTAGAGCCAAGCGTCATGGTTGAAGCGGCGGCAGTGCCGTTGATGGAGGATCTGAGGACAAAGGTTCATCCGATCTATGTGGAGGACTCGGAAGTCCAGTAGTTGAGTAACAAGGAAGTCAGGCTTGTAAAGGTGCGATGGGACAATTGCGGGCGAGATGAATTCTCTTGGGAGCTTGAGCAAGAGATGCGGGAGGACTTCCCGGAACTTTTTGCATCAGGTATGCATCGTAGTTTTCTGTTTTAGTTTTGAAATTTCGAGGACGAAATTCTTTTAAGGGGGGTGGAGTTGTAACACCTCAGTTTTGCTGATCTGAGAGTTAACGCCGCGCGTTAGGTCTTCTTCGCTGAAAACTGCCGTAATGGCAGATTTTTTTTAAACGCACGATCGTGTATGTTTCTTAACTTCACCTCCCATCGTTTCACCCGTGCGTGCTCTTCGATTGGAAGATTTGGTGTTCTGAATTTATTCGTGTGTTTTTACGCACAGTCGTGCGTTCGACCGTGCGTTCGCAAACTGACGGAAACAGATTCGTAAACAGCGAAATCTGGGCGTCTGTTTGGTTTAGATCTTGATCGGAAGGCTGTGAGGGGCTCGTGGGAGAACCCTAAGTAGGGCTGAGAGGGTTTTCCCTCTTCATTTTCTTTCCATCATGGGTTTTCAGGGTTGAGAGAGAGAAGGGGTTTGGTGGACGAAGAGAGCTTAGATCCTGCCATTGTTGGAGCTTCGGAGCTCCATTCGCCGATCCAAGACCGACAGCGCGTAGGGGACGTCAAGGCGCTCCTTCTCCTCCATTCTTTTTAAATCTTCCCATGGCTAGGAGGAAATCTCAAAAGGTAACGACATTTCTCCTCCTGATCTTTAGGATGCGTGCCTGGCATCCCATTTTCTCTCTATTTTTGCTGCATTTTGGCACCGGATCCGTCGAGTGAGAGGGATCTGGGTTGCCTTAGTTCAAGAGGAACCTTCAGGTTGATTGAGTCCCTCCCCGACATATGTTGCACTAGAAATCCGCTCCGTTAGTAGATTAGGCATTGTGGTTGAAGCTGGATTCGCGACCTTTGGTCCGATTCGGTGATGTTGATTGACGCGCATTTTAGGGGTTTGGCTAGAAATCTGAATACGACGAATTCGTCGTCGTGATGCCCTTGTAGGTTTGTATGTTAACGAATGTTGGGTTTTGGGCGGGGATAATAATGTGTGTGCTATGAGGCGTGTGATGCCCAATGATGTGCGAAGGTGTGATTTGGTCTTTGTGGTCGGCTGGCTATCCCGTGAATGCCGGAATTCATGTGTGGAGAGTGTCCCGACAAGACAAGTCCCTTCGGTGTTGGCGGCAAGAGCAAGTGAGCTGTCTGACAAGCCCGATGGCATGGTGGGCCAAGCGCGGTGGGACACAGCGTGAGCTCTTGGCCTTGGGCTACGATGCCCTTTGGGGGAAGTGTTGAGTACCCCGTGGTTGTGCTGTGCGAAATATTGGAGGCAAGAACATGTGAGCTGTTTGACAAGCCCGATGGCATTGTGGGTCAGGCGCGGTGGTTCACAGCGTGAGTTCTTGGCCTTGGGCTACGATGTCCTTTGGGGGAAATGTCGAGTACCCCGTGATTGTGTTGTTGATGTATGATGATGTGTTAGATTCATACCCTGTAGGGTGCCTTGGGTGAAACCCGGGTTGCATTCATATTGCATTTGTAGGCCCCTTTTATTACTTGCTCAACATAGAAATGTGGATGATGGTTGTGACACTCATGCCTGTTGTTTATGTTGCTTTTCTTTACATACATGTGCATACGATGTGCTGACTTGCAGGGTGATGTAGTTCCCCGGGGTCCGCTAGGACGACCGGGAGTAGGGGTGTTGTTACACCGTGATACGTAAAATTTGTGATATAAATATATTCTCCAAATTCTACAAACTATAGGCAAGAGCACCTACCGTTCAAAGCATAAGATATTTACAAATAAATATCAAGTGTCGTATTCCACGGGTCTGTTGATTACGTCTACTCGCGCAAATTATTATTATTTTATCGGAAATAAAATAGAGTTTTGAAATTAATTTAAAGAAGAGAAACATTTGATCGAGAATCGTTCTTAAGTAAAATATTTCGTAAATCTAGAATTCATAAGAAATTGATTTAGATAAAACTTGACCGTGGAGGTTCCCAAAATATGGTAGAGCCTCTCTCGAGAGAACTATCACCAAACCTTAGGTTGATCGATTAAGACCCCTCGGCCAGTCGAAACCCCTAAGCTTGCTTTATGCGGTGAGCCCCACTATTGGATTTGACTCCAATCTAGAAGATTTGTGTCACCCTCTCTCGAGGAATGCATACAACTCTTTTTATCTTTGAGTGATCTCCTCGTTTGCATGGATCTCTCGATTACTAGTATACGGATCTTAGATCGAGAAACATATTCGCGACATATGAATTCGAAGCAATTAAATTCAAAGATAAATCCTAGTTTTCCAAAACCAAACTATGAAAAAGAGATTACTAAATACCACTACTTAAGAATTCATCCGATCAAATGTAAATAAAATTAGCTACTCATGATTAAAGAAAAGACAATTTTATAACTAAGTAAAGGGAATTACAATTGCAGGAATTGGAAATCTAAACTATGAATTGAAATTTGCAAAACATAAAGTAAATCTGCATAAAGAAAATACAATAAGAAAATGCTGAAAAACTAATCTAAAAATGACCCAATCTAAGCTAGGATTGGATTCCCATCACTTTGGCAGCAACTGGCTTTTATAGGCAGAAAATTGGTGAGTCACGCCCGTGACCAAGGGCGTGTAAGCTCGTAACTGCGTCTTGAAAGCCCGGGAATGTTGGGGGAGAAAACCTGCCAAAATTGATCATCTCGACGTGTCACGACCTAGGTCACGCCCGTGACCTAGGGCGTGTCTTGACCGAGTCAGGAAACGGTGGGAAACGGCGCGATCTGGAGTTAATTTGGCAGTTGCGGGAGAGGTCATGCCCCTTGGTCACTCCCGTGACCAAGGGCGTTTAAGCTGAAATGGCTCGGCGGAGGAAACTGCTTGTATTGAATGCTTGTTGGGCGAGTCATGCCTGTGACCTGGGGTGTGTAATCTTAATCCGACATGGCAGCAATTTCTGGGAGATGAAAGCGGAGCACGGCCGTCACCATGGTCACGCCCCCAGGTCACGCCCGTGACCTGGGGCGTGTACTGAAGATTTTTGCAGAATTGCTTTGGAATTTCCCCTGAACACGGCTGTGGGCTTGAATTTGCTATTAACAGCCCCAGATTACCTGAAAACACAAAATAGAGTAAATTAGATAAATATAAACTAAAATTATATAAAAATAAATTAATTACTACTAAAATATTATATAACAATAACTATAAATAATGCACTATCAAATACCCCCATACTTAAGCTTTTGCTATTCCAGAGCAAAAACTAATTTATAAGTATGAGAAGAATTTATTGGACATTTCCAAAAAGATTTACTTCTAATTATGTACTCCAAATCTTATAAAACTCATCAAATTAAGTTAAGATGTTAAAATTCAGATTTATAAGAAATAATTAATAATTCATAAATTGAAATGAGTA
Organism: Dactylorhiza incarnata; assembly: GCA_033032865.1. Lineage (NCBI taxonomy): Eukaryota > Viridiplantae > Streptophyta > Magnoliopsida > Asparagales > Orchidaceae > Dactylorhiza > Dactylorhiza incarnata. The sequence goes on from JAWHQI010000377.1 coordinate 113,516, forward strand.
GAATAAATTTTAGTTTTGAAATTCTCTAACTAAATCTTCATAAACAAAATTGCATTGAATTAAGTAAAATATTCCAAGATTAAATTATAGAAACTTTACAATCATGAGAAACTTTTAGAAAACTACAAAATATTAACTATTCTCTCTCAATAATATCTTGGATAAGCAAATGATCTTGGCTAAATGGGGTAAAATTGGCATCGAAGAAGTTACTTTAAATATAGGAAATGATGAATTTTATCCTCTCATTTCCATTTTTTAATTTCTTCTTCTTTTTTATATCCCAAATGTATATGTTTAGGAGTGATGAATTTTATCCTCTCAACTCCATGCCATATAATCTTTTACTAATTTGGGTGCATATGTTTAGGAATGATGAATTTTATCCTCTCATTCCATGACATGTGATCTTTTCAAAATATTTTTTTTATGCCAAACAAATGGGTTTAACAAAAAGGTAGAGGAAGGGCTAGGGTTTAAAGGCTAAACAAGTTCCAAAGATACATATTAAGAGCATAGAAAATTATTTGAGCAATCTAAAAGAGACCATAAGTTCAAGTTAATATAAGTAAAATCTATAGATATTTAACACAATTTCTACAAAATTGAATTATGATATTTTAAAGAGAGAAAGTAAAACTAAGAAATATTCTAAACAAATCAAAATAATGAAAAATTAATTACATCAAATTCATCTAAAAATTAAATCTAACATAATTTGAAGAGAAATATATGATTTATAAATTCATAAAAAGAAAACTCTTTAAAAACGCCTAAAAAATAACTCAGAATTAAAATTAATTTTGCAAAAATGAAGTTTGGGGAAATTTAATATTACAATATTTATATTATTAGAATTTTTGGATTTTTTTTATATGAAAACAAAATGTTTTTTTAATATTCTTGGACTTCCCAAGGGCTACCCAATGACGGGCTCGCAAGGTACTAGGCGGTTTTGTGGGATGAAAACCCAACACGACCCTTTCGCAAGAAATTAAATTTTTAATTTTTTTAAATTAATTTGATATTTTAATTTGCAAACAAGGAAAATAAGACACAAAGACATAAAAATTTAAAAGAAAACATTTTTTTGAATTTTGTAAATTTTTTATAACAAAATTGAAAATAAAAAAAGAAGATCATTTTTTTCTTATAATTTTGAAAAAGATTTTCTATTTTTTTTGGATTTTTAATAAAAACAGAAAATAAGAGAATACACCCCCATACTTAAAAATAAACATTGTCCCCAATGTTTATAAGCCAAGTAAGAGGGAAAAACTTGAAAAGAAAAGGGAGATAAAGAAAAGAAAAATTGCAAAAAAGGATAAGCAAGGGGTGCCTCCCAAGAGCGCTTTCTTTTTCCCGTCTTTAAGCTAGACGGTTATTGTTAGGAAAGAGGAAAATAAAATTGAAAATGCACAGGCAACTCCCTTAATTCACGCTCAAGCGAGCATGCCGAAGTCGGTCGCCCGGCTACTCCTCCGCTATACTCTTGATTCTTTCGTTGTCCGTAAGCGTGAAATTGTGAATCCAAATTACCTATACATACCTTAGGTAATTTGGATTGTTGGAGATGAGCGGCAAATGGATCGGTGAAGACGTTTGGTTGCAACGGCTCATCCTCTACATGAAAATTGTTAGTATCAAAAGAATCAAAATTAAGCGAGTCAGAAAATTTTTCGCAAGGTGGCGCTTGCGAAAATTCATGATTAAGCAGCGATTGTTTATTTTCAAAAATAAAATTATTATTTAAAATTCAATACCAAGGGAATTAAATTCACGGGACACAATTTCTTCACAAATTATAAATTCATGAGAAAGAGAAGAAAGGGTGGGCCAAGGAGAAGAAGAAAAATTTTCATTTTCTAATTCGCCCGGTGTCTCCATGTCTTTGCGAAATTCTTGGTACAAATGCTCTTCTTGATCATGAGAATAAGCATTTAAAGTGGGAGAAATAAAATTCGGAAAATTCTCAAGATCAGAAGAAGAAAAACTTTGCGGAAAAGGCGAGGAATGCAAATCATGATTGAAGGAATTTTCTTCTTCGCACTGAAAACTATCCGGGTGACCTTGCCACCATGAATAATCAACATCAGTGTAAGAAGTAAATTCACCCGCATCATTATTTAAAGAAAAATTATTTTCATCATAAAAATTTTTATTTTCATTATAAGAATTATAATTTTCATTAGAAAAATTAATTTGATTTTCATGAGAAATTTTTTGAAATGAATAATAGCATTCCTCACTAGAATGATGATCCCCACAAAAATGACAAATAATTTGGCGCATTCGTGCGGCTTCAGAAAGATTAACTTTATTTTGAAGCTCGACAACATTTGCGTCCAACTGCGATAACATCATTTTTTTATTTTTGAAAATAAAAAAATACAACCGTTACTTAATATAGTGGAATTTGAAAGGGAAAAAAAATGGGGGCGGAGAATGAGAATGATAAAAGTAATACAATTTACGTTTTCAAAATATCAACAAAATTTTCCCCGGCAACGGCGCCAAAAACTTGATACGTAAAATTTGTGATATAAATATATTCTCCAAATTCTACGAACTATAGGCAAGAGCACCTACCGTTCATAGCATAGGATATTTACAAATAAATATCAAGTGTCGTATTCCACGGGTCTGTTGATTACTTCTACTCACGTAAATTTTTATTATTTTATCGCAAATAAAATAGAGTTTTGAAAATAATTTAAAGAAGAGAAACATTTGATCGAGAATCCTTCTTAAGTAAAATATTTTGTAAATCTAGAATTCATAAGAAATTGATTTAGATAAAACTTGACCGTGGAGGTTCCCAAAATATGGTAGAGCCACTCTTGAGAGAACTACTACCTAACCTTAGGTTGATCTATTAAGACCCCTCGGCCAGTCGAAACCCCTAAGCTTGCTTTATGCGGTGAGCCCCACTATTGGATTTGACTCCAATCCGGAAGATTTATGTCACCCTCTCTCGAGGAATGCATACAACTCTTTTTATCTTTGAGTGATCTCCTCGTTTGCATGGATCTCTCGATCACTAGCATACGGATCTTAGATTGAGAAACATATCCACGACATATGAATTCGAAGCAATCAAATTCAAAGATAAATCCTAGTTTTTCAAAACCAAACTATGAAAAAGAGATTACTAAATACCACTACTTAAGAATTCATCCGATCAAATGTAAATAAAATTAGCTACTCATGATTAAAGAAAAGACAATTTTATAACTAAGTAAAGGGAATTACAATTGCAGGAATTGGAAATCTAAACTATGAATTGAAATTTGCAAAACATAAAGTAAATCTGCATAAAGAAAATACAATAAGAAAATGCCGAAAAACTAATCTAAAAATGACCCAATCTAAGCTAGGATTAGATTCCCATCACTTTGGAAGCAGCTGGCTTTTATAGGCAGAAAATTGGTGAGTTATGCCCTTGGTCACTCCTGTGACCAAGGGCCTGTAAGCTTTTAACTACGTCTTGAAAGCCCGGGAACGTTGGGGGAGAAAAACCGCCAAAATTGATCATCTCGACGTGTCACGACCTAGGTCACGCCCGTGACCTAGGGCGTGTCTTGACCGAGTCAGGAAACGGGGGGAAACGGCGTGATCTGGAGTTAATTTGGCAGTTGCGGGAGAGGTCACGCCCCTTGGTCACGCCCGTGACCAAGGGCGTGTAAGCTGGAACAGCTCGGCAGCGGAAACTGCTTGTATTGAATGCTTGTTGGGCGAGTCACGTCCGTGACCTGATGGTCACGCCCTGGTCACGCCCGTGACCTGGGGCGTGTAATCTTAATCTGACATGGCTGCGATTTCTGGGAGCTGAAAGCGGAGCACGGCCGTGACCATGGTCACGCCCCCAGGTCACGCCCGTGACCTGGGCTTGTACTGAAGAATTTTGTCGAATTGCTCTGGAATTTCCCCTGAACACGGCTGTGGGCTTGAATTTGCTATTAGCAGCCCCAGATTACCTGAAAACACAAAATAGAGTAAATTAGATAAATATAAACTAAAATTATATAAAAACTAATTAATTACCACTAAAATATTATATAACAATAACTATAAATAATGCACTATCACACCGTTTGTGGTCAGCCATAGCTGACCCTCGTTTACCGCTCTTTGTGATTTGGATGCAGGCCAAGGATCGCAGGCCGGAACCAGCTCGCAGGCCAAAAAGGCCTAAAGCCTCATGAAGTGTTTATTTTGCTTTCCTACATTCCTGTAGTTGTCTTTTCTTGTTTCTGGCTTGCATGTCGAGGTAGTTTAGGAGAGCTAGTTCTTCCCTTCTGGGGATTTCATGATTGTGGTGAATGTTTAAAGATTTGGACACTGGTTTTGTAAGGCCTTAAGGTCGGTTTACTTCTATGTAGTTGTGGACAATCTCTGTGTTTCTTAGATTTGTTTCCGCTGTGTTATCTGAGTTTTTAGTTGGGTAGTTATATAATCTTTTAATATAATGAAACTGTGGCGGTTATATGCTGTGGGGTCCCGGTCGGACCTATATTATATAGTCATTACAGGGGAGGTGTTACAATTTGGTATCAAAGGGAGGTTAGTATTATTGCGAGGTCTAGTGTATTCGGATCGCGTAAAGAGGTTGTCCACATAGGAGTGTTGTGCGGGATCATGAGTATGCCTGCGTTCGAGTCTTGCGAATAGAACTTGATGAGTTTTTTCTCCTTGCTTATGCTAGGATGTTTGCGATGATGTGGGGACATCGAGAAGGAAAGAGGAGCCTTCGGGAAGCAGTGCTACTGTTCTGGGCCTCATGAATATGGGCATGTCCCCGACTGATTTCTATCGCATGCTAGCGGAAGCAATGGTAGCGGCTCAAGCTGCGGCGATGCCACGGGTTCCGACGCCGGCGGTGCAGGTTACGACTCCTGTTACTCCGGCTGCTACACCCGATACACCGGAGGTTGGAGCGAGGCAAGCAGAGCCTTTAGCGGAGAGAGCTTATGGGATGGGCAATCGATTTATGAAGTACTTCTTGAGTTTCCATCCTCCGACATTCAAGGGAGTTGGCACTCCAACGGATGCCGAAGATTGTCTTTCGAGGATCCAGGAACTTTTGAAGACAGCAGAGACCCCAACGGAGAGGCAGTCCCACTTCGCGAGCTTCATGTTAGAGGGTAATGCAAAGCTGTGGTGGGTGAATCACAGTGGACGCCATTTCCTTGGGCGCGTACCGTCCATGGAGGAGTTTGGGAATGCATTCCTCAAGCGTTATATTCCATCATCGACGAGGTTAGCACTGCAGCGACAGTTCTTGCATTTGGTGCAGTGGGAGAAGACAGTGGACGAGTATCTACAGGAGTTCACTCGGTTGGGTCGTTATGCGGGAACAACTATGGAAGACTATGAAGAGATGGACAATCTCTTCTATCAAGGCCTAAGAGACAATTTAAGGCAACCGTTGATAGCCTTAAAGAACGCGAGGATTTAATGAGTTGGTCGAAGCCGCTCGCACATTAGAAAGCAACCTGGAGCGAACCCAGCGGCGAAAGGGTTTTGCGGCAAAGCAGGGAGAAGGAAAGCCTTCTCAGTCTCAGCCTCAGTGGAAGTCTGAGGGCAACCGATGGAAGAAGAAGCCCCGTCCTAGTGGGCCTGGGGAGAGAAGTGGCGCGCCTTCGGGTGATTTTCGCTCCAAAGGTCCGTTTACTTGTTTCAAGTGTGGCAAGGTGGGTCACATCATTCGGTTTTGTACCGAGGGCGTAGCTGAGCCAGAGCCGAGGCAGGAACAATCGGTGCGTTCTGGCCCTAGCATTGTGGAGAAAGGGAAGGCGACAGAGTCTAGCGCTTCGCGGTTCCCTCTGGTGCAGCCTAGAGCGTATAATCTTGGGCAGCAGGAATCAATTCATCAACCCGATGTGGTGACAGGTACGAAAAGTTTAGGTTTTCGTTTGTTATGGTAATGTAGTTTGCGGCCTTTTATGTTTGTTATGCACGTGGTTAGGTTTCGTGCTAGTTTCGGGCTACCCCTCTCGAGTGTTGTTCGACACGGGAGCATCACACTCTTTTCTCATGGAAAGCTTTATCCGGAGGATTGGCGCTGAGTCCATCGAGGCAGAGGTGGAGCTAAGCGTGCACATGCCGAATGGGTCTTTCATGACCACCATGAGGAAAGGGCGCATTGTGTTGCAAATTTGCGATTGCGATTTCGAGTTGGTAGCAGTGATTCTGCCACTGGTAGAATTTGACGTTATCTTAGGGATGGACTGGCTTGCAGAGCAGCGATCTAGTATCGACTGCCAGTTGAAGGTGGTAACCCTGAGAGGCGAGGGTAAAGCAGAGGTCAAGTTTGAAGGCCTAAGCGGAGTGGCTGGCTCCCTGATTTCCGCCATGCAAGTGAGGCATGCGGTAAACCAAGGAGGCGAGGCGTTTATAGCTTTGTTGGAGACTCACTCCCCAAGGTTGGCTATTGGAGATGTTCCGGTGGTGGAAGAGTTTGAGGATGTATTCCCCGAGGAGCTTCCGGGAGCACCTCCTCAGCGTGATATTGATTTTTCGATAGAATTGGTACCGGGTGGGAGGCCGGTGTCGCGTCCTCCTTTTAGGATGGCACCGAAGGAACTGGCCGAGCTTAAGGTTCAGTTGCAAGAATTGTTAGAGCAAGGGTACATTAGGCCCAGCTCTTCATCGTGGAGAGCGCCAGTATTGTTCATAAAGAAAAAGGACGGAAGTATGCGGTTGTGTATTGGCTACCGTGATCTAAATAAGTTGACCGTCAAGAATAAATATCCGATTCCCCAAATCGATGATTTGTTTGACCAGTTAGTGGGGTCGGTGGTGTACTCCAAGTTGGACTTGAAGTCGGGGTACTACCAGTTGAAGATTCGAGAAGAGCACATTGCCAAGATAGCGTTTGGGACTGGGTATGGCCACTATGAGTTTTCGGTGATGCCATTCGGACTAACGAACGCGCCATCTGTGTTCATGGATTTGATGAACAGGGTTTTTCGACCGTTATTGGATTCGTTTGTGGTGGTGTTCATAGATGATATCTTGGTATATTCGAAATCGGATGCGGAGCATGAGTCTCACTTGAGGCTAGCATTGCAGACTCTAAGGGAGAACCAGCTTTATGCTAAGTTCTCGAAGTGCGAGTTTTGGATTGAGAAGGTGGCATTTTTGGGTCACAAGATCAGTGGAGATGGGGTGGCGGTAGATCCGGCAAAAATTGAAGCCATTAGAGATTGGCCTGTTTTGAGAACCATGGCGAAAGTCCAGAGTTTCCTTGGACTAGCCAGTTATTACAGGAGATTCGTGGAGAACTTCTCGCGGGTGGCATTGCCCCTCACCACTCTTAATCGCAAGGACCAAAAGTTCGTATGGACGCCGGAGTGTGCCCGTGCGTTTTAGAATTTGAAGGAAAGGTTGATGTCTGCTCCAATCCTTAGTCTTCCTAGTGGGACGAAAGGATTTCAGATTTTTAGTGACGCATCAGGTTGTGGTTTGGCTTGCGTGCTGGTGCAGCACGATAATGTGATAGCTTATGGGTCAAGGCAGTTAAAGACTCATGAGAGGAATTACCTCGTCCATGATTCAGAGTTGGCGGCGGTAATCTTTGCGTTAAAATTGTGGCGGCACTACGTATATGGTGCAAAGGTGGAGATCTTCACGGATCACAAAAGCCTAAGGTATCTCCTAGACCAAAAGGATCTGAATATGCGGCAGCGTAGGTGGGTCGAGTTCCTTGGGGACTACGATGTGGAGATTCAGTATACGCCAGGTAAGGCCAACGTGGTGGCAGATGCCTTGAGTAGGAAGTACTCCGGGCAAGGTAATTGGATTGAGGCGCATGACGAGTGTTTGGTGCGAGACTTGGAGTCTCTTGACATTGCTTGTGTCGCTAGAGGTGAGTCTAGCGTGGCTCGGTTGAACTGGATTAAAATGCAGTGTGATATAACAGATCGAATCCGAGAGGCGACTAGTGCAGACGAAGAGTGCCAATAGTTGGTGTTGGAAGCTCAGCAAAGCGAAGACAGTGCTTTGGAGACGGTCGGTGGGATTTTGAAAAGAGGCGGAAGGGTTTGTGTTCCGTGTTTTGGCAAGCTCCGCGAGGAGTTGATGTTTGAGGCTCACTTTATGAAGTACTCCATTCATCCAGGTAGTACAAAGATGTACTCGGATATAAAGAAATCCTTTTGGTGGCCTGGGATGAAGCGGGACGTAGCTGAGTATGTAAGCTGGTGTCAGACTTGTGCTTTAGCGAAGGCTGAGTGCCAAAGGCCCGACGGGTTCTTGAAGCCTCTTCCTATCCCCGAATGGAAATTCGACGATATCTCCATGGATTTTGTGCATGGTTTGCCTTGATCGCAGCATGGTAACGATGCGATTTGGGTGATAGTGGATCGCCTGACCAAGGTGGCTCACTTCATTCTGCATCAGAAGGGCGATGGCATGGAGAAGCTCGTGGAGCTTTATGTTCGAAATATTGTGCGGTTGCACTGGATTCCTAAGAGCATTGTTAGTGATCGCGATGGGCGGTTCAAGTCGAAGGACTAGAGGTTAGTGCAGAAAAGTTTAGGCACCAAATTCAAGTTTAGTACCGTGTTCCATCCGCAGACCGACGGTCAGACGGAGTGAACGAACCATACATTGGAGGATATGTTGAGGATGTGTGCTCTTGACTTTAGTAGGAGTTGGGAAGACCACCTTTTCATGGTGGAGTTCGCTTACTATAATAGCTTCCAGGCGAGTATCAAGATGGCGCCATACGAAGCATTGTATGGAAGGAGGTGTCGAACGCCGATGTCTTAGGCAGAGGCGGGAGACACTAAGCTTTTGGGAAAGCAAGTGGTGGAGGATGCTTGCGAGATTGTGCGAACGACTCAGGAGCGCATGAAGGTTGCTCAGGATAGGCAAGCGAAGTATTTTAACGCGTGCCATAGAAATGTGGAGTTTGCAGTGGGCGATATGGTCTACTTGAAGATCAAGCCGTTCAAGGGCGTTTTATGTGTGCGACGACTCAAGAAGTTGAGTCTGAGATATTTAGGTCCGTTCAAGGTTACAGAGCGTATAGGTGAAGCAGCCTATCGTTTGGCTCTGTCCGCTGAGCTGAGTGGATTACATGATGTTTTCCATGTCTCTGTGCTGAGGAGAGCTTTGGTAGAGCCAAGCATCGTGGTTGAAGCGGCGGCAGTGCTGGTGATGGAGGATCTGAGGACGAAGGTTCGTCCGATCTGCGTGGAGGACTCGGAAGTCCGGCAGTTGCGTAACAAGGAAGTCAGGCTTGTAAAGGTGCGATTGGACAATAACGGGCGAGACGAATTCTCTTGGGAGCGTGAGCAAGAGACGCGGGAGGACTTCACGGAACTTTCTGCATCAGGTATGCATCGCAGTTTTCTGTTTCAGTTTTGAAATTTTGAGGACGAAATTCTTTTAAGGGGGATGGAGTTGTAACACCCCAGTTTTGCTGATCTGAGAGTTAACGTCGCGCGTTAGGTCTTTTTCGCTGAAAACTGCCGTAATGGCAGATTTTTCTTAAACGCACGATCGTGCGTCTGCCCGTGCGTGCTCTTCGGCTGGAAGATTTAGTGTTCTGAATTTATTCGTGCGTTTTTACGCACGGTCGTGCGTTCGACCGTGCGTTCGCAAACTAACGGAAACAGATCCGTAAACAGCGAAATCTGGGCGTCCGTTTGGTTTAGATCTTGATCGGACGGCTGTGAGGGGCTCGTGGGTGAACCCTAAGTAGGGCTGAGAGGGTTTTTCCTCTTCATTTTCTTTCCATCGTGGGTTTTGAGGGTTGAGAGAGAGAGAGAGAGAGAAGGGGTTTGGAGGAGGAAGAGAGCTTAGATCCCGCCATTATTGGAGCTTCGAAGCTCCGTTCGCCGATCCGAGATTGGCAACGCGTAGGGGACGTCGAGGCGCTTCTTCTCCTCCATTCTTTTTCAATTTTCCCATGGCTAGGTGGAAATCTCAAAAGGTAACGACATTTCTTCTCCCGGTCTTTAGGATGCGTGCATGGCATCCCTTTTTCTCTCTATTTTTGCTGCATTTTGGCACCGGATCCGTCGAGTGAGAGGGATCCGGGTCGCCTTGGTTCAAGAGGAACCTTCAGGTTGATTGAGTCCGTCCCCGACATGTGTTGCACTAGAAATCCGCTCCGTTAGTGGATTAGGCATTGTGGTTGAAGCTGGATTCGCGACCGTTGGTCCGATTCAGTGATGTTGATTGACGCGCATTTTAGGGGTTTGGCTAGAAATCCGAATACGGCGAATTCGTCGTCGTGATGCCCTTGTAGGTTCGTATGTTAATGAATGTTGGGTTTTGGGCGGGGAGAGTAATGTGCATGCTATGAGGCGTGTGATTCCCAGTGATGTGCGAAGGTGTGATTTGGTCTTTGTTGTCGGCTGGCTATCCCGTGAATGCCGGAATTCATGTGTGGAGAGTGTCCCGGCAAGACAAGTCCCTTCGGTGTTGGCGGCAAGAGCAAGTGAGCTCTCTGACAAGCCCGATGGCATGGTGGGCCAGGCGCGGTTGGTCACAGCGTGAGCTCTTGGCCTTGGGCTACGATGCCCTTTGGGGGAAGTGTTGAGTACCCCGTGGTTGTGCTGTGCGCAATGTTGGCGGCAAGAACATGTGAGCTGTTTGACAAGCTCGGTGTCATGGTGGGTCAGGAGCGGTGCGTCACAGCGTGAGTTCTTGGCCTTGGGCTATGATGCCCTTTGGGGGAAATGTCGAGTACCCCATGGTTGTGTTGATGATGTATGATGATGTGTTAGATTCATATGATGTAGGGTGCCTTGGGTGAAACCCGGGTTGCATTCATATTGCATTTGTAGGCCCCTTTTATTACTTGCTCAACATAGAAACGTTGATGATGGTTGTGACACTCATGCCTTTTGTTTATGTTGCTTTTCTTTACATACATGTGCATACGAAGTGCTGACTTGCAGGGTGATGTAGTTCCCCGGGGTCCGCTAGGACGTCCGGGAGGAGGGGTGTTGTTACACCGTTTGTGGTCAGCCATAGCTGACCCTCATTTACCTCTCTTTGTGATTTGGATGCAGGCCAAGGATCGCAGGCAAGAACCAGCTCGCGGGCCAAAAAGGCCTAAAGCCTCATGAAGTGTTTATTTTGCTTTCCTACATTCCTATACTTGTCTTTTCTTGTTTCCCGCTTGCATGCCGAGGTAGTTTAGGAGAGCTAGTTCTTCCCTTTTGGGGATTTCTTGATTGTGGTGAATGTTTAATGATTTGGACACTGGTTTTGTAAGGCCTTAAGGCCGGTTTACTCCTATGTAGTTGTGGACAATCTCTGTGTTTCTTAGTTTTGTTTCTGGTGTGTTATCTGAGTTTTGAGTTGGGTAGTTATATCATCTTTTAATACTGAAACTGTGGCGTTATATGCTGTGGGGTCCCGGTCGGACCTATATTATATAGTCATTACAGGGGAGGTGTTACACACCATCCTCTTACAGTACTTCATACACCATACCCAAGTCTTATGGTCACTCTTCTTCATCCCATTTACTATTTTTGTATTCCTCTCCGGCCCATCTGGACCGAGGAGTAATGGAAAACGGTGTTTGTGTTGTCGTAGCACTGAGCACGCATTGAAAGATTGCGTAGAATTTCAGTGCCAGATGAAGGAGGATGATGAACCTGATGTTCTTATCGTTCCATCCACCTCTCATTTGGGTGTTCATTCTGATTCTGATGATATATTCGCAGTACCACCTTGTCTATGGTGACTGCTGCTGATATCCCCATCAGACATTCTGCTGATCGGTGTGACGACATGGTGGAGACTTCTCTCCAGGTGCATTCATCACACCTTTTGGATTGGCCCCCGGAGGAACCTGTGCACATTTTCTCTGATGATGTTATTACCTATATTCCTCCGCTTTCTTTGCAAGAACTCTCTACACCTATTTTTGGTGAATTGGTTGATGATGTTAGGCAGGAAGTTCATTTGAAGCCTGAGGATGCGACAAAGTGGGACGAGGATGTTATTCTCTCCAATGGGGAGTGTGACTCCTTGGAACACGATGACGCACCGAGGTGGGATGAGGAGGAAACCCTTTCTGATGAGGAGGTTGGCAGTTCCTTATTGGATGAGGAGATCCAACTCAACACCGAGGACCTCGAGCTTTCGGACTCCCCTCGCTATGACTCATACAATACTGACAGTGATCTATGCTTGGATCCTGCTGGGAGTGAGACTGGGACCAATCCCTTGATTTTTCATTATTTAAGTCATTCTTCTTTTTTATTTCCTGACCCCCCTTCTTCATATGAGCCTGTGCAGTTTGAGTCATCACAGGTACTTTAGGAGGACTTGGAGCATTTTGCTCAAGTCAATGATGAGTGTATCCTCTCTTATGAGGAGGTTGATCACTCCTCCATAAAGGAAGCCTCATTCATTGCCTTATCCTCCTTCCGCCTCCCTGAAGACACCTTGCTGGGCAAGGATACTTTTGGTGAGATTTGTGAGGAGTACTCCTCCTCCTCTTCTTACTTTTTATTCCCTCTACCTGTGACGAGCAAGTATTATTTATATTTAGGTAGGGGTGTAGCTATTCTGTCACCGTATCAGTACCCGCTACCGACATGCATATCAAAATAGTTGTCTGTCCACTTCTCCTTCCATACTCCCATCAGTTAGAACTCTTAAAGTTCTGAATAAGTTGTGCTAGGAGGACAATAACCCTAGTAGTTATCTTACTTTTCCTGCATTTTTTTCATCTAGTTTAGTTTAGTTAGTTGTATTTCATTTTTGTTTGTATATCTTCTTTTGTTTTGGCAGAACTCACCCCTGCAGGTCCTTCTTCAGGATGGAGGATGCTACGGCTTGGTCTTGGTTTGCACGCCAATCTTCTAGTATGCTCATTTCTGGGCATGGGTAACCTCTTGCCTCTTCAGCTGCTTTTTATTCTTGAAGCTTATCTTTTCCTTGCGTTGGATAGATTAAGTCTGGGGCGAGAAACCCAGTTTTGTGTTACCCACCGCACGTGCACATGTCACTGCATACTAGAAGTACATTTTAGTTCAGTTTTATAATTGTAGTTTCATATGCACTGCACATCGCAACACCCACTTGAGCGCATGCTTAACCATTAGTGTGTCATGAGTTTAACTAGTTTCTTTTGTGTGATTTGGAAAATCTCTATGCTGGCTTAGGATTGTGAGACGGAGTACAATATTGACTCCTGATAGTGCTCCTAGTCAAGTGCTCATGTCTTGCATAGAACTTTATGTATACTCAATGTCTTTCTATGCTTTTATTTTATATTTCTCTATTAGTGTAAGCATTGTTTACTATACTAAAAAATTGCTAAATCCAGTGTGAATCAAATGGTAGCGTAGGGATGTGTGTAGATAGTTGCTAGGTTGGTATTGCTCAAATCGGGAGGAAGGATTATATTTCTCGGTGGCTAAGAACTTGCCCTAAGGGATTCTTGAAGCAAGGGTATATAGATAGTTCAGTTGCTAAAGTGTGATGTAGGCCATGATTTTGGCCCAGTTGAGCTTGTGTTCCATTCCCATCATCTGCCCTTGCTAGCCTTTTTGTGCTTACCCCTTCCTCTTGATTCAGCTCCACCTTTATCTCACCTAATCTTAAAAGAAAATCCTAGTCGCACACCCAAATATGAGCTTTAGTCTTGTTTTATTTTCGTTATTGGGGTGTTGATGTGGTGATTTTTATAGTGGAAATTGTGGGTATGTTTATTGAAAAATTTGCAGAAAATATTGTTATGAAAAAGTTCAATTGAAAATTTTGTAAATATTTGTGTTGGGAGTAGGCGGTGCACACACCCATGTTGCAAAATCCAAGTCAGGGGGTGTGCTGCACTCACGTGTTTTGTGGCGCGCGGGTAGTTTCTTTGTGTGCTCATTTGGGTTAGGTGCATTTTAGCCTTCTTGTTTACCATTCCTTACCTCACCGTGACCCAAGCGCAATTATAAACCGAAATGTCCTACTGACTCGCGTAGTGAATCGAACCAGTGCCGTGGAGAGAGTGCGAACGGGCAAGCTTATGGTCACCGACATTGATGGATTTCTTTGGAGGTTGTCCCGAGCCCCGATCTTTAACAATGCTCACCTTAGCGATTATTTTACTTTCTTCCTACGCATGACCAGATGATTCACCGTGATTCCGATTTTGAGTAATAATAATATATAGATACACTCTTAGAAAAATATAAACTATGATGCATAATTAGATATTTCTTCTACTGAATTATTATGAGCGTGAGCCTGTGACTTCACATGGTACTCCACCTTTACAATTTCTATGCCAACTTGTGTTTTTCTTGTCCGCTTGAGGGAAGATTTTGTTGGGGAAATGATTTATCTTAACCCTAGAATTGAGTAGAATATAAATTCTAAGAATGAAAAATTAGGCTAAGTAAATATGCGTCGAATAGTATTCGACGCAACGTCGAAATGTAGTCGACGTTTCTCACTGAATGAGTCGAAGTAACTCTAAGAAGAATTCGACGTAATCTTTGTCGACGTACCTCTGACTTCTAGTCAACGCATTTAATAAAGTCGCCGCACCTTCCTTTTTCTCCTCTCGACGTCCAGCCAGGATGAAATCGACGTTTACGTCGAATAGTAATCGACGCACGTCGATTTCTATAAGAAATTCAAAAACACGCCAGATCTCTTTCCTTCTTTCTGTAGATCTGATTTTTATTGAATGATATTATTCTTTTATAGCCGTTCTGAATCAGTCTTTCCTTCTATTTGATTCTTGGCTAATTTGATTAAGTTTATTATGGATATTATTTGAAATCAAAAAGATCTCTTTCCTTCTACAGAAATATTGATTATGGAAACTTTTATCTCTTTCTAATTCTCTGTCTGCTAATTGATTATTCTCCTTTAGCAATATCTTTTTAAACAGAGCTATAAATAAGAAGGAGGTCGGCTGAGAACATTATTGAGTGATGCACCATATACATTTGAAAAAGAGAAAAAATTTGAGAAAAGAGATAGTGTGTTGCAGCAAAGAAAAAGCCTTCATCTTCTCCTCCTTTTGAAGCCATTCTGCTGCAAATTCTGAAAGCTCTCACAAAAGAGAGAAAAGCTTACAATCTCCTTCTCACTATAGAAGAGAGATTACATTCACTATTCTTGTGCTTCTAATCTTCTTGCTAGGAAGAAGATTCTTTCTTGTTTTAATTGTTTCTTCTAATTCTTCTTCTCATTCTTATTTCACCTTCAATTGTGTAAAAGAGTTTTTAGAATCTCTCTTCAAAAAAATTCAGTTGTACTGGTTCTAAAAGTCTCCTTATCAAAAGACTCAGGCTGGTTCTAAGATTCTCCTTATCAAAAGACTCAGTGCAAGATAGTGAATTCCTACCAAGGGGGTAGAAGAGTGGACTACCCAAAGTTTGGGGAACCACTATCTTTCTTTGTGTTGTGCTGTGATTTTCATTTTTGCTTTTTCTTTCTTTATTTACTTAATTCTTGTTGGTGTGTCTGGGAAGCTTAATTCTGTGATTATTACATATATATATATTTGTTAACTTTGCACAAAATTTATCTAAATCTCTATTCACCCCCCTCTAGAGAATTCTAGTGTGGTTAACTGTGCACTTTCAGATTTGCTCGAGACGAGCAAATGGTTAAGTCTGGGGGTGTGATGAGTCCGATATTTATAGGGTTTTTTGGACTCATCTGGGTTAGTTTTCGCGCTCATGCACTTCACTTTCAATTCATTATTGCTTATATTTCACTGGTTGACTTTTCTCACATAAAGTACACATTTAGGCCCGTTGTGGCGTGCAATTGCGCACTATTTTGCAGGGGGTAAGCACATTGAGCTCCCCATTTTATTTCTGCTTTTATACTTGTGCTGGAGGTGTGTTCCCAGCATTGTGATTTGTTGTGTAGGTGGGCAGATCATCCATATTGCCCAGAATTCATGTTTGCATGAATCGCACGGTCGTGTGTTTTCTTCAAGCACGGTCAGCTAGGACTGTGCGCGATGATCGGCTAGCCAATATGGTGTTCTGTCCCTGATCGTGCGATTTGTTTACGCATGGGCAGTTCGCCCGTGCGTGAAGGAAACACACGATCCCCTGTTGTGTGCTAGCTTTTGAGCTATCTGGATTTTCCCATGCATTTTTACGTACGGTCAGCTTTGACCGTGCATGAGTAAAACACACGGGCGCGTCTGCTTCATCTTCCTGGGTTTTTGAGGCGATTAATATCGCACAGTCCACGCACGGTCTGCCCTTTTCTATTTAAACCGCAGGACCTTCCTTAATCGGGATCGATCATCTTTTTCGGGCCCAACAGCTCTGCCCCGCGCCATGTTCGCCGCTCCATCACCGCCCACCTTAAGGAGGAGCTCCGACCACCATTTCCTTGCAATTCCAAAGCCGGAGCATCTTCTCGTCCACCTCCATCATCCAAGTGCTTCAAGGAGAGGATTCCACCCTCATCTTCATCGCCAAGCAAAAAGTTCTTCACATCGAACGTGGCCGGATTGTAGTTTACCGGAGAAGACGGGTCCATTGGGAGGAAGCGACAACCCTCCTCTACAACGAACGATAGTTGGGACCAATCTAGGATGCATATTGATGACCCCACGATTCCTACCGAGAATCTACAACAAGCCTCTGAATGCGGTCGTATCTCTTGCCTTTTTCTCTAACTTGTGTGGATGTATATGAATGCAATCTTCATTTTATTGATAATGTGCACTATAAACCTTGATTTGTAATGGTTATTTCATTTTTATGAAAATGACTTGTTTATATGTGTATTTGAGGTGTGCCACCAAATCCACTCCACCCTCCACTTCATTCCACTAGCCTACTCGCCCATTCCGCAAGCAAACTCTTCCATTCCGCTTGTCTACTCTTCCACTACGTGATCCTACTCTTCCATTCCGCAAGACTTCTCTTCCATTCCACCTGACAACTCTTCCATTCTGCGTGCCTACTCGTCCATCTGCCGAGAGAAGCAGTGCATAGCGGCCTGCATAATCCCCCACATTGTGAAGCAGTGTCGGGGACCCGCATTGTTAATTTAGTTTATTTTATTTCATTTTCCACAATCCAATCCAACCCTTCCGCAATCCATCTGACTTAAAAGGACTTCGATCTCAAGTCCCTCCTCGATAAACAACTCCACTTTACTGTGTTCCTTTGAGATTCGATACTCGGGGATTCACTCCTCATTTTATATTACTTGAACGATCGGTACACTGCCGTTTTGTGCCGCAGTCTTACTACCGCCTATAGCGGTGTGCTAGATTTGCACATCATTGTTCTCATCTTCCTTACTGATAGAGACAACTTGAGTTTCTTGGGCAGGTTCCAAGCGTACTCTATCTCTTGCTTCTTCTTCCACGACCTCTTCTACAGTTTTTGCAGGATTGGAAACTTGAGGAGCTGAAGAGGTCTCAGCTATCTCTGTAGGAGATGATTTGTTCAGATTGACTGTCTTGATGTAACACTCTTGAGGTTTCTTCAGTTTGCTTCTTACCCGATATTGCTTGCCATTCAGGGCAAACTTCACTGCCAGGTGGTAGGTAGAAACCACCGCTTGATATTCATTCAGAATCGGTCTTCCAAAGATTGCGTTGTAGCTACTTGGAGCTTCAACGACTATAAACTTGACAAGCTTGGTTATCCCTCCAAGATACATTGAGAGGGTAACATTCCCTTATACCTCTTTCTTATCTCCAGAGAAGCCATAGAGAGGCCCTTTAGTGGAAAAAAGAGTCTTTCCAGTCTTTAGGGCTTCAAAGGTCGGCATGAAGACAAAGTTGACTGAACTTCTAGTGTCGATTAGGATATTCTCCACCGAATAATTTTTGATCACCGCCTTGATAACGAATGCATCATTGAAAGGGTTGGCGGTTGGAGGGAGATCTTCTTGCCCGAAGGTGACCGCCCCTCGGACCGGAGCGGTGGAAGAGGAAACATCAACCTCTTACCTGTAGACTCTTACGAAACTAGCTTTCTTTGAAGACTCCAGGCCTACTCCTCCATGGATGCAAAATGTTGGAACCGAGATTTGGCCCAACGAGGTGTTCGGACCCCTGAAAGGGGGTAACTAGAACCTACTAATCCCGTAGAGGAACCTGACCGAAGAATTAGAACTAAAAACTGACCCTTGGCTATAGCGTGCAGGTCCCACCGCACACCCAGAAGATCTTAGAGTGCTTCCCCTCATAAGCCAAAGCTGAAGTCAGGCACCTTGGAGAGCCTGAGGAGCTGACCAAAGATGTCCTAAGGAGGAAGGAGCCAAAGAAGTGGGATCCTCTCCAAAGGTGCCCTTCAGGGTCTATATATAGTTTTTCTCTTTTAGTCTGCTAATAGCGAGATCCCGCCTATTGATTTTACTAATCGCACCCCAAACTGGTCTGCTAACAGCCAAACTCCACTATTCTGAAGGGCTATTTGCAGCCCACAAAGGGTATTTGGGTAAATTCACCCCTGGACCCTTACTGGGTGAATGGCCCGTGAAGGCGCCACTCGCCAACACTCTTAAAAGCGGACCTCATGAGGTCTCCCAATGCGATCGGCCCGTGAAGGAACCACTCGCTCATCCCCTGGCGATACAAATACTAGTCTGGGCCGCTTATGCGAGGCGACCAGCCCTCATTCTCCCCTCCATTGCTAAAAGCACCCCAAAGAGGCGAGACTACACCTACCTCACCTTCGCACAACGCTCCTCGCAGGGAGTTACGGATGGATCTCCTCACCCCGCCCTCGCGACTCACTCGCCATGAGTCATCGAGCCTCTATCCACTTCGCCTATGCCCGATTCTCCATCTTGCCCTTCGACGAACATGGGGTTGTACATAATCCCTGCTCTTTACGAGATTATCCTAAGATCGTGAAGAAACGTCCAACCCCTAGTGTTCATCGGTTGCTGCTGACCTGGCAGGAATATCTGGTGGGCCCCAGCCTTAGTGCTATAAATACCACCAATCCTAGGTGATGGGTAATGCTGTCACTTTTTCCCTTCTCTCTCCACCTACTACTGTAGACATAAAAATGCCTCTTTCGAAAGAAGCCCAGGCTTGCCTGAACGCATCGCTGGTGAACCAACATTCGATCACTGTTCAACTCGCCCCTTGGCTCGCTCGGCGGGCCCCTCTGACCTCCCCATGATCAAGAAGGTGAAGAAGGTCTGGCGACATCCAGGGGAGGACGGGTCCTCATTCCCGGATCCATCGCCCGACATCAGGCTCATCAAGCAGGTACTCAAGTTGACAGGTCGGTCCCCCACATAATTATGCTAACACTACTTTCTTTTTTGCAGAGCGCACTCCTGGAGAAAACCATTGTGAGTGAGGCCTTGGTGGACACTCACCTACCCTCCCCTGGGAGGACCAGCTCAGCGATCGTGGACATAGATATTGCCAACATGGGCATCCCCTCGCCGTGACCCGGTGATTTTCCTGTATTCATCATTGATGAGTTCCTTGATCTGACCTTTTGATGCTATTGTCTCTTGCAGAGACCCCTATCGCAACACCTGGGAGGCGAATCTCTCCCCCGGGTTCACCTGCCCCACCGGGTGCGATCATCCCTACCCCAGGGTTTGGTTTTCTTGGCCACTCGAGCCCCGGTAGCTCGCTCCCTACTGTTGTCTGGATCGCGAGCAGCGCGCCTCGCCCCTCGGGCCTAAGAAAATTTGTCACGCTGACCTATAAGAAGGCCGACCAGGGGAAGCTGAGCTCTTCTCGACAGCGCACCAGTAAAGTGGTCATGGCCCCGCTGGGTTGGTCAGAAATATTGATCATTTGTATCCCACTCGTCACTAATTCTTCTACTGCAGGTGTCTATGAGAACTCCTCCACTGATATGGAACTGGGTGAGGAGGAGTTGTCGCCCCCGCCCTCGCCGGACAAGATTGCTGATTTCCTAGGCCATCCCCAAGACCTCGAGGTGATGAAGAGGTGGACCACCGAGGTTCTCCAGAAGTACGGGCACATGTCATGGGTCCTATACAGTCAGGCGTAGGAGGACATGGCGCCAATTGAGGAGCGGATCGCTGCCTTCGAAGATGACTATGTGCGGCTCCGTGCCGAGCTGCAGCTAGATACCCTCGGCGAGGTCACCTCCCCGGGGGTGCACCTCTCGCGGGTGGAAGATCAAGTTCGCTTGATAAAACGCGAGCTCTGCGCCGTCCGTGCCTATAATTATCCGTGAGTGCCGCCGATCTCGGGGGTGTGAGGCCGAGGTTGATAGAGATGGATCCAATACTGATCCCACTCGCATTCGCACCCCCCCCGACGAATTCAGTGTTGTATATGTTTATTTAAAACAATCTTCGAACTCTACCACTATTTTTAGCTTGAGATAGTTGGATCGGTAGGCGCCCTTAGGGGGGGTGAATAAGGGTTTTAAAACTTTTTCATATATTTTGAATATCTTGAAATAATAATAAAATTAAGATGGTGAGAAATCCAACAAACTAAGTGAAATAACATAGAGACATGTTTTATTAATATGAAATAGGGGTTTACAAAAATTGATTTCTATAACGCTAGAAATCGGTGGCGAATAATAATAAAAACCTTTTTGTTTTCTATCCCGTTTCATATCCCCATGAACCGGTGTCCCTAGCCTATCCTTCCCCGGATTCGGCCTCAAGTCGCTCTATCCAATCCTACCCCAGATATGGCCTTGAGCACCCCTAGACTAAACCTAGATCAAGTTGCCAACACGAGACGAATTTCATCCCTAAGTTCTACCCAGACCTAGTAGTCAACACGAGGCAAATTCACTAAATAATTACAAGAAAATATATGAAATAAAAAGACAATAATATTAGAATCTCCCTCTTGAAGAACTTCTGAAGTTGGTGACGAAGGACCGCTGTAGTATAAGCGTTGATGAAGCGATCTTTGATCGGATTTAGGCGTGAAGAAATCCTCCTTCAAAAATTCTTGGAACTTTGGTGGGAGATCTCTTTTCGGCAGAGTAAGGGTCTAGAAATATAGCACTCAGCCTCTATTGAACTTTTGTAGAGAAAATGAGAGTAGAGGCCTCCTTTTATAGGAGTGAGCGCTAGTGCCTGTGCTAGCGCTACCATCGGCGATATCCCTGTATAGAATTATTCTGCGCGTGCGTATCTTTCATTCCAGGGAAACTCTGCAGCCTTGCCTCTTATGCTCCGCGCTACCGCCTGCGCTATCCACTACCGCCTGGCGCTAGCACCTTCTAAATCTGCTTCTGGAATTGCGCTAATCAAAGCTAGCGCCTGCGCTAGGTGCTACCACCGGCGTTAGTGAGCATTTAGGAGTTCTGGCTTCAAACTTGGAGGCAACCTTCATATGTTAGCCTTGAGTCATATGGCTTAGTTTCCTGCACACTTAAACACACAAGATCAAATACACATAGGATTTGTTATTCTCAAACCTAGGAGAAGCGGAAGACCATGTTCCAACAAACTCCCCCTTTTGATAATAACAAATCCATTAATGATAAATCTGAGCATTAATATATAAAGCATGATGAAACCTACTTGTGTTTGTGTGAAAGTGATGACTTAGGATAATTGTCGATTTTGGTATTTAGAATTGCTCCCCCTAAATACATACTCCCCCTAAGTGAATGCTCCCCTAATATGTAATCTATCATTTTAATTAATCATGTTAGTTTTCAATTTTGATAGCAGTGAATATTTATCATGTTAGTTCTCCCCCTTTTGTTATTAGCAAAAGTGGGTAAGGAAGAAAGAGACATAAAAAGGATTTTTGATAATAAGATAAGGGATGATCGAGCTTTTTAGAGGAAATGAATTGATAAGGAGTTTTAAGCATACAAACAATTTTTATAGAAATAAATCAGAGTTTTTAGCATAAATATTTTCATAGATATAGATCAGAGTTTTTAGCATAAAGGTGAACAATATAACATTTGCCAAGTAATCAATATTATCATGTTAGTTCTCCCCCTTTATTTTCAAGTAATCAATCAACCCAGACAATATGTCTACACCCTAGACCCGTACTAAGTGACGGATGGTCATGAGGAGCTGCATACATGTCGTAGGTTGGGGTGTTAGTCCCATATGCAAACGCTAGAAAATACTCAACCTAGCACTCTTTTCCCCTAGTGCCTCGCAAGGCCCCATTGGAACCCTCCCCGGTTAAGGACAAGACATGACTTAGAGGACATGTTATCTAATGTCTATGACCCTAAGCCCCCGCTATGGTGAGATATATAATCATGGGATAATAATCATTGGAAACATTAAGCATTTGATTCTAATGATAAGTTCATAGCCAATGGGTTTATATTTTTATTTGAATTTTTGGAAAATTCACATAGCTATTTTGAAATCTATTAATGAATCAGAGTTTTTAGCATAAAAATGATATTCGTGTTAGAACAACCAATATAAATTCTACCAAGCAAGTCTAACATTTGTTGAAAAAGGAATTTTGAGATTTATGACTTTGATATAAGCATGAAAGCGCAAGGTAAAATATATGGCGATGATACAGAAGAATTATAGAAATACAAGAAACATCTTTTTGTAATCATGTCTATTCATAAGAAGATATATGAGTCAAATTCCAAAAAGGAAGATGTTTTTGTAAATCATTTTCATTTAAAATCTGTAAGTAATAAAGTAACCAAGCATGAAAGAAGGATATCAAAGAGAAACTACTACAATGTTATTATAAGTCACAAATTCAAAATATACCAAACATTGTAGAAATCATGCTAGGTTATCTAGTGCATTTATAAATAAAGAGGAGTATAGAATTTAGCATTTAAATCCAATACTCATGAGAAGAAGTGTTATGGAAGATAATGATGTGCACATAAGTGTATTTTGAATAGAGTAAACAAATGATTTAATCAAAAATACAAGACTTATGTAGAGTAAAGTGCACAATAAAACACAAATAATTTTACTTCCATACACTACAATGCACATAAAAAATGTACAACTACCAAGGTGCTTTGCACACACAATGCTCATTATGACTTATCAGGATGCAAAGTAGTGCTTGGGGGGATCACACACTTTATTTTTCAATATATATTTTTGTGATCCGGTGTTCTTAAGAATAAGTGGTGTAAAACTGATGGTTTGCACAAGACACTTTACTATTCTTTCCAAGGTGCTCAACCTCACAACACTTATTAAGACTTATCAGGAGGTTCAAGTTGTGCTTGGTGGAGTTATCTTTGTCAATTTATTTCATGATTATTTTTTGTACAAAGTTCTCCAAATACACTTATTTTGCAAACCAATGTAATTTTGAAAGCACAACCACTTTTCTTAAATATTAAGAGTGCAAATAAAGGTGGTGTAGGTAAGATACTTGTGCAAATTTAATTCATTGTGCAATTACAATACACAAGAAAGCATTCTTAGATTAAAAGCACATGTAAACTTTGCCAAAATAAGTGAGTGAATGAGTATCATTATCAACCATAAAACATTTAGTCATACTTAGAGGCATGCTAAGCGTAGTTCTACACAACTTTTACAATACAATTTGATGCACATGTGATTAGATATATCAAAGCATGATAAAAACATTATTCAAAGTAGTTTGAAAAGATGAATTTCAATAATGAAGAAGTTCTAAATGACAGATTAAATCATGCTTGATTTTCACAAAAAAGTCAATACAGTTTTTTTTGATAATTTTTATGTTTTATATTTTTGTATTTGATTTTTGCATTTAGAAATCACATAAATAGACAAAGAGAGAACAAATATATTTTGTAATTTGGCTTTGTAATTTGGTTTTTCAAAAATCAATTTAAGACGACAATGCAACAAAAAGTAGTACATATAACATAACATATTTTTAGTGATTTTATGAAATTTTAAAAATATAGAAAAACAAAATCAAGCGATACCGCTCGCGCTGGCGCTAGTGCTGCTTTAGTTAAATCTTCTTTCCCTTGTCATTTCGGCCATAACTCCTGATGCTCTCCCGAAATACCCTAGCAGATATCATAGTCCACGCATAGATCTATGGTAAATCTTCATCATTTCTTATGATTTTTGTTTTAAACTTTGATTTTAATGTTAAAGATGATGATTTTTGAAAGTTATCAAGTGATTTAGATGATAGATCTAAGATGTTTGATCCTTTTATTTTTGAAGAGAGAAATCTTCATCATTTTTATGATTCTTGTTCTAAAAATTTTATTTTCATGTTTGTGATGAACACTTTTTTTAAAAAAAATTTGATCTTGATGATGGATCTAGAAGAAAGTTAGATCAAAAGAGGATTTCCAATATTTTGATTTTTGTTTTTCATTTTGACTTTTTATGACGATGTTTAGTTTTGATTTTAGTTTAGATCATGTGGTATTCTTGGATCTAGCTATTTGAGAAGATTAGGATTTGATAATATTGCATAGTAGATAGATCTAGAATTTTTAGATCAGAGGACTAACGCCGGTGCTACTGCAAGCACTAGTGCTAGCGCTGGCGCTAGTGATTCTTGTTTAATTTTAATTTTTCTAAATATTGTGGCAGATGGCTCTTGGATTGAGAGGAAAGAAAAGTGCAGAATTGGCAGTGGAGGGTGCAGTGGTGGGTGTCCCACATTTTATGGAATTTGCCATGCCAAGTCACCATCACATCATGCAGTTGTTCGCAACTTCAGAAGTATTGAATGTTTTTCAGTCGGATGCAATCTCCTCAGAGTTCATTCGATTATTTTATAGACATTTAGAAGACCCATCGCAGACTGATCTGGTTGGGGGAGTGCGGTCATAAGTGCAGGGGCACATGGTTGCTATAACGCATGAAAACCTGAGGGTGGTGTTTGGATTGACAGAGCATCCCAATAGGTTGGAGATAGTTGAGAAGTTCAAGGTTGATAAAGATTGGACTCAGGTGAATTTGGTGCTACACAATAGGGCATACAAGTGTCTGATCTCTTCTGTGTCGACACTTACAGGAGATGCCCTTATAGTTCAGGATGTATTATGCCATATTATTATGCTGAAATTAGGCGATACAGCTAAGGTCACAGCACAGCTCAGCTATGTCTCCTATTTTATTCTGGAGGAGGAGAGATTTGATGTGTCTGACTTGTTACTCTCACTAATTCATTACTTATATAAGTTGTAGTAACCTTCCAGCCAGCGATACAATAACTTGCCCCTTGGTGGCATCATACATTGGGTCATTCTAACAATGTACCCTTCTATTGAGCTTTGTTTTGATCTAATGGATTGTTTTCCTCCTATCTACATCACCTCACACCTACGAGCTACATCCTTCCCGGATGAGCCATCAACATCCACTCGACTACCACTCCGGTGAGGAGCGTCATCTTGAGGGGCTCGAGATGATTCATTTGAATCTTTTCTAGAAGAAATGGGAGAGCGGATGACAAGAGTGGAGAAAGATGTTTCCGGGATTAAGAAGATGGTGAAGTTCATGATTAAGGCTTTAAAGCTAAATCCATCTGCAACGGAGCATAGGGAGTGGGATAGCACATCACAGGATCCACCAAGACATTCAATTCGGAGGAGTCGCAGATGACGATCCCTAAGTCCAAGTGTGGAGGAGATAGATGAGACAGAGTAGAGGATTAGGAATGTCCTGAGGGTAACTAATATTTGAGTTGTGTAATAATATAGGAATTGAACACATGTTCTTGGACACTGTCTCCTAGCGCTGGAGCTATCTGCTAGCGCTAGCGCTATCTATAATGTTAAATTTTATTGTTTTTGGATGTTTGGTTATTTTTATCTGGTCATTCTTTGGTAATTTTTGAAGGTTTTGTTTTACGTTTTTATTTATAAATTTGACATCATATAAAGTGGAGATGTTGTAAGCAAATTTGGAATCATATATAAAGTAGTATAAATTTGAAATCATATGACTTGAGATTTCAATATCACATACAAAATTTTGAATTCAATTTATGTGGATGATATATGATATAGATATAGGCAATGAGTTTAGGAAGAATAGATTGGTCATTAGAAATAAAAGGTATGACTTTAAATTTGATAATTTGATTTATTAATATTTTTAAGTGATAAAGTCACGTGTCTATATGATGACCATACCATGATAGCAAAACAAATAAGAAAACAAAAACAATAAATTAAGGCATATCATGAAGTAGAAATTTGTATATTTCATTTTGAAAATATTCTACTTAATGCATTTGGTAATACCTAATGAATAAGAGATTTAGATATCCAAAGAGGACCAAGTGTGGTGGTTCCTTTGGGTACCCAAATATATCACGCATGCTTGTGGGTGGATAGTGATGAATGGGTCCTATCGTGTGAAGTTAATCTTTCGTTTTTAATTTTGGGCCTCCATTCAAACCTTGGTTCAGTGTTATTGTTATACATCAAAATTCCATTGTGATTGTTTTTATTTTGAATATTATAATTGGATGTATCGTTTATAGGAAATTTGTGTAGTTTTAATTTTAAGTTGGGAGAAACATGATTTTGTAAACAATTGTGATTTTGATTTTGATTTACAAATCCTTTATGTTTCTTACTCCCATTTTTAGGCTTATTTAAGATATTCATATTCATATTTAACTTGCTTTTAGATATTTCAAGATATTGTGAATTTTTATTTATAATTTTCATAAGCAAGTTGATTTTTGATTTTAATACATCATTCTTGATCTTTAGATTATGCCTAGCTTTATTATAAGCTATTATGCTATTTTAAGAGTGGAAACAATAGAGTCAATATGATTTTGATAGTCATTTCTAAATTCCTCAAATGTTTCGTTCATCTCTTTGATTTCAATTTTATAACTTTTGCATGTAGCACAATCACTTTTCAAAGATGAATTTTCTAAAGATAATTTTTCATTTTGTTCTTTTACAATTAATAGTACTTTTTCAAAATCCTTGAATTTTTCGTTAATATTATTACAATCAAAAGATGGTTTTATATTTTTCAATTAACGTGCAAGGTGGACAATAATCAAATGTATTAATCTTTGTTTCTACATTAATTTTAGCTTTTAAGTTTTTATTTTCTAAACATAATTTTGCATTAGTCCTTTTTAATTTCTTAATCTTATGTTTAGTAGTTTGTAGCAATTGTAATGTAGAAATAGAAGTACAAAAGATGAAATTTGATTTCCTTACATTGCTTTTGGATGCTATGAGATTTGAGCACATATTCTCTTTGTTATCTTCATCTATTTGGTATTCCTCTTCCATAGATAGGATTTCTTCTTTTCCACTTGATGTGCTCACCATTGATTCATCATGAGAGGTGCTTTCTTGAACATTTATGCAAACTTGCATGTTCTCCACTTCTTGTGTTTGTTCCATACCTGTAGATGGAGATTCATACATTTCTTCAAGAAATTTCCATACTTCGTATGCACTAGAAAAACAATATATTAGTTTGAAAATTTCTTGAGATAAAGCACAGAAAATACTATTTAAGGCTTTTGCATTTAGATGACGTTCATGTTTATTTGATTCATTCGCTGGTCTAACTATTGATATTTCCCATGCATTGATATCTAAATTTTTAATAAATTTCTCCATTAAAAATTTCCACCCTTTATAATTTCTCCCTTCGAATAAAGGTGGTTTAAGAGATTTTTCTTCTTCATAAAAATTTTCCCCACTAATAGAAGTGAGATCATGAGACGCCATTATTCCAGGTTGTTAAGCCGATTGGAATAAAACCGCTCTGATACCACTTGTTGGATCAGTAGGTGCCCTTAGAGGGGGAGGGGGTTAATAAGGGTTTTAAAACTTTTTCTTATTATTTGAATATCTTGAAATAATAATAAGATTAAGATGGTGAGAAATCAAACAAACTAAGTGAAATAACATAGAGACATGTTTTATTAATATGAAATATGGGTTTATAAAAATTGATTTCTATAACGCTAGAAATCGGTGGAGAATAATAATAAAAACCTTTTTGTTTTCTATCCCGACTCATATCCCCATGAACCGGTGGCCCTAGCCTATCCTTCCCCGGATTCATCAAGACGCTCTAGCCAATCCTACCCCGGATATGGCCATGAGCACCCCCTAGACCAAACCTAGATCTAGTCGCCAACACGAGGCGAATTTCAGCCCTAAGTCCTACCCAGACCTAGTCATCAACACGAGGCAAATTCACTAAACGATTACAAGAAAAGATGTGAAATAAAAAGACAATAATATTAAAATCCCCCTCTTGAAGAACTTCTGAAGTTGGTGACGAAGGCCCGCTGTAGTATAAGCATTGATGAAGCGATCTTCGGTCGAATTTAGGCATGAAGAAATCCTCCTTCAAAAATTCATGGAACTTTGGTGGGAGATCTCTTTTCGGCAGAGTAAGGGTCTGGAAATATAACACTCAACCTCTCTTGAACTTGTGTAGAGAAAATGAGAGTACAGGCCTCCTTTTATAGGAGTGAGCGCTAGCGCCTGCGCTAGCGCTACCGCCGGCGCTATCCATGTATAGAATTATTCTGCGCGTGCGTATCTTTCATTCCAGGGAAACTCTGCAGCCTTGCCTCTTATGCTTCGCGCTACTGCCTGCGCTATCCAATACCGCCTGGCACTAGCGTCTTCTAAATCTGCTTCTGGAATTGCACTAATCAAAGCTAGCGCCTGCGCTAGGTGCTACCGCCAGTGCTAATGGGCATTTAGGAGTTTTGGCTTCAAACTTGGGGGCAACCTTCATATGTTAGCCTTGAGTAATATGGCTTAGTTTCCTGCACACTTAAACACACAAGATCAAATACACATAAAATTTGTTATTCTCAAACCTAGGAGATGTGAAGACCATGTTCCAACAGATATTCCTCGCCCGCCATTGGGCTTTCTTTATTTATTCGTATTGTGATATTACTGTGCTCGCTAGTTTCTATTTTTATTTCTTAAACTCTCGCATGCGATTTATATTGGGCTCGCCTCTCCTGTTCTATTCTTGCTCTGCCTATAGTGAGCTGGCATTGTTGTAATGTTGCGAGCGGGTGGGAAAGAGGTTTGGCTCAAATACCGAGGCGTATCGTAACGAGGTTCGGCTAACTGCACCCTGAAGCTTCGAATCCTCCCTACCTCCTTTATTTTCTATAAATAGGTCTCGTCGTCATATCCAACTACTGCATTTATCGCTCTTGACCCTCTGCCCCATTCATTCTTGCGAGCTCGCATATTCCTTCTCGCGCTCACTTCTTCAACTTTCCAACAACCTTTGAAATGGGCGGTGATGGCGGCGATGTCGAGGGCCAAGCCAAGTGCGCTTGGACCTTCTGCGACCATTCATTCTTCAACTGCTTGCTCACCGAGGGTGAGTACTACACTGTGGTTGCGAACCACATCTCATCGGGATTCTTGGCTCTCCATCTTGTGGAAATTGATACTGTCAACCAACACTTCCCGGACAAGCTTTCCATCACCGTGACCCACTTTTGTTTTCTTGTGCACGCTCGCATAAGACATCAAACTGCTTATTGCGAACCCCCTAGATACTCAAGTACTTCTTCGTGATCCCAAGTCAGATGACCACTAACTCGGTCATCATCATGGTAGATTTCGCCTACTACCTGAGGGAGGAGCAGATCGAGTTCAGCTTGCCGATTTTCCGCAAGCTCTTCTCTTTTCGGGCCTACAAAGACGGGACCTCCTACTTCGCAAGCCAACATGCCAAGGTTTGCAAGACCGTCAACAAAAGCCATTATTGGCCCCAGATGTTCATGAATGTGAAGGGACCCTTCGACAACGTCCCCTTCTCACCTATCCAGCGCGATTAGTCCACCTACTCTCCTCCCAAGCTCGGTGGACACGAGTTTGCGATCTTCAAGTACGTATCGACGAAAAACTTTGAGGTCATCTTCCTTCAATGAAATGTTGACTCGCTACACTCTGTGCTGCCCAGAGAAGGTTCGGATCGTGTTGCACCCCCTACATTGTGTTCTGCTTTTTCTTTTTCTAACCTATGATCGCTATCACTCACAGGGGAGCGAGACCTTCTGCTCCACCCCCCTTACGTGAGGGACGGGACTATCTCTCCCGGCATCCTGCTCGCTTTCTCCGATGTTGTCGTGTGCCGGGAGATTCCTAGCAACTTCGCACCTTTTTCCAAGAAGCGGACCGCACCTGCAAGCCGCAGACTGCTTCCTTTCCCACCACCGCCAAAGAATAAGAAGGCCTCTCCCCTGACCAAAGGGAAAGTGGTCCTCGAGGACCTTCTAGGAGATGATCCATCGGTGGGCCCGCCAGCAGATAAGGGGACCGGCGAGGCCGCTGAAGTGGTCGCCGACGTGCCGGGCGTGCCCAGCCCGGCGAGCCATCGAAACTTCTTCCTTAACACGAGGCATCTGGACAAGGCTGGCAAGCCTCTGCTGGATTGGGATAAGGGGGACAACAGGGAACCCTCCTCCCCTCCTGGGTGGAGCAAGAGACCATCGGAAGCCAAGCCTTCTCCCTCTCCTTCGGGCTCTACCGGCGAGAGGATGCCATAGACTTTGTTGAATTGATGTCCCATGTGCTCGCTCATGAGAGTGCGCGAGCCCAGCCCCATGCCCTGGAGCTCGCCCATATGATAGGTCGGCGATGCCTCCGGGTGGAAAGTAATTCTGAGGAGCTCAAGCATGAGCTGAAGGCCGCGATAGAGGAGATCGCGAGCCTTAAAGAGAAATAGGACATCTTCGAGGGCCTCCTCGCCAATCTTCAGGGCGGGATGGTAAGTTTGCTGAGAATACACCTACCTTCCTTACTGTTCTTTCCCTTATCTAATTCAACTTTTGCAAGACGATAAGACCGCCAGTGAACTTCTCGCTCGTGCCTCCGACCTAGAGAAGGAATTCGTCGGACTGAAGGCCTAGAACCATGAGCTAGCCCGGGCTGCCCTCCCAACACCTCTTCGCTGCCCTAGGGACCTGAGGAACAAATCACGCAAGCATGAGGAGGAGATGTGGAAGACCGCAGTCGCATCGACGGATCTCATCTTTTGTACCCTAAAGGGAGCTGGACTTCTCTCTGCGAGGCAGCGCGGAAAACCATCAAAGAGGTGGTCCACGAGTTGTTTGAACCAATTTTGGCATCCGTGGACAGCGATAGCGAGCAGTCCGCAGATGACCCTTAAACTTTATTGTAATCTTTATCAATTTTTGATTGGCGAGATCGCCACAATGCCTTTAATAGAAAACTTATGAAATGAAATGAAATTTTTCTTTAGTGCTTTCCCTTGTCCCTCTTTTTTTGTCTTGTCGCAATGTATTCACACATCCTTTATACTCGCACATCTTTTCCATGGCACTCGCCCCCTTTTTACTTCACGAGTACTCACTTACCCTCCTTTTGAACTTCTGCGTCCGACCTGACTCGCTCTCCCTCAAGAATCGCGAGCGAAGATCCACCCACGCTTTTTTGTGCGCCGCCTACCTTGACCGATTCACTTCGATCATGTCCCTTATACCTGCAAACCTCCTGGTTCGCTAGTTTAGTTATGTCGCCAATCACCTTTGCTTAGGCGACTGCGAGCGAGGTTTCCCCCTTCAGGAGGCCTTGTGTAAGACCCCATTTTTTCACTAGAAAACTGGGTCTTATTCCCAGAACAACCGCTTTGCAGTGACACCAATACTCGGGAAGGTCGCCACTATAAAACGCCAATCTTGTAGGCCATATATATCATAGAAGAAGAAAAGTATATTTGAATATATAGAAGCCCAAGTCCACATCACATGCTATATATAGATCATAATAGTAGTCCACAAAATAATAACTGACATAACAGAGTAATAATAATAAGGGCTCAAGCCTAGTACATCATGTCCTCACTACAAGATCACTCGCGGAAACAAATCTACTGAAGAAACTCACGGATCCTGTGATAGGCGCTCCCATGCTACACATGCCCACCTCCATCTGCGTCAGCCTCTGGTGGTGCGGCGTCTCCCTGATCCCCTAAAATGATATGGTCCACTGACCATTAGTCAAAAGACTAAGCCTCATTTCCCACCACCCATCCCATAGTGGCCCCTAGGCACCGTGCGGTAGGGATGAAGCGGAGGACAGCAAGGGGTATATAACAAAGCAGATGGCATGAGCTAGCTACAGGATTATCTACACTACACAGGTGTATATATATATATATATATATATATATATAAGGAAAACAGTAAGTAAAGTATGGTAAAGAGAAAGCATAAAATAGAAAAGTAACCATTGATTTATAGGAATGCCCATACAAACCTATAAAAATGACCAAGGGGTCGTTTAGCAAGGCCTATCATATAAAAAGTCCATAACCAATTTATATGATAGGGGTAGGGTTGAAATGCAATGCTTATGCCATGACATGCAGAGTTATGTTGGGTAATGTTATGATCACACAAGTGCAACTCACACACTTCGACTCTATGCGCACAGACCTTTAGTTCCCCCTTTTTGGAGCTAGCAAAACTCCCAGGATACAACCATTGTGGAAAACAGAAGCGGTGGGTTGGGCCTCGCCCACCTCTAGGTTGGTATTCACACTGCCTAAACTAGACCTATCGTGCTCCTCAACGTAAAACCGCGGAGCGCCTGCGTACTCTTACTGGCTGGACCACCAAACTTTCTTGGCTAAATGAAAATCCACACTTGTCGAGTCAGTGTATCGACGCCGGTGTGAACGATAGTCAATATTGAAGACCCACCACTTTTATGCACATACAATTATGATTACTATGTATCTCCGAGCCATTGGCTCCCCGGGCTAACCCGCCCATCACCATAACCTTCCGAGCTACCGGCTCGCCAGACCAAACCATTCGTGCCTACAACCACCGAGCCTACCGCTCGTAAGGCCAAGCCAACTAACCAACCATAGCAACAGGGTGTGGTTGAGTGTATTATTGAGTTAATCTTGCATAACAAATTATTCCTACAGTTTTGGGTTAACCATGGACTTCCCGAGGACAACCCTGTGAGGGGCTCACAGTGGTACTAGGAGCTATGATAGGT
Source organism: Dactylorhiza incarnata (assembly GCA_033032865.1). Taxonomy (NCBI): domain Eukaryota; kingdom Viridiplantae; phylum Streptophyta; class Magnoliopsida; order Asparagales; family Orchidaceae; genus Dactylorhiza; species Dactylorhiza incarnata. The sequence continues at coordinate 146,395 of JAWHQI010000377.1, forward strand.
TGAACCCCAAAGCTCCCTTTCCAAGACACTTATTCTTATTGGTGTCTACCCTCGACCCGACCACTATTAATGTTACACTTACTAACACTAAGTGTGTTTTACTTCACCCCAAGGGAATGATGATCTTTCATCGATCCCAAGCACACTCTTGCCTCCTAGTCAACCAGGCATTTCACTCCTACCCTCTTTTGGCGACCCTTTCCAAATCCAATCCGTTTGGGTGCACCAACTTCATTAACTCCCCATGTAAGACCTATATGTTTATCTTAATTCAGCCTTTTCACTGTACACAAATCACATGAACTATATGAGGTGCATTAGAAGAAGTACTCCAAATATTCATCCAAATGACCCAAGATTATTATTGGGGATGCGTTATGACATTTTAAGACTAGCTCCAGAAATTCATAATTTTCCTAATTTATTTGGCATTTATTATAATTTCCTCAAAATCAGGGAACCTATGATTTTGACCACCAAGTATGGTTTTCTGATAAGCTATGGACATGATAAAACTTGTGCAACTATATGTCATCAAAATAACAGCCACAAATGAATTTCATAATTTTCAAGAAAGGTTTTGACCTCCAAATAAAATATTGACTAATTTATCAAAATCAAGGGTTAACAAAGGAAGTACCAAAAATACTCATTCAAAAATTACAGGAAAATTATCCAGTGTCTATAGTAATTAGAAAAGTTCACTGCTTGAGTTTCATAATTTTCCAGAGTCCTTTGACCATAAAAATCCTTTATTTTTTTAAATAGAGCCTAGGGAACCTTGTGAAGAGAATCATGTATAAGTTCTTCCAAAAATTATATTACAATTAACAGGTCATATAATTTTCCTAAAAAGTCCTTTGACCAAGTTTCAAGATTTTCCAGAAAGTATTAAGCCCATAATTAATTTTCATACAACTAGGGCCAATATTGGGGGTTGTGAATGAAGTACTATTTATATCACTTCAAAATTCTTAGCAAAATTATCAGAGATTAATATCATCAATATAAATCCACAGACAAAGTTTCATAATCAACCTATCATGTATGGACATGTAATTTCATTTTGAAAGAAGGTGACCTAACTAAATAATAAGCAATTCAGTGGGGACTAAATTTACAAAAATTCTAGCAAAATTCCCCAAGGCTTATTTCCACCCCATGAAACTACCTACCAAGTTTCAAACCCATCCAAGGAAATATGGTTTCATTCCCTTCAATAAGTTCAATTTATAAGCTAGGGTTTGAAATAGGGTTCTAGTGCTCATCCACCCCAAATCACCCAAAATCCTTTGTGGGGGTGTTTTATGTGACATAAAATTAGTGGCCAAGATTTCATCATCTTTGGATGAGGTTTGACCACTCAACCCAACCAAATCAATCAAATGGGATGAAATTTTTACCAGAGTCATATCATGACCCTAAGGACCTCCCACAAAAATTTGGAAGGGTTTGGAGGTTCCCAGACCCTAAAATTAATTCATACATGAATTAATAAATGTTTACAAAAACCTTAGAAAAAGGTCCTCCAAAAATCCTAACTTTTGGATATGTTAAGGGAGTGGGTATATGTAGGCTATGTTCCAAATTTCAGAACATTTGGATGGCTGGTTTAGTGGGGGCACACAAATCAAGCTCTGGTCAACCCTTTGTATAGGTTGCACCATTTTAAGTGTTGTGGTCAAAACACTATTCCAAAGTTAATGAAACAAATTTTATATTAAACTATGCTTCATGGGCTACAAGTTTGATGTAGAACATTTTTTCATTAGTGGGCTCTAAGTATTTTTAGAAATTATTTCTAACCACAATAATATATGTGACAAAATACAATCATATATTAATTTATGTTATATGATTCTGCACGAATCCTGAAGCAAGATGAGCGGCTCCTGCTCATCTTCTTCCTCCAGCAATGTTTGGGATAACCCCGACCTGGGCTGCCTTCATCCTTGTTTTCCCAGCCACCTGAGGGCCGCCCCGGCCGGCCAATGCCATCACCACCTCCGTTGAGGTGGTGGAAGACGAGTGGGGGTGGTTGGTCGGCCGGAGGTGGCCGAAACTGTGCATTTGAAATGGGATTTAAAGCTCCAAAATTAGATCTTTCGGCCTACAGGATTTGGGGCCTTTTGGACTCAAACCTTGCAGCCTACCTTATGGGATCTATCCAAAGAGAGAGAGAGAGAGAGAGAGAGAGAGAGAGAGAGAGAGAGAGAGAGGGGGGGGGATGGGAGGACCTGTGTGGTGGCCTGGAGTCGCGCCGATCGCCGGTCTTCCATGGTCGACCGTGAGCCCTTGGGGGCCATGTCAATTTGGGTCTTAGAGGGCTCAACTTCTTCTGGTAATTGGGGTAAAATGCTTCTCTCAGTCTTCTGAAGGAGTTATAATGTTCAATTGGTGGAGAGGGAGAGTCATGGCATCAATTGCCATGAAGGCCATTAATGGCCATTCTCAGCCACCATGAATCTCCCCCTGAATTCAGCCCCTTGTGGGCTGGAAAACCTCCTAACCTTCTTGTAACTGCCAGAGGAGATGGATCCCCATCAATTGGGAGATCAATTGGCCTCCCTTGGCCATGAATGCCATTAATCCTCTCTTTCTCTCTCCACCATTTTTGGGAAAAATCGGGGTCTCTCTCCTGGCTTAATTTATTGAAATTGACTGGAAATTTCAGTAACCCCCAACCCCATTAGCTAGCGGACCACCTCAATTGGGTTTAGTCCAAGTGGATTGAGCTTGATTAGGTCAAAATAGGTCATTTTGACCTAAATTTAGGGTGGAGTTGACTTTGGTCAATTTGACCATTTGGTTTGATCCTAATGTGTGGCTAATGACCCATTGGCCTCCAGTAATGGTTAGGGAGGTCTAGGTAGGGTTAATTTGGCAAGGTGGGGTCCAATTGACCCTTAATAGGCCACTTTGACCAAAACATGGCTATAGTTCACTTAGGTCAAATTGGCCAAACTGGTGGCCCCATGATGGGGCTTTTTGGTCCATTGGGACCCTAATATTCTTGTAAGGGTAGGGGCAAGGTCAATTTGGCATGGTGGAGGCCAATTGACCCTAATTAGGCTACTTCCACCCTATTAAGGTTAAGGTTAACTTTGGTCAACTTGACCACTTTGGTTGACCCCAATGGGTCCTTGGTGCTCTAAAGGATCCTCCAAAGGGTTAGGTGTGCCATGCTGGGGTCAAGGGGTCAAGGTGAGTCCCTAAATTCCAATCCTATTTTTGGTAATTGCAAATTTCTATTTGCAGACCAATGTGCTCTTCCCCTTCAAGCCTAAGGCCAAGTGGTCTCTTCAAGCTTCCTAGGGTTTTGTCATGACCTAGTCATGACAAAACAACTCTAGGGGTCTAGTTGTTTGGGGGATGTTACACCTTTTCAGTGACTTGCTCTGCCGACAACATGCTAAGCGAGCGCTATTTTTTCTCGCCCCCTGAATGGCATTATGGTCCTGCCGTCTAGTGGGAGCCCGACAGTGGAGTTCCCAAGTCTTGTTACCAAGTCACCTTGCCAGCCTCTACAAAGATCAACCTGAAACCATCGGCTAATGAGAGACCAATAGCGGAATCAATCTGGGGCACTCCAGCACCACATTACCTTGCCAGCCTCTCCAAAGATCAACCTGAACTCACCGGCTAATGAGAACCCGACATCGGAATCGATCTGGGGCACTCCAACACCACATTACCTTGCCTGTCTCTCCAAAGATCAACCTAAACCCACCGGCTAATGAGATCCCGGCAGCAGAATCGATCTGGGGCACTCCAACACCATATTACCTTGCCAGCCTCTCTAGAGATCAACCTGAACCCACCGGCTAATGAGAGCCCGACATCGGAATCAATCTGGGGTACTCCAGAACCACATTACCTTTCCAGTCTCTCTAGAGATTAACCTGAACCCACCGACTAATGAGAGTCCGGCAGTGGAATCGATCCGGGGCACTCTAGCACCACATTACCTTGCCAATCTCTCTAGAGATCAACCTGAACCCACTGGCTAATGAGAGCCCGACAGCAGAATCAATATGGGGCACTCCAGCACCATATTACCATGACAGCCTCTCCAGAGATCAACCTGAACCCACCGGCTAATGAGATCCCGACAGCAAAATTGATCTTGGGCACTCCAGCACCACGTTACCTTGCCATCCTCTCCAGAGATCAACCTGAACCCACCGACTAATGAGAGCCTGGCAGCGGAATCAATCTGGGGCACTCTAGCACCACAATACCTTGTCAGCCTCTCCAGAGATCATCCTGAACCCATCAACTAATGAGAGCCCAGTAGCAGAATTGATCTGGGGCACTCCAGCACCACATTACCTTGCCAGCCTCTCTAGAGATCAACCTGAATTCACCGGCTAATGATAGACTGATGGCACAAATCTCACACACCACTATAGGCGGTAGCTCGACTGCGACACGAAACGGCAGTGTACCGATCGTTCAAGTAATATAAAATGAGGAGTAATCCCCGAGTATCGAATCTCTCAAGTAACACAGTAAGGTGGAGTTTATTATCGAGGAAGGACTTGAGATTGAAGTCCTTTCGAGCGGATGGATGCGGAAATGGGGGATTTGGTTTGCGAATAATAAAATAAAATATTACAACAACTCCTATGCAATGCCGCTATGCAATGCTTCGCTTGGCGGAATGGAGACTAGGCAGGCCTTGAACGCGCTGCGTCGCAAGGGCGGATGGACGAGTAGGCTAACGGATCGAACTATGCAGGCCTTGAGCGCGCTGCTTCGTTAGGCGGGATGGAATACACGGGCCGCTATGCCACGCTTCGGTAGGCGGATGGGCGAGTAGGCTAACGGAATGAGGGTCGTCGGCACCTCTTCGACAAGCACGCCACTAGCAATTGCTAGTGCGGCACACGATCGTGACGGCGGGATGGAGGATGGAATGGGGCGCACCTCAAGCAACTCAAACAACAAACATTTCACATAAACATGAAATTTATAGAAATACAAACTAGTTTAAGTGCAACCTCATCCTAATACACAGATCTAACTACATACGCATCAATAAGAGAAGAATAAGGCAAGAAATCGACCGAATCCGAAGGCTCGTTGTGGATTCACGGTAGGAAGCACCGGGTTGTCAATCCGCATCCTAGCTCGGTCCGCAACTACGTCCGGGGTAGAGAGAGCTGTCACTACTCTCCAATGAGCCCGTCTTCTTCGTGTCACGATCCGGTAGAGGTTGCAAACTTCCTCTTGCTTGATGGTGATGGCGGCTAGATCTTCCCTTGGAGCGCTAGGATGAAGGAGGAGGCCGAGAGGAAGCTCCAGCTCAAGATTGGCGTGAAGAACAAGCCCAGAGCACCTCCATATGGTGGGCGGCGATGGAGGGGGCGAAAAACCTGCGGAAGGGGCGAAAATGGCAGAGCTGGGCGGAAAAACGGCGAGGATCCGACCTAAATTGCGAGCAGGGCAATTTATAGGCGCTTGAATAAACAGTGCGCACGATCGTTGGCGCACGACCAGTGGTTGTGCGCACTATCATCCTGTGATCATGCGCCTTCCTGGACGTAGCCTGCAAGGGGAAAAGATTATAAAATACAATGTTCGCATGACCAGTGGCGCACGACCAGTGATCGTGCGCGCTCTCGTAAGTGGTCGTGCGATGAGGAAAACAGAACTCAGTTTTCAGGGGTTAAGTGCACACGATCAGTGGCGCACGACCAATGGTCGTGCGCAACAGAGCCAATGATCGTGCGCTGTATTCCTGTACAGAATTGTACCGGAAACACCTGCACGACACCTGCTCCAGCATACAACACTGATCAAACCACTGAAAGTGACACTTAACCATGCATGAAAACTAAAAATGAAGATAAACAAGAAATAACACCAAAACGGGCCTAGAAGTGCACATAGAATGGAATAACAAATATGAGCAAAAACATGCCTAAAGTGTAGTGCATAGACTAGAAAATCGGCCCAGATGAGTCCATAAATGTGTATATATTTGGGACTCATCACACCCCCAGACTTACCTATTTGCGCGTCCCGAGCAAACAAATTCTAAGTGAACGAGGAAAGAAAAGTAGATGGCTTAAAATTACAATACAGAGTACCATGCGAAGTCGCATGCTCACGTGCATAAGAAAAATAGTAGAGAAGATTTCTGATTATACACAAACAGTTTATATATTTCTAAAAGGGTAAAAGCATATTACAACTACTCAAAATGGTGCGCTACGGTGAATCATCCGGTCATGCATACGGAGAAAGTAAACTAAGCGCTGAGATGAGCATTGCTCAAGATTGGGGTGCCGGACAAACTCCATTGAAATCCATCGGTGTCGGTGACCATAGGCTCGCCCGGTCACATTCTCTCCACGACACTAGATTGGTCCATAGCGTGAGTCGGTAGGACTTTTAGGTTTTAATTGAGGCTTGGGTTACGGTGAGGTAAACAAAGATAAACAAGGAGGCTAAGCACACCTAACCCAACATGAGCATAAGATAGAGCTACCCGCGCGACGATAATAGACAAATGCACCACACCCCCAGACTTGGACTTTTGCAACAAAGGTGTGTGCACCGCCCGCTCCCAATACCAGAATTTCAAAATTTTCAATTCAACTTTTTTTTTCATAACAATCCCCCTTTTTTTTTCTTTTCTTTCTCTACTTCATTCTTTTTTTTCTTTCTTTTCTTTTTTTTTTCAGCAAAAATATCAATGAATACACCCACAATTTCCACTATAAAATTTACCACATCAACACTCCCCAAAATGTAAATATAACTATAATTAAAGCTCAGATTTGGGTGTGCAACTAGGTTAGGCTTTTAAGCTTTTGGTGCGATAAAAATGGGGCTGAATCAAGAGGAAGGGGTAGGCACAAAGGGGTTAGCAAGGGTAGATGATAGGCATGAAATAAAAAGCTCAACCAGGCCAAAATAATGGCCTACGTCATTCTCACGCACTAGAACTATCCTATGCCAATGCTTCAAGAATCGCTTGGGGCAAGTTCTAGTCACCGAGAAAGATTCTCCTTTCTCCCGACTCAAGCAATACGAGTCTAGTGATCGTTTACACACATCCCTATGCTACCGTTTGATTCCACCGGATTCACCATTTGAGTAGAGTAAACAACATTTACACTAATAGAAAAAAAAAATATAAAACCATAAGTATAAAAAGAGGTCTAATCTACACAAATTCCTATGCAACCGAGCACTCGACTAGGAACACTACTGGGGTCAACATTTTACTCTGCTACATAGTCCTAAGCCATCACCTAGACTTTCCCAAATAAGCAGGAGAATTAAATTCACAACAGAGCAGGCAAACAGATGAGTACGCGCTCAAGTGGGTGCTGTGGTGTGCAATATAATGGAGATGAACAATACTAAATAAATGAAATAGAAATACTTCTAGCATGCAATGCAATAGTGCACGTGCGTGGGCACACAGAACTACTCTCCCCCAGACTTAAACTAAACAACCCACATAATATATGACATGAAAATCAAAATAGGGCTAGGGAAAGAGAGTACCCAATGCTCAGAAATGAGCATACCAGAAGATTGGCGTGTAAGACAAAAAGAACCGCGGCATCCGCCATCCAGAAAAGATACCTGCAGGGGTCAGCTCCGCAGAAGCAAAAGAAAAAAGAAACGCTAAAAAAATGCAATTGACTAAATAAAATTAGAAAAGACATGAAAATGCAAGAAAAATTAAGATAACTACTGGGGTTATTGTCATCCCAGCACGACTTATTCAAAACTTTATAATATCTAGCTAATGGGCCTATGAAAAAGAAAATGCACAAGTAGCTGCTCCAATATGCGTTTCGGTAGCTGGTACCGATACGGAGATAAGGCAGTCACCCCTCTACCTAAATAATAATAATACCTGCTCCTCACAGGTAGAGGGAAAAGAAAGTAAGAAGAGGAGGAGGCCTGGTCCTCACTCATCTCACCAAAACTATCCTTGCCCAGCAAGGTATCGTCCACACCAAGGTCCGCAGGAGGAGAAGGCAACAAATGAGGCTTCCTTAATGGAGGAGGAATCAACCTCCTCGCATAAAAGGACACACTCATCATTGACTTGAGCACAAAGCTCCAAGTCCTCCTGAAGTACCTGTGAAGATTCAACCTGCACAGGCTCGGGTGAAGAAGGGGGGTCAAGAAATAAAAGAGAAGAAGGACAAAAATAATCAGAAATTGGGGGAGTGATCCCGGTCTCACTCCCATCAGGTTGGGTAAGTAAAATAATGTTTGCATTGTCATCAATGCTACAAGAATTGGTGGGATCAACGGTGGCCAGGCTTAGGATTTGGACTTCCTCCACCGGTGCTGAGGAAAACTCCTCTTCACCTAGAAAGTTGTCCTCCTCCGTAGGAGTAGGCACAATACTCAGATCACCCACCTCATCCTGCGACACATCATCAACAATGTCGTCGGAGACGAGTATAGTATGCACAATAGGGGGAGGAGTAGTGCTCGGATAAAAGTCGAGCACCGATTCCTCACAAAGAATCGAATCCACTGGGGGTGGTGGATGCACTGGGAGAATAGGCTCAGCAATGTCGGCGCATAGATCAACCGCACATCCGGTGACCGTATCCATGCTATTCCCTTCAAGATGTGAAGGTGACAAAGATACATAACCGGATGTTGAAGGTGTGCCGCCAGAGTTAGGAGTTGGGACGATCCGGATATCCGGCTCGTCATCCTCATCCAATTGGCGAAGATACTCGGCACAGTCCTTCAAGACATGATCAGTGCTCTGACAAAATCGGCACTGCCTAGCGGGCTTCTTTGGCACAGCGGGTGCTGAAGCCGAAAAGAAGTAAGACGGTAAAGGCTCAGTAGAGTAGCCATAAGACTTACGCGCACCATATGGAGTATCAGACGAAGTCGGTGCTCCATATACTGGGCTATAAGAATTATGCCTACTATTCTCCGTAGGGTATTCATCACTAGAGTGGGAGGTAGCTCCACACCAGCGGCAACGGAAATTATGATGTGCCCACATAGTGCGAAGATAAAACGATTCAAAAATAAAAATGCTATTGTGCAAAATACTACACCTAACAAAAATTACTAAAGCAACCTAATTAAAACAGGAAAATGGAATAAAAAGAAATAAAACAAACAAATGCAATTTACAAATGGAAGGGCTTCTCTCCCAGGTTCTCCCTCTCCAGAAAACTCACACGACTGTGTTCCCCGGCAACGGCGCCAAAAACTTGATGGCGCAAATCTCACACACCGCTATAGGCGGTAGCTCGACTGCAACACGAAACGGCAGTGTACCGATCGTTCAAGTAATATAAAATTAGGAGTAATCCCCGAGTATCGATTCTCTCAAGGAACACAGTAAGGTGGAGTTTATTATCGAGGAAGGACTTGAGATTGAAGTCCTTTCGAGCGGATGGATGCAGAAATGGGGGATTTGGTTTGCGAATAATAAAATAAAATATTACAACTACTCCTATGTAATGCCGCTATGCAATGCTTCGCTTGGCGGAATGGAGACTAGGCAGGCCTTGAACGCGCTGCGTCGCAAGGGCGGATGGACGAGTAGGCTAACGGATCGAACTATGCAGGCCTTGAGCGCGCTGCTTCGTTAGGCGGGATGGAATACACGGGCCGCTATGCCACGCTTCGGTAGGCGGATGGGCGAGTAGGCTAACGAAATGAGGGTTGTCGGCACCTCTTCGACAAGCACGCCACTAGCAATTGCTAGTGCGGCACACGAACGTGACGGCGGGATGGAGGATGGAATGGGGCGCACCTCAAGCAACTCAAACAACAAACATTTCACATAAACATGAAATATATAGAAATACAAACTAGTTTAAGTGCAACCTCATCTTAATACACAAATCTAATTACATACACATCAATAAGAGAAGAATAAGGCAAGAAATCGACCGAATCCGAAGGCTCGTTGTGGATTCATGGTAGGAAGCACCGGGTTGTCAATCCGCGTCCTAGCTCGGTCCGCAACTACGTCCGGGGTAGAGAGAGCTGTCACTACTCTTCAATGAGCCCGTCTTCTTCGTGTCACGATCCGGTAGAGGTTGCAAACTTCCTCTTGCTTGATGGTGATGGCGGCTAGATCTTCCCTTGGAGCGCTAGGATGAAGGAGGAGGCCGAGAGGAAGCTCCGGCTCAAGATTGGCGTGAAGAACAAGCCCGGAGCACCTCCATATGGTGGGCGGCGATGGAGGGGGCGAAAAACCTGCGGAAGGGGCGAAAACGGCGGAGCTGGGCGGAAAAACGACGAGGATCCAACCTAAATCGCGAGCAGGGAAATTTATAGGCGCTTGAATAAATAGTGCGCACGATCGTTGGTGCACGACCAGTGGTCGTGCGCACTATCATCCTGTGATCGTGCGCCTGCCTGGACGGGGCCTGCAAGGGGAAAAGATTATAAAATACAATGTTCGCACGACCAGTGGCGCACGACCAGTGATCGTGCGCGCTATCGTAAGTGGTCGTGCGATAAGGAAAACAGAACTCAGTTTTCAGGGGTTAAGTGCACACGATCAGTGGCGCACGACCAATGGTCGTGCGCAACAGAGCCAGTGATCGTGCGCTGTGTTCCTGTACAGAATTATATCGGAAACACCTGCACAACACCTTCTCCAGCATACAACACTGATCAAACCACTGAAAGTGACACTTAACCATGCATGAAAACTAAAAATGAAGATAAACAAGAAATAACACCAAAACGGGCCTAGAAGTGCACATAACATGGAATAACAAATATGAGCGAAAACATGCCTAAAGTGTAGTGCATAGACTAGAAAATCGGCCCAGATGAGTCCATAAATGTGTATATATTTGGGACTCATCATAGACCGACAGCAGAATCGATCTGGGGCACTCCAGCACCATATTACCATGCCATACTATCCAGAGATCAACCTGAACCCAACGGCTAATGAGAGCTCAGCAACAAAATCGATCTGAGCCACTCGAGCACCACATTGCCTTGCCCTATGAACCTATAATTAGAAGAAAGCAACCATATCAAGAGATAACCATATTAGTTTGTACTAAATTATCACAACACCATAGTTCAGGGGTAGAAATGTTTTAAATTATCCCCGCTCCAAGTTTGGCCGAGGGATACCCCTTCCACATTCTGGAGGTGATACCCCCACCCCCCCCCCCCCCCCCCCCCCCCCCCCCCCCCCCCCCCCCCCCCCGACTTGAGTGCTTCCTTTACAATATAAGGACCTTCCCAGTTGGGATTGATCTTTCCCACCGTGGATCCCCTTCCTGTCGCATCAACCTTTTTCAGGACCAAGTCCCTCTTTTTGAACTGCTTCACCCGGATATGCTTGTCGAAATACCGAGCCATCCATTACTTGACCTCCTCCTATCAAATGGTTGCTAGGTGCCGGAGCTCTTCTTCCAAATCCAAAGACAGCCTTTGCTCCTCTTCATTTTCCACTCGCCATTCCTCATCTCCCTCACCTGCGGTGACCACCCTGGGTGATTTTACGTTGAACTCCACCCTGGGTGATTTTACGTTGAACTGTATGGGGAGCTGATAAATAGAAAAATATAAATTTTTTCTATATAGTTTTTGTATAGTTTTATGAAAAATTTGTAATATTACTTGTTAAATATTGAATAAATGAATTGTTTTTATATATTTATATGTAAAATGAATTACTTAAGTATATATTAAAACTATATAATAAGTATGTAAATATTTATGTAAGTAATTATGTAAATATATACTAAATATAGTATATATATATTAAATATAAACATATAGTAATAATAATGTATAAATTAAATATAATGAAATATATATGTATATATATATGTATATACATGTATATATAATAAATAATAATAATATATATAAGTCTGCAGGCGTTCGACGAATTTTCCCGGCGCTGCATTCGACGAACACCGTGCTTAGTTCGATGAACAGAACACCGTGCTGAGTTCGACGAACACTTCACCGCGCTGCGTTCAACGAACACTACGCTGAGTTCGACGAACAAAACACAGTGTTGCGTTCGATGAACACTTTATCGCGCTGTGTTCGACGAACACCACGCTGAGTTTGATGAACAGAACACCGCGCTGCGTTCGACGAACACTTCCCCGAGCGGCGTTCGACGAACTCCCTGCTGCGTTCGACGAACTATATATATATTTATAATATACATAAACATATAACTAACTATATAATATATATGTCTGCAGGCGTTCGGCGAAAGGCGCCCTGCGTTCGACGAACTCTTCCCGAGCTGAGTTCGACGAATCCCTCTCCACTACGCTCGACGAACAGCCCGCTGAGACCAGTTTTGCCGCTGAGACTAGCCCGAACCGCATTGGCGAACCAAATCGCTGAGATGAGAGCAATAGATGAGACCCAACCCGCCAGCTGCCAAGCTCTATCCGCACCATCTTCCAGCTCACTCCAACCCGCCAGCACTCTCCTTCTAGAATCATCCAGCTGCTATCCGCACCCCACAACTCTCAAGTCAAAATTGGCTTCTCTAGTCAAACCGCCAGCTGCTATTTCTTTTTTTGCTAAGTGCAGCCCAATTTTGTCTATAAATAGACGTTGACCCCCTCTTCAACCCTCTCTCTTCGATTTCCCTTTTGGGTGATGTTCCACCAATCCTTTTCCACCTTAGTTTTTGTATTTTTTTTCTTTTTAATTGTTGTAATGTTTTTTTATTTCTTGTAATTTTATTTCTTGTAATATATTATTATGACAATAAATAAAATTAGTATTTATTTCGTGTAATTTCAATTATGCAATTTCATTTCAGTCCTACAATTTTCATTCTTAGCTTAGCTTTATTTCGTGCAATTTCAATTATGTCCTGTAATTTTAATTCATAACTTAGCTTTAAATTATGCAATTTAAATTCCTGCATTTTTTTTCTTTATCTAAGTTTATTTATTGTCGTAATAATATTGTTTTTTTTTCTGTTTGATTCGAATTTACTCGTCGTCATAATTTTTGTTCATTTTCTTCCATGACGCGGTAGAGATCAGAGCCGAAGATTATGTTTCGTTTATTTTCGTTTCAAAGCAACTTTCGTTCTCGCAATTTTTGTTCTCGTTATTTTTGTTTCGCTAATTTTTTGTTTTCATCATTTTTCGTTTCTGTTATTTTTCTTTTTGTTGTTTTATGTTTTCGTTCTTTTTTTCTAGTTCTATTAATAGCTTATGCAATTTCTTTTCGTAGCGTAGTATTTTATTGTCATGCATTTATTTCCCGTCTACCCGTTTGGGTAGAACTTGCACTGCATTTATTTCCTGTCTACCCATTTGGGTAGAACTTGCAATGCATTTATTTCCCGTCTACCCGTTTGGGTAGAACTCGCTTATGCATTTATTTCCCCTCTACCTATTTGGGTATAGATTGCACTTATGTCTTTCATTTCTGTAATTTCAATTCTGTCTTTCAATTTCCTGTAATTTCTATTTCTGTAAATTCACACAATCGTCGATAAAACAATAGCGCATTTTCTCAAAGTAGAAGTACTCAACAGACCCGGATCTAAATACAACCGTGATATTATTTTCTAAAAAATTATAACCTGTACTATACACGATGAGGTGCACTTGCCTTTATCGCAAGATAAGTTGGATAAATTACTTTCAAAAACTCTGCGAGAGACCTTTTTTATAAAAATTAATTAACCAAAAAAGAATTTCGGCCCCGTCGCCGCGGTGCTACCCCCGATATTCTGAAAGCGGGAGCGACTGTTACTTCCATCACCTCGACAGGTGGGATAAAGGTTTATCTCCTCGAAGTAGGATTACTCGCCGGACTCCTCGAAAACGCCCGCCAGAATCTAACCGAACCCAGGCTCCGCAGGAATTTAATTTTTACCCATCAAGTTTTTGGCGCCGTTGCCGGGGATTTTTGTTGATATTTTAAAAAGAGAAAACTCTATTGATTTTATCCTTATTTTTTTCTCCTTTTTTAAAAAAAAAAAAGAAAAAGAAAAACCAAACAAAAAATTTAAAAACCTCAAAAACAAAAAATTATTTCATTCCTTATCATTTTTTTCTTTAAAAAAAAACTAAACAAAATTTTTTTATAAAAAGCCAAAACACCAAAAATATGTCATTCCTTATTTTTATAAAATTTAAGAAATCCAAAAAATCACAAAAAAATGAAACACTTTTAAAAAAAATCTCACACCAAAAAAAAACTGTCTTTCTTTGGTTTGTCTTTTTCTTATTTTGTTTCATTTCGAATAATTTTTGTATATATAAATAAAGTTTGTTATATCTTTTTGTAAAAAGAAAACCAAATAAAAAAAATTACAAAACTCATAAAAATGACAAAATAGTCTTTCCCTTTCTTTTGTTTTTCTTATTTTGTTTTGTATAGTTATGTTTTGTTTTGTATAAGTGTTTTTTGTTTTGTTTATACTAAAAAATTAGTTTTTATTTAACAATATTTTGCAGGTATTAATCTGGTCATCCCGTCTCCAAATCAGGGACGTGCTTTTTCCCCCTGCTATTTGCTTTTTTGAATTTGTTCATGCTTTTGTACATATAGAATTGTTCCTCAAACTTAATTTCAACATTGAGGACATGTTGACTTTTAAGTATGGGGGTGTTTTCCCTTCTTTTTGTAATTATTTTGGTCCCTCCCATATTAGAAAAGCTTAAAAAAAGCTTCAAAAAAATGTTGATTATTTTATTCTTTCTTTTCTTTTGTTTCTTTATTAATGTATATATAGATAAAATTTGAAAAATCCAAAAAAAATTGAAAATTTTTTTACTTAGAAATTTGTTATAACAAAATTCACAAAATTTTGTCATAACACCAAAAAATTTTAATTATGTTTTTATTTTCATTTCTTTCTTTCTTTTTCTTTTTTCTATCTATATGTATTTTGTTACAACAAAAATAAAAAATAAAAAATTCCAAAAAAGATCATAATAAAAATTCAAAAAAATGATGAAAAACTTATCAAAAAAATCCAAAAATAGAATAAAACCCCTACTTGGCTTTTTGTAACTTTCAAGGCTAGTCGATTTATTTTTAAGCATTTTCATTAACTTTGGTTTGCTTTTAGTTCATTTTATCATAGTTCGTAAGATTTAAATTTTCAGAGAATTGGTTTTAAGAAGTACTCTATGAATTTAATTTAATTAGAGAATTTCTTTTAGCACTACTTCTCGTTAGTTTTACACCGCTACTTGTTGTATTATGTTAGAAAAAAACAACCTTACACTCTAAATTATTCATACTTCAAACTTTTTGAAGCTTAGGAAAAATCTATCCACTTTATCTTGCTCTCTAAATTTTTTGATTTTAAATCTAGATATTTCTTTTAAAAAAAACCCCTTTCCTCTTAGCCTTTTTCTTGGTAATCATTTAAAAGATCTTATGTCAATGAGAATAAGATTTTATTCCGTAAACATTGGCACCCAATTTTATTAAAAGATTATATGACATGGAAATAAGATTTTCGTTTCCTAAACATATACATTGGGTTAATTTTGAAGATTGAAAAAATTTCATTATGGGAATAAGATTTCATTCCCTAATCCAAACTCAAATGAAAAATGGCGTGAGAGGATAAAATTCATCACCCTAATTCAAAAATCTCTTCTCTTACCAAGTTTCTCCCCCACCCCTTAGCCAATATAATTGAAACCTAGAAAAAATTAAATTTTTGAGAGAGCAATATTTAGTTGTTTTTATTCTTCCTTAAAAATTCCATAACAAGTTAAGGTTTTATAATTCTAGTTTAATTTTGTCGCTAACGAATGCAATATTGCTTGCCTTTTTGCTAACTTAAAGAGGTCTTGTTGGCCAAAATATCTTCTCTTTTTAAGTCATTTTCATAGCTTAGGATTTACCTCTTTAAATCTCTAAAATTTACTTTACACTTACTTTTCGATTTATTTGAATTTTGATTGAACTAGAAATTTTATTAATGTCTTAAGAGTATTTTCGTACTTTTGCTCTGGAATAGCAAAAGCTTAAGTATTGGGGTGTTTGATAAATAGAAAAAATATACTTATTTTCTATATAGTTTTTGTATAGTTTTATTAAAAATTTGTAATATTTCTTGTTAAATATTGAATAAATGAGTTGTTTTTATATATTTATATTTATATGTAAAATGAATTATTTAAGTATATATTAAAACTATATAATAAGTATGCAAATATTTATGTAAGTAATTATGTAAATATATACTATTTAAGTAGTATATATATATTAAATATAAACATATAGTAATAATAATGTATATATTAAATATAATGAAATATATATGTATATATATGTATATATATGTATATATAATAAATAATAATATATATAAGTCTGCAGGCGCTCAACGAAAGGCCCTGCGTTCGACGAATTTTCCCGTCCTTGCGTTCGATGAACTCCGCGCTGAGTTCGATGAACAGAACACTGCGCTGAGTTCGATGAACACTTCACCGTGCTGCGTTTGACGAACACCGCGCTGAGTTCGACGAACACCGCGCTGAGTTCGACGAACAGAACACCGTACTACATTCGACGAACACTTCATCGCACTGCGTTCGACGAACACCATGCTGAGTTCGACGAACAGAACACCACGCTGCGTTCGACGAACACTTCTCCGAGCGGCGTTCGATGAACTCCCTGCTGCGTTCGACGAACTATATATATATTTATACTATATATAGACATATAACTAACAATATAATATATATGTCTGCAGGCGTTCGACGAAAGGCGCCCTGCGTTCGATGAACTCTCCCCGAGCTGAGTTCGACAAATCCCTCTCTACTGCGCTCGACAAACAGCCCGCTGAGACCAGTTTTGCCGCTGAGACCAGCCCAAACAGCATTGGCGAACCAAACTGCTGAGATGAGCGCAACAGCTGAGACCCAACCTGCCAGCTGCCAAGCTCTATCCGCACTACCTTCCAGCTCACTCCAACCCGCCAGCACTCTCCTTCTAGAATCAGCCAGCTGCTATCCGCACCCCACAGCTCTCAAGTCAAAATTGGCTTCTCTAGTCAAACCGCTAGCTGCTACTTCTTTTTTTGCTAAGTGCAGCCCAATTTTGTCTATAAATAGAGGCTGACCCCCTCTTCAACCCTCTCTCTTGGATTGCCCTTTTGGGTGATCTTCCACCAATCCTTTTCCATCTTAGATTTTGTATTTTTTGTATTTTCTTTTTAATTGTTGTAATGTTTTTTTGTTTCTTGTTACTTTATTTCTTGTAATATATTATTATGGCAATAAATAAAATTAGTTTTTATTTTGTGTAATTTCAATTATGTAATTTCATTTCAGTCCTGCAATTTTCATTCTTAGCTTAGCTTTATTTCGTGCTATTTCAATTATGTCATGTAATTTTAATTCATAACTTAGCTTTAAATTCTGCAATTTAAATTCCTGCATTTTTTTTCCTTTATCTAAGTTTATATATTGTTGTAATAATATTGTTTTTTTTTTCTTTGATTCGAATTTACTCGCCATCATAATTTTTGTTCTTTTTCTTCCTTGACGCGGTAGAGATTAGAGCCGAAGATTATGTTTTCATTTATTTTCATTTCAAAGCAACTTTCGTTCTCGCAATTTTTGTTCTCGTTATTTTTGTTTCGCTAATTTCTGTTTTCATTATTTTTCGTATTCGTTATCTTTCTTTTTGTTGTTTTATGTTTTCGTTCTTTTTTTTTGTTCTATTAATAGTTTATGCAATTTCTTTTCGTAGCGTAGTATTTTATTGTCATGCATTTATTTCCCGTCTACCCGTTTGGGTAGAACTTGCACTACATTTATTTCCCGTCTACCCATTTTGGTAGAACTTGCACTGCATTTATTTCCCGTCTACCCGTTTGGGTAGAACTCGCTCACGCATTTATTTCCCCTCTACCTATTTGGGTAGAGATTGCACTTATGTCTTTCATTTCTGTAATTTCAATTCTGTCTTTCAATTTCCTGTAATTTCAATTTCTTTAAATTAACGCAATCGTCGATAAAACAATAGCACGTTTTCTCAAAGTAGAAGTACTCAACAGACCCGGATCTAAATAAGACCGCGATATCATTTTCTAAAAAATTATATCCCATACTATACACGATAAGGTGCACTTGCCTTTATCGCAAGATAAGTTGGATAAATTACTTTCAAAAACTCTGCTAGAGACCTTTTTTTATAAAAATTAATTAACCAAAAAAGAATTTCGGCCCCGTCGCCGCGGTGATACCCCCGATATTCCGAAAGTGGGAGCGACCATTATTTCCATCACCTCGACAGGTGGGATAAAGGTTTAGCTCCTCGAAGTTGGAGTACTCGCCGGACTCCTCGAAAACGCCCGCCGGAATCTAACCGAACCTAGGCTCCGCAGGAATTTAATTTTTACCCATTAAGAGCACGACCTTGGATATGTGGGAGAGCTTGAATGGGGTCTCCCCTGTCACTGTATTTGATGTTCTTCTCAAGGCCCATAGGGCCGAGGGTAGCTGTTCTACCCAGTTACCTCTTAGGTTCTCAACCTTCTTTTTCAGCAAGTTCGCGATTATTTGTTTGCTGCCTCCACCTGCCCATTTTTCCTTGGGTGGTGGACCGACGCAAAGCGAAGGCCTATACCCAGCTGGCTGCAGAAGCTGACAAACTCATCGCTGTCAAACTGCGGCCCATTGTCTGTGATGATGGCTAATGGAAGCCTATGTCGACAAATTATTTCCCCCTATACAAAATTTCTTACTACCTGAGAGGTTACCTTAGCCAGCGCCTTCACCTCCAACCACTTGGAGAAGTAATCGATCATCACCAGTAGGAACTTCCTTTGACCACTGGCATGGGGAAATGGACCACCAAATCTAACCCCTATATCGCGAACGGCCATGGATCTGTGATGGTCTGAAGCCTCTGGGCTGGAAGGAGTTGGAGAGGAGCATATAGTTGGCACTTGGAGCACTTTTTTGTGAACTCTGCCGCATCCATGTTGAGGGTAGGCTAGAAGTTGCCTTGCCTAAACACCCTTCCCTCCAGGGTCCTGCTCCCAAAATGGCTGCCACACTCTCCGGAGTGGATCTCCTCTAGGACCCTTGGGTCCTCCTCCTCTAAAACACAATGAGATAAGAGCGCCTAGAGGGTCTTTCGGTATAATCCTCCTGCATGCAAAGAATAATATGCCGATTTGTACCTGAGCCATTGCTTGTCCACGTCTCCTTCTGGGAACTGCCCCGATGTTAGGAAGGTGATGAAGGGGTCCATCCACGACGCTCGCTGATCCACCTCCATCAACTCCCCTTCCTCAATGGATGGTCAGAAGAGCTCTGACACCGTTCCCCTCGCCCTGGGACCAAACTTGGCTAGGAGGTCTGCCGGGATGCTCTCATCCCTTGGCACATGCTGGATTGAGACAGTATGAAATTGCCCGATGATTCCCTTGACCTTCTCCAGATATCATTAGAGAAATGGCTCCTTTCTCTCGAACTCCCTTTTGACTTGGCAAGCCACCACCATGGAGTCCGTTGAGACCTCCACATCCTGTACCCCTAACTCCCTGGCTAGACGGAGCCTTGCAATCACGACCTCTTACTCCGCCTGGTTATTGGTGAGTGGGAAATGGATGTTAATTGCCTGCTCGGTCCTCATCCCTTGGGGGCTCACTAGGATTACTCCTCCTCCAAAGGAATGCTTCCCTGATGCCCCATCAACTAACATCTTCCATGCCACTGAGTGGGGTAGCTCGAGCTCTTCTACCTCAGTTACGTAGTCGGCCAAGAAATCTGCTACCGCTTGCGACTTTATAGAAAGCCTAGGGACAAACGAGATGTCTAACTCGCTTAGCACACCGACCATTTGGCCAACTTTCCTGAGTGCTCTACCCCCTCCATGATGTTTCGAAGGGGATGGTTGGTCACCACCTTGATAGAATATGCTTGAAAGTAAAGTCAGAGTTTCTGGGATGACACCACTAGGGCAAAGGCCAGCTTCTCCAGGATGGGGTACCTGAGTTCTACCTTTCTCAGCACCATACTGATGTAGTAGATTGGGAGTTGCTTCTTTCCCTCCTCCCTGACCAAAACTAAACTCACAGCCTCGACCCCCACCCCCAGGTATAGGGATAGGTCCTCACCCTGCCTTGGTCCCTAGACCAGCGGGGCCTGGGTTAATTGTTCCCTTAGTGCTCAGAATGCCCCCTCTCACTCGTGGGTCCACTTAAATGTCCTATTTCCTCGCAGCGCCTTGAAGAAGGATGAAAATTTATCCCCTGCCCTGGAGAGAAACCTATTTAGCCCAGCTAACTTCCCAATGAGGCACTGGACTTCCTTTGCATTCCTTGGCGACCCCAGCTCCATTATCGCTCTCACCTTATCAGGGTTAGGCCTTACCCCGGTGGGGGTGAGTAGATGACCCAAGAACTTCCCCCTACTGGCCCCAAAAATACACTTCTGGGGGTTGAGTCTGATCTTGAATTTTCTCAAGGTGCCGAAGGTTTCTTCAAGATCCCGGAGGTGAGACTCAAGGTCCCGACTCTTCATCATGAGATCATCCATGTAAACTTCTAGGTTCCTCCCCTTTTGCTCACGGAAGACCCTGTCCGTCATCCATTGGTATGTTGCTCCTGCATTCCTCAGCCCGAAGGGCATCATCTTTTAATAATAACATCAATCCCTGATGATGAATGAAACGTCCTTAATGTCAGGGGGGGGGGGGCATGCGAATCTGATGATAACCTGAAAAGGCATCTAGAAAACTCATTAGAGAAAAACTGACGACTTAGTCAACCAGCGCGTCGATTCGAGGCAATGGGTAGCAATCCTTAGGGCATGATTTATTTAACTAACAAAAATCGACACACATCCTCCACCTCCCATCCCCCTTCTTTACCATCACTACATTGGAGACCCAGCCTGGATACTAGATCTCTGATACAAATCCTGCTTTGAGGAGCTTGTTCACCTCCTCCCGAATAGGGTCCGCTAGCTTGTCAACAATGGAACTCTTCTTCTGCTAGATGGGGCGAGTGTCGGTGTCAAGGTTGAGGTGGTGGCATGCCACATCTGCATCGATCCCTGGCATTTCTGCCACTCTCAAAGCGAAGAAGTCCACCTTCTCCTGAAAGCAGGCCAGGATCTTCTTCTGGTCCTCAGGGCTGAGCTCCCCTTGATCTTCACTTTCTCTATCACCCGCGCCCAGGAGATGACCTCCAGCTCCACGACCTCTTCCATGTCCTCCAGCCTAGATTGCTCCCCCATCATCTACCTTCTTCTCCCCGCAAGCAAGTGTTTCGGTTCCCTCTTCCTCCAAACCCTCCTCCCGAATATCCAGCAGTTCCTCTGCCCCTTACTCCTGGGCCTGGTTCTTTTCTCCCCTTCCCTCCCCGATCTCCTCTACTTCGGGACCTCCGACGACCCCTTCCACCTCCTCCTGCCTCTCCATCTCCCGGTCCATCTCCTCTGCCTCTGCTTGCCAAGTGATGGTGTTGATTGCGGTAACATAGCATTTCCTTGCTACCTTTGGGTCTCCTCTCACCTAAATCTGGACTCCGCCCACGCTGAACTTTAGGCATTGGTGGAATGAGGAGGGGACACACCGGAACGCACTGATGAGGGGCCGCCCAAAGATGGCATTGTAACTGCTTGGAGCATCAATGATGGCGAACCGGCAGTTGCGGGACCCATCCCCCCAAGATGACATGGAGTCCTACTCCTCCTTCCACATCCTTCCTTTCTCCCGAGAACCTGAGCAGTGGGCCATCTGAGGCCAACACCCTCCTTGCCTCCACCTTCATGTCATCGAATGCCTTCTTGAAGATGACATTTACCGAGCTCCCATTATCCACGAGGATCCGAGCGACAGTGAAGTTCTCGATGGCCTTCTGGATAACCAGTGCATCGCAGAATGGGTCCTCATGGACCGGCATATCCTTCTGAGAGAAGGTAATATTTTCCTCTGGGTGTGGGGCTTGAGAAGTCGAAGCCATGCTCCAACGATACATGATAGGTGCCCTGTCCACGCACCTATCTTCCTTCTCTGCCGCCTCGGTCACCTCCTCTATCCTAACTAGTGGCTGATGCTCCCTGGGACCTCTCTCCTTCCTGATCTCCAAGAACTCCAGGCAGGTGGCCGTTGCTTGACCTTCCTCCTAGTGGAAGTCACAAAATGGCAATGCCATCCCCCCTCCCTCTGCCTCCGCCGTGCAGTTCCTCCACCTTGCTCCTGCTCCCCCTTCCTCGGTCGATCTCCATGACCTCCTGAGGCGGGGGAGGGAGTGGCCTCAGGTCTTGCCTCTACCCAAGGTGGTTGGATCTTCCCTGAACTCCCAGGAAGTTCCCCCCTCCTTGGGCAAAACCTTTGTTGGAGCCTATATTCTGCATCTCTTGGTTTGAGAATATCAAATACCGTGTTGTATTTGATCTTGTATTTTGTGTGTTTATAGTATGCAAGTTGTGCAGGAACTATAGCTACACATCCCTATGAATAGTTTGCTGATTGAAAATGACTCTCTAGAAAGAGAGCTAATGCCCTACGTTAGTTGTTAATGCCCAGTGTTATCAACAGCTGAGAAGAAAACCGCTGTGACGAAAACCGCTGAGAAGGAAACCGCTGAGAAGGAAACTGCTGAGATGAACTGCGCTCGATGAATTGGAGCGTTCGAGGAATGGAATGCATTCGATGAACTTTGAAGGCGCTCGATGAAACCTAAAGGAACCTGCGTTCGACGAACTCTAAAGGCACTCGACGAAACCTGAAGGAACCTGCATTCGATGAACTTGGAGTTTCGTTTGACGAAATTGCTTGCGTTCAACGAAATTGCGCTCGACAAGCTGCGTTCGACGAACTTGGAGTTCCGTTCGACGAAATGAGCCTGCGCTCGACGACATTGCACCCGACAAACTGCGTTCGATGAACTTGGAGTTCCGTTCGATGAAATGAGCCTACGCTCGATGAAATTGCGCTTAATAAACTGCGTTCGACGAACTATGAGTTCCATTCGACGAAATTGATTCCATTCGACGAACTTGGTTTCTGCCATGATCCTGACAGTTGCGGTTGACGAAATGGGTTTCCATTCGATGAAGGCGCGTTCGATGAAATTTGTTTCGTTCGACGTAATTTGGTTTTGCCACGATCACGGCAGTTTGCACGATCCCGACGGTTTGCACGTTCACTAATGCCGGCGTTAATCCTTAACGCCACGCGTTAGCTCTAGTGGTTATTTAAAGTACATCTCCTCTCTTTCCTCGATGGTGATGATTCTAAAATTCTGACACTTTGGAGAGAGGTTCATCTACAACAATTAAGAGATCTCCCTTGGGCTAACATGAAGATCTAAAGAAGATTTTGAAGGAGAAGGTCTACAACGCATATCCCATATGAAGGACGATCGCTTCAATAACGCCAACATCTACATCGACTTCGTCTTCACCTTCAGAATTTCTTGGCGAGTTTCTCTTTACTTATCTTGATATCTTTTATTTTATTCTCTTTGTAATTCGTGTGGAGAAATCATTCGGGGAGAACGTCGGATTCCGGGAAGGATTCCGTAGGTAAATTCGCCTTGTGTTGGCGACTAGCTCTGGGTATGACTTAGGGAGGAATTCGCCTTGTGTTGGCAACTAGGTCTAGGTGATTAGATCTAGGGGGTGCACAAGGCCATATCCGTGGAAGGATTGGCTAGACCAGCTTGAGGCCATATCCGGGGAAGGATAGGCTAAAGCCAACCAGTTTGTGGGGATACAAGTCTGTATAGAAAAGGAAGAGTTGTTTTACTTTGTACGCCTCCGATTTCTAGCGATATTGAAATCAAACATTTCTATATTCAATTTATTAAGAAATAAAATCATGTCTTTTAATGTTCTATTCAATTGATTTTATTTCCTGTTCAAGAATGTTTTAATTAATATTTTTATCAAAGTATTAAAATTAACATTTGTGTAATTATCTTTGAAATACAATAATCCTTATTATTATCTCTGATTTTCTGGAATTATATTTCATTAATGTTTTCATTAGTAAAATCTCATTGACATAATTTTGAGCAGATTAATTTTCTGAAGAGCTAACGCGCAGCGTTAACACCTAACGCCAGGCATTAGCAATAATAAGGAAAAAGTTCTGTTTCCCTTATCTGAGATATTAAAATATATTTTTCTATAAAATATTCTGAAACTTCAGTCCCAAACTATGATAAATTTAATTAAGATCTAAATTCCATAAAACCGTTATTCACCCCCCCCCCTCTAAGGGCGCCGTAAGATCCAACACGTGGTATCAAAGGTAGGTTATTCCAATACAGCTTCACAACCGGGAATAATGGCGCTTCATGATCTCGCATCTTCTAGAGGGGATAATTTTTATGAAATGAAAAATCATTATGTCCACCATTATTTATGGGTGAAAATTATAATGGGTGGAAAACTCTTATGGAAAAATTTCTTAAATCTTTGGATATTGAAGTTTGGAATATTACAATTAAAATGCCCCCAAGTATTTAAATAAAAATGAAATATTTTTAAATGCCAAATCTATGAATAGTCTATATTGTGCTCTAGATCAAAATATTTTCAAACTTATTTATATGCTCCCTACTGCTTTTGAAGTTTGGAAATTTCTTGAGAATACTTATAGTCTTCTTTCCACAGATGATGAACAAGAGGAATTCCTTATGGATCCAAGAGAAGAAATCGACAAGGACTCATTCTTGGAGGAAGATTAATCTAAGAGAGAAATCGGCGAGGAATTCCTTATGGATCCAAGAGAAGAAATCGACGAGGACTCATTCTTGGAGGAAGATCAATCAAAGAGAGAAACAATATTGAACTCAATTGATGGCAAAACATCAAGCAAAAGAGAATAAGGAAACTATAGCAAGGTAAGAAAATCTAAATCTTCTCTTTTAGTAACTAATTCTATTTCTACATTTCGTGTGCTTAAATTTGCTAAACGTAAAATTTCAAAGTTGAGACATGCTAATTCCAAATTACGTTTAGAAAATAAAACTTTACAAGCAAACGCTAAAGTAGAATCTTATATTGATGTTTCATATTCTCTTTCATGCTCTTTAATTAAAATTCCTACTCCTTGTTTAGAATGCAATCTATTAAAAGAAAAATTCAAGGATATTGAAAAATGACTCGTAGTTTTTAAAGAACATAATGAAAATTTGATAATTGAAAATGATGCTTTAACTTGTAAGTTAAGACAATTAAAATATTTTGTTGAAAAAGTTCTAATTTCTAGTAATGTCATTCATCATAAGATTTTGAATAATAAAGATAAATTAGCTTACAAAATAATTTCTAAAAAAGACTATTTTCATACATCAAATCAAAAGGAATTTTGTTTCAAAATGAATTATGATCCTCACAAAATTCTTAAGAGTCACTATTATAAGGCTCAATATATTTTCAATCATGGCTCGAATTTAAAAACTCATATTCATGAAAATCAAACTATAAAATATTATCCTTCATATTATAAGAGTATGTATATAAGAAAGAGTGGAAATGGAAATCATCAAAATAAGAATCAATCATTTAAAACATATTGTAACCCACTCTTTCAACATTCAATTCTAAAGAAAGACAATCACTCTTATAAGCTTTCAAGGAATCCATATAATAAAACTAATTATGATTATCAACATCAAGCTATTTTGAAAAATAATTTGAATAAACATGAATCCCCAATGAATTATTTTTCAAACAACTATCATTCCAAAAGATGTCAAATAATCATAATATGAATGTAAAAAATAAACAACCAAAGTATGAATGGAGGCCCAAAATTAAAAATGAAACAATAACTTCATTTGTAAAGGCCCATTCATCACAATCTCTCCAAAAGCCAACACGATGTATTTGGTTACCCAAAGGAACCATCACACTTGGTCCCCTTTGGATACCAAAATCTCCCATTCACTAGGTATCATTGTATTGCATGAAGTAGAAATAAATTAAAAATGAAATATCATTACTCTACTTCATGATATGCTTAATTTCTTTTTCTTTTGTTTATTTTTTTATTTTTTGAGCCAACTTGTTTATGATCACTTTATATATCTTGAGATATGACTCATTTTAAGCCTAATGTTTAACAAATCAAATTGAATTAAATTGAACATAAAGTCATAATTTTTTAAGTGATCTATCTTTTCTTTTTTCTATGTTTTATCCTTTTTAAATCCATTGCCTATAAATGTCTTATATTATCATTATAAATTGAATGCTAAATTTGCTAAATGATATTATCAAGACTAATGAAATTACTTTCAAAATTGGATTTTAATGGATTTTTAGGGGTCTTAGGCTAAAATACTAAGTGCGCAACTAATTGCATATTTGTCTATTCTCTTTGTTGCATATGATAGCCCCTATAATGAAAAATCATAATTGAAAAATTACAAAAATGATGAATATAATTTCACACACTCCATCTTGATCTATTAATATCCTATGCTAAAATTCACTATTATCATATATCGTAATTCATGATCTATCAAGAATTATCTTAAATCAACTATTTCTATCAACCTTAGGAATTATGAAATATATGATAGTTATTCGTATTATAGTTTCATATCTTGTTTTGTGTGTGTGATATTTATCTTTATTGTTTGTATGTATCTCATTATCTTTAGACCTAAGAATTAACTTGATATAAACAACATGAAATCAAATAGAATTGTCACTTCATTCTAGGTCTATGAAAACTTAAAACTCTATGTTTGAATACATGTAATTCAATTATATATTTGTCCAATTTTACTTAGCTTTGCACCTTATCGTCATAATTCATAATACTAGCATCATCACTTACCATTGGTAGAAATCAATGTCCATGCTAGTTATATATCTTGCAATGATAGAGTAAATTATATCATTAAAATATAAAAATCATAACTTCTTTTGTAGTTATTTGCATGAATAAAATGTATTCTAAATGGATTTAAAATCAACAATCTTCGATATAAGTGTAAATCCAAAACTAATCATGCAATTATACCATAGTTAATATATTTAAGGCTTACACGCTTAGTATGTCCATAATCATTAAACCTATGACATGTGTCTCACAATAGCGAGGGCGTAGGATTGTGTGCATTAGAGACCTAACCTCTAAGTCATGTCTTGTCCTTAACCGGGGAGGGTTCCAGTAGGGCCTTGCGAGGCACTGGGGGGAAAGAGTGCTAGGTTGAGCATCGTCTTTTGTATGCATATGGGATTAACACCCCAACCTACGACATATGTGCAGCTCCTCATGCCCATCCTTCACTTAGTACGGGGCTAGAGTGTAGTCATATAGTTAAGGTATCTTGATCTTAGATATACTTATATTATATTCATTGCATGAACATTATCTCACTCTTTATACATAAATCATGCATATTTTTTTTGTTCTAACATTGCATCTTGTTTTTGCATATTTATTATTTTGAGCTTTAATGATTTTATAAAACACAAGTATTTGAAAAATCATCAAAAACATGCTAAAAGAGCCTTCAAATCTAATCAATATACTCTGAAATTTCAACTGAAGGAAGGCCTCTTTATAATACAAATGAATTTTGAAAACATTTTTCAAAAAATCAAGAAATGCACTTCTATTTTGGCGTTAAGATGTTAACGCCTGGCGTTAGCTCCTTTGCTCCAAAATATTTTTTTTTGTTTTGAATTATTTATGTTATTATTTTAATATTTTGTGTGTATTTTATTTCTCTGTTTGTAAAAAGTTTTCTATCTATTTATTTCCTTTAAAACGAAATTTTATTTCTTTAAAAAAATATATGTATTTTCTCATGCATTATTTTGGGTTTATTTCTCTGGCATAGAATATCATTTACTGAAAGGGCTATTAAAGACTTCTATGTTTTCCAGAGAATATATAAAAAAATCAAATACAAAATTACAAAACAATTTCAAAAATCAAAAATATGTTTTTTCTCTTTATGTGTGTTTATTGTTTTGTGCTTTTATAAAAAATTATTAAAAAAATTATAAAAAAACTGATTGTTATTCATTGCTATTGTCAAGGATGATTAATTATATCAATTAAAGATTAAATACAATGTATAATTTAACTTTCAAGTTTCTTAAAAATATTGGTTTGTATTTGTCATGCCTTGAAAATTATCTTGTATGTGCAATGAAATTGATTGTATATAAATATGTGTAAAAATGCTTAGTATACCTCTAAGTATGTGTTTGATAATGATTTATTCACTCACTTATTTTTGATAATCTACATATGTTTACAATCTTATACCTGCATGATTGTGTAGTGTAATAACATAAATGATTAAAATGCATAAATAGATTACCTACACAACATTGAATTGGTTATTACAATTCTTTGTTTGTCATGCACTTATTCTTTAGAGAAATGTGATTTAAAATGCTATGTTTGCAAAACAAGTGAATTCAGAGTCCTTAGTCACTAAACTAAAAAGCAAATAATCATTGACAAGGAAAACTCCACCAAGCACTACTCATCCTCCTGATAAGTCTAAATGAGCATTGTGAGGTTGAGCACCTTGGCTAAGAATTGTAAAGTGTCTTGTAGCAAACATTTATACATCACTTCTCTTAGTACACCGGATCACAAAAAAATGAAAATAATGCTAAAAAGTATAAATGTGATCCCCAAGAACTACTTTGCACCCTGATAAGTCTTAATAAGTATTGTGTGTGCAGAGCACCTTGGTAGTTGTACTCTTTATTTATGTGCATTGAAATATTGTGGAAGTAATAATATTTGTGTATTTTAATGTTGTGTTATTTCATTATATATGTCATGTGCTTTTATTGATTCGCTTGTATACTTTATCAAAACACTACTTTGTACACATCATTATCTTTCATAAAACTTCTACTCATGAGAATTGGATCCTAATGCTCATCTACTCAAATCTCTACAAACTTAAGTAAATGCACTAGATAACAAAGCATGATCGCTACAATGTTTATGTTTACTTGAAATACAAATTTTATTACATTGTAGTTTGTGTATCTTTTCTTGATATTATGAAATCATGCTTGCAATATTATCTTAATGGAATATCATCTCTTCAATCTTTAACTTAAACATCAACTTTTCAAATTTAAAACTCATTATCCATTATATGATTTTATCTTCTAAAAATGATGTTTATGTTTAAGAGTGCTTATTATATTCTTCTGCTAAGTTTACCACTTATGCTCATTCATGTCTATTATTTTTTAACACCATGGTTTCAACAAGTGGTATCTTAAAATAGAATGCTTACTTTATCATGTTAGCTATGTTGCTTACTACTATATGTTACATCATGCTTATATTTTTCTCAATAAGTAGTATTTAACAAGATTTTGATTGCATCCTATTTTTCTTCTCGACATAGAACATATTACTCCTTATTATATACTCACTCCTAAAATCCTCTTTTGATACTACCAAAAGGGGAGATTAAATTGCATAAATCTAATATTTAGGGGGAGTGCATTATAATAATATTAAACTCAAAAAGGGGCATATTTGTAGGGGGAGTAATCATATAGGAGGTGCATACACTATCATATGCTCGATCATGACAATCCTTCAATAAGTGGTTCCTAATCAATCTTAGAAGATATACACTCATCCCTACCCTCTTTTGCTAATAACAAAAGGGGAGAAGAAATTGAGAAATCTAGTAAAATAGATATTTAGGGGGAGTAAATTATAAGAGAACACTTATGTAGGGGGAGGACTTCATATTGAAAGAGTATGCATTATCTCTATCAAATCTATCATGCTTTTAACCTGTTATTCATGCATATATTATTACCTCACTTATCTATAAACACAAATGGTCTTTATCTCACTAATTTCTCAAACAGGTATTTGTTATTATCAAAAGGGGGAGATTGTTGGAGCCTATATTCCGCATCTCTTGCTTTGAGAATAACAAATACCATGTTGTATTTGATCTTGTATTTTGTGTGTTTATAGTATGCAGGTTGTACAGGAACTATAGCTACACATCCCTATGAATAGTTTGCTGATTGGAAATGACTCTCTGGAAAGAGAGCTAATGCCCCGCATTAGTTGTTAACGCCCAGCGTTATCAACCGCTGAGAAGAAAACCATTGTGATGGAAACCGCTGAGAAGGAAACCGCTGAGAAGGAAACCGCTGAGATGAACTGCCCTCGATGAATTGGAGCGTTCGACGAATGGAACCTGCATTCGACAAACTCTGAAGGCGCTCGACGAAACCTGAAGGAACCTGCGTTCGACGAACTCTGAAGCGCTCGACGAAACCTGAAGGAACCTGCGTTCGATGAACTTGGAGTTTCGTTCAATGAAATTGCCTGCGTTCGACGAAATTGCGCTCGACAAGCTGCGTTCGACGAACTTGGAGGTCCGTTCGACGAAATGAGCCTGCGCTCGACGACATTGAACCCGACAAACTGCATTCGATGAACTTGGAGATCCGTTCAACGAAATGAGCCCGCGCTCGATGAAATTGCGCTTAACAAACTGCGTTCGACGAACTATGAGTTCCGTTCGACGAAATTGATTCCGTTCGATGAACTTGGTTTCTGCCATGATCCTGACGATTGCGGTTGAAGAAATGGGTTTCCTTTCGACGAAGGCGCGTTCGACGAAATTAGTTTTGTTCGACGAAATTTGGTTCTGCCACGATCCCGACGGTTTGCACGTTCACTAACGCCGACGTTAATCCTTAACGCCACGCATTTGCTCCATTGGGTATTTAAAGTACAGCTCCTCTCTTTTCTCGATGGTGATGATTCCAGAAATCTGATACTTTGGAGAGAGGTTCATCTACATCAATTAAGAGATCTCCCTTGGGCTAACATGAAGATCTAAAGAACATTTTGAAGGAGAAGGTATACAACGCATATCCCATACCAAGGATGATCGTTTCAAGAATGCCAACATCTACATCGACTTCGTCTTCACCTTCAGAATTTCTTGGGGAGTTTCTCTTTACTTATCTTGTTAACTTTTATTTTATTCTCTTTGTAATTCGTGTGGATAAATCGTTCAGGGAGAACGTCAGATTCCAGGAAGGATTCCGTGGGTAAATTCGCCTTGTGGTGGCGACTAGGTCTGGGTAGGACTTAGGGAGGAATTCGCCTTGTGTTGGCGACTAGGTCTAGGTGATTAGATCTAGGGAGTGCTCGATGCCATATTCGGGGAAGGATTGGCTAGAGCGGCTTGAGGCCATATCCGTGGAAGGATAGGCTAAAGCCAATCGGTTTGTGGGGATACAAGTCGGTATAGAAAAGGAAAAGTTGTTTTACTTTGTACGCCTCTGATTTCTAGCGATATTGAAATCAAATATTTCTGTATTCAATTTATTATGTAATAAAATCATGTCTTTTAATGTTCTATTCAATTGATTTTATTTCCTCTTCAAGAATGTTTTAATTAATATTTTTATCAAAGTATTAAAATTAACATTTGTGTAATTATCTTTGAAATACAATAATCCTTTTTATTATCTTTAATTTTTTGGAATTGTATTTCATTAATATTTTCATTAGTAAAATCTCATTGACATAATTCTGAGCAGATTAATTTTCTGAAGAGCTAACACGCAGCGTTAACACCTAACGCCAGGCGCTAGCAACAGTAAGGAAAAAGTTCTGTTTCCCTTATCTGTGATATTAAAATAAAATTTTCTATAAAATATCCTGAAACTTCAGTCCCAAACTCTGATAAATTTAATTAAGATCTAAATTCTATAAAACCCTTATTCACCCCCCCTCTAAGGGCGCCATAAGATCCAACAACCTCTTCCCAGGCCCGGCATCCCCCCACCTACTGCCTCCACCCCAACTCCGGGGCCCTCGACTCTTCTCTTCTCCTAACCTTCTGCTGTCTGACCTCCAGCTCGCTCAGCTTCGCCAGCCTTTTTGCGAAATCCGGGTTGGATGCTTCCCCTTCGATCTCCTCTGCCATTCTCTCCATCAGCTTCTCGAAGGACAAAGGGGGTTTCCGCTTCAGGTTCATCTTGAAGAACGCCTCCCGCAGCACGACCATGAAGGCAAGCTAGAGGGTGAACCCAGGCACCACCTGGATGAGCAGGATCTCCTCCTGGAATCCGTCCACGTAAAGGGCCAACGATTCCCCAGGTCCCTGCTTGATCTTGAAGAGTGACTCAGCATCCTTCTTCCTCTTCTTTGAGGCTGAGAAGCGTAGCAAAAAGCTATGGCGCAGATCCTTGAACGCGTAGACCGACCCCTTGGGAGCTGGTGAAACCAGTCCCACACCATCTCCTTCAAAGTAATGGCAACAAGTTAGCATTTGAAAGCGTCCAACATATGCCGAATGGAGACCGCATCCTAAAACCATTGCAGGTGTTGGGTGGGCTCATCCTTTCCGAAGTAGAAACTCATGGCGGTCACGGTAAAACCAGGTTGGATGCTTCCCCTTCGATCTCCTCTGCCATTCTCTCCATCAGCTTCTCGAAGGACAAAGGGGGTTTCCGCTTCAGGTTCATCTTGAAGAACCCCTCCCGCAGCATGACCATGAAGGCAAGCCGGAGGGTGAACCCAGGCACCTCCTGGATGAGCAGGATCTCCTCCTGGAATCGGTCCACGTAAAGGTCCAACGATTCCCCAGGTCCCTACTTGATCTTGAAGAGTGCCTCAGCATCCTTGTTGGAACAACCCTATTACTAATTTGGGCTAGGATCACTATAAGTTGATTAGGATTTGTTTTGACCCCAATGTATAGTCTTAGGGTCAAGTTTTAGGCTGATTAGATTGGCAGAACTTGGAATATTCAAGATCAACACATGGCAAGTTGTGTTCGACAAATGACCAGATTCGTTCGACAAATTGCTTCCAGTAGACTGAAGAAATTCACAGTTCCAGTGGTCGACAAATTCTTTGCCAGCGCTCGACAAATGATTAGCAGTGGTCGACGAATTCTGTGTCAGAGCTCGACAAATGATTTGCAGTGGTAGACGAATTCTAGCCAGCGCTCGACAAATTGCCTTCTGTCGTTCAAATTTATATTCTAAGTGGATGTCAGTTCTCTGAACTCAAATCAGCAACATAACGAATATATTTATTTCTCCTTGGACGTATTCAAACAGCCAAGTAAGGATATCTTTCTCATTTATTATATCCTTATATTCCTTCTATTCCAAGAAGAAGTATAGTCGTTGACATTTAATGCCAAAGGCATCTTTCTCGACAAAAGGAATTAAAAGGACCTGCCAAAATCGTTTTGGGTGGCTGCCTGGTTCCAAGAAGGATTTAAGTCAGAAAAAGACATTCCTTAAAGATAAAAGATTTGAATTTGAAAACATATATACATACAGTTATTAGAAGAAAAAAGAAGATAGAGAACAGCACAAAGAACTGAGATAGTCGTCTTCCATGAAAAACATAAGGAAAAACTTGACTATCACTTTCTTCAATCTCTGATCATATAGCAAGGAGGATAAAAGAAGTCTTTCAGAAGAAGAAGAAGAAGCAAATACACTATTCTTTCTCAGCTTGCTTCTTCATCAAGATCATCTACTACAAAGACTTCTATTTGAGAGAGCTCTGTCCAAAAATCTGTCATTAACTCTCATCAGACAGGGGGAGCTTTCTGCTTCAACATCTTTTGCCTTCTCTCAGATCATTGACAGAGAAGAACACTCTATACCTTTTATCTCATTCTGTACAGGGTTAATACTCCCTTCAAAAGTTTACCCAGTGGTGGCAAGACACCTTATCAAAAAATCCTAGTGTGGTTTTTAAGCACCTTATCAAAAGCTTATTGGTGTGTGGACACCTTATCAAAAATCCCTTGGTGCCTGGGCACCTTATCACCTCTCCTAATTGATTCCTACCAAAGGTGGTAGAAGAGTAGATGTACCCAGATTTATTGGGGAACTACTATAGATCCTTGTGTCTTCTATGCTTGATTATTTCTGTGTGCTTGTGCTTGTGCTTGTGCTGTGTGTCCTTTTTATTAATTCTGCAGCTCTCTATAACTCACACTAAATACAGATATACCTAAACAGTAGTTTAATTTCCGCTATAAAACGTATTAAAAATTTTAATACTCTATTCACCCCCCCCCCCCCCCCCCCCTCTAGAGTAATTTAAGATCTGACCTCCACTTTCAATTGGTATCAGAGGGAGGTTGATTCTTTACAAGCTAACACCTGAATCACAAAGATCAACCAGATCTTAATTTTTCTAAGAGTTTCCTTCTCTAAAATCTTATCTTATTTAAAACTCATGGCAAAAAACAAGGAGTATTCCAGCACAAGACCTCCTATGTGCAATCTCAATAAGTTTGCACTATGGAAAGCAAGGATTAGGCTTTATATGAACTCCATTGATGAGGAGATTTTTAATGTCATCCTTACAGGACCTCCAGCACCTACAGCGTCAGCTAGTACTGCTGCAACAACAGACAACACTGTTGTTCCACCTCCTGAGTGGACTGAGGCTCAGAAGAAGCAGAGAAATGCAGATGCAAAGGCCATGAACATTCTGGCCCAAACTATGTCTGATGACATATTCCAGAAAGTAGTTGAGTGCACCTCAGCAAAAGAAATCTGGGAATCTCTCAACAACATGGTAGCAGGCTCAGCAGATAAAAGAAAAGATAGAAGATCTCACCTGATCTCTCAATATGAGAATTTCAAGAAGGGAGAATCAGAAAATGTAGCTGACATGTACAACAGGCTCAACCTCATAATAAATGAGCTGAAGTCTATGGACAAAATGATCTCACTCACAAAGATCAATGACAAAATCCTTATGTGCTTTCCCAGCACATGGGACTCCAGAATCTGGCCAATCAAAGAAGCCAGAAGTCTAAATGAGATCACCACTGAAGCCCTGTTGGGCAAGCTCAAATCTTATAAGCAGCTCATCAAAACCAGGGAAACTGAAGAATCCACTTCATCCCCAGCACCCAAGAAGGAAAGAAGCTTAGCCTTCAAGGCTGCAGAAGATAAAGGAAAAGCTCCTGACAAAGAGGAGTTTATGAGTCTGATTACCAAAAGATTCTATAAGATGGCCAAGAAAGACTTCAGAAAACAACTATCCAGAAGTCATGACAATCCAGGGTATGACAAAAAACATTCTAAT
Organism: Dactylorhiza incarnata; assembly: GCA_033032865.1. NCBI lineage: Eukaryota > Viridiplantae > Streptophyta > Magnoliopsida > Asparagales > Orchidaceae > Dactylorhiza > Dactylorhiza incarnata. The sequence continues at coordinate 181,441 of JAWHQI010000377.1, forward strand.
GAAATCATATGCTTTGGCTGCAGGAAACCAGGACACATTGCTCCTGAATGTCCAGAGATTCAACATAAAAAGGACAAGAAGGAAAGAAGGAAAGAAAAGGAAGAAAAGAAGGGCTCTAGCAAATCTTCCTCCCACTCTCACAAGAAGAAGGGAAGAGGATTTGTAGCAACATCTTGGAGCAAATCTTCCTCCTCTGATGAAGAAGAAACAAAAGAAGATAGCCAATACTTAATGGCTATTTATGACTCAGACAATGAGTCACAATCAACATCATCATCCAGCTCCAGTGATGATGAAGAATAAAAAAGTTTTTGCATGATGGCAATCAATGCCTCAACTAACAATTCTGATGAAGAGAAATCAGAATCAGAAGCAGAAGATGACATTGATCAGGTATTATCTGACTTTGATTTTACCTCTATTGAATTCAAAGATGATTTCAAAACTCTTTGCCAAGACTTAATAAAATCTGAGAAAGAAATAATCTCTCTCAGAACTAAGTTAGTTGAAATGAACAATATAAGTGAAGTGAATGAAAATCTTAAGAAAGATTTGGCTGCCTCCAGAGAACACATTACTACTCTTGAGAGTAAGTTATCTGAAGCCAAAAAGCTTGAAGAATCCCTCAATGGGAGAAGTATCAGGATGATGGACATCACAAGCACTGTCAATGCTAGATTTAATAATAGCAAACTGGGCTTGGTTGCCTCATCAAGAGAGCCATCTCTGATTAAGAAAAAATCCTCTCCACACCCATAAAATTCATTTCTGCTAAAAGCAAAGAAGCTGCAAAAAGAAATAAAGACATTTCAAAGAAGTTTGTTAAGGATAAAAGAATTCAGAAGAATTCGTCGAACGACATTCGACAAAAGGATTCAAATTTGTCGAACGAGGCTCGACGAAAACTGAAAACAGACTTTCAGTATAGTTATAAAATGAATAATGATCGACGAATTTATTCAAATTCTTCGAACAAGCACTATACAGAAAACTCTAAGAATTCGAATCCTAAATATACCAAAAATCCTTTTACTGAGTGGACTATACCTCCAAGGAGATATCATCCACAAGGCTACAAGGATCAGCCTGAAATGACATTTATTTCTGAATTTTGTGGTAACATAAAAGGACCCAAGGTAGTCTGGGTCAAAAACAACTAGTTTATGTTTTTGTCTTTGCAGGTACACAGCCATCCAAGACTAAATCAAAAATGGTACTTGGACAGTGGATGCTCAAAGCATATGACAGGGAACAAGGCCAACCTGAACAACTACAAGGCAAAACTTGGACCCAAGGTGATCTTTGGAGATTCCAACTATGGACAAACCAAAGGTTATGGTCAAATTAAAATTGGAAAAGTGACATTCAAGGAAGTAACCTATATCAAGGGTTTAAAACACAACCTCATCAGCATAAGTCAGTTATGTGATGAAGGTTATCAGGTAACATTTAATAAATCAGAATGCATCATTAAATCATCTGATAATGTTACTATTCTATCAGGAATTAGACAAGGAAATATATATTTAGTAAACTTCAACTCATCTAAATCAGAAATCTATTTATTTAATGAGTTAAGCAAATCTAGTGAATTATGGCATAAACGATTAGGACATGTAAACCTTATGACCATTGCTAAACTAGCTAAAGATAATCTTGTTAGAGGCTTACCATCAGGATCATATAAGAAAGAAGGTCTGTGTAGGGCATGTCAATTAGGTAAGCAAACCAAAAACAGTTTTAAATCATTATCTAAAAGTGATTCACCTATAATCTTATACTTGCTACATATGGACCTTTTTGGACCTATTGCAATAAAGAGCTTAGGGGGGAAGTCTTACACTCTAGTTATTGTGGATGACTTCTCTAGATTCACTTGGGTGTTCTTTTTGAGAGAAAAGTCAGATAACTTTAAAGTTCTTACAGACTTTCTTAAGAGCATACAGATTGAGTACTCTACTGTAGTTGCATTGATCAGAAGTGATCATGGCACTGAGTTTGAGTCTCTTCTCATGCAAGAATTCTGTGAGATGGAAGGTATCAGGCATTGCTTCTCAGCTCCTAGAACTCCTCAACAAAATGGGGTAGTTGAAAGGAAGAATAGAACTCTAATTGAATCATCAAGAACATTGCTTGCATATGCTAACTTGCCCCTATCCTTTTGGGCTGAGGCTGTCAGCACAGCAAATTATGTTCTGAATAGAAGTGTGATACACAAACTTAAGGGTAAAACTCCCTATGAATTGCTTAAAGGGAAGAAACCCAAAGTTGATTATTTTAGAACTTTTGGATGTAGATGTTTTGTTCATAACAATGATAAGAAATATCTTTAGAAATTTGAACCAAAATCTGAAGAAGGAATCTTCTTAGGATATTCAATAGTTAGTAAAGCATATAGGGTATTTAATAAATCCTCTCTTAAAATAGAAGAGTCTATGCATGTTTCCTTTGATGAAACTAACATGTTTTACAAGGAGAAGAACTCTTCTACCAAGAACACTTTGCAGGTACCGGGTCTATGTGAAGAGCTTAAAGGGCTAAATCTACAGACAGGAGATTCACTGCATCCATTACCTCAAACTCTTGAAGATAGTGAAGAAGAAGATCATCCAGATCTTGTTGATTACCTGAATCAAGCAACATCAGAACATCCTCCACAGGATGCAATAGCTGAACATATTCCCAATGAAGACACTGCTGCTGAACCAACTCCAACTGCTGACCACATCACAGTCAGAGATCATCCAATTTCACAAGTGATTGGTGATATCACAGCAGGTGTTCAAACAAGGCATCAACTACACCAAAATCAGATGCATACTTGCTTTCTATCACAAGTTGAACCTCAAACCATAAAAGATGCAGAACAAGATCCAAATTGGATTCTTGCAATGCAAGAGGAAATCAACCAGTTTGAAAGAAACAAAGTTTGGGATTTGGTTCCAAGACCAAGAGGCCATCCAGTAATTGGCACCAAGTGGGTCTTCAGGAACAAGCTTGATGAACAAGGAAATATTGTGAGAAATAAAGCAAGATTGGTAGCTCAAGGATATTCACAGGAAGAAGGCATAGATTATGATCAGACATTTGCCCCTGTTGCAAGGCTTGAAGCTATAAGGATTTTCTTGGCCTCTGCTGCATTCAAGAAGTTTAAGGTATATCAAATGGATGTGAAAAGTGTTTTTCTCAATGGTGACATCAAAGAAGAAGTCTATGTGGAACAACCACCAGGTTTCATCTCTCCAACTCATTCTTCCTATGTATTCAAACTTAATAAAGCTCTCTATGGTCTCATACAAGCTCCCAGATCATGGTATGAGACCTTAGCTAACTTTCTCTTGGAAAACAATTTCTGTAGAGGCATGGTAGACAAAACATTATTTTATAAAGTACATAAAAATCAAACTCTACTAGTTCAAATATATGTAGATGACATTATCTTTGGATCTACTGATTCAAATTTGTGCAAAAGATTTTCCAATCTAATGCAATCAATATTTGAAATGAGTATTATGGGTGAATTATCCTACTTTCTTGGTCTTCAAGTGAAGCAAACCCCATCAGGAATCTTCATCTCTCAATCTAAGTATGCTAAGGAATTAGTGAAAAGATTTGGGATGTCTGACTCCTCTACTATGAAAACACTCATGGCCTCTAATGCTGTTATTAATACTGATGAATTAGGGAAACCTGTTGATCAGAAACTGTACAGGGCAATTATTGGCTCTCTACTCTATTTAACAGCCAGTAGGCCAGACATAATGTTTGCTACATGCATTTGTTCTAGGTTTCAAGTTGATCCTAAAGAATCTCATCTTACTTTTGTAAAAAGAATTTTAAGATATATAAAAGGGTTGCCCTAATTTGGGACTTTGGTATCCAACAGCATCTTAATTTGAATTAACTGGATTCTCAGACTCAGATTATGCTGGATGCAGAGTAGATAGGAAAAGCACATCAGGAACTTGTCAGTTTCTTGGTGATAGACTTGTATCTTGGTTTTCTAAGAAACAAACATCTGTGTCTACATCAACAACTGAAGCTGAATACTTAGCTGCTGGCAGCTGCTGCTCACAGATTTTGTGGATACAAAAATAGCTCCTAGACTATGGTGTCAACTTAAATAATTCAGTTATATTTTGTGACAACACTAGTGCAATATCTATAGCACAAAATCCAGTTCTCCAAAGTAGGACTAAACACATAGAAATTAGGCACCACTTCCTCAGGGACAATGTGGATAAAAACAAAATTTGCCTGCAGTTCATTTCTACTGATCTGCAAAGAGCTGACATATTCACCAAGCCCTTGGATGAAAAGAAGCACATCTTCTTCATAAATCAACTAGGAATGATAGATGGAGATTCAATCTGCTAAAAATTAAGTATTTCTATTTTTTTTATTATTTGTCGAACGAAGAACGACAAATTTGAATCATTTGTCGAACGGTGGCCTCTGAAACCTCTTAAAGGCAGAGTAATTTAAGGCAATATCTTTTGTCGAACGACGGTCGATGAAAAAGATGCTCTCGTCGAACGCTTTCTGACAAAAAAATAAAGCCTTTTCGACTTCTAATTTTATTAGGTTTTGTCGAACATTGGTTTACGAATGCACCCTCATTCTTTGACCCTTCTATATAAGCTTTATTTTATCTTATTCCAAGCTTTGCGCCTACAGAAATCGTCTTTCCCTCTAGTTCCCCTCTGCACTTGATCTTCAACTTTCTTTGCAGGAACAATGGCGACTCCTCAGGCCTCTCTGCACCAAATGAAGTTTGACGCAGGTTTCGACATTGACATGGACTCGTTTGCACAGTCAGACCAAATCTTCAAGGACATTCTTCAAACGCTGGATGAACAACATCTAAGGAAGCTTCTAAGTACCAGGCAGAAGATGGCTATTGCAGAGATAAAGGAATGGGTCTACACCGCAAAACCAGTCGATGAAAGCTTGTCGGGAACAATCTCAGGTCATCATGTCCCTCTCTCTACCACCATCCTCTCTGAAATCTTTGGCTTTGAAAATGGTGAAGATGAATTAGACATAAGCTCAAATGAATTTGATGAAGCTTTAGTCAAAATGGGGCATCTGACTGGAAACCCTAGCCACCTTCTGAAAAAGAATCTGTCTCAGGACTACAAGTTCTTAGCAGATATTGTTGGAAAAGTCTTGCTGAGCAAGACTTCTGGGCATAACTATATCAGTAGGCACCAATTTCTGTTAATGGTGGCCTTAATGGAGAAGAAGAAAGTCAACTGGGGATAAATTCTTTTTGAATTGATTAAGAAGAAAAACTCTAAAGATAATGTATGCTTTGGAAGAATCTTAGGGATTTTTCTGCAGGAAAGGCATCCAGAGCTTCTAGTGTCACCAAAAGTAACAATAAATGCCAGCAAGAAGCTGACCTCAGCTCTCTTTGCTAAATGGGATAGAGTAATTCCCAAGAAGAATACAGGAGCTGAGGCATCAAGAAAAAGGAAAGCTTCTGAGGACACAAGGACTGATCAAGTCACTCCCTCTACCCTTCTAGAAGATCCTTCCTCAGTTCCTCCTTCCTCTCATAGTCTATCTCCACCTGCTCAACCCTCTCCTACACATTCTCATTCTTCATCCCCTCCTTCAACTGAAATGACACTCATTAATGATATCCCCCTCTCAACTGCCCATATCAGTGATGCTACACCTCCTCCTCTATCTTCAGAACCACTACCAACCACACCTCCCTCTCCAATACACAATGGATATCATTCACCTATTCATTCTCCTAGTCCAATCCATCTAGAAATTCCAACACATACCTCTATCATCAGCAATATCATTCCTCCAATATCATTTCCATCCACTTCACAACCATCCTCTAGTAATCCACCAGATTATTCATCCCTCAACCTCTCTTCTATTGCTGATCAAGTTTTTGATCTTATCCTTCCTAAAATGAGCCAGCTCCTGGATGCAAAACTTGCTCCAGTTCTTCAGGCTATTTCTACTTTATCTGCTAAAATAACTTCCATTCCCTCATTCTCCATTGTTGTCCCTTCTTCAAGGGGCGTAGATTCAGGCTGCCCTGAAGCTAGGCAGGGGGAGATATCCTATGAAGAAGTTCCAGGAATAGAAGAACCTTCAGAAGAAGATGCAGAAGTTACAATTTTTGATACAGATATAGTTAATTCAGCTACACAAGTTATAAAAGAAATAAATAATATATGCATTCATCCATCCTGCGATCTATACAGCTTATTATCAAAATTTGATGTCACATATACTTCAAGGGTATCACCAAAGGTATACATAGAGGACCTATCAAAGGCTCTAATATGCCTTCCTCAGAAGACTCATTCTGATGTCATACAAAATTTCATCTCTTCCATTCCTTCATTCACTGATCAAGACATTCAAATAAAGGATCACTCTGCAGAATATGAAGTTGATCTTGTAGAATTTCTTGATGATACAACAGCCTCACAATTTACTTCTTCACCTCCAAATCCTGTATGGAATGAAGAACTAATGCCAAGCTTTGATGAAATTTGGAAAGAAGCAGATGCTGAGTTTGACAAAGCTGAAGAAGAAAGATTAAAGGCTCATGAAGCAATCAAGAGAATTGATGACTTATACAATAAGCCAATATCATCTTCTGACTCTGCTGATAATGATGACAACAGCGATTCTGATGATATACTTTCAAAGAAAAGAAAGAAAAGAACAGCTAAGTCAAAAGCTGCTCCCAAGCCCCCAAATCCAAATAATGACATTCCTCTGTACATTTTATATAATGTTCCTCTTGATGAGAAAACTCCTCACTGGATGAAGCTCTCCAGAAATGAGAACAATAGGAGGAAGAAATTCAAAAAGACTGGCTACATCCCTGACAAACCAGTCAAGCACAATCCTCCTCCTCCTCCTCCTCCAACAGCTGGTGCAACAGGATTTTCAGGTGTTTCATCTCTCTCTCTCAGAAGCCAAGCTCTCAACACTCTAGGAGATCTGGTAGTTCTAGTGGTTCTCAAGCCTCTGGATCAGCCAGTGCTCCTTTCTCTAAGAGATCAGCACCTATCCATCAAGAAAGTCAAATCTTTTCCTCTCCTAAAATATCTTCAGAATACAAACTTCACATATCTGATGGATCTCTTCACAGAGATAGAGTACCTCAAAAGGTCACTCAAGACAAAAATGATTCAGAAGATACCAATTACTGTCCAGATCCAGAAGAAGAGAAAATCTGTCAGATGGCAAGGCTGAAAGAAACAATTGCATATGCACAGATTAAAAAGGCTAAAGCAGAAGGCAAAGATTTCTCGGGGTTCTCAACCATGTCAGAATACAGAAGAAAAGAACTTGAAAAATACAAATCTGTTAAATCATTCAATGCTGAGGAATACAGTGATATGCACCCAGAAGCATTTATCCCTCATGTCAAAGAGCAGAAAATCATTGGAGCTCAAGATTTATATATCAGCAAAAAGAAATCAGAAGACCCCAACAGGAAAATCATATTCAAGCCACCTTCTCAGAACAAAAAATCTTAAATAAATTGCTTGATTATGAATGTAAAGTTTCTAAACTCAGAGCATTTATTTTCTATCTTATCTATTTTTTTTCATTGTTGCTCTGTTGTTTATACTTTCTGCTGTACTTATTTGATTATTTGTCAAATAGTATCCTAACCCAAATAGGGGGAGATTGTTGGAACAACCCGATTACTAATTTGGGCTAGGATCACTATAAGTTGATTAGGATTTGTTTTGACCCCAATGTATAGTCTTAGGGTCAAGTTTTAGGCTGATTAGATTGGCAGAACTTGGAAAATTCAAGATCAACACATGGCAAGTTGTGTTCGACAAATGACCAGATTCCTTCGACAAATTGCTTCCAGCAGACTGAAGAAATTCACAGTTCCAGTGTTCGACGAATTCTTTGCCAGCGCTCGACAAATGACTAGCAGTGGTCGACGAATTATGTGCCAGCGCTCGACAAATGACTAGCAGTGGTAGACGAATTCTAGCCAGCGCTCGACAAATTGCCTTCTGTCGTTCAAATTTATATTCTAAGTGGATGTCAGTTCTCTGAACTCAAATCAGCAACATAACGGATATATTTATTTCTCCTTGGACGTATTCAAACAACCAAGTAAGGATATCTTTCTCATTTATTATATCCTTATATTCCTTCTATTCCAAGAAGAAGTATAGCCGTTGACATTTAATGCCAAAGGCATCTTTCTCGACAAAAGGAATTAAAAGGACCTGCCAAAATCGTTTTGGGTGGCTGCCTGGTTCCAAGAAGGATTTAAGTCAGAAAAAGACATTCCTTAAAGATACAAAAAAATTTGAATTTGAAAACATATATACATACAGTTATTAGAAGAAAAAAGAAGATAGAGAACAGCACAAAGAACTGAGATAGTCGTCTTCCGTGAAAAACATAAGGAAAAACTTGACTATCACTTTCTTCAATCTCTGATCATATAGCAAGGAGGATAAAAGAAGTCTTTCAGAAGAAGAAGAAGAAGCAAATACACTATTCTTTCTCAGCTTGCTTCTTCATCAAGATCATCTACTACAAAGACTTCTATTTGAGAGAGCTCTGTCCAAAAATCTGTCATTAACTCTCATCAGACAGGGGGAGCTTTCTGCTTCAACATCTTTTGCCTTCTCTCAGGTCATTGACAGAGAAGAACACTCTATACCTTTTATCTCATTCTGTACAGGGTTAGTACTCCCTTCAAAAGCTTACCCAGTGGTGGCAAGACACCTTATCAAAAAATCCTAGTGTGGTTTTTAAGCACCTTATAAAAGCTTATTGGTGTGTGGACACCTTATCAAAAATCCCTTGGTGCCTGGGCACCTTATCAACCCTCCTAGTTGATTCCTACCAAAGGTGGTAGAAGAGTAGACGTACCCAGATTTATTGGGGAACTACTATAGATCCTTGTGTCTTCTGTGCTTGATTATTTCTGTGTGCTTGTGCTTGTGCTGTGTGTCCTTTTTATTAATTCTGTAGCTCTCTATAACTCACACTAAATACACATATACCTAAACAGTAGTTTAATTTCCGCTATAAAATGTATTAAAAATTTTAATACTCTATTCACCCCCCCTCTAGAGTAATTTAAGATCTGAACTCCACTTTCAATCCTTCTTCCTCTTCTTTGAGGCCAAGAAGCGTAGAAAAAAGCTATGGCGCAGATCCTTGAACGCGTAGACCGATCCCTTGGGAGCTGGTGAAACCAGTCCCACACCATCTCCTTCAAAGTAATGGCAAAAAGTTAGCATTTGAAAGCGTCCAACATATGCCGAATGGAGACCGCATCCTAAAACCATTGCAGGTGTTGGGTGGGCTCATCCTTTCCGATGTAGAAACTCATGGCGGTCTCGGTAAAACCTTCTGGAATGGGAGCTGAAAGCACCAGCTCACAGAATGGGCTTGCTGTGCTCACCGTCCTCGCCTTCCCCACCCTGCCTACGAGCTCACCCACTAGGCTTGCATTCTCCAGGTTGGGGAACAACTCTCGCCGTGCTAGATCTCTCCCTAGTGCCTCGCTGACATGCTCCTTGCCCACTCTCTGCCAAGGGGCATTCTCGCCTATCCCCATCGGCGGGACTACCTATGGCGCTGGGGTTGCGAACTCGCCTCGCGCCGCGGCGATGGCAAGATTGATCATCTTGAGAACCTCTCTTCGGAAGTCTACCAGCATCTCCACCATCATTGGCGAGCCAGAAGGGTGGCAGACCGCCACGGCCATTATCTCGCTCATCTTATACTAGTTGCGGTCCATGCTCACTGTACCAAAAATGTTGGAACCGGGATTCGACTCAACGGGGAGTTTGGACCCATGAAAGGTGGCAGGTAGCACCTACTGATCCCGCATAGTAACCTGACCGAAGACTTAGAACTAAAAACTGGCCCTTGGCTATAGCGTGGAGGTCCCACCACACACCCAGAAGATTTTAGAGCGCTTCCCCTCCTAAGCCAAAACTGAAGCCGGGTACCTTGGAGAGCCTGAGGAGCTAACCAAAGATGTCTTAAGGAGTAAGAAGCCAAAGAAGTGGGATCCTCTCCAAAGGTGCCCTTCAGGGTCTATATAAAGTTTTTCTCTTTTGGTCTGCTAATAGCGAGATCCCGCCATTTGATTTTACTAATCGCACCCCAAACTGGACTGCTAACAGCCAAACTTCGCTGTTCTGAAGGGCTATTGGCAGCCCATAAAGGGTATTTGGGTAAATTCACCCCTGGACACTTACTGGATGAATTGTCCGTGAAGGTGCCACTTGCCAGCCCTCTCACGTGGTCTCCCTATGCGAGCGGCCCGTGATGGCACCACTCGCTCATCCCCTAGCGATACAAATACCAGCCTGGGCCGCTTATGCGAGGCGGCGAGCCCTCACTCGCCCTGCCTTTGCTAAAAGCACCCCAAAGCGGCGAGCTTACACCTGCCTCGCCTTCGCACCACGCTCCTCGCAGGGAGGTAAGGCTGGCTCGCCTCGCCCCTCCCTTGCGACTCACTTGTCGGGAGTCAGTGAGCCTCTATCTGCTTTGGCTATGCCCGATTCTCCATCTTGCCCTTCGGCGAACACGGGGTTGTACACAAAAGAGGTAGCCTAAAGCTCCCTCGTCATTAGCATCCACGCACTTTCTTGGATAACCGACGTTGCCAAGAGTGTCAATGTCATCAACCTATTCACACTCCCAGTGGACTTCTACTACCTCCTTGCTCTTGGAGGTTGAAGCCTTGGAAGGATCACCTTTCTGCACCAACTTTTGCAGCTTTCCTTCTTTTTGGATCATCTCCACTAGCATGCAGAGAGCTCTACAATTTTCAGTCAGATGACCTCTCTCCCTATGATGCACACGGTAGAGAGATAGATTTCTAGTCTTTGGATGAGATTGCAAAGGCGCAAGCCTCCTATAAAAAGGATACTTCTGGATGACCTGGACCACCTCGCTCATTGAGACATTGAGCTCGATGAATGACTCTTGAGAGTCATTAAAGTATGGTTGAAAAGAAATGGGGAGAGGCAGCTGAACAAAATGGATCTGATGGACCGGTATCTGCTGCGGAGTTGGGGTGGCCGGGACTGGCAACTAAGGAACTTTAGGCTGAAACTGCTGATGTCCCCGGTAGGGACGGTGATGGCGGAAGTTCCTTCCTCTCTGAGCTGGAGGTTGAAACTCTTGATGCGACGGCTTGGCTGATAGAATGGATGGAAAGAAGCCTGCAAAGCCTTTCTGAACAGCTTTGCATGTCAGATTGGAAACATAGTTGGGGTTGCTGATCTCTCCTTCTATGAATCTATTTGCGATGCTGACTAGCTCCTAATAAGAGCTCGCTCCTTGGTGGTGACCTCAAACTTGAGAGGTCCTTCCTGTAGGCCATTTACCAGGGCCACCATATAAAGTGAGGGATCTACATCCCTTATTCTAAGAATTTTTCTTTGGAAGTTGTTGTGAATAGTGCCCAGCAGTGTTCCTGATTTGAAGAAGTGCTCAGCTCAATGATAAGTGCAAGTTATATTTAATGTCATATCTAGTTTATGCTTGCAGAGATAAGACAATATGTCCAGTACTTCAATAACCTGCCTAAGTATAATGTCGTTGAAAAAGATCAAGCGTATCGTCGACAACAACAGGCATATCATCAACAACATGCAGAGCAAGGCAAAATGGTGATATCGTTATGACATCTAAACGACGATATCAGAAAGTCAAGATGAAGAAGAAGACTCAAAGATGTCGACGATATCGTCGACAAGAAGCCTTGACGTCGATAAGGCTAAGGAAAACAGATATCGTCGAAAAGAAGCCTTGACGTCGATAAGGCTAAGGAAGAACAGATGTCATCGACAAGAAGCCTTGTCGTCCGAAAGGCTAAGTAAGACGGATGCCGATGACATCGTCGTAAAGAAGGCATGACGTCGAGAAGACTAAAGAAGGTCATATGAAGACAGGCAGTTGCTGAGGTATAGTTTGCCAACATGATATAAATTATTTCGTCGACAAGATAATGTGGTTTCAGCGATATCTAGTAGACAAGGAGTTCTCACCGATATCAGTTTGATGACCTCGTGTTATCTTAAGCTCGAGTGCAGAAGTGATGTTCCGTATCGTGAAGATATCACTATCTGATGAAGAATTAAAGAAGAAACCAGTTCAAGACATCGACAAGCCCTATCGTCGAGATATTGTCGATATCATCGTAACAATGGAAATATCGTCGAGACAAATTCAAAAGTAGCTGGACGCGCTGTCAGCATTTAATGTCGCCGCCTGATTGTCTAATCAGTGCAGGCTCTTGAGGGATGGGCGTCTGTCAGTAAAGGACATCATACGTGACCGTTGAGCGTCTCAGCCATCCTATAAAAGGGAACAGTGATGCCCTAGAAAAGAAGAGAGAAAGAAAGGAACGAACCAGAATCCCGCCTAGCGATACAATAGTACAAGCAGCGGTGACGGAAGAAAGAGGGGAAGAAAAAATGATCATTCTGTGTTCTTCAAGTTGCATTCAAGTCTCATCGACTGTTATGAACTATTCAAGGAAGATAGCCAATCAACATGCGGCAGAGCAAGAAGCTTGAAGAAGATTTGCACTATCAAGGTTCACATCAAAAGCATCTTCTTCAAGTAAAGAAGCCAATCTCCATCAGGCAGAAGTTCAATATTGGAAATCAATCTTTGTAAGGCTTGTGGTCCAAAGTTATGGGATCTGTTTTCAGATGTATGTGTCAAGCTTGAGGGCTTGAGATCTGCGAGGCTTGAGGGCTAGGGTAGAGGGACTTGCGGGTCCAAACGTGTTGAGCTTGCGGGCTCGGGTGCAGTGAAGGGGCTTGTGGGCCTAGGTTGTAGGCAAGACTTGTGGGTCTGTGCTGTGTAGGGCTTGAGGGCTTGAGGGCTTGAGGGCTTGAGTGTCGAGCTTTTGGCCTCGGGTGTAGTGAAGGGGCTTGATGGCCTAGGATACAGGGACATGCGGGTCCGAGTTGTAGGGCTTGAGGTTCTGAATGTCGAGCTTGCGGGCTCGGGTGCAGTGAAGTAGCTTAAGGGCCTAGGCTGTAGGGACTTGAGGGTCCGAGTTGTAAGGCTTGCGGGCTAGAGATATTGGAGGAGTTTGCCGAGCCTAGCACACTGCTAGGTAGGCGCAGAGGGAAAGAGGACTACACAAGACACCCTATCTTGAGGAACCTCTATAAATCTTTGTGTGCTTTCTGTGTTATGATCTACCAAACGCTAAATCTATTATCCAAAAAACAAGAACACCTAAAGAGGGAAGTAAAATAATTTGAAAACCCTATTCACCCCCCCCCCCTCTAGGTGATAAGTAGACATCCAATAACTAACAAGTGGTATCAGGGGGAGGTTGTTCAAAAAAAATCTTAACCGCTTGAACAGATCTTCCCGTGGGTGTCCATTCATCATAGCTATGGAATCAAGAATAACTACTTGTTCTAGGGAGAAGTTTGGCCTTTGGAAAGTAAGAGCTAGAATATTCATCGAGGCAGTGGACCCTAGAATGTTTCAAATTGTTCAAGAAGGGCCATATGTCCCCAAGACAGTGCCCAAGAAAATGACTGAAGATGAGATCATCCTAGTCAGCTTGGACAAGGAAGCCAAAGATATTATAGCTGGTGTAGTTGATATCTCAACACTTTAGAAAATGGCTCACTGCATAACAGCAAAAGAGATGTGGAACTCCCTAACAGTCCTTATGGAAGGATCAAAAGAAGGAAGAGCAGAATCAGTACTGCCTTCAAGAATCAGAAAGAAGAAAGAAGCAGGGTAGCTAAGAAGAAAGTCAGAGCATTGAGTGACAGTGACTCAAGCTGTTCAGACTCAGAAGAGAATGCTGATTTTGGACTGACTGCCTTACTTGAGTCAGAGGAGGACACTCAGGATGATGTCTCTCCTGAACAGGTATGCATAAGGGCTCCTCTATCTACCTCAGACTCAGAATCCGAGACAAGCTCATCAGGAAATGATAACTTGTCCAAGCCATATGATGTCCTTCTAGAAGATCTCAAAAGGGTCAAGATGCTATGCAAGGAGCAAGCTGAAAAGATCTCGATCCTTCATGCCCAAAATTCTGATCTCTCTGGAAAGGCTAAAAATCTTACTCTACATAATTCAGAGTTTTGCCAACTCAAAAAGGACTTCAAGGCAAGCTCCAACCTTGATCTAATAAGCAAATTTGGGAAAAATCTAAAGGCACTAATTGACAGTAGGGAGCTATACTGTTCTCTAACCAAAGAGATTTTGCTTCTAAAGAAGGATAGAGATCAACCCAGTGCCCTAAAATCTAAGAATAATAATGTCAGAAGGGTGGAGGATAAATCCTTCATTGCAAGAAAGACAGTGGCAAGCTCCTTCAAACCATAGAACATGCCTAAAACCCCAAGGGTACCTCATGAAGAGATGATCACAAGAAGGCAGCAAGTTACTGGGTCTAGAAAAGTGAAGAAATCACTAAAGAAGACTGACTCCAGACGGAAAGCCGTGGATGGTGATGGTCAACATCACACTCACAATCAGTACAGATCAGTCTCCTTCAAATATCCTTCTGTTCACAAACAAAGGACTCATGCTCACACAGTCAGCCTGAAAGGAAGATACAACAGGTTTGAATGTTGGTGCTGTGGAAAGACTGAGCACTTTGCAACAGATTGTTGGTACAATCCAACTGCTCCAAGGGTAACATATACTAAGCCTGCTAGTAATCTTATTCATCATCACTGTGCATATTCTGGAGCAGTTAGATCCAGTATGCCTTTTAAAGATAACAAATTCCTAGGACCCAAGGCTACTTGGGTACCTAAGGGCCAATAATCTCATGTTGGAGGTAGTCCAAGTGCCCATCAGAAACAAATCTGGTCCTTGGACAAGATGGCTGTTCTGGCCCATAGGCAGAACAACAAAGTTAGTTTACAAACAAACTTAGTGCAAGTCATCCTACTAAAAGGGGCCTAAAGCTGTCGTAGGCTGATAAGTTTTGGAATCTTTATCGTCGATACAAAAAGTTGTTATGACGGCACAATAGATGTTACGACGATGATGGATCTAGTTGGAAGGATGCGCATCCAAGAATCATTTCGATGACAATAAGCAGTATCATCAAAATAAGAATGAGCTATTTATCACGGCACTGGATCGGTCCATCGAAGCAGTTTGATCATTTTTTTTCAACGCAGTCGAAGGTACGCGCCCCTTCACCTACTTGCACTATAAATAGAGTGAATGCTCGAGAATAAAAATTACGCTATCATTTGCCCCAAACTACTCCATCGACAAACCACTGCTTCATCTCCGACGTGCTGCCTTCTCTCTCGCTCTAGATCAATGGCTCCCAAGAAAGAATTAGTAATTTCCAGTTGCAACTCCAGCGTGGAGGGTTCAACTCGTGCTCGGACGAAGTGAGGTCAGTGAAAGGGCTTCTAGAATCCACCAGCCTAGAATATCTGTTGTGCGAACCCTCAGTTCTTCTTCACCGAGAACTGACGGAGTTCTTCATTGAAGCTCGACTCAACCATTCTGAAACCCAGATAAAATTCGTCGTAGCCGGGAAGAAGGTCAAAGTATCAGTCAACAACCTCAGAAAGGCACTCCATCTGCCAAGAATTAAAAGGGAGAGGAAGAAGAGCTGACAATGGAGGATATCTCGGCCAGCTACTCCTGGTGCGGCCATCCTGGGAAGACCTACGGGTCAATTAAGAGGAATGAGTTTAATCAAAAAGGAAAATTGCTAGCAGATATCGTGGTAAAGTTACTGCTATGCAATCCTTGGTCGCATGACCGAATCTCTAAGGAGATGTTTGTCGTCATGGACCGAATAATTCTGACCAAGAAGACTGACTGGAGCAGTTTTCTCTTCCAAAGAATGAAGAGCACCCTGACAACGCCCTCCTATGGAAGAATACTGACCCTCTTCCTTCTAAACACCCTGGATGAAGTACTGCATAAAAGAATGGGAGTCCCCCTGCACTACTCCAAGAGACTGGATGCAAAGATGCTCGATCGATGGGATAGGTCTATCCCTAAACCATCATCTGATGTCTCGCCTGCTCCAAAGAAACAAAAGAAACAAGCAGTCCCAATAGATCCCTCCAAAAAAGAATATTCATCAAGTAGTTCTGATGAAAGACCCTCACCCCCACACAATCCTGCTCCACTGAAGGTGAAACATCTACTCGAGGAGACGCTCTTGTATCAACTCCAGAACCTGCTGCCAAGGAGGTTGTTGAAGAAGAAAGAGACCCCAACTTGGGGAGTGACCCTGTTGAGGGGGAGTCCCAATTCGGGGGCTCAGCCCAAGATGGTGAAATGATCAATGGGGATCTCACATCTGGAGGCTCAGCTCCAGAGGATGCTCAAGTTGAGGGGGAGACCCAACTAGGGTACACTTCCCTAGAAGATCAAGGGAATGTGCCCTATACCCAGAAGATCAAGGGAATGTGCCTTCTACTCCAGAAGATCAAGGGAATGTGCCCTCTACTCCAGAAGATCAAGGGAATGTGCCCTCTACCCCAGAAGATCGAGGCAATGTGCCTAAGCCCATGGAAGACCTCACTCCTTCAGACGACAGAGAATTAATCATAGCAAGTAAGATTGTGCTCACATCTCCAAGTGAGACACTGCCAGAGGTTTCCAAGGGGAAGGCTAAAGTTACAGTCCACATAAGTGAAGAATCATCTGAAGACATCTATGAAGAAGCTCAACAAGAAAAAGAAGGTGAAGAAGAACAAGCTGCTGAGCCATCTTTAGCTCAGTCAGGTTCTCTCTTTCACATGATATTAGCCCTGCTAACTGCTCAGTGAAAACAATTAGAAACTTTTGTTGTAAAGACAATGGATGGTCTAAGGAAGGAGCTGAAGGCTGAAATAGAGGCAGTTAAGAGGGACATTCTTCATCTCAACACCTAGTGTACCCACTTCTACACCCTGGCAGCTCCAGCAATAGAAAAGATGAGTGAGGAAGTCAATAAGGTGGGACATCAAACCCACAAGATCCTGACAAATCAAATAACATTTTCAGAAAATATGGACTATGCTTTTGAGCAGATAGAAACAGGCGCTACCAATAACAGGAATCAAATCTTGAATAGGGTCAATAAGAATGCTCATACATTAGATACACATCTACTCGAAGTAAGGAACAATATGTATGTGACTGAACAGCACATACAAGAACAGCTGACTCTGGCCAGAGAAGGTTTTGAGGAACGGGTAATTGAACAAGTCCTAAGGGGGAGAATGAGATAATAAATGTCGGATCCCATCAAGCGATGTGGATAGCAAATCAAGTAAGGCCGACAATGCAAAAAACCCCATCAGTATATGACGTTGCCAACCCTTCTGAAAGCACTGACTCAGCAGAGTACGACATAGAATTCAGAGAATCAGCATCCTCCAAGAAGAGAAAGCGAATTCAAAGTAACAAGTATAGGCAGAAGAGACTGGGGGAAGTTGAGATGGATCCACAATCAGGAAGGTGGAGTCCAGTCTCAAGAGAATTCATAACAGAATCATGGATACAGTTTGGATACCCTCAGGAGAACTATCAAAGGGTATATCAGTCAGTTGAATGGGAAAAGCATCTGAAACAGTTGGAAAGGAGGAAGAATCACAGACGAGCATTCCCACAGGCTCCTCCTCCCTCTCCTAAGAAGATTCCAATGCCCATCAACTACTATCAGAGGCAAAGGAAGAAAGACAAAGGGGCAAGCAGCAGCAGACACTGAGGAGCACATAATTAAAATCTTAATTAGAATGGGGCAAATGAATGCGAACTTCCATTCATGAACATTTAATCTATCTATGTGCTTGGTGTCTAGTGTCAAGAACATTTAATCTATTTTTGTGATTGTTGCTTAATGTGATGCTATTATCTAAAATGATAAATCTTTATCCGTGTGGCATTTATCATTGAGGTAAGTTAGGACTTCTTCAAATACAGGGAGATTGATGGGAACAGTGCCCAGCAGTGTTCCTGATTTGAAGAAGTGCTCAGCTCAATGATAAGTGCAAGTTGAATTTAATGTCATATTTAGTTCATGCTTGCAGAGATAAGACAATATGTCCAGTACTTCAATAACCTGCCTAAGTATAATGTCGTCGAAAAGGATCAAGCATATCATCGATAATAGCAGGCATATTATCAAAAACATGCAGAGCAAGGAAAAATGGTGATATCGTTGTGACATCTACACGACGATATCAGAAAGTCGAGATGAAGAAGAAGACTTAAAGATGTCGATGATATCGTCGACAAGAAGCCTTGACGTCGATAAGGCTAGGAAGAACAGATATCGTCGACAAGAAGACTTGACGTCGATAAGGTTAAGGAAGAACAGATGTCGTCGACAAGAAGCCTTATCGTCGAAAAGGCTAAGTATGACTGATGCCGATGACATCGTCGTAAATAAGGCGTAACGTCAAGAAGACTAAAGAAGGTCATATGAAGACAAACAGTTGCTGAAGTATAGTCTCTCGACATGATATCAATTATATCATTGACAAGATAATGTGGTTTCAGTGATATTTAGCAGACATGGAGTTCTCACCGATATCAGTTTGATGACCTCGTCTCGTCTTAAGCTCGAGTGCAGAAGTGATGTCCCGTATCGTCAAGATATCACTATCTGATGAAGAATTGAAGAAGAAACCAGTTCAAGACATTGATCAGCCATGTCGTTGAGATATTGTCCATATCGTCGTAACAATAGAAATATCGTCGAGACAGATTCAAAAGTAGCCAGACGCGCTGTCAGCATTTAATGTCATCGCCAGATTGTCCAATTAGCGCATGATCTTGAGGGATGGGTGTCTGTCAATAAAGGACATCATATGTGACCGTTGAGCAGCTCATCCATCCAATAAAAGGGAACAGTGATGCCCTAGAAAAGAAGAGAGAAAGAAAGGAACGAAAAAGAATCCCGCCTAGCGATACAACAGTACAAGCAGCGGTGAAGAAAGAATGAGGGTGTTGGAACAACCCTATTACTGATTTGGGCTAGGATCACTATCTGTTGACTAGGACTCAAGTTGACCCCAATGTATAGTCTAAGGGTCAAGGTTTTAGGCTATCTGAGTTAGCTAGAACTTACGAAAAACTCTATGTTTCTGCGTTCGACGAACTCCATTCTGCGTTCGACGAACTCCATCCTGGGTTCGACAAACATTGTGCTTCAGTTCAACGAATATTCATTCTCAGCTCGACGAACTCAGTTCTCCAACCAGTCCAACAGATTTTCTCTTTCAGTTCGACGAACTCCAATTTGAGATCGACGAACTCAGCTCTACGTTCGACGAATACGTATCAAGATGTTCAGTTCGACGAAAGTGCTTCACAGCTTGACGAACTCAGTTCTTCCATCCAGTTCAGCAGATTATCTCTCAGTTCGACGAACTCCAAATTCAGTTCGACGAACTCCAGATTGTGTTCAACGAATTAATTCAGTTCGACGAACTACAGATTCAGTTCGACGAACTCAACTTTTAGTTCGACGAACTCAGTTCTCAGCTAAACGAAAGTTTCTCTTCAGCTTGTTAATTTCAGAAGGATGAGTTATATTATTCTCTGAACTCAGATTGACTAAATCAGCAACGGATCTATTCTTTCAGATAAGACAAGTTTTTATCTTTCCTTTTATTTATTCCTTTCCATTCTCTTCTCTCGAGAAAGTAGTCATTGACATATATTGGAAAAGGACACTTTCATGGAAAAGGAAAAAGGATTAAAGTTTATTTGCTGAATCAGATTGCAGTTCCAAGAATATCTTTTCAGAATATTTTATTCCTTAATTAAAAGATTTGATTTTCAAATCAGTCAGATATTCTCTAAGGAAAAATGATGAAAAAGATTTACAGCATTACAGCAAGAAGATTGAAAAAAGAATAGAAAAGAAACAGTCGAGAGAGAGAGAGAGAGAGAGATATACAGAAAGAAAAAGCTTTGCAAAGTTCATCTTCTACAGCAGCATTTTTCATTCTCTGAGAACAACAACACAAATTCTTCTCTCACTTTTCAGCTGCAAGTTTCTAATCTTCAAAGAGCAACAACAATCTGAGAAACTTTTGCCTCTCAGATTCATCAGCAATCAAGGAAGATCATTTATATTCAAGAGGAAGCTCCATCCATTATCTATCAAGAAATTCTATCAGACAGGGGGAGCTTCACAACAACAAATCCACTAGTCTTCTCTCAGCTTGTTGACAGAGAAGAACTTCATAAACCCTCTTTATCCCATCCAGTACAGGGTTCTAACTCCCTTCAAAAGTTTACCCTTTGGTGGCAGGGCACCTGATCAAAAACCTGTGGTTGGTTTGAGCACCTGATCAAAAGCTCAGTGGTGTTTGGGCACCTGATCAAAACTCCATTGGTGTTTGGGCACCTGATCAAAAATCCATTGGTGATAGAGCACCTGATCAAAAACCTAGTGGATTCCTACCAAGGGTGGTAGAAGAGTAGATGTACCCAGGTTGATTGGGGAACTACTATAGATCCTCGTGTCTTCTGTGTTTGTGTTTATTTTCTGTACTGTGTTGTGCTGTGATTTGTATTTTTCTTTTACACTCACTCTGTTATATATATATATATATCAGTATTTTAATTTCGCTATAAAAATAAGTTAAAACTTTTAATACTCAATTCACCCCCCCCCCCCCCCTCTAGAGTAAATCTAAGATCTAAAACTCTCTCTCAATTAGTATCAGAGGTTGGTTGATTGTTTACAGGCTAACACCTGAATCAAAAGATCAATTAGATCTTAAGTTTTTCTAGAGTTTTATTTTTCTAAAAACTCATGACACAAAACAAAGAATATTCAAGCACAAGACCTCCTATGTGCAATCTAAATAAGTTTGCATTATGGAAGGCAAGGATCAGATTATATATGAATTCTATTGATGAGGATATCTTTAATGTTATTTTGACAGGACCCCCTACTCCTTCAGCAACAACAAGTACTGAAGTAGCAACAAACAATAATGTTGTTCCACCCCCTGAGTGGACAGATGCCCAGAAGAAACAGAGAAGTGCAGATGCCAATGCAATGAACATATTGGCACAAACAATGTCTGATGACATTTTCCAAAAGGTTGTGTAATGCACCTCAGCCAGGGACATCTGGATCACCCTCAACAACATGGTTGAAGGTTATGCAGAAGAGTCAGAGTCATCATCCAGCTCTTCTGAAGATGAAAATTATACAAATGACAAAGATCAATGCTTGATGGCTGTCTATGACTCAAGCAGTAAGTCAGAACATGCATCATCATCCATCTCTAGTGATGATGAGGATGATGAAGATGAAAGAAATTTCTGCATGATGGTTATCAATGCCTCAGGAAACAATTCAGATGAATCAGGATCTAAAACTGATGATGATCAAGTAATATCTAACTTTGATTTTAATTCAAATGATTTCAAAAATGAATTTAAAACTATTTGTTTAGATTTAATTAAATCTGAGAAGGAAATAATTTCCCTCAGAAATATGTTGGTTGAAATGAATCAACTAGCTGAGGATAATGCCAATCTTAAGAAAGAATTGGCTGCCTCCAAAGAACATATTGTTCTCATTAAGAACAAATTATCTGAGGCTAAAAAGTTTGAAGAATCCCTCAATGGGAGAAGCATCAAACTGATGGACATCACAAGCACAGTGAATGCCAGACTTAATGGCAGACTGGGCTTGGGTGCATCATCAAGTCAGCAACATCTTCTTAAGAAGAATATTTTATCTACACCAGTGAAGGTCATTTCTGCCAAGAGCAAAGAGGCAGTACAAGTAGATAAAAATATCTCAAGCAAGGCTAGGTTAGCCTGTAAAAAATCTAATTCTAACTTGCCATAAAGAGAATCTATTTAGATTACAGATTGGTGGATTTGGGATTGAAAATTCTACTTGTGCCATTAGATTTTAGAAAAACCTATTAAAAAAAACTTAAGAACTAATTGATCTTTTTGATTCAAGTGTTAGCCTGTAAAAAATCAATTACCCTCTGATACCAATTGAAAGTCAATTGATATGCTTAGATACCTATTGAAAGTGGAGGTTAGATCTTAATATTACTCTAGAGGGGGGGGGGGGGGGGGGGGGGGGGGGGGGGGGGGGTGAATAGAGAGTTAAAAGGTTTTGGCTTATTTAAAATAGTGATATACAAATATGTGTAGTTAGGTGAGTTATAGAACTAACATACTAATCACAGATATCACAGCACAGCAACAAGAAATAAAATATAAGCCAAGCATTACAGACGACACAAAGAAATATAGTAGTTCCCCAATAAACCTGGTTACGTCTACTCTTCTACCACACTTGGTAGGAATCCACTACAGGTTGTTGATCAGGTGACCTGCCACCAAGGGAGTTTTGATCAGGTGTCCACACACCAAGTGATATTTTGATCAGGTGCTCTAACCCAACTACAAGTTTTTGATTAGGTGCCATGTTACCAATGGCTATAACTTTTGAAGGGAGTTATAACCCTATACAAGATGGAAAAGGGAAAAGAATATGTTGTTCTTCTCTTTGCTTTAGAAGACTCTAGAGATCCAGATGGTGTTGTTGAGAGTGGATCTTGATGATGTTGAAAAGCTCCCCCTGATTTGATTAGTGTTGATGTTCAAGTGAGGAAGCTTCTTCACTTGGATGTTGTAACTCTTTTCTTCTTCTGCAGTTAAGATCCCTGAGCAAATGATCTAGATAGGTGTCTCAGGGTAAAGATGATCTACAGAGAAGAGTTATCAAAACAAGATATACAATATATTGTTCTTATTAAGAACTCTGTATATCTTCTTATTCTTCTACTTTCCTGTACTTCTATGTATTTCTCTTCTCTTGTATATATTCTCTCCTCTTTCTTCTCTGCACCTCTCTTTGTATATATAATCTGGAGAAGGCTTTTGGGCTGATTTGAATTCTTGCCCGATAAGAGAGGAAAGAGATAATGTCTCTTTAATTTCCTAGATTCCTCAAGAAGATAAATTTCCGTCTTTGGTTTTTCTACAACGGCTATAATATTTATTGTCTTCAACGGCTATAATATTAATTTATAAAGAAAAGACGAGCAGCAATATATAAATAGAATTAAATCAGAATATTGCTGAGAATATTAGTCGAGCTGAGAATCTCTAAATTATAAAGCTGATAAAAATTCGTCGAGCTCTGCTTCAAGTTCATCGATCTGAGAATTGAATTCGTCGTTCTGAGCTTCTGTTGAAGATTCGTCGAACGCAGCTTTTCGTCGACCGCAGAGCTGGGATAATTTCGTCGACCGCTGAGCCGCTGAGACTGTTCGTCGACCGCTGAGCTGCTTAGACTGTTCGTCGACCGCAGAATGTTAGCCGATCGTCCAACGCAGAAAGCAAGTTGTTCGTCAAACGCAGAGAGCAAGCTGTTCGTCGAACCCAGGAAGGCGTTCGCCGAACCCAGAGAACTTGTATAGTTTTTCTCCTGTCTCCTGTCTTAATGGGATTTCGTCGATCACAGAATAAATATAAAGATGGATCACGACTCAAATCAAAAACTAAGGTTCCAAAAAAAAGAATTCAAAAGAATTCATCGAACGGCGATCGACAAAATCACATGAATTCGTCGAACGTAGATCGACGAAAGCTGAACACAGAATTTTAGTATAATTATCCATCGAACGGCGCTCGATGAAATTACTTCAATTCATCGAACGGCGATCGATGAACTCTGAAGACAGACTTTTAGTATAGTTATTATGCGAACGGCGCTCGACGAAATTACTTCAATTCGTCGAACGACGATCGACGAACTCAGCCAAGTTCGTAGAACCAAAAATATACTGCATATTAGAAGAATTCTTATTCTCAACATACTAAAAATCCTTTTACTGAATGGATTATTCCTCCTAGGAAATATCATCCACAAGGCTATAAGGATCAGCTTGAGATTTCTTATATTTCTGATTTTTGTGGAAAGACAAAAGGACCCAAGGTAGTCTGGGTCAAGAACAACTAGAATGTTTTCTGTTTTACAGGTACAAGGCTATCTAAACATAAAAGAACACTGGTATTTATATAGTGGGTGATCAAAGCATATGACAGGAAAGAAGGCCAACTTAAGCAATCACTAGGCAAAGCTTGGACCCAAAGTGATTTTTGGAGACTCCAACTGTGGACAAACCAAAGGATATGGACAAATCAAAGTTGGAGCAGTTACCTTCAAAGAGGTAGCCTATGTCAAGGGTCTCAAGCATAACCTCATTAGCATAAGCCAGTTATGTGATGAAGGTTATCAGGTAACTTTTAACCATTCCCTATGTCTTATTACCAATAATAAAAATATTAATGTGTTATCTGGTATTAGACATGGAAATATTTATTTAGTCAATTTTGACTCTGCCAATTCAGATATTTGTTTATTTAATTCAATAAGTAAAACAAATTAATTATGACATAAAAGGCTAGGACATATTAACCTTAGAACTATATTTAAGCTTTCTAAGGACAATCTTGTTAGAGGACTGCCTTCTGGTTCATACAAGAAGGAAGGACTCTGCAAGGCTTGTCGACTAGGAAAGCACACCAAGAGTAGTTTTAAATCTTTATCCAAGAGTGATTCACCTAGGATTCTGTACTTACTGCATTTGGATCTCTTTGTACCCACTGCAATATAGAGTCTAGGAGGGAAGCATTACTCCTTAGTTATTGTTGATGACTTCTCAAGATTCACTTGGGTGTTCTTTCTTAGGAACAAGTCTGACACCTTCAGTGTTCTGACAGACTTTCTCAGGTCCATCAAGATTGAGTACTCTACTCTAGTTGCATTGATCAGAAGTGATCATGGCACTAAGTTTGAATCTCTTCTGATGAGAGAATTCTGTGGAAAAGAAGGGATCAGGCAATGTTTCTCTGCTCCTAGAACTCCTCAACAAAATGGGGTAGCTGAAAGGAAAAATAGAACATTAATTGAATCAACAACTACATTGCTTGCTGATGCTCACTTGCCACTCTATTTTTGGGCAAAGGCAGTGAACACAGCAAATTATGTGTTGAACAGAAGTCTGATACATAAACTTAAGGGTAAAACTCCCTATGAATTACTTAAGAATAAAAAGCCTAAGGTTAACTATTTTAAGATTTTTGGCTATAAATGCTATGTGCATAACAATGATAAGAAATATCTAAGGAAATTTGAAGCAAAAGCTGCTGAAGGTATATTCCTCGGATACTCTCTTTCTAGTAAAGCATATAGAGTTTATAACAAATCAACTCTTAAGATAGAAGAGTCCATGCATGTATCTTTTGATGAAACTA
This sequence comes from Dactylorhiza incarnata, assembly GCA_033032865.1. NCBI lineage: Eukaryota > Viridiplantae > Streptophyta > Magnoliopsida > Asparagales > Orchidaceae > Dactylorhiza > Dactylorhiza incarnata. The sequence continues at coordinate 206,710 of JAWHQI010000377.1, forward strand.
ATATGTTAAATGAGGAGAGGAATACCACCTCTACCAAAGATACTTTGTAGGTACCAGCTCTATGTGAAGAGCTCAATGGATTGAATCTATAGAATGAAGAGTCTCTACTTCCATCAACTCAAACTCTTGAAGACAGTGAAGAAGAAGATCATCCAGAAGATCTTGCTGACACTTCAAATCAAGTAACAACTGAACAAATCCCTCAAGAGGAAACTATTGTTGAACCCACTCTAACTGTTGATCACATCACAGTTAGAGATCATCCAATATCTCAAGTCATTGGATATATCTCAGCAGGTGTTCAAACAAGGCATCAACTACACCAAAATCAGATGCCTACTTAGTTCCTATCACAAGTTGAACCTCAATCCATACAAGATGCAGAACAAGATCCAAACTGGGTTCTTGCAATGCAAGAGGAACTCAACCAATTTGAAAGGAATAAGGTTTGGGATTTGGTTCCAAGACCAAAAGGCCATCCAGTCATTGGCACTAAATGGGTCTTCAGGAACAAGCTAGATGATCAAGGCATAATAATCAGAAATAAAGCAAGATTGGTAGCCCAAGGATACTCTCAGGAAGAAGGAATTGATTATGATCAAATCTTTGCTCCTGTTGCTAGACTTGAAGCTATAAGGATTTTTCTTGCTTTTGCTGCCTTCAGGAAATTCAAAGTATATCAGATGGATGTGAAGAGTTCTTTTTTGAATGGAGATATCAAAGAAGAAGTCTATGTAGAACAACCACCAGGTTTTATCTCTCCAACTCACTCTTCTTATGTCTTTAAGCTTAATAAAGCTCTCTTTGGTCTCAAGCAATCTCCTAAAGCATGGTATGAGACCATAGCTAATTTTCATTTGGAGAACAAATTCTGTAGAAGCATTGTTGATAAAACCTTATTTTTCGGGATACATAAAAATCAAACATTACTAGTTCAAATCTATGTAGATGATATTATTTTTGGCTCTACTGATTCAAATCTATGCAAAAGGTTTTCTGACCTAATGCAATCTAAATTTGAAATGAGTAGTATGGGTGAGTTATCTTACTTTCTTGGCCTTCAAGTGAAGCAAACTCCAAATGGCATATTCATATCACAATCTAAGTATGTTAAGGAATTAGTGAAAAGATTTGGTATGTCTGATGCTTCCAGTATGAAAACACCCATGCCCTCCATTGATGTTGTTGACAATGATGAATCAGGGAATCCTGTTGATTAGAAAGTATATAGAGCAATTGTTGGCTCACTAGTTTACTTAATAGCTATTATACCAGACATAATGTTTGCTACATGTATTTATGCTAGGTTCCAAGTTAACCCCAAAGAATCTCATCTTATTTTAATAAAAAGAATTTTGAGATATATAAAGGGTTGTCCTAATCTAGGACTATGGTATCCAACTGCATCAGAATTTGAATTAACTGGATTCTCAGATTCTGATTATGCTGGATGCAGAGTAAACATAAAAAAGCACATCAGGAACTTGCCAGTTCCTTGTTGATAGGCTAGTGCCTTGGTTTTTTAAAAAATAAACATCTGTGTCTACATCAACAGCTGAAGCAGAATATATTGCCACTGGCAGTTGCTGCTCATAGATATTGTGGATACAAAATCAACTTCTAGATTATGGTATCAATCTAAGAAAGTCAATTATATTTTGTGACAATACTAGTGCAATATCTATAGCACAAAATCCAGTACTCCATAGTAGGACTAAACATATAGAGATTAGGCACCACTTTATCAGAGATAATGTGGATAAAAAAAAATTTGCCTACAATTTATTCCTACTGACTTACAAAGAGCTGATATTTTCACCAAACCCTTAGATGAAAAGAAGCATATCTTCTTTATAAATCAGCTAGGAATGATAGATGGAGATTCAATCAATTAAAAAATTTAATTTCTCTACTTATCCCCTCATTTCGTCGAACGGAGATCGACGAAATCTAGTTGTTCGTCGAACGGAGATCGACGAAGCCTACTTCAAAGATCGACGAAGTCATCTAGATCGTCGAACTGAGATCGATGAAAATTTATTTTTCATCGAACGCAGTTTGATGAAGCCTATGACTCTGATCTCTTTCCTTATAATCGAACTTTAATTTCATTTTATCTTTGCGCCTACAGAAATTGCCTTCCTCCAGTTCCCTTTGTACTTGATCATTTTTCTCTCTTGCAAGTAGCAATGGCAAATTTTCAGGATCAAATATTCCAAGACATTCTTCACCTTATTTGAAGAACAATAACATAAGAAGTTCATGAGCACCAGGATCAAACTACCAGTGGCAGAAATAAATGAATGGGTTCATACAGTTAAATCAGAGAATGCAACAACATTATCAGGATCAATTTCTGGAAATAAGATTGAATCCTTCCCTTCCTCCTCTTCAAATGTCCCTTCTTCTAGGGGCCTAGCTTCAGGTCTTCCTGAAACTAGGCAGGGGGAGATGCTTTATGAAGAAGCTCCAGTTTCAGGGGGAGATGCTTTATGAAGAAGCTCCTTTTGATGCAGTGAATGATGATTCAGGGATGATTGATACTGTTTCAGATATGGTTTTGATAGAAGCAGTTTCAATGCTTGATGAAAAAGTTCCAGATCATGCAGATTCAGTTTCAGTTATGGTGTTTGATATAGCAGATACAGTTTTTGATAATGAAGATTCAGATATGATAGATTCAGTTCCAGTTATCGCTACAACTCAGATAAGCAAAGCAAAAGCAGAAGGCAAGGATTTCTTTCAGTTTTCTACAATGTCAGAATTCAGAAAGCAAGATTTTGAAAGTGTAAAGTTTTCTAAACCTAGAGTACTATATTTCTTATCTGCTGAAATGAAATTTATTTCTGTCAGATAAATATGCTCCGTTGTTTGTTTGTTTTTCTTATTTGAATTTGTCAAATAGTATCCTAACCCAAATAGGGGAGATTGTTGGAACAACCCTATTAATGATTTGGGCTAGGATCACTATCTGTTGACTAGGACTCAAGTTGACCCCAATGTATAGTCTAAGGGTCAAGGTTTTAGGCTATCTGAGTTAGCTAAAAATTAAGAAAAACTCTAAGTTTCTGCATTCGACGAACTCCATTATGAGTTCGACGAACTCCATCCTGGGTTCGACGAACGTTGTGCTTCAGTTCAATGAACTTTCATTCTCAGCTCGACGAACTCAGTTCTCCAGCTAGTCCAGCAGATTTTCTCTTTCAGTTCGAAGAACTCCAGTTTGAGATTGACGAACTCAGCTCTACATTCGACGAATAAGTATCAAGATGTTCAGTTCGACGAAAGTGCTTCTCAGCTCGACGAACTCAGTTCTTCCAGCCAGTTCAGCAGATTATCTCTCAGTTCGATGAACTCCAGATTCAGTTCGACGAACTTCAGATTGTGTTCGACAAATTAATTCAGTTCGACAAACTACATATTCAGTTCGACGAACTCAGTTCTCAGCCTGAAGAAAGTTTCTCTTCAGCTTGTTAATTTCAGAAGGATCAGTTATATTATTCTCTGAACTCAGATCGACTAAATCAGCAACGGGTCTATTCTTTCAGATAAGACAAGTTTTTATCTTTCCTTTTATTTATTCCTTTCCATTCTCCTCTCTCGAGAAAGTAGCCGTTGACATATATTGGAAAAGGACACTTTTATGGAAAAGGAAAAAGAATTAAAGTTTATTTGCTGAATCAGATTGCAGTTCCAAGAATATCTTTTCAGAATATTTTATTCCTTAATTAAAATATTTGATTTTCAAATCAGTCAGATATTCTCTAAGGATAAATGATGAAAAAGATTTACAGCATTACAGCAAGAAGATTGAAAAAAGAATAGAAAAGAAACAGTCGAGAGAGAGAGAGAGAGATATATATATACAGAAAGAAAGAGCTTTATAGTGTTCATCTTCTACAACAGCATTTTTCATTCTCTCAGAACAACAACACAAATCTTCTCTTAGTTTTTAACTGCTAATTTCTAATCTTCAAAGAGCAACAACAATCTGAGAAACTTTTGTCTCTCGGATTCATTAGCTATCAAAGAAGATCATTTATATTCAAGAGGAAGCTCCATCCATTATCTGTCAAGATATTCTATCAGACAGGGGGAGCTTCACAACTACAAATCCACTAGTCTTCTCCCAGCTTGTTGACATAGAGGAACTTCATAAACCCTCTTTATCTCATCTTGTACATGGTTCTAACTCCCTTCAAAAGTTAACCCTTTGGTGGCAGGGCACCTAATAAAAAACCTATGGTTGGTTTGAGCACCTGATCAAAATCTTAGTGATGTTTGGGCACCTAATCAAAACTCCATTGGTGTTTGGGCACCTGATCAAAAATCTATTGGTGATAGGGCACCTGATCAAAAACCTAGTGGATTCCTACCAAGGGGTGTTAGAAGAGTAGATGTACCCAGGTTGATTGGGGAACTACTATAGATCCTTGTGTCTTCTGTGTTTGTGTTTATTTTCTGTACTGTGTTGTGCTGTGATTTGTATTTTGCTTTTACACTCACTTTGTTATACACAGATATATATATATCAGTATTTTAATTCCGCTATAAAAATAAGTTAAAAACTTTTAATACTCTATTCACCCCCCCCCCCCCCCCCTCTAGAGTAAATCTAAGTTTTAAACCTCACTCTCAATTACTATCAGAGGAACTTTCAGAGGGGAAGAAAAAAATGATCATTCTGTGTTCTTCAAGTTACAGTCAAGTTTCATCGACTGTTAAGAACTGTTCAAGGAAGATGGCCAGTCAACATCCGGCAGAGAAAGAAGCTTGAAGTAGATTTTCACTGTCAATGTTCACATCAAAAGCATCTTCTTCAAGTAAACAAGCCGATCTCCATCAGGCAGAAGTTTAATATTGGAAATTAATCTTTGTAAGGCTTGCGGGCCAAAGTTGTGGGATCTATTGTCAGATCTGAGTGTCAAGCTTGAGGGTTTGAGATCTGCGAGGCTTGAGGGCTAGTGCAGAGGGACTTGCGGGTCCAAATGTGTCGAGCTTACAGGCTCGGGTGCAGTGAAGGGGCTTGCGGGCCTTGGTTGTAGGCAAGACTTGTGGGTCTGTGCTGTGTAGGGCTTGAGGGCCTGAGTGTCGAGCTTGCGGGCTCAGGTGCATTGAAGGAGCTTGAGGGCCTAGGCTGTAGGGACTTGCGGGTCTGAGTTGTAGGGCTTAAGGGCCTGAGTGTCGAGCTTGCGGGCTCGGGTGCAGTGAAGTGGCTTGAGGGCCTAGGCTGCAGGGACTTGAGGGTCCGAGTTGTAAGGCATGCGGGCCAAAGACATTGGGGGAGTTTGTCGAGCCTAGCATACTGCTAGGTAGTCACAGAGGGAAAGAGGACTACTCAAGACACCATGTCTTGAGGAACCTCTATAAATCTTTGTGTGCTTTTTGTGTTATGCTCTACCAAACGCTAAATCTATTATCCAGAAAACAAGAACACCTAAAGAGGGATGTAAAATAATTTGAAAAACCTATTCACCCCCCCTCTATGTGATAAGTAGACACCCAATAACTAACAGAAGTGATCAACAAAGTGAGTCGGAGTCTCGCCTTCACCTTGCTTTATTCTGAAGAGGGCTGCGGTGTTGGAACATGATTTCCACATCTCTTGGTTTGAGAATAACAAATCTCATTGTGTTGGGAATAGTGCCCCGCAATATTCCTGATTTGAAGAAGTGCTCAAGTCAATGATAAAAGCATTATGTATTTGATGGTGTGTTTAGTTTATGCTTGCAGAGATTAAATAATATGTCCAGTACTTGTCAAATTCCACAAAGAACAATATCTCGAGAAGGACTGGACATATCATCAAATAAAGCACTCATATAACGTCAAGATTGCATACAGAGATAAGCTTAAGGATCATGGCAGTTATCGTCGAAATGATATGGACAACTCAACGATATAGTTGTAACATCAAAGCTCACGCGGCGATATCATCGTAAAGAACAAGAAGAATCAATCATGTTGTATATCGTCGTGTCAATCTGTATCACACGACGATAACATGGATAGACTTAATTCAAAGTATTCGGGAGTGTCGACGACTTCGCCGTAAAGAAATCTTGTCGCTGAGAAGACTAAGAAAGAATCTGTAAAGGCAGTCAATAGAAGAAGAATGGATTATCGTCGAAATGATCAAAATGATATCGACGAGAAGTAAGAATGATCAAGACGATATCGCCGAAAAGATAGTATGGTTTCAGTGACATCATCGAGAAGACCAGAAGTTACCAACAAGATTGCGACGACATCTTCATATCGCCATAAGTGCAAGTGGAGCTATGATATCAAGTATCGTCGAGATATCATTCTCTGAAGAAAACTTGAAGATTTGTCCAAGTCTAAGATGGATCATCGTAACGACAATTTGTGTCATCGAGTCATTGCAAATATTGTCGAGATAGGTCAAGACATTTCAAATCGCGTTGTTTGCATTTAATGTCGCCACGTGATGGTCCAATCAGCGCGTGCCGTTAAGGAATGGGCTCCTGACACTTAAGGTCATTCTAGGAGACTGTTAGCCGTCACCTCAGAGATATAAAGGGAATATGTGTCTGCCCTAATTTAATACAGAGAATACTCACAAACTTTTTAATAGAATAGTAATACGGCTGCGAGAAGAAGGAAGAAGAACCAGAGATCAACAAAATCTTCATCAAGTTCTATAAGTTTCAGTCTAGCAATATCAGCTGATAAGAAGTGTTCCAGAAAAGATTGAAGAGAAGTCTATGTTGTCCAAGGAAAGATCAAAAGCACTCTCTTCAAGTCGAAGAATCCAATCTCCATCTGGCTAAAGAAAGTTCTTGTACTATTTCTCTATTGCTTTGTAGGGCTTGAGGGCCTGAGCTTTTCTAGGGCTTGAGGGCCTTAGCTTTTGTAGGTCTTGAGGGCCTGAGACTTGCAGGACTTGAGGGCCTGAGACTTGCAGGGTTTGAGGGCCTGAGATTTGTATGTCTTGAGGGCCTAAGTGTAGGGCTTGAGGGCCTGAGATTGTAAGGCTTGCGGGCCTGAGTATTTGGTGGAGTTCGCCGACCCTAGCACACTTCTAGAAAGGCACAGAGGGAGAGTGGACTACTCAAGACACTCTGTCTTGAGGAACCACTATACATTTGTTGTTTTTGTGTGTGGTGTTTCTGTGATTGCTTGGTGCTCTATGATAAAATAGCTTAAGCTCTTATGCATAAAATTCAAAAATAGGCATATCACATAAGCCCCCCCCCCCCCCCCCCCCTTCTGGGTGATAGTTCCATAACTAACAAGTGGTATCAAAGCGAGGTTGATCAAAGAGTGACTTAATGGTTAGATCTAGATCTTGGAACTACTCACTGTGGTTGATCAGCACAGAGAGATGAGATCCATGAAGCTTCCAACCTACATTAAAGAGAACTTCCATATCTGGAAGCAAAGAGTAAGACTTTTTATGGAAGCAGCTGATCCTAGGATATTCGTGGTTGTTCAAAAGGGCCCCTTCATCCCCATGATTGCATCCACCATAGATCCAACTCAAAGGGTGCCAAAGAAGTATGAAGACATGAGAAAGGATTAGCTTGCCCTGGTAATCCTAAATAAGAGGGAACAAAATGTTATTATAAGTGTCATTGATGACCTAACCCTTCAAAATCTCATTCACTGCAAAACGGCCAAGGAGATGTGGGACTCCCTGGTTGTCTATATGGAGGGGACTGAAGAAGTAAGGGATGACAGGAAATCCCTTCTAAATCAGGGAGTTTGAGGCCTTCAAGCAAGGCAAGACTGAAAATATCTCTAACTGCTATAAGAGATTTTTCAAAATAGTAAATGGGCTGAAGAACTATGGAAGGGAGTTCACAAACTCAGATATAAATGTTAAGTTCCTTAGAACCCTCACTAAGGAATAGGATATCAAGATTTGTGTTATTAAAGAAATGGGTCAACTAGGCAACATGGAGCCTAAGAACCTATATGGAAAGCTGCTCTCCCATGAGCTTCAGCTCAACACCAGAAAGGCTGAAGAAGAAAGCTTAAGGGAGAACACCAAAGAAATATCTGTGGCTCTCAAGGCTGAGAGCATGAGGAGATCCAAGTACAAGACTCATGCATACCAAGACAGATCTAAGAGCAGTGAAGGTTCTGATGCCAGCATATCAGAATCTGACAATACTGACAGAGACATGGCTCTCCTCTCAAAGCAGCTCATAAAACTGATCTCCAGAAGAAGAAGAGACAACTACAGACCCTCTTCTTCACGTTCCAGAAGATCTGGTCACAATAATAGATCTAACTCCTCAAGGGAGGATAGGTACAAATCAAAAACTACTAAATTTGATTTAACTAATACTGTTTGCTATTTCTGTAATAAAGCAGGACACATGATTGATGATTGCCCTTCCAAGAAGAGGGAATCGGGGAATCATGAAGACAAAATAATTTCAAGGGACAAGAAGAAATTTGAAAAAGGGTTTCTGGAAAAGAAGACCAGAACCTTGAGTGATTCTGACTCTAGCTCCTCAAAAACTGAGGAGGAAGAACTTATTGGCCTTATGACCAGCAATGAAGAAAACTAGGATGATAATAACTCTCCTAGAAAGGTATAAATCAGAGCTCCTCTATCCGCCTTTGATTCTGAATTAGTGGCAGATTCTTTGCATCATGATGGGGGGTTAGTCGGTTGCCAACAGCACATCCTCAAGATCTCATTATGAGATTGAGTCTGAGCTAATTCAGCAATATGAAACCTTGTGGAAAGCTTTCAAGAAAAACAAGATACTCCTCAAAGATCAAGCTAAGGAGTTGGACTCCTTGATAACTACCCGCTCTGAGCTCCAAGAGACTGCTGAGAAGCTAGCTGTTGTGAGCAAGGAAATTGACAGACTCAAGGAGGCCAAAAAGCTCAAGAATGCTGAACTGGCTCAGAAGAACAAGGTCATCAAGGACCTTGAGGAAATGCTGTTGGCTGAAAAGAAAATTGTAGCCAGCTTTTCAAAACCTAAGACTATACTTCCTATTATTGACAACTTCTCTACACCAATCAGAGCTGGTATAGGATTCAATAATGAAACAGTCAAGGGTAAAGCCTCTTATATGCAACCCTATTTCAAGAAGGTGTTGTTGGCGTCAAATTCCTTTGAACGGGATTCCTCATATAGTCATCTGACCAATTCATGCTCAGCAAGTGGTAGTAAGCCCTCTATTTCCAATAGAAGAGCAGGCTTTGGGCTAAGTGCTCTTAAGGCACCCCATGAGGAGATTCAGATGAAGAATCCAGGTCCCTTTGTCCATGGACTTGAAGCAACAACACTCAAAAGCAAAAAAAGGTTGTTCCTACAAAGCCTGTTCCCAAGAAGGTGAACCACAAGGTGGTGAGACCAGCTCCACTTCAGACTCACACCTGTGAGGTTCACCTAAACCTGTTAGGATAGTTTTCCCCACTCCTGCACACCATCATTGTCATCCCACTCAGATGGTGAGGCAGAAGAGAAGATACAATAGGTTTTAGTGCTGGTGTTGTAGGAAGGGGGATCACTTTGTCCTGGACTATTGGTTCAACCCAACATAACCTAATGCAAAGAGAGTACAGACCACCCAGTGTCATGGTGTCCCAGTTTATCCCCCTAACAGAAACCAAGGGCCCAAATAAATTTCGGTGCCTAAGGGAAAGTAATTTTTTTTGCAGGTGTGTCCAAATGCCAACAAATCTCCCATTTGGTATTTGGATAGTGGCTGCTCCAGTCATATGACTAGAATAAGGAGCTATCTAAGAAACTTCACCCATGTGGAGAATGGACCAACAGTGATATTTGGAGGTTCAGAAAAGGGGGTGACCAAAGGCTATGACAACATCTCAAATGGGTTAGTTACCATCACAAAGGTAACTTATGTGGAAGGTTTGAATCACAATCTCATAAGCATAAGTCAACTTTGTGGTCTAGGTTATGTCATTGTTTTCTACAAGGATAAGTGTCCAGTTAAGAAATTCTTGGACTCTGAGGCTACCTTAACTGGTACTAGGAGTGGAAATGTATATTGCTTAAATTTCTTTCAGCCAAATTCTTTCATACCTCTGTGTTTTGTGGCTAATGAGAAAGAGGATCTATGTGTTCAATGGCATAAGAGACTTGCTAACATTAATTACAAGACCATAGGAAAGCTATTTTCTCTAGATGTTGGAACAACCCTATTACTGATTTGGGCTAGGATTACTATTTATTGATTAGGACTCAAGTTGACCCCATTGTATAATCTAGGGTCAAGGTCTAAGTTGACTGAGTTAGATAGAACTTAGGAAAAATTCCAAGTTTCTTTGTTCAACGAACTCCATTCTGCGTTCGACGAACTCCTTCCTGGGTTCGACGAACGTCGTATTTTAGTTCGGCGAACTTGCCTCTCACCTCGACGAATTCAATCCTCAAGCTAGTTTAGCAAATTTCAATTCAGTTCGACGAACTCCAGATTCAGTTCGACGAACTCTAGATTCAGTTCGACGAACTCCAGATTGTGTTCGATGAATTAATTCAGTTCGACAAACTCAACTTTCAGCTCGACGAACTCAGCTTTCAGCTTGACGAATTTCTTCTCCAGCTTGACAATTTCTGGGATCAGTTATCTATTCTCTCTGAACTCAGATCAACTAATCAGCAACGGATCTATTCTATTATTTGGACTTATTCACTTATCAGATAAGTCAAGATTTGATCTTTCCTTTTATTATTCCTTTCCATTCTCTTCTTTCGAGAAACTAGTCATTGACATATATTGGAAAAGGATACTTTCATGGAAAAGGAAAATGAATTAAAGTATATTGCTGAATCAGATTGCAGTTCCAAGAATAATCATTTCAGATTATTTTATTCCTTATTTAGAAGATTTGATTTTTCAAATCAGTCAGATTTTAGTCTAAGGAAAAAGAGATATATAAGATATCAATCAAGGATATATCAGTATATAGAAAAAGAAAAGAGATACACCAGTGGATACAATAGAGAACAAAGAAGATATAGAAGATACTTAGAAAAATACTCAGAGATACAGAAATCATCATCTTCTACAGTAGCAATTTTCATTCCCTGAGAACTTCAACAATCCTCTCTCAGTTTCAGCTGCTAGTTCTTAATCTTCAAAGAGCAACAACAATCTGAGAAACTTTGTCTCTCAGATTCATCTGCTATCAAGGAAGATTTTTTATATTCAAGAGAAAGCTCCATCCTTCAACTGTCAAGAATTTCTATCAGACAGGTGGACCTTTACATCAACAATCCACTAGTCTTCTCTCAGCTTGTTGACAGAGATGAATTTCATAACCTTTTTGTTTACCCATTTTATTCCATCTTGTACAGGGTTCTAACTCCCTTCAAAAGTTAAACCTTTGGTGGCAGGGCACCTGATCAAAAACCTGTGTTTTAGTTTGAGCACCTGATCAAAAGCTCAGTGGTGTTTAGGCACCTGATCAAAAAATCCCAGTGGTGATAGGGCACCTGATCAAAAACCTAGTGGATTCCTACCAAGGGTGGTAGAAGAGTAGATGTACCCAGTTTGATTGGGGAACTATATAGATCCTTGTGTCTTCTGTAATTGTGTTTTTCTTTCTGTACTGTGCTGTGATTTTTGTTGTTTATTTTATTTTGTTTTTATACTCACTCTGTTACACATATATATATCACTATTTTAATTCTGCTATAAAATAAGTTAAAAACTTTTTAATACTCTATTCACCCCCCTCTAGAGTAAAGCAAAGATCTAATACCTCACTTTCACTAGACCTAGTCAGAAATGAACCCAATCTTAAGAGCATTAAGGAAGGTCCCTGTCATGCATGCCAAAATGGCAAGCAAACTAGGACCGGCTTCAAGAGCATCTCCATTAAAGACTCTTCTAGGGAAATATTTCTATTGCACATGGATCTATTTGGTCCTATGTCAGTTCACAGCTTAGGAGGGAAGGCTTACACTCTTGTGTAGTTGATGATTATTCCAAGTTCACTTGGGTATTCTTCCTTAAAAAGAAGTCAGATACCTTAGACATCTTGAAGAACTTTGTCAGGCAAATCCAGAATGAGATGAGTTGCGCTGTGGTCAAATTCAAAAGTGACCATGGTACAGAATTTCAGTCTAGAGCCATGACAGAATTCTGCCAAGAGCTGGGTATCTCCCAAGAATTTTCCTCACCTAGAACTCCTCAACAAAATGGAGTTGCAGAGAGGGAAAACAGAACCTTAATAGAGGCTAGCAGGACAATGTTAAGTGACTCCTCTCTACCAAAATACTTCTGGGCAGAGGCTATCAACAGAGCTTGTCATGTTATAAATAGGGCATCTATCATCAAAGTTCACCAGAAAAATCCCTATGAGCTGATGAAAGGCAAAAAACCTACATTATCCTACTTTAAAACTTTTGGGAGCAAATGCTATATACTCAATAATGGAAAATCCAAACTAACTAAATTTGCTGAGAAAGCAGTGAAGGTATTTTTGTTAGCTACGACTCCTATAGCAAATCATATAAGGTGTACAACATCAAACCCAAGCTATTGAAGAATCTGCACATGTTGTATTTGATGAGACTAGGCTTATTTATGGAGGATGGCCTAGTTCTTTGGTGGAGGCAGGTTCAGTAGAAAGGCTGGAAAAGCTATCCATTGAGGATAAGGCTGAAACCTCAGGAAGACGCAGAGACCATCCAGTGACAATAGAATTGGAAGAAGATGATGTAGAAGGATTGGAAACAGCTGAAGAACCTGCAATTGAAGAGATCCCAAGAACACTGCCTATTGTACTTAGGCAAATCAGACATCACCCTCAAGAGCAAATTATAGGGGATGTCAATCAAGGAGTGGTGATATGGAGCAGGGCTCTAAATGAAGCATTATACTTAAGTTTTCTTTCTCAAATTGAACCCAAGAAATTTGAGGAAGCAAATTTGGACCCATTCTAGATTGCTGCAATGCATGAGGAACTAAATCAATTTAAAAGATGCAAGGTATGGAAGTTAGTTCCCAGACCCCAAGGACACAAGATTATTGGAACCAAGTGGGTCTATAGAAATAAATTGGATGAGAATGGGGTTATTACAAAGAATAATGCAAGGTTGGTAGCAAAGGGATACAGACAGGAAGAGGGCATTGACTTTAATCATATAGTTGCCCATGTAGCAAGACTGGAGGCTATCATATTGTTCCTAGCCTATGCAGCCTATAAAGGATTCAAAGTTTACCAGATGGATGTGAAGTCAGCCTTCCTGAATGGTGACCTCATGGAAGAAGTATATGTAGAACAACCCTCGGGTTTTGTTGATTCTATTGGATCGATAGGCGCCCTTAGAGGGGGTGAATAAGGAAATAATTTTTTTTTATAAAATTAAGCTATTTACTAAATTGTTTTACAGCAAACGAGATCGAAATAACAATTTAGGTGAAAGAAGAAAATAATGTAATTTGCAATTTAGGAATTAACGCCAAATGAAAGAAATCAAGTAAACACAAATAGAGACATGATTGTATTATATAAAAAAGGTGTTTACATAAATTTGATTTCAATATTGCTAGAAATCAGAGGCGTACAAATACAAAAACTTTTTCCTTTTTTATATTGACTCGTATCCCCACGAACCGGTTGGCTTTAGCCAATCCTTCCCCGGATATGGCCTCAAGCCTCTCTATCCAATCCTTCCCCGAATATGGCCTTGAGCACCCCTAGATCTAATCACCTAGACCTAGTCGACAACACACGCGGCGAATTCCCCCTAAGCTGCGCAAGGACCTAGTCGCCAACACAAGGCGATTTACCTATAAAGATTCACAATAAAGAAATAATACAAATAAAACTCTCTCTATGAGATTTTCTGGAGTTGATGATGAAGGACCGTTGTAGTATAAGCGAGGTTGAAGCGATCATTCTTTGGATGCAGCGTGAAGGCTTCCTTCTCCAGAAATCTTTTTTAGCTTTGAGTGGGAGAAGACTTTTCGGCAGAGTAACAACACTTGAATTTTGGCACTTGTATGCTCTCTGGGATGAGGATGCTAAAATGAGAGAGAAAGCTTCAATTTATAGAGCTTGGAGATAGCGCACCTGCCCTAGCTCCTAACGCCTGTGATAACATTCATGTAGATACGGTTACAAAACCGCCGTGGTGTGGCGTTGTTCATGATCTGTAGATAGCATCAGGCGATAGCTACTAGCGTCTGCGGTAGCGCTAACGCCTGCGGTAGCGCTAACGCCTGCGGTAGCTCCTAGCGCTGTAGGTAGTGCTCTAGTTCAGAAATTTTGTTTCAAGCTGCTTTCTACCTGTGGAGTATTGCACCTATAGTTCATGCACACTATAAACACAGGACAAGCAAGATCAAATACAATATGGGATTTGTTATTCTCAAAGAATGTGTTGTGACACATATGTCCAACTATCTCCCCCTTTTGATAATAATAAATTCTCTTAGAAAGAAATCAACAATAGTGTATATAGTATATGATAAGTGAGACAAAAGTGCATACAATAGTATATGATAAGCATGAAAATTGTGCATACTCCCCCTATCTTAATGCTCCCCCTACATAAAAGCAATTTATGTTTTACTCCCCCTAAATGGTAGATTACATGAATTATTCTCCCCTTAATCTTCTAGGTTTCTCCTCTAGAGTTCTTCAATTAATATCCCCCTTTTGGTATTATAAAAAGAAGGTGGGGTAAGGGAAGTAAGGAGGCATTCTTTAGGAATTATAAATCATGATCGAGCTTTTATAATATAGGTAATGATAAAGAGTGTAAGCATAGTATATATGAGATTTCAACTAAATAAATAAGAGTTTTAAGCAAGCGGAAGATTATAAGAAACATCTTTTTTTTGTAAGCATGAAAATCATAAGTATAAATATGAGTTTAAGTTCAAAATGTAAAGATGTTTTAATCTTTTTGAAATATCATAGTTTTTCATAAAGTTACCAAGCATGAAATGAATATATCAAAAAGAGAATATACTACAATGTTACTTAATTTCAAGTTGTAGGAGATAACAAACATTGTAGAGACCATGCTAGGTTATCTAGTGCATTTCTTATATAAAGAGTAGTATAAATAATGCATCAGAATCCAATACTCATGAGAAGAAGTGTTATGAAAGGTAATGATGTGCACATAAGTGTATTTTGAGTAATGTTAACAAGTGATTTAAATCACAAAATACAAGACATATGTAGAATAAAGTGCACAATAAAACACAAGTATATTAACTTTCACACACTTTAATGCACATATTTTTAAAAAAAATGGTGTAATAACCAAGGTTTGCACAAGACACTTTAATATTCTTTTGAAAGTGCACAGTGTGCCTCTGAGAATCCTCCAGAGGGGGGTGAATAGAGATTTAAAATATTTCTATCCTAACTGTGAAAACAATAATAAAACCTAAGTATTATGCTCCAACAAATACTCACACGGAATAAAACAGTGCTGAAAAGTAAAGCAGTAAAACAATAAAAGTAATCTAAGCTATATGGGACAGCATAGAAAATAAACAATCCAGAAGACACAAAATGTGGGTAGTCCTCTCCTCTACTAACTGGCAGGAATGCACCACCTGTGCCTGAGTCTTTTGATAATGAGACTCTCAAAACCACTGATCTTTTGATGAGATCATGAACCAACCAGATATTTTGATAAGGAGATCTTGAACCAACCACATCCTTTGATAAGGAGATCTTGAACCACTGAATCCTTCAGAGAGGGATTCTCAAAACTCTTTTACAGTTGGGAATGAGAAGGAGAAAGAAAGGGGAGAGGAAGAAGAATTTTGTTCTCATAATTCTTATGAAGCCTGTATGAAGAACGACTTCTATAATCTTTCACTGGATCTGCTAATGATGAACTCCTGCTTATGATGGTGATAATTTGTAGGAGCTATGTTTGTCAGGTCCTTTATCTTCTTTCTGATTGAACTCTGGCTGCTATGAGATATTAATGCTGAGCAGCCTTGTTCTGTTTTGCAATAAGAGAGGGAGAGCAGCTGTTCTTTGTTCTTTGTATTTTCTCTCTTAGGGTTCCTAAGGAGGAAGAAGAAGAGGAAGCCCTTATTCAAAAACTTTAGCCGATTGTGTTAAGTGCTCTGTCTTTCTCTTTCTTTTCATGCCTTTTATTGTCGCTCTTCAATTTGAATTAATTTCCTTTTCTAGTGGTGCTGAAAAGGTATTCTGCATAAGACAATTTCTCTTTCTTTCCTACTTTAATTCCCAACCCGTCCACCAACAATAAGCTTGTTTCCAAGAAAGCTTTTCTGTCCTCTTAAATCCTTCTTTCCATTAGAGGCAATTAATGAGCTGTTGGAGAACGGTCTTGAATGAGGTGGGCCATGAGAGAGGGTCCAAAATGACAGTTGAAAAGGTTTCCTTTTCAGACTGTATTTGACGAAGCGTCGAGTTATCTTCCTCTCTTATCGACGCACGAGTTCTTGTAGGAGCTGCTTTGAATTCATCCTTGCTCTGATTGAACATAGATAGTCGACGTTGTGTCGATACCCTATCGACATAACCATTGAGTTGATGGCATGGCTCTGAACTTCATCATCTGTGTCGATTTATTGTTGACATTGCATCGACTTCAAATGGCTTCGACAGCTTCTTTCTTCTGCGTTGAATTAAAGTAGAAGCTGCGTTGACTTCACAAAGTACATCGACAGATCCATGGCCTCTACGTCGATATCTATTCGATGTAACATTGACTTGACTCACTTCGACAGAAGATATGTGTTGCTTGGACTTCTAGTCAGAGTAGCGTCGACATCCATTCGATGTTGCATCAATTTCTATTAGACGCAAATATTAACTCCACCAAATTTGTGCTTCTCTTGATATGGTCTTGACACCGTAGGTTGAGTGTGACATCCTAAGACATCTAATGACCAGATTACCCTCACTATATAATGAGTAATTGAAACCTAATAGTTAAAATCTCTTTTAGATAATTTGTTAAGTTAAATCTAAGGGGTTTTTCCCAACAATCTCCCCCTATTTATCTTAACAAATTTTACAGTTTTATTTAAAGTGATTTAACACAGTTTTTGTATAACCAATACATACAAGATAATATGATCACAGAATAAGACATAGTTGAAATCATAAATAATCCTATTCATTTGTCAAGAGATATCATTTGTTCTTCTCACCATAGTGTTATTTTCCAGAACACAATAATCACAGAGTACCTTAGCTTTAGGAATCCTTCTCAGGAGATTTTCTTTTTCTTGAAAACACTTTCACCTTCCTTTGAGCAATATTCAGAGGCTCATCATCTTCTGTAGTAACATCTTTGGGAAGCTCCCCCTGAATACCTTCAGCCTGCCGGGCAGCTTCCTGAGTAATCTTAGCTACTTTATCTAGCAGATTTTCATTCTGAAGTTCCCCCTGAACTTATGCTATGCTCATATCTTTCATCTCTGTATTCAGATTTCTTTGAGATTCTGAAGCAGGCCCCCCCTGAATATCTGGGTGCTCCCCCTGATTTGCTGGAGTGGGCTCCCCTTGGATATCTGGGAGCTCCCCCTGATTTGCTGCAGTTGTTTCCTCCTTATTCTGATTCTCTGGAATAGGCTCCCCCTGGACCTGTGCACTTTGAAAGATAGTCACTTTTTCAAGAGCAGGGGCTTCATCAACATCACCTTTATCTTGTCCACTCAAATCTAGGACAGGTCTTTCTTCCTCCAAAATATTCCCCCCCTTCTTAACCTTGCTGGCCAGAGAGGTTAAGAATTCATTTATAACCATGGAGAAAGACACAAACTCCTTGAGACCCTGGAGGGATCTTTTTGAATCTAACAGCTCAGCCTCCATCTGGGAGTACTTCCTATCAAATTTTCTTGCTTGGGATTCCACCAGGTCTGCAAATGTAGATGAAGCAAGGGCCACAACTTTGGAGATGACCTGCTCAAGTTCAATTGGGGGGATATATGATGTAGAGAGAGGAGGTGAGTCTTCTTGGATAGGGGAGAGAGTATGATAGTGATGGAGAAGGCCACCACGACGACCAACTTGGTGATGAAGATGACGTCCATGGCGCACTTGGTGATCATGGGGTAGTGGCGGAAGATGATGATGATCTGCCGGCCAAAGACTTGCGGCGTCGTAGCGGTCACGGCTACAATCTTCGCCCACACAACAAGATTTAAATTTATTTTATCTTGCTAGTTTATGGTCTGCATTTATCTATTTATGTGGTTTGCATTTAACTATTTTAATTCTGTCATTTTGAACTTGTGGTGTGCGTTTAGCCACTGTTTATGGGCTGCTAATAGCCCCTTGGATGTAAGCCTAAGGCCAAAACTCTATCTATGTCATTTAGAATATTATTGAAATCAATCAAGACTTTTCCTAAACCTAAATTTCCTCTCTCCCTCTCTCTTTCTCATTGCCGCTGCCCAAGGGGTCTCCCTCTTGCTTCTAGGTTTTGGCCGACTCTCTCTCTCTCTTCTCCCTTCCTCCCCAATATCTCTTCAAGTCTAATCCTCCACCACCCTTCATCTCTCTAGTTTTCCTCTCATCCACGGCTCCATCCCAATAATCTCTCAAAGTTTCACGTGCAAGAAGAAAGGCTTGGGTGATCTCCTACGGCCTGAAGCGGGAAGGCGGGCGTGTTCATCATCCTTGGTGCACTTTCTGTGGATCTCGAGGGAAGGGTTGTTATTTCTTGTGGATCCAAATAATCTTGGATCTACGATTCCGAGAGGGGTAACGAAAATTCCTACTCAAGAGATTTTCCCTTCATTGATAGTCTTGTGGTGGACGATTTTTGCGTGGATTTTCGAAGCCTTAAGTTTCGCGGTATTTCTCATAATAGAATTGTGATTTTCGATTGGTTTTCCAATATATCTCGAGAGAATTGGCGACCCTCACACTTTTTCTAGTTGGGATAGATCCTACCACTTTCGAATCGTGATTTCTTTGGTGGATCTATTTTGGTACAACTCAAAGCTCGTCGGAACCAATATTGTTCCTTTTAGACGGAGAGGATTTTGGCCAATAGCCATTCTCTGAACCATTTGCGGTGCGGCTACCCATACGATAGCGTGAGAGATAAATAAAATCTATTGTGATTGCTGCATTTCGTTAGTGTGTGACAAAGAGGGCGTAGAACATAACGAGAGTCGTCGATTCGCCATCCGTGTAGGATCGTCTTGGACGGGCCTACATTAGATAGGTTTCAGGTGAGAAATGAATTGGTGGTGGTGGAGGTGGAGCAATCTGATAATCTGGGGTGACAGTGGATGGTAGTTGATGGGGTATTTGAGGAGATGGCTCTGGGGCTGAAGATGATTGGTGTTGTTGTTGTTGTTGTGGAGCTGGAATATCTTCCTGAGAGGGATCTGGAATAATGTCCAGTGGTGGGATATTATCCCTTAGGGGATCTGGTATTTGCCTTTCAGAATCTTGAGGAGGAGGAGAGGGAGGAGGTGAGGCTGGAGCTTGACCATGCTTCAAGATTTGCCTGGTCCACTTAGAAAAGATCCCAATATTAATCCTTTTCCCAGGAGGAATGGGAACTCCTTTTGATTTGCAGATACTTGGGTAGTGTTGGAAGAGCACTTGGCTCATTATTCTCATGTAAGAATTTTCTTTATGGGCATACTTATGCCCAATCATTCTGAGGAGTAACTTCCCCTACTTTATCTTTTTCTTTAGAACTAAAGCTCCCATTATTTGAAGGTGTTGCTTTGGAACAACATCACGTGCTGATATTTTATATAGCAGCACCTTCCCTACAATGTCTGTAAGGAACCTATATTCTTCCCCAAGATCAATCTTCTTTAGATTGATGATCTTATCTTTCTTGAACTGCATGATCTCCAAAGCCCTCTTGGTCTCTTCCCCTGATAATTCATCTGACTCATTTCCAGGAAGAAGATCATATGTTTGGTTCAATATCTCCTCTATTATCAGTACATCTGTGTCAGACACCTTTCCCTTGAGGGTTCCATCCCCTTCTATTTGCACACTAACTTTAAACTCAGTCAGTTCAATATCTAGGATCTTGAAACTTGAGGATATCAGCTTGATTCAGCCAGCATCTTGAAATAGGCCAAGAATGGCCTTAAAGCTTTCGGCCGAAGCATTGAACGAATCAATGTCGACGTCAAATCCTGAGTTGACCTTGGGTGGAGCCATTTGAACGATGGTACCTGCAAACAAAGAGAGAAAGAGAGAGAGACAGAGGGAAGATGATGCGAGAAAGCTGGAGAAGAGGGGAACAAGAGAGCAAAGAGAGGAAAATTTGAAAGCTTAAAGGTTTCGACGCAGTAATAGCTTAAAAGCAGATGAATCGATGCAACTTAGGGTTTAGGTTGACGCACCGTCGATACAACTTAGTATTTGGCACGCAAAAATAAATCGAGAATGCTTTCAGAAGTAAGTCTGCGCGTGCGGTAATATCGACATTGCGTCGATTGGTATTCGATGCAACTACGAGATTGTTTAGCAGGCATTAAATCGACGGAGTCCTGTCGATGCTACGTAGATTTCAACTCGACGTGGCTTCGATTGTTACCAGCAATCAATAAGTCGACGTATGCGTCGAAATGAACTTGATGCAGCGACGAATTTTATTCAAATTAACCACTCTGAGTGCTTCTTGACGCTGGCGTCGAGTAGAAGTCGATGGTACGTCGACTTCTATTCGACGCACCTCTGAATGAACAGATCTATTTCCTTTGAAAATTCTTGTTGTTTTTCCCAGCAATTATATGTATTGAAAATAGATTATAATATAAATTTAATAAACATTAAGGAAGATTCAAGGCAGAAATTACTCCCTTGAATAAATCTTGTTCCTTAATCAAGACCTACATCTTTCTTCCCACTCCATTTTCTCCTGAGTGGGACCCTACCTAACCCTGCACAAGTAATTCAAATATTAGAAGGGACCCAGGTTACCTTGGGCCCTTTTCTTTTACCATTGTAGGGTTCAATGAAAGAATAGAAAGGTCTTTCATGATACCCTTTTGGATGATAAGGAATGGGTTTCCCAAACCTATGTTTGTTATCCTGCTACTTGAAATGTGTGTAGAATGTATCTAAGTATAATAGGTCTGCAGAATGTCTAATTATTCGCATTCTGGTTTTAGTTCTTTGATTGAGATTCACAGGATTTTTCTAAGTTGTTTTTTCCTTAGAGTTTTCTTTTCACTAGCTGGATTAACTCTATTGAATGTAGTGATTTTATCTAGATGATGGTTATTTATGGATTTTTCTACAGGATGTTTGCTTAGTATTCCTTGTTGATTATTAACATTCATTCTATTGAATATTGTAACTTTATCGGGGTGATCATGTATTTCTTCACAGATTTCACTATTTTCACTTACTTGATCCTCACTAGATCCAACAAAAATTACTGGAATTTTCCAGGCAGGTCTCCTAGAGACATCTGTGCTAGTGAATGGGTCTGCTCCTAAACCAAGATGTTTAAATCTCATGTTGAGATTTTGTGTGATGTCTTTGAGTTTTTGACTCCTCCCATTGAGTGAGTCTTCAAAGGCCTTTGCCTTTGTAAGCTCTTCCTTGAGTTTTAGATTTTCAGCCTTTATTTCATCTACTTGTTTTCTTAACTCTCCTACCTCAATCCAGAGTTGATTATCATAGGAGTGATTTTCATCTATCCTTTTACTTTTCAGTTCTTTTAATTCTTTCCTAAGTATTTTTGTTTGATTTTCTGCTTCTAATTGGTCTTGGCAGAACTCTTTAAAGCAAATTTTAAATTCATTGGAAGAGAAATCAAAATTATCAAAGTATGATACCTGATCTTCTTCACTATCTGAGGAGGCCCCCAAAGCCATCAGAAAAAATTCCTCAACAGTACCTTCCTGTTTACTTTCAGATGATGAGGATGACTCAGATTCTGATTCACACCAAGTTTTAGTTAGGAAACTTCTTCCATTCTTCTGAACCTTCTTATCATCAGCACTTTCTTCAGCTAGTCTGATCATTGTATCCCACATTTCTTTTGTAGACTGGCATTCAGCCACTTCCTAAAATATGTCATCTGATAGAGTGGGCAGTAGTATGTTCATAGCCTTAACATTATAGGCTTCTGCATTCTTTTTAGCCTGTGTCCACTCATTCCTTGGGATAGCCTCCAGTGTTGAGGCTCCACTGGTATCTTGTCTGAGTGGAGCTGGAGGACCTGAAATCATAACATCAAAGATGTCGTCATCAATAAAGTTCATGTAGATTTTTATTCTGACCTTCTAGAGTGTGAACTTATTCAAGTTACACACTGGGGGTCTTATGGAAGCATAATCCTTAGTACTCATTTTCTTGATATATTATGTTTGTAATAAAGATAAAATAGTAGGAGGTCTTTTTTATCAAGGTGTTAACCTTTAGAAGATCAACCTCCCTCTGATACCAATTGAAAGTGCACAGTGTGCCTCTGAGAATCCACTAGAGGGGGGTGAATAGAGATTTAAAATATTTCTATCCTAATTGTGAAAACAATAATAAAACCTAAGTATTATGCTCCAACAAATACTCACACAGAATAAAATAGTGCTGAAATGTAAAGCGGGAAAACAGTAAAAGTAATCTAAGCTATATGGGACAGCACAAAAATAAATAATCCAGAAGACACAAAGATTTTAAAGAGGTTCCCCAAAATGTGGGTAATCCTCTCTTCTACCACCTAATAAGAATGCACCACATGTGCCCGAGTCTTTTGATAAGGAGACTCTCAGAACCACTAATCTTTTGATAAGGAGATCATGAACCAACCAGATCTTTTGATAAGGAGATCTTGAACCAACCAGATATTTTGATAAGGAGATCTTGAACCACTGAATCCATTGGAAGAGGGATTCTCAAAACTCTTTTACAGTTGGGAATGAGAAGGAGAAAGAAAGGGGAGAGGAAGAAGAATTATGTTCTCAGAATTCTTATGAAGCCTGTATGAAGAACAGCTTCTATAATCTTTCACCGGATCTGCTAATGATGTACTCTGGCTTATGATGGTGATAATTTGCAGGAGCTATGTTTGTCAGATCCTTTATCTTCTTTCTGATTGAACTCTGGCTGCTATGAGATATTGATGATAAGTAGTCTTGTTCTGTTCTGCAATAAGAGAGGGAGAGCAACTATTCTTTGTTCTCTGTATTTTCTCTAATAGGGTTCCTGAAGAGGAAGAAGAAGAGGAAGCCCTTATTCAAAAACTTTAGCCGATTGTGTTAAGTGCTCTGTCTTTCTCTTTCTTTTCATGCCTTTTATCGTCGCTCTTCAATTTGAATTAATTTCCTTTTCTAGTGGTGCTGAAAAGGTATTCTGCATAAGACAATTTCTCTTTCTTTCATTCTTTAATTCCCGACCCGTCCACCAACAATAAGCTTGTTTCCAAGAAAGCTTTTCTGTCCTCTTAAATCCTTCTTTCCATTTGAGGCAATTAATGAGTCGTTGGAGAATAGTCTTGGGTGAGGTGGGCCATGAGAGTGGTTCCAAAATGACAGCTAAAAAGGTTTCCTTTTTAGACTATATTCAACATAGCGTCGAGTTATCTTCCTCTCTTATCGACGCACCTTTGAGTTCTTGTAGGAGCAGCTTCGAGTTCATCATTGCTCGGATTGAACTTAGCTAGTCAACGTTGCGTTGATTCCCTATCGATGTAACCATCGAGTTGATGGTATGGATCTGAACTTCATCATTTGCGTCGAATTGTTGTTGACGTTGCGTCGACTTCAGATGGCTTCGACAGCTTCTTTCTTCTGCGTTGAATTGAAGTAGAAGCTACGTCGACTTCACAAAGTACTTCGATATGTCCATGGCCTCTACGTCGATATATATTCGACGTAATGTCGAATTGACTCACTTCGACAGAAGATATGTGTTGCTTGGACTTCTAGTCAGAGTAGCATCGACATCCATTCGATGTTGCGTCGATTTCTATTCGACGCAAATATGAACTTCACCAAACTTGTGCTTCTCTTGATATGGTCTTGACACCCTAGGTTGAGTGTGACATCCTAAGACATCTAATGACCAGATTACCCTCACTATTCAATGGGTAATTGAAACCTAATAGTTAAAATCACTTGTAGATAATTTGTTAAGTTAAATCTAAGGGGTTTTTCCTAACATCTTTCCCAGGTGCTCAACCTCACAATGCTTATGAAGACTTATCAGGTGGTTCAAGTAGTGCTTGGTGGAGTTATATTTGTCTATTTTTTTGTTCACTTTTGTGAGAAAACATTATCCGAATACACTTGTTTTGCAAACCTAACACAATTTTTAAACTCAACCACTTTTCTTAATTTCTTAAGTGCAATTTAAATGTAGTGTAGGTAATAAACTTATGCAAGTTTTAATTCATTGTACAATTACAATACACAAACAATCAATTTTTAGATTTAAAAATACATGTAGATTACCAAAATAAGTTAGTGAAAAGGTATCATTATCAATCACAAAACATTTACTTATACTTAGAGGCATGCTAAGTTTGGTTCTACACATATTTTTCAATACAATTGATGCACTTAATTAGATATATCAAAGCATGATAAGAAAAATAATGTTTATAGTAATTTGAAGGAATAAATTTTAATATTGTAAATAATTCTAAATAATAGAATTCATACAGTTTGTTTTTGTTGTTTTGAAATTTTTAATGAAAGTAAAACAGAAAAACAAAAACATATTTTTGTATATTTGAATTTTGAATTTTTGTAGTTGATTTTCCATAATATTAATAAAACAAAAATAACAAATGTCAGAAATACAAAACAAAGTAGTATATATAAACTAACATAATTTTAAAGATTTTTAGAAATTTTAAGAAAAAGAAAAATTGAACACTCATGCTAGCGTCGGCGCTAGCTCTAGCACGACAAACAGTAAGTGAAATTTTGAGAATTTTAAAATTCTGTTTTTTAATATTTATTAAGAGTCTTAAGAGTAGTCTTATGCAGAAATTTTGTAATTTTTGGAGATGTCTTGATTGCTCAAATTACATAAAACTTTAGCGTTTTTCATATAACTCATCCTAAGATGTCTAAGACTCCTAATTCCAACCTTAACATTTGAAACCTTGCATCGAGAAGAGGTTTAGTGAATATATCAGCAAGTTGAGAGTCTGTGCCAATGAAGCCTATTCTAACATTTTCCTTTTTAATATGATCCCTTATAAAATGATGACGTACATCTATATGTTTGGATCTAGAATGGTGTACCGGATTATTTGTAAGATCAATGGCACTTTTGTTGTCACATTTTAATTCAATATTTTTTAGATAAAAACCAAAGTCCTCTAGAGTTTGGCTCATCCATAGCCCTTGTGCACAACAACTCCCTAGTGCAATGTATTCAGCCTCCGTGGTGGAGAGTGTAACCAAATTTTGTTTCCTACTAGACCATGCAACTAATGAAGGTCCTAGAAAATGGCAAGTACTGCTACTGTTTTTTCTATCAAGTGAGAATTCGGCGTAGTCCGAATCGGAATAGCCGTGAAGTGTAAATGAATTATTGTGCGAGTGCCATAATCCTAATCTAGTTGACCCAATTAGATATCTAAAAATATGTTTTACCGCTTTTAAATGAGATTCTTTTGGATTGGCTTGAAATTGAGCACATAAACATACGACAAACATAATATCGTGTCTAGTTGCACTTAAATAAAGTAGAGATCCTATCATACCTCTATATAAAGTTTGATCAATTGAAATTCCCAATTCATCCTTTTCTAATTTTAGTGATGCACTCATTGGTGTAGAAGCATGTTTAAGGTTTTCAAATCCAAAGCGTTTAAGCATATCAAAGACATATTTAGTTTGAGATATAAAAATACCATCATTTCTTTGTGATATTTGAAAACTAAGAAAATAAGAAAGTTCTCCTACTAGACTCATTTCAAATTCATTTTTCATCACTAAAATAACATCATTACACAACTCTTCATTAGTAGATCCAAAGATTATATCATCAACATATATTTGCAAAATAATCATATCATCATTATTGTGCTTAATGAAGAGAGTATTATCAGCACTTCCCATAATATAACTGTGCTTTAATAAAAATGATGTAAGTCTTTCATACCATGCACGGGGCGCTTGTTTTATACCATAAAGCATTTTTTCTAGTATATAAACATGATTGAGAAATTTTTCACTAATAAAATTGGGGGGTTGTTCAACATAAACTTTTTCTTTTACAAACCCGTTTAGAAAGGCACTTTTTACATCCATTTGAAATAGTTTTATTCTTTTAAAGCTTGCAAATGCTAAAAAAAATCGTATAGATTCCAATCTAGCAACGGGTGCAAAAGTTTCATCAAAATCTATCCCCACCATTTGTGAATATCCTTGTGCTACTAAGTGTGCCTTATTTCTAGTGATTTTAGACTCACCATCTAATTTATTTTTAAAAAATCCATTTTACACCTACAACCGGGTGATTAGATGGTCTTTCTACTAATTTCCAAACATTATGTCGCTAAAATTGTTCTAACTCTTCATTCATAGCTAAAAACCAAAATTCATCATTTAAAGCGGTAAATATGGTTTTTGGTTCTATTTCGGAAACAAAACATATATTTGAATAAGATTCATAAATAGAAGAGCGAGTTCTTATCCAAATAGATGGTTCACCAATTATTAGCTCTCGTGGGTGATCCTTTGTAAATTGCAAGATGCTTGGAGGCACATAATCATCTTCCTTGGCCTCCTCTTTCTCTTCTTTGGAAGGTTCCTCATCACCATGCTCCAAAGGTGGTAAGAGATCATCCTCTTTGCCTGCGGAAAGTCTTTCTACATAAGGAACAAGCTCATCAAATTTCACATTAATCGACTCTTCAACTTTACTAATTCTTTTATAAAAAATTCTATAAGCTTTACTAGTTGAAGAGTATCCAAGAAAAGTTCCTGCATCGCATTTTTCATCAAACTTTCCCAAGTTATCTTTAGTATTCAAAATAAAACATTTACAACCAAAAACTTTGAAGTAAGATTCATTAGGCTTCTTTTGAAAATAAAGTTCATATGGTGTGTGATTAAGAGATGGGTGAAGCATGATTCTATTCATAACATAACATGAGGTATTTATGGCTTCAGCCCAAAAGGACTTAGGCAATTTATATTCACGTAGCATAGTGCGTGCTAGTTCTTGAAGTGTCATATTCTTTCTTTCTACAACACCATTTTATTGTGGTGTGCGTGGTGCGGAGAACTCATGTTTAATGCCTAACATATCACAAAAAGAAGTAAACTTTTCAATTTAAAATTCTCCTCCATGATTCGAGCGAATGCATTTAATTTTTAAATCACTTTCATTTTGAATACGAGTACATAATTTTGCAAATTTGCAAAACGCATCGGATTTGGATGAGAGAAATAGAGTCCAACAATATCTTGAAAAATCATCTATTAAAACATATGTATATGATCTACCACCAAGACTTGTGGTGCTAATGGGACCAAAAAGATCCATATGAATTAATTGCAAGGGTCTTGTAGTAGAAATTAAATTTTTTACTTTTGAAAGAGGATCTAGTAAATTTACCTTTTTGACATGATGAACAAAGTGAAGGTAAAGTTCCATTTAACCTAGACAATCCTCTAATTAAATCACTTTTGACAAGTTTTACAATAAGCTTTGTGCTAGCATGTCTTAGCCGTCTATGCCAAAGTTCTAATTCATCATTTTTTGTGTTAAATCATTTTATAGAGGATTTAGAAAGATCATGAAATGAAACTATATAAACATTATGTATTCTTGGTGCAGTTAGTAAAGTATCGTTCGTAGAAGGATTGGATATTTTGCATAAATTAGTAGAAGATTCAAATAAAACATCTAATCCTTTATCGCATAGTTGGCTAATAAAAATTAGATTGTGTTTTATCCCTTTCATATAAAGAACATTAGATATAGTAAAGGACTCATTACCAACTGTACCAATTCCCATGATCCTTCCTTTTCCGTTATCGCCAAACGTCACGATCCCTCCCTTCTTCTTTTTTAGGCTACAGAACTTTGCTTTATTGCCAGTCATGTGCTTAGAGCATCCAGAATCCAAGTACCACATGTATTCATTATCCTTAGACTTCCTACACATCTAGAAAGAAGATGAGAGTAAAGATCCAGATACCCAAGCTGTACCACCCATAAAATTAGTGGAAGCTTTAGGTGAATAGATTTGCTTTAAAGTAGTTTGTTTCACTTTCCTGCAAGAACTAGACGTGTGACCTAACCTATACAAGTTTACACACGATATAAAGGGGTTTGAGACCCTTTTCTGGAATTTTGTGTTATTCTTGCTGGAAGGAATTAGAT
This sequence comes from Dactylorhiza incarnata, assembly GCA_033032865.1. NCBI lineage: Eukaryota > Viridiplantae > Streptophyta > Magnoliopsida > Asparagales > Orchidaceae > Dactylorhiza > Dactylorhiza incarnata. The sequence continues at coordinate 234,965 of JAWHQI010000377.1, forward strand.
TTATAGAAGAAAAAAAATTTGTAAAAGAAAATAATGGATTTTTGTATTAGGTGCTAGCGCCGGTGTTAGTGACTAGAGCCGGGCGGTAGATCTCACCACGATATCTGAGCCCAAATTTTCTAGAACCATAGCACTGGTTCCTTAAAATCATATCTAGTGATTTTTGGCCTATTCCAAATTTTTTAATGGCCATGGTGAGATCATGAACTTGTGCTTTAAGTGATGAAGTTTCTTTCACAAGCATGACACACCTATTTTCAAAACCTTTTTTATTATTTTTAATTTGCAAAAGAGAGGCTTCTAATTTTCTTTCTAATTCCCCCTTCTCTTTTGAAAGAGTTTTGGCATGGGAGAGGGCTTTAGAAAGAGAATCTTCAATATCTTTTGTCATTTTAATGGAGTGATCACACTCTTGACAAGAAACCTTTCTTTTTTCTAAAACAATTAATTTTTTGGAAAGCTTTTGATTTTCTTTAATTAGAGATTCATTTTCACGATTCAATAAAATGCTATTTTTCATATTTTTATCAAAAGCTTTGCAAGTTTCAAGAAATTCATTAAAAAGTTCATCATAAGTGGGAGGAGTTACCTCACTGTCGCTAAGAACACTGGTATCATCGTCGTCGTTTCCATGTCCCATGAGGCACATGTTTGCTTCCTCATCTTCGCTTGATGAAGACCCGCTTGATTCTTCGGAGGAGGAGTCATCTCATGTTTTAGCTTTTAGCACCTTCCTCTTTTCCTTCCCTTTGTTCCGCTTTTCCTTTTTCTCCTTCAAAAACTTTGGGCACTGGCTCCAAATATGCCTGGTCATCCTGCAATGATAGCATTCCGGTGGAGGACATTCTTCTTCATCGTCGCTCTCCTTTTCCTTCTTTGAAGATGACCCTTTCCATCTTCCATCCATTTGGAGATATTTCTGGAAGGTGTTTCTCCTTTCCAAATTTCTCATGAACTTCCGGAAATTCTTTAACAATAGACTTTCTTCATCTTCATCCTCATCCTCTTGACACTCCTTCTTTGATTTTAGTGTCAACGCCTTCTTCTTTAGCTCCTTATTGTATTCATCGTATTGGATCTTGAGTTCTTCCTCATGGGTTTTGAGATTCCCATTGAGGCTCTCAACCTGGAGCGTTCTTAGATTGTGCGAATCTGAGATAGCCGTCACCTTCGGATTGAATTTTGGAGGAAGAGATCGAAGAATCTTTCGGACCAAGTCACCGTTGGAGAAGGTCTTTTCAATTTCTTTGGAGGCATTGACGATCTTGGTGAAGCGTGTGTACATTGCATCAATATCTTCGCTTTCATCCATCCGAAACTTTTTATATTCTGACTCCAGTTTGAAAAGTTTTGAATCTTTAACCTGCGATGTACCTTCATGAGTAATTTCCAAATAATTCCAAATTTCATATGCAGTAGTACATGCGGAAATTCTAGTAAATTCATTTCTATCTAACGCACAAAATAAAGCATTCATGGCCTTGACGTTATTTTTGCATTTAAGTTTATCCCTATCCTCCCATTTATCTTTTGGTTTTTCTAGTGTTATCTCTCCAACTACAATTGTAGGAGGAGAGTATTCCTCTTCTATCATATTCCATACCTCAATATCAAGGCTCATATTAAAACAACGCTACCTATTTTCCCAATAATTATAATCTGACCCAGTAAATAGTGGAGGTCTACTAATTCCCTGACCCTCTAAAAAAGCGAGATCATAAGACGCCATTATTCTTGGTTTTTAAACTAATTTGGAATAACCTTCCTCTGATACTACTTGTTGGATCGATAGGTGCCCTTAGAGGGGGGTGAATAAGGGAATAAAAAACTTTTAATAAAATTAAGCAATTTACTAAATTGTTTTAAAGCAAACGAGTTCAAAATAATAATTTAGGTGAAAGAAGAAAATAATGTAATTTACAATTTAGGAATTAACACCAAATGAAGGAAATCAAGTAAACACAAATAGAGACATGATTGTGTTATATAAAAAAGGTGTTTACATTAATTTGATTTCAATATCGCTAGAAATCGGAGGCGTACAAATACAAATACTTTTTCCTTTTCTATACCGACTCGTATCCCCACGAACCGGTTGGCTTTAGCCTATCCTTCCCCGGATATGGCCTCAAGCCTCTCTAGCCAAGCCTTCCCCGGATATGGCTTGAGCATCCCCTAAATCAATTCACCTAGACCTAGTCGCCAACACACGCGGTGAATTCCCCCTAAGCCGCGCAAGGACCTAGTCGCCAACACAAGGTGATTTACCTATAAAGATTCACAATAAAGAAATAATACAAATAAAAACTCCCTCTGTGAGATTTTCTAGAGTTGATGATGAAGGACCGATGCAGCATAAGCAACGTTGAACCGATCGTACTTTGGATGTAGCGTGATTGCTTCCTTCTCCAGAAATCTTTTTTAGCTTTGAGTGGGAGAAGACTTTTTGGCAGAGTAACAACACTGGAATTTTGGCACTTGTATTTTCTCTGGGATGAGGATGCCAAAATGAGAGAGAAAGTTTCTATTTATAGAGCTTCGAGATTCCGCCCGCGCTAGCTCCTAACACGTGCGGTAGCATTCGTGTAGAGATGGTTACGAAACTATCGCGGTGTGGCGTTGTTCACGATCTAGAGATAGCGTCAGGTGGTAGCTACTAGTGCCTACGGTAGCGCTAACACCTGTGGTATCTCCTAGCGCTGGCGTAGTGCTCTAGTTCAGAAATTTGGTTCCAAGCTGCTTTCTACCTGTGGAGTATTACACCTATAGTTCCTGCACACTATAAACACACGACAAGCAAGATCAAATACAATATGGGATTTGTTATTCTCAAACAAAGGGTTGTGACACATATGTCCAACAGATTCTAGGTTGGAACAACCCTATTACTGATTTGGGCTAGGATCACTATCTGTTGATTAGGAGTCAAGTTGACCCCATTATATAGCCTAAGGGTCAAGGTCTAAGTGTGTCTGAGTAGCTAGAACTTAGGAAAAATTCCAAGTTTCTGTGTTCGACGAACTTCATTCTGCGTTCGACGAACTCTTCTCTGCATTTGACGAACTTTATGCTTCAGTTCAACGAACTTGCTTTCCAGCTTGACGATTTCAGTCCTCCAGCCAGCTCTACAGATTTTATCTTCAGTTCGATGAACTCCAGTTTGAGATCGACGAACTCAGCTCTGTGTTCGACGAATAAGCAACTAAATGTTCAGTTCGACGAACTCATCCTTCAGTTCGACGAACTCAACTCTCAGCGCGACGAACTAAGTTTTCATCTCGATGAATTTTCTTCTCCAGTTTGACAATTTCTGAAGGATCAGTTATCTATTTTCTCTAAACTCAGTTCGACTAAATCAGCAATGGGTCTATTCAATTGTTTGGACTTATTCATTATTAGATAAGCCAAGTCTTGATCTTTCCTTTTATTAATTCATTTCTATTCTCTTCTTTCGAGAAAGTAGTCGTTGACATATATTGGAAAAGGAAAAATAATTAAAGTCTATTGCTGAATCAGATTGCAGTTCCAAGAATAATCATTTCAGAATATTTAATTCCTTAATTAGAAGATTTGAATTTCAAATCAGCCAAATATATGTCTAAGGAAAAAAGGAATATAGAAGATATCAATCAAGGATATATCAGAGAATTACAAAGAAGAAGATATACCAGTGGATTCAATAGAGAACAAAAATGATATAGAAGATACTTGAAAAATGCTCAGATATTCAGAAATCTTCATCATCTACAACAGCATTTTCATTCTCTGAGAACATCAACAATCATTCTCTCAGTTTTTAGCTGCCAAATCTTGATCTTCAATGAGCAACAACAATCTGAGAAACATTTTCTCTCGGATTCATCTGCTATCAAGGAAGATATTCTACATTTAAGAGAATGCTCCATCCTTCAACTTTCATGAATTTCTATCAGACAGGGGGAGCTTTACATCAACAATCCACTAGTCTTCTCTCAGCTTATTGACAGAGAAGAATTTCATAACCATTTTTTTTGTTTATTTTATCTCATCTTATACATGGTTCTAACTCCCTTCAAAAGTTAAATCTTTGGTGGCAGGGCACCTGATCAAAGACTTGTGTTTTGGTTTGAGCACCTGATTAGAAGCTCAGTGGTGTTTAGGCACCTGATCAAAAATCCCAGTGGTGATAGGGCACCTGATCAGAAACCTAGTGGATTCCTACCAAGGGTGGTGGAAGAGTAGATGTACCCAGTTTGATTGGGGAACTACTATAGATCCTTGTGTCTTCTGTGATTGTGTTTTTCTTTCTGTACTGTGCTGTGATTTGTGTTTATTTTGCTTTTACACTCACTCTGTACACATATATAACACTATTTTAATTCCGCTATAAAATAAGTTAAAACTTTTTAATACTCTATTCACCCCCCCCCCCCTAGAGTAAATCTAAGATCTAATACCTCAGTTTCAATTGGTATCAGAGGTTGGTTGATTGATTACACAGGCTAACACTTGAATCAAAAGATCAATTAGATCTTAACTTTTTCTAGAGTTTTATATTTCTTTTTCTAAAACTCATGGCACAGAACAAAGATTACTCCAGCACAAGACCTCCTATGTGCAATCTCAATAAGTTTACATTATGGAAGGCAAGGATCAAGTTATATATGAATTCTATTGATGAGGATATTTTTAATTCCATTTTGACAGGACCCCCTACTCCATCAGTGTCAACAAGTACGGAAACAGCAACCAACAATAATGTTGTTCCACCTCCTGAGTGGACAGATGCTCAAAATAAACAAAGGAATGCAGATGCCAAAGCAATGAACATATTGGCACAAATAATGTCTGATGATATATTCCAGAAGGTTGTGGACTGCACCTCAGCTAGGGATATTTGGAATTCCCTCAACAACATGGTTGAAGGATCTGCAATTGAGAGAAATGACAGAAGATCTCATCACATCTTCCAATATGAGAACTTCAAAAAGGGAGAGACTGAAACAGTTGCAGATATGTACAACAGACTCAGTCTGATCATCAATGAGCTGAAGTCTTTGGAAAAAGTGATCACAATCACTGAAGTTAATGATAAGATCCTAATGTGCTTCCCTAGAACATGGGACTCAAGGATCTGGCTAATCAAGGAATCCAGAAGCCTGAATGAGATCTCTACTGAGACCTTATTATTGGGCAAATTAAAATCCTATGAGCAGCTTATCAAGTCTAGAGAAGCTGAACAATCTACCTCCTCTCTAGTTACAAAATGGCTAGAAAGGACTTCAGAAAGAAGGATTCCAGATCCAAAGAAAAACCAAGGTATGACAAATCAAATTCTAAAGATATTATTTGTTATGGCTGCAGGAAACCTGGGCACATTCTACCTGAGTGTCCAGAGAACCAAAAGAAGGATAAAAGAAAAGAGAAAGAAGAAAAAAGGCACTCCAGCAAGTCATCCTCCCACAAACACAAACACAAGGAAAGAGGCTTTGTAGCTGAATCATGGAGTGATACTGAGTCAGAGTCATCATCCAGCTCCTCTAAATGTGAAAATGATACAAATGAAAAGGATCAATGCTTGATGGTTATTTATAACTCATGCAATGATTTAGAACATGCATCATCATCCAGCTCTAGTGATGATGAAGATGAAAGAAATTTCTGCATGATGGCTATCAATGCCTCAGGAAATAATTCAGATGAATCAGAATCTGATAATGACAGTGATCAGGTAATCTCTACCTTTGACTTTTATTCAAATGATTTCAAAAATGAATTTAAAACTCTTTGTTTGGATTTAATTAAATTTGAGAAGGAAATAATTTCCCTCGGAAATAAGTTGGTTGAAATGAATCAATTGACTGAAGATAATGTCGATCATAAGAAAGAATTGGCTGCCTCCAAAGAACACATTGTTCTCATTGAGAACAAATTATCTGAGGCTAAAAAGTTTGAAGAATCCCTCAATGGGAGAAGCATCAAACTGATGGACATCACAAGCACTGTGAATGCCAGACTAAATGGCAATCTGGGCTTGGGTGCATCATCAAGTCAGCCATATCTTCTTAAGAAAGACATCCTATCTATACCAGTGAAGTTCATTTCTGCCAAGAGCAAAGAGGCAGTAGAAGTAGACAAGAATATCTCAAGCAAGGCTGTTAAGAATAAAGGAATTCAAAAGAATTCATCGAACGACGCTCAACGAAATCACACAAATTCGTCGAACGGAGATCGACGAACGCTGAACACAGACTTACAGTATAGCTATTCTTCGAACGACACTCGACGGAATCACTTCAATTCATCGAACGGCGATCGACGAACTTAACCAAGTTCGTCGAACAGAAATTGTACTGAATTTCAAAAGAATTCTAATTCTCCACATACTAAGAATCAATTTACTGAGTGGATCATTCCTCCAAGGAAATATCATCCACAAGGCTATAAGGATCAGCCTGAGATTTCTTACATTTCAGAATTTTATGGTAAGACAAAAGGACCCAAGGTAGTCTGGGTCAAGAACAACTAGTTTATTTTCTGTTATGCAGGTACAGGGCTATCCAAGGATAAAAGAACAGTGGTATTTGGATAGTGGGTGCTCCAAGCACATGACAAGAAACAAGGCCAACCAAAGCAACTACAAGGCAAAGCTTGGACCCAAAGTATTTTTGCAGACTCCAACTGTGGACTAACCAAAGGCTATAGAAAAATCAAAGTTGGAGCAGTTACCTTCAAAGAGGTAGCATATGTCAAGGGTCTCAAGCATAACCTCATTAGCATAAGCCAGTTATGTGATGAAGGTTATCAGGTAACTTTTAATCATTCCTTATGTCTTAATACCAATAATAAAAACATTAATGTGTTATCTGGTATTAGACATGAAAATATTTATTTTGTCAATTTTGACTCTGCCAATTCAGACATTTGTTTATTTAATTCAATAAGTAAAATAAATGAATTATGGCATAAAAGGCTAGGACATATTAACCTTAGAACAATCTCTAAGCTCTCTAAGGACAGTCTAATAAGAGGACTGCCTTCTGGTTCGTATAAGAAGGAAGGACTCTGCAGGGCTTGTTAACTAGGAAAGCAAACCAAGAGTAGTTTTAAATCTTTATCCAAGAGTGATTCACCTAAGATTCTGTACTTACTGCATTTGGATCTCTTTGGACCCACTGCAATACAGAGTCTAGGAGGGAAGCATTACACTTTAGTTATTGTAGATGACTTCTCAAGATTCACATGGGTGTTCTTTCTTAGAAACAAGTCTGACACCTTCAGTGTTCTGACAGACTTTCTCAGGTCCATCAATATTGAGTACTCTACTCTAGTTGCATTGATCAGAAATGATCATGGCACTGAGTTTGAATCTCTTCTGATGAGAGAATTCTGTGGAAAAGAAGTTATCAGGCAATGTTTCTCTGCTCCTAGAACTCCTCAACAAAATGGGGTAGCTGAAAGGAAAAATAGAACACTACTTGAATCAACAACTACATTGCTTGTTGATGCAAACTTGCCCATCTCTGTTTGGGTAGAGGCAGTGAACAAAGCAAATTATGTGTTGAACAGGAGTTTGATACCCAAACTTAAGGGTAAAACTCCCTATGAATTACTTAAGAATAAAAAGCCTAAGGTTAACTATTTTAAGATTTTTGGTTATAGATGCTATGTGCATAACAATGATAAGAAATATCTAAGGAAATTTGAAGCAAAGTCTGTTGAAGGTATATTCCTTGGATACTCTCTTTCTAGTAAGGCATATATAGTTTACAAAAATCAATTCTTAAGATAGAAGAATCTATGCATGCTTCTTTTGATGAAACTAATATGTTAAATGAGGAGAGGAACACCACCTCTACCAAAGACATTTTGCAGGTACCAGATCTATATGAAGAGCTCAATGGATTAAATCTACAGAATGAAGAGTCTCTACTTCCATCACCTCAAACTATTGAAGACAACGAAGAAGAAGATATTTCAGAAGATCTTGCTGATAACTCAAATCAAGTGACAGCTGAACAAATCCCTCAAGAGGAAACTATTGCTGAACCCACTCCAACTGTTGATCACATCACTGTTAGAGATCATCCAATATCCCAAGTTATTGGAGATATCTCAGCAGGTGTTAAAATAAGGCATCAACTCAACCAAAATCAGATGCATACTTGTTTCCTATCAAAGATTGAACCTCTATCCATAAAATATGCAGAATAAGATCCAAACTGTATTCTTGCAATGCAAGAGGAACTCAATCAATTTGAGAGGAACAAGGTTTGGGATTTGGTTCCTAGACCAAAGGGCCATCCAGTCATTGGCACTAAATGGGTCTTCAGGAACAAGCTAGATGATTAAGGCTTTATAATCAGAAATAAAGCAAGATTGGTAGCCCAAGGATACTCTCAGGAAGAAGGAAATGATTATGATCAAACCTTTGCTCCTGTTGCTAGATTTGAAGCTATCAGGATATTTCTTGCCTTTGCTGCTTTCAAGAAATTTAAAGTTTATCAGATGGATGTGAAGAGTGCATTCTTAAATGGAGATATCAAAGAAGAAGTTTATGTGGAACAACCACTAGGGTTTATCTCTCCAACTCACTCTTCTTATGTCTTTAAGCTTAATAAAGCTCTCTATGGTCTCAAGCAAGCTACCAGAGCATGGTATGAGACCCTAGCTAATTTTCTTTTAGAGAACCAGTTCTGTAGAGGCATTGTTGATAAAATTTTATTTTTCAAGATACATAAAAATTAAACCATACTAGTTCAAATTTATGTAGATGACATTATTTTTGGCTCTACTGATTCAAATCTATGCAAAAGGTTTTCTGACCTAATGCAATCTAAATTTGAAATGAGTAGTATGAGTGAGTTATCTTACTTCCTTGGCATTCAAATGAAGCCAACTCCAAATGGCATATTCATATCACAATCCAAGTATGCTAAAGAATTAGTGAATAGATTTGGTATGTCTGATGCTTCTACCAAGAAAACACCCATGCCCTCCAATGTTGTTGTAGACAATGATGAATCAGGGAAACCTGTTGATCAGAAAGTATATAGAGCCATTATTGGCTCATTACTTTACTTAACAACTAGTAGACCAGACATAATGTTTGCTACATGCATTTGTGCTAGGTTCCAAGTTAACCCCAAAGAATCTCACCTTATTTTACTAAAAAGAATTTTGAGATATATATGAAGGGTTGTCCAAATCTAGGACTCTAGTATCCAACTACATCAGAATTTGGATTAATTGGATTCTCAGATTCTGATTAGGTTGGATGTAGAGTAGACAGGAAAAGCACATCAGGAACTTGCTAGTTCCTTAGTGATAAGCTTGTGTCTTGGTTTTGTAAGAAACAGACCTCTGTGTCTATAGAAACAGCTGAAGCAGAATATATTGTTGTTGGTAGTTGCTGCTCACAGATTTTGTGGATACAAAATCAAGTTCTAGATTATGGTATCAACTTAAATAAGTCAATTATATTTTGTGACAACACTAGTGCAATATCTATAGCACAAAATCCAGTACTCCATAGTAGGACTAAACACATAGAAATTAGGCACCACTTTATCAGAGATAATGTGGATAAAAATAAAATTTGCCTATAATTTATTCCTATTGACTTACAAAGAGCTGATATTTTCACCAAACCCTTGGATGAAAAGAAGCATATATTCTTTATAAATCAGCTAGGAATGATAGATGGAGATTCAATCAACTAAAAATAATATTTTCTATTTATCCACTCATTTCGTCGAACGGAGATCGACAAAATCTAGTCGTTCATCGAACGGAGATCGACGAAGCCTATTAGCTTCAGAGATCGACAAAGTCAGCTCGTTCATCGAACTGAGATCGGCGAAAATTTACTTTTTGTCGAACGCAATTTGATGAAGCCTAAGACTCTTCGACTTCTGATTTTATTAGGTTTAGCCGACCTCAGTTCCACGAATTTTTGCGCCTTCTCCGATCTCTTTCCTTATAATCAAATTTTGATTCTTTTTTGACTTTGCGCCTACAGAACTTGCTCTCTCTTCCCTCCAGTTCCCTTGCACTTGATCTCTCATTTTCTCTTGCAGGTACAATGACAATCTCTCAAGCAGTGCTTTCTTCCATGATGTGTGACACATGGTTCAACATTGACATAGAGTCATTTGCGCATTTAGACCAAGTGTTCCAGGATATTCTGAAAGCGGAGGTCAGATCTTAAATTACTCTTAAGGGGGGGGGGGGTGAATAGAGTATTGAAACTTTTTATTTAGTTTATAGCGGAATTTAAAATACTATTTAAGTATATGTGTAGTCAGTGAGAGTTGAAGATGAAGACAGAAATAGTAAAAAGCACACAGCACAAGCACACAGAAATAAGCAAGCACAGAAGACACAAGGAGCTATAGTAGTTCCCCAATAAATCTGGGTACGTCTACTCTTCTACCACCCTTGGTAGGAATCCACTAGGAGGGTTGATCAGGTGCCCAGGCACCAAGGGGTTTTTGATAAGGTGTCCACACACCAATAAGCTTTTGATAAGGTGCTTAAAAACCACACAAGGATTTTTTGATAAGGTGTCTTGCCACCACTGGGTAAACTTTTAGAGGGAGAATTAACCCTGTACAAGATGAGATAAAAGGTGTAGAATGTTCTTCTCTGTCAATGATCTGAGAGAAGACAAATGGTGTTGAAGAAGGAAGCTCCCCCTGTCTGATGAGAGTTGATGACAGTTTGTGGACAGAGCTTTCTCAACCAGAAGTCTTTGTAGCAGATTATCTGGAAGAAATTAATCTTCAGACTATTGTTGCTCTTTGAAAGGCTTTATCTTGCAGCAGATCTGAGAAATTGAATCTTGTTCTCACAATGATGAGGATGCTGCCTTGATGAGGAAGAGAACTGGAAAGAATAGTATATTCTCTTCTTCTTCTTTATCTAATACTTCTTCTGTTCTCCTTGTTCTGTGATAACAGAGAGACTGAGAGATGGTGACGTTTTTTTCTGTTCTCTGTAAGAAAATCGACTATCTCTGTTGACAATTTTCTTCTCTAATAACTTGTCTATGTTCAAATTCAAATCTTCTGCTTTTTAAGGAATATATTTTTCTGACTTAAATCCTTCTTGGAACTAGGTAGCTACCCAAAACGATTTTGGCAGGTCCTTTCAATTCCTTTTGTCGAGAAAGATGCCTTGGCATTAAATGTCAACGGCTATTCTTTTTCTTGGAATAGAAAGAATATAAGGATATAATAAATAAGAAAGATATCCTTACATGGCTGACTGAATACGTCCAAAGAGAAATAAATATATCCGTTATTCTGTTGATTTGTGTTCAGAGAACTGATATCCAACTGAGAATATTAATCTGAGCTTCAGAAAGGAATTTGTCGAGCGTTGGCTAGAATTCATCGAGCGCTGCTAGCCATTTGTCGAGCGCTCCTCAGAATTCGTCGAGCGCTGGAACTGGCTATAATTCTTCAGTCTGCTGGAAACAATTTGTCGAACGAAGCTGGTCATTCGTCGAACGCCACTCGCCATTTATTGAGCTTGAATTTTCCTAAGTTCTGACTAATCTAATCAGCCTAATACTTGACCCTAAGACTATACAATGGGGTCAATATAGATCCTAATCAACATATAGTGATCCTAGCCCAAATCAGTAATAGGGTTGTTCCAACAATCTCCCCCTATTTGGGTTAGGATACTATTTGACAAGTAATTGAATAAATACAACAGAGAGTATAATCAACAGAGCAAGATAAAATGAAATATATCTGACAGAATTAAATAGATCATCAGATAAGATAAAAGTAAGATGCTCTGAGTTTAGAAACTTTACAGTCATAAACAAGCAATGATTTAAGACTTTTTGTCCTGAGAAGATGGCTTGAATAGGATCTTCCTGTTAGGATCTTCTGATTGCTTTTTGCTAATAAACAGATCTTGAGCTCCAATGATTGTCTGTTCTTTGACATGAGGAACAAATGCTTCTGGGTGCATATCAATATATTCCCCAACATTGAATGCTTTACATGGTTTGTACTTTTCAAGTTCTTTCCTTCTATATTCTGACATAGTTGAGATATTTGAGAAATCTCTGCCTTCTACTTTTGCCTTGTTAATCTGTGCAGCTGCAATTGTTTCTTTCAGTCTTGCCATCTGACAGATTCTCTCTTCTTCTGGATCTGGAGAATAATAAATATCTTCTGAATCATCTTTATCTTGAGTGACCTTTTGAGGTGCTTTGTCTCTGTGAAGAGATCCATCAGAAATGTGATGTTTGTATTCTGAAGATATTTGAGGTGAAATAATGGCTTGACTTTCTTAAAAGGCAAGTGCTGATTTCTTAGAAGGAGGAGCACTGGCTGATCCAGAGGTTTGAGAACCACTAGAACTACCAGGTCTCCCTGGTTGTTGAGGGCTTTGCTTCTGAGAAGAGGATGATACACCTGCTGATCCTGCTACACCAGCTGCTGGAGGGGGAGGAGGAGGAGGAGGATGATTGTGCTTGACAGGTTTGTCAGGGATGTAGCCAGTCTTCTTGAATTTCTTCCTCCTGTTATTCTCATTTCTAGAGAGCTTCATCCAGTGAGGAGTTTTCTCATCAAGAGGAACATCATACAAAATATAAAGAGGAATGTCATTCTTTGGATTTGGAGGCTTGGGAACAGCCTTTGACTTAGCTATTCTTTTCTTTCTTTTCCTTGATAATGTGTCATCAGAATCACTGTTATCATCATCATCATCTTCAGAGTCAGAAGAAGAAATTGGCATATTATATAAATCATCAATTCTTTTGATTGCTTCAAGAGCTTTTAATCTTTCTTCTTCAGCTTTGTCAAACTCTACATCTGTCTCTTTCCAGATTTCATCAAAACTTGGCATTGGTTCTTCATTCCATACAAGAATTGGAGGTGAGGAAACAATTTTTGAGACTGTTGTATCTGGTGGAGTAGGGTGATCTTCTATATCATCAAGGAATTCTGCAAGATCATCTTCATATTCTGCAGAAAGATCCTTTATCTGAATGTCTTGATCAGTGATTGAAGGAATAGAGGAGATGTAACTTGTTATGATATCAGAATGAGTCTTCTGAGGAAGGCATATCAGAGCCTTTGATAAATCCTCCATGTACACTTTTGGTGATACCCTTGAAGTATATTTGACATCAAATTTTGATAATAAACTATATAGGTCATAAGATGGATGAATGAATATACTATTTATTTCTTCTATAACTTGTGTATCTGATACTATACAAGAATCAACCATATCTGTATCAAAAACTGAAATTGAATCTTCTTTATTTTGTACTATATCATAATTATCTAATTCAAAAACTGTAACTTCTGTATCTTCTGGAGTAGCTTCTGTTTCTGGAGCTTCTTCATAGGACATCTCCCCCTGCCTAGCTTCAGGACAGCCTGAATCTAGGCCCCTAGAAGAAGGGACAGCAAGAGAGGAAGGAAGAGAAGATATCTTAGCAGATAGAGCAGAAATTGCCTGAAGAACTGGAGCAAATTTTGCATCCAGGAGTTTGCTTATTCTAGGAAGGATATGATCAAAAATCTGATCAGCAATAGAGGTAATGTTGAGAGATAGATAATCTGGTGGATGAGTAGAGGATGGTTGTGAAGTGGATGGAGATGAGATTGGAGGTATTGGAGAGATATTGCTGATGTTGGTAGTATGTGTGGGAATATCTGGATGGATTGGACTAGGGGGATAAATTGGTGACTGATGTTCATCATGTATTGGAGATGGAGGTGTGGTAGGTAGTGGTTCTGGAGATAGAGGTGGAATATCATTGATAGGTGATATGTCAGTTGAGGGAGGTGGTGAAGAATGAGAATGTGCAGGAGACTGTTGAGCAGGTGGAGATGGGATATGAGAAGGAGAAGGAACTGAGGGAGGAACTTCTAGAAGGGTAGAGGGAGTGACTTGGTCAGTCCTTGTGTCCTCAGAAGTTTTCCTTTTCCTAGAGGCATCAAATCTTGTATTCTTCTTGGGGATTACCCTATCCCACTTAGCAAAGAGTGTTGAGGTCAGCCTCTTGCTGGTATTTATGGTCACCTTTGGTGACACCAGAAGGTCTGGATGCCTTTCCTGCAGGAAAATACCTATAACTCTTCCAAAATTTACACTATCTTTAGAATTTTTCTTTTTAATCAATTCAAAAAGAATTGATCCCCAGTTGATTTTCTTCTTCTCCATCAAGGCCACCATCAACAGAAATTGGTGCCTATTGATATAGTCATGCCCAGAAGTCTTGCCCAACAAGACTTTTCCAACAATGTCTGCTAAGAACTTGAAGTCCTAAGACAAGTTCTTTCTCAGAAGGTGGTTAGAGTTTCCAGTCAAATGACCCATTTTGACTAAAGCTTAATCAAATTCATTTGAGCTTATGTTTAAGTCATCATCACCATTCTCAAAACCAAAAATTTCAGAAAGAATGGTGGGAGAGAGAGAGACTTGATGACCTGAGATTGTTCCAGACAAGCTTTCATCTACTGGTTTTGCAGTGTAAACTCATTCTTTAATCTCTGCAACAGCTATCTTTTGCCTGGTGCTTAGAAACTTCCTTAGATGTTGTTCTTCCAGCATTTGAAGAATATCTTTGAAGATTTGGTCAGACTGTGCAAAAGAGTCCATGTCAATATCGAAACCTGCATCAAACTTTATTGAGAGTAGAGTTTCCTGAGAGATCGCCATTGTTCCTGCAAAGAAGAGAGATCAAGTGCAGAGAGGAACTGGAGGGAAAGACGATTTCTGTAGGCGCAAACTTAGAATAAGATAAAATAAAGCTTATATAGAAGGGTCGAAGAATGAGGGCGCATTCGTAAACCGCTGTTCGTCAAAACCTAATAAAATTAGAAGTCGAAAAGGCTTTATTTCTTTGTCTGAATGCGTTCGACGAGAACATCTTTTTCGTCAACCATCGTTCGACAAATGAGATTGCCTTAACTGATTCTGCGGTTAAGAGGTTTCATCGACCACCGTTCGACAAATGGTTCAAATTCATCGTTCTTCGTTCGATGAATTTATGGGATAAATAGAAATATTTAACTTTTAACAGATTGTGTCTCCATCTATCATTCCTAGTTGATTTATAAAGAATATGTGCTTCTTTTCATCCAAGGGTTTGGTGAAAATATCAGCTCTTTGCGTGCCTAATTTCTATGTGTTTAGTCCTACTATGGAGAACTGGATTTTGTGCTATAGATATTGCACTAGTGTTGTCACAAAATATAATTGAATTATTTAAGTTGACACCATAGTCTAGGAGCTGATTTTGTATCCACAATATCTGTGAGCAGCAACTGCCAGCAGCTATGTATTCAGCTTCAGCTGTTGATGTAGACACAGATGTTTGTTTCTTACAAAACCAAGACACAAGCCTATCACCAAGAAACTGACAAGTTCCTGAAGTGCTTTTCCTGTCTACCCTGCATCCAGCATAATCTGAATCTGAGAATCCAGTTAATTCGAATTCAGATGCTGTTGGATACCAAAGTCCTAGATTAGGGCAACCCTTTATATATCTTAAAATCTTTTTTAGAAAAGTAAGATGAAATTCTTTAGGGTTAACTTGAAACCTAGCACAAATACATGTAGCAAACATTATATCTGGCCTACTAGCTGTTAAATAGAGCAGAGAGCCAACAATTGCCTTATACACTTTCTGATCAACAGGTTTCTCTGATTCATCAATATTAATAACAGCATTAGAGGCCATGGCTGTTTTGATAGTAGAAGAATCAAACATTCCAAATCTTTTCACTAATTCCTTAGCATACTTAGATTGGGAAATGAAGATTCCTGATGGGTTTGCTTCACTTGAAGACCAAGGAAGTATGATAATTCACCCATACTACTCATTTCAAATCTTGATTGCATTAGATTGGAAAATCTTTTGCACAAATTTGAATCAGTAGATCCAAAGATAATGTCATCTACATATATTTGAACTAGTAGAGTTTGATTTTTATGTACTTTGTAAAATAAGGTTTTGTCTACTATGCCTCTACAGAAATTGTTTTCCAAGAGAAAATTAGCTAAAGTCTCATACCATGCTCTGGGAGCTTGTTTGAGACCATAAAGAGCTTTATTAAGCTTAAATACATAGGAGGAATGAGTTGGAGAGATGAAACCTGGTGGTTGTTCCACATAGACTTCTTCTTTGATGTCTCCATTGAGAAAAGCACTCTTCACATCCATTTGATACACCTTGAACTTTTTGAATGCAGCAAAGGCCAAGAAAATCCTTATAGCTTCAAGCCTTGCAACAGGGGCAAATGTCTGATCATAATCTATGCCTTATTCCCATGAATATCCTTGAGCTACCAATCTTGATTTGTTTCTCACAATATTTCCATGATCATCAGGCTTGTTCCTGAAGACCCACTTGGTGCCAATAACTGGATGGCCTTTTGGTCTTGGAACCAAATCCCAAACCTTGTTTCTTTCAAATTGGTTGAGTTCCTCTTGCATTGCAAGAATCCAATTTTGATCGTGTTCTTCATCTTTTATGGTTTGAGGTTCAACTTGTGATAGGAAACAAGTATGCATCTGATTTTGGTGTAATTGATGCCTTGTTTGAACACCTACTGAAATAGCACCAATCACTTGTGAAATTGGATGATCTCTAACTGTGATGTGGTCAACAGTTGGAGTTGGTTCAGCAGCAGTATCCATTTGGTGAATTTGTTCAGCTGTTGTGTCCTGTGGAGGATGTTCTGCAGTTACTTGATTTAGGTTATCAACAAGATCTGGATGATCTTCTTCTTCACTGTCTTCAAGAGTTTGAGGTGATGGATGCAGTGAATCTCCTGTCTGTAAATTTAACCCTTTAAGATCTTCACATAGAGCTGGTACCTGCAAAGTGTTCTTGGTAGAAGAATTCTTCTCCTTGTAAAACATGTTAGTTTCATCAAAGGAAACATGCATAGACTCTTCTATTTTAAGAGAGGATTTGTTAAATACCCTATATGCTTTGCTAACTATTGAATATCCTAAGAAGATTCCTTCTTCAGATTTTGGTTCAAATTTTCTAAGGTACTTCTTATCATTGTTATGAACAAAACATCTACATCCAAAAGTTCTAAAATAATCAACTTTAGGTTTCTTCCCTTTAAGCAATTCATAGGGAGTTTTACCCTTAAGTTTGTGTATCAAACTTCTATTCAGAACATAATTTGCTGTGCTGACAGCCTCTGCCCAAAAAGATAGGGGCAAGTTAGCATCTACAGGCAATGTTCTTGCTGATTCAATTAGAGTTCTATTTTTCCTTTCAGCTACCCCATTTTGTTGAGGAGTTCTAGGAGCTGAGAAGCAATGTCTGATACCTTCCATCTCACAGAATTCTTGCATAAGAAGAAACTCAAACTCAGTGCCATGATCACTTCTGATCAATACAACTACAGTAGAGTACTCAATCTGTATGCTCTTAAGAAAATCTGTAAGAACTTTAAGGTTATCTGACTTTTCTCTCAAGAAGAACACCCAAGTGAATCTAGAGAAGTCATCTACAATAACTAGAGTGTAAGACTTCCCCCCTAAGCTCTTTATTGCTATAGGTCTCAAAAGGTCCATATGAAGCAAGTATAAGATTCTAGGTGAATCACTTTTAGATAATGATTTAAAGCTATTTTTGGTTTGCTTACCTAATTGACATGCCCTACAAAGACCTTCTTTCTTATATGATCCTGATGGTAGACCTCTAACAAGATTGTCCTTAGATAGTTTGGCAATGGTCCTAAGGTTTACATGTCCTAATCTTTTATGCCATAATTCACTAGGTTTGCTTAACTCATTAAATAGACAAATTTCTGGTTTTGATGAATTGATATTTACCAAATATATATTGCCTTGCCTAATACCTGATAAAACAAAATATTATCAGAAGATTTAATAATGCATTATGATTTATTAAATGTTACCTGAAAACCTTCATCACATAACTGACTTATACTGATGAGGTTATGCTTCAGACCCTTGACATAGGTTACTTCCTTGAATGTCACTGCTCCAACCTTAATTTGACCATAGCCTTTGGTTTGTCCACAGTTGGAGTCTCCAAAGATCACCTTGGGTCCAAGCTTTGCCTTGTAGTTGTTCATGTACAACCCCGATGTTCGCCAGGGAGAGTCAGACGGCTCACACCCAAGAAGGCCAGCCAGGATGGACGAACCCAGGTGGGGCGAGCCCAGGAAGAGCGGGAGGCCATAGAGGCAAGCGAGCCAGGTGATGTGTCAATAGCAAGCCTGGGCTCAGCCAAGGTAGTGCAGGCGAGCGAGCCAGGTAATGTGCCAATAGCAATTCCGGGGCTCGCCAACCCAGAGGATAGCGAGCTCCACTCGTGAGCCCAGGAAGAGCGGGAGGCCATAGAGGCAAGCGAGCCAGGTGATGTGTCAATAGCAAGTTTGGGCTCAGCCAAGGTAGTGCAGGCGAGCGAGCCAGGTAATGTGCCAATAGCAATTATGGGGCTCGCCAACCCAGAGGCTCGCGAGCTCCACTCGCGAGCCCAGGAAGAGCGGGAGGCCTTAGAGGCAAGCGAGCCAGGTGATGTGTCAATAGCAAGCCTGGGCTCAGCTAAGGTAGTGCAGGCGAGCGAGCCAGGTAATGTGCCAATAGCAATTCTGGGGCTCGCCAACCCAGAGCCATATGGGGGTTGGACCTGGTCGGTCCCTTCCCCCAAGCCAGCGGCCAGAGGAAGTTCTGTTGGTCATGATCGACTACTTCTCCAAGTGGGTAGAAGTGAAAGCACTCGCTAAGGTAACCTCTCAGGTCGTAAGGAATTTTGTGTGGGGGGAGATAATTTGCAGGCACGGGCTCCCTCTAGCTATAGTGACAGACAATGGGCCGCAGTTTGCCAGTGAAGAATTTTTTGGCTTCTGCACTCAACTCGGCATTGACCTCAGGTTCGCATCGGTCCACCACCCGAGGAGCAATGGGCAGGTGGAGGCGGCAAACAAAATAATCGTTAACCTATTAAAAAAGAAAGTGGAAAACCATCGGGGGAACTGGGTGGAACAGCTACCCTCCGTCCTCTGGGCCATGAGGACTACTCCGAATACTGCCACTGGGGAGACTCTGTTCAAGCTCTCTCACGGGTCCGAGGCCGTTCTCCCCATAGAGTTTGAGGTAAAGTCCCCCTAGGTGATCGCTGCGAGTGAGGGGGATGAAGAGTGGCTAGAAGATAACAATGCAGAGCAGAGGCTGTCTTTGGACCTAGTGGAAGAACTCCGGGACTTGGCCACCATCAGGCAGGAAGAGGCCAAGCGGCGGATGGCTCGATATTTCGACAAACATATCCGGATAAAGCACTTTCAGAAAGGAGACCTAGTCCTGAAGAAGGTCGATGCGGCCGGCAGAGGGGCCACGGTAGGTAAGCTCAACCCCAACTAGTAGGGTCCATATATTGTAAGCGAGGTGCTCAAGTCAGGGGGTATCATCTCCAGGATGTGGAGGGGGTGCCTCTCGACCGAGCCCGGAGAGGGGATGATTTGAAACGATTTTACCCTTGAAAGCTTTATTCTGTTGTTTACTAAATGTCTTACTCCTTTTTGTGATGCTTATAACTACTGCCATGCAGTGGTGATGAAGGTTGGATATGTTGGTGCTGGAATGCCCCAGATCGATTCCGCTTCCAGGCTCTCACCTAGACGGGGGGTTCAGGTTGATCTTTGGAGAGGCTGGCAAGGTTGGATGTGTTGGTGCTGGAAAGCCCCAGATCGATTCCGCTCCCAGGCTCTCACCTAGACGGGGGATTCAGGTTGATCTCTGGAGAGGCTGGCAAGGTTGGATGTGTTGGTGCTGGAATGCCCCAGATCGTTTCCGCTCCCGGGCTCTCTCCTAGACGGGGGGTTCAGGTTGATCTCTGGAGAGGCTGGCAAGGTTGGATATGTTGGTGCTGGAATGCCCCAGATCGATTCCGCTCCCGGGCTCTCACCTAGACGGGGGGTTCAGGTTGATCTCTGGAGAGGCTGGCAAGGTTGGATGTGTTGGTGCTGGGATGCCCCAGATCGATTCCGCTCCCGGGCTCCACCTAGACGGGGGGTTCAGGTTAATCTCCGGAGAGGCTGGCAAGGTTGGATATGTTGGTTCTGGAATGCCCCAGATCGATTCCTCTCCCGGGCTCTCACCTAGACGGGGGGTTCAAGTTGATCTCTGGAGAGGCTGGCAAAAGGAGGCACGGGTTAAAGGTAACAGGTTGATGTGTTAAAGCCAGAGGGGGTTTGGTTTGCAAAATTGAAAGGGTTGAGGCTGGTAAGGCCTAAGCTAGCAGGTTGAGGTGCTAAAGCCAGGGAAGTTTAGTTCGCAAGATGCCAAATGTCTGAGTTCACCGAGGTCGGGTTCGCCGGGCAGTGTCCACGGTCGGCGACAGTTCGGGTTCGCAAAATCCATAAAAGGAGAATCTTGGTGACGCGAGCCCAGACGCGCGCATTCGCGAGCCCCCCGGAAGCACTGCCGCGTAACTACTAGTCATGAGATAGGAGTTCAAAAGAAAAAGATCAAATGCGAGAGAAAAATAAACGCGAGCATGCTCATAAATACTAACAAAAAATCATAACTATCATTCCACAAGATTCTTCTATGTTCGGCGGCGATCTCGCCAGCTCAAAAAGAATAATATACATTCAAAGGAAAGAGAGAGAAGGGAGGCTAAGGGGGCTCATTCTGGGGGGCCCTCACCATTCCTGCGAGCCCCAACCATTGCGCCAAGTCAAAGAGATCCGGGCAGACGTCTTCGGCTGTAAACTCCATCGCGTCTTCGGCTAGGAGACTCGCATTCTTGAGAGTCGTAAAGACGAGGTTAGCGACCTCCTGTGCATCTCGCCGCCTCTGTTCTTCGCTCTCGGAAACCCTCTGTTGAGACCCGGCTCGCCCAGGAGAAGGGGGCAGCACGCTGCGAATCATCTCGTCCACCCGAGCCTTCAGCATGGTATTCTCCAACTCTAGCTCGCCGTTGCGAGCGAAAAGTTTGGTTGCTACGTCGGCATCCTGAGTTAATACCAAATAAGTTAGACAAAGATCGGGGGTCGCGAACAGCAAAGAGAGGAGGCCCAGGGCCGCTTACCATCTTGCCCTGCATCCCAGCGAGAAGGCATTCCGACGCTGCCTCTCTCTCCTTAAGACCTTTGATCTCATCGCGAGCTTTCTTAAGCTCCTCCCTGTATGCGCGGATATCCCTGTCCGCCTGCAGGTAACGGCGCCCCGCCATGTGTGCGAGCTCCGTCGAGCGAAACTGGGCTCGCATTTCTTCATAGACCAGTTGCCTTGGCCCCATCTCTTTATAGGAGGCGGCGTCCTCGCGGCCGTATAAGCCGAAGGCGATAGAGAACGCCTCCTCCCACGCCTTACCAAGCTCCACCCAGGAGGGGTGAAGGGTGGAGCAGGAAATCCTGTTGGCATCAGGATCCCAAGCGAGCAGGGGGTCGCCGAGGGAATCAGAAACCTTCTCACCTAGGCCGAAGTTCTTGTGACCCTTGGGTTGGGGGGTTGCGGAAGAGCTCCCAGCGCACTGGCTCGCCAAGGGGTCCAGCTGTTTCGCAGGGGAAGGGGGCGAGCCGTCGGTCTCGCTCAGATCAACGACCTCACTCTTGTCTTTAACAACGAGGGTTTTCCCCTTTGATTTCTTGGAAGAGGATTGCGAACCGGGCTGACTCGCAGACGGAGGTCGCTTCTTGCCGGACCCAGTGGTAGGAAGATCGCGGCAAGCCTCTGCCGCCGCGGTCGCGAGCGTGTCCGCCGTAAGTGTGGTGCCTTGCGCGTGCGGAGGATTAACGGGGACCTCACGCTCGCCTGTAGAATAAGAGCATTACACAGCGAAGAAAAGAAAAGGGGGGTAGGGAGAAAGCGAGCCATACCTTCCCGGAAAGGTAGTGGAGGAGTTTGGCGTCGGCGCCACTCAGCGAGCTCGGAGGGCGGTAGGTGGCATCATCCCGCTGAAGAGGAGTGCAGTGGAGGTTACTGAAAGGTCCCTTCACCAAGATGAACTTCTGAGTCCAGTAGTGACTCTTGTTCACCGTCTCGCAGACGGTGACGTGCTGACTCGTGAAATAAGTGGTCCCGTCCCGGAAGGCACAGAAAGAGAACACTTTGGGGAAGACGAGGAGGATGAACTCGATCCTCTCCTCCCGAAGATAACTAGCGAACGCGACAACGTCCGCGATCGCATTCGGGGTCAACTGGCTCGGCAGTACCCCATAGTACCAAAGCACCTGCAAGGAACAGAGGATGAAAAAGTTGCGATAGCGAACAGGGAGCGGCGAGAGGGCTAAGCGAAGTACCTGACGAATTTCAGGCCATAAGGGGAGTCGCAACCCATTCGCGAAGTGAGCAATGGGGATCGCGAGCTCGCCGGCCTCGGTCTCATTCAGCGTAGCTCTTTCGCTTGGACATCGAGCCGAATAGCCCTCCGGGAGATAGCGATCCACGGCATATTTGTATTCCTCCGCCGTGAGGTTCGCACAGTAGAATTCGTGAGCTTGGAATGCTGAGGCGCATCTTGACCGCCCCTCGCTCTCGTCATCTGCTCCCATTGAAGGATTTGTTCGCAGTGATCCAGGAAGAAGCGACCTGCAAATAGAGAATGCGAGCGCAAGCTTGCGAGAACTGAAATGAGCTTAGAGGCGAGAGGATTTGGGAAATAAATGCGGCGGATGGAAAAGTGAATCCGAACTATTTATAGGAAAATAGGATGGGCACGGGAATCGAAGCGTCGGGAGTGAGGATAGTGATAATAAAGCAGATTTCTACTCGACAAGACTACAGCCTTGCGAACCTGGGCTCGCCACTGCGCGGTAACTGAGCCCCGCCTGAGGCCGGCCCGTGAGGGAAGGGGGCTTGGGCGCAACGTCGCCTAGAGGTTCGCGAGCGCTCCACGAGGGCAATCATATCAAATACGGCGAGCAGGCAGAATAAGCCACAGGCGCACCACAGATAAATAAAGGGCAAGATAAGAAATGATAAAAGGCGAGTCACGATGGACTCGCAAATATTACCACACCACAGGTATCGTTCAACAGGTATCAAGAGAGAAATGAAAACAAGGGGACAGCAAAAATAAACCCACGGCAGGCTCAGGGGTAAGGAAGCCATTTCCAGCGACCCTGGCCTCACTTCCCCGCACGCGGCGGCACTCTCGGATAGTGAAATTCGCGAAGCACTTTGAGCTTGCGCAGGATCAGGTGTGCTTGGTCCTCACCCCGCGAGATGTGCACACCGGGCGAGGTAGCATCTGCGCGAGTCACCGGCCCCGCCTCGGCGAGCAAGCGCGCATTCGCGTCCTCCATCGCGGCGAATCTCTCATTGAAGGAAGCTCGGTCCGCGTCATACTTCTCCTCCAGCTCGCGCATCATCATTCCATGCTTCTGAAGCACCTCCGACACCCGTCTCTTCATCCGCGCGGGGACGCCCGAGTGGCCCAAGAAGCCTTCGATCTGGCTCGGTGAGGGCGGCGGTGACATCTCCACCCTCCCGTGCTCTTACTCAGGCGTGGCTTCTGAAATTTCTGCGAGAGAAGAGTTACTAGGATCAGGGGACGAGTGAGAAAGTGAGCCCGCACAGGTGTACTAACCTTGGGAGAAGGGGGACTCGCGACGTTGTTTGCGAGACGACTCCGGTCGACCCTGGAAGTTTTCGCGGAATCCTCGGACGTGGGGTTTTCCCAGACCAGGGGGATACACCACCCCCTCCGCGACCTGGGTGTCGTCGAGAAGCGAGCCGCCTGGGCTCCACCTGCCCATAATACCGAAGAAGGGGTCTCCACGTTAGCCTTAGGCGGAATCGGCGAGCGCGCCGGTGTGGAGCCCCTCTTCTCAGGGCTCGGCGGTGGGGTATCTGCATAGGCCATAAGCGCATGGATATCGCATAGAGACTTGAGCGGGGATAAAGGAAGGTATTTATGACTTACGGGGTTGCGAGAGAGGCGCCTGTTGGGTTGAGGTCCCAACCACAGCAATTAGCGATCCCAGCCTCGCTGGGGACGGGGCATGAGAGGAGGTCAGCGTAAGGCCCGCCATGCATTCCTCAGGTGGAGGATTCTGTGAGAGGAAAAGGAATAAGTAGGGAGTCGATATAAAGAATTCAGACGAAGAATACCTGTTGCGCGAGCCCGGTATTCGGCGGCGGGGGCGAGGCAGGAGGTGACGACACATCCTCCCCCTGCGACCTCCAAACCGTCTTGGCTTTCTTAGTCTGGGGGGAGGGGGATGTGGAGGGGTTGAACATCCAGGCATTGCGTTCGGCGGCCTGGGCCTTCGCCATCTCCCTGGAAGCCTTCAGTCGATCTTAAGACATTCTGAAGGAAGTGTTTTCAGCGAGGAAAAGGGAGAAGGAAAGGCTTGATCACTAGCCACGGTGGACGGTATTTATAGTTTTTGGGCATGGGGCCCACCAAAAGATTCCCGCCACATCAGCCGAATCGGCGAACACCAGGGGTTGGATGTTTCTTCGCGAGCTTAAGACAACCTCGCGAAGAGCGGGGATTGTGTACAACCCCGATGTTCGCCAGGGAGAGTCAGACGGCTCACACCCAAGAAGGCGAGCCAGGATGGACGAACCCAGGTGGGGCGAGCCCAGGAAGAGCGGGAGGCCATAGAGGCAAGCGAGCCAGGTGATGTGTCAATAGCAAGCCTGGGCTCAGCCAAGGTAGTGCAGGCGAGCGAGCCAGGTAATGTGCCAATAGCAATTCTGGGGCTCCCCAACCCAGAGGCTCGCGAGCTCCAATCGCGAGCCCAGGAAGAGCGGGAGGCCATAGAGGCAAGCGAGCCAGGTGATGTGTCAATAGCAAGCCTGGGCTCAGCCAAGGTAGTGCAGGCGAGCGAGCCAGGTAATGTGACAATAGCAATTCTGGGGCTCGCCAACCCAGAGGCTCGCGAGCTCCACTCGCGAGCCCAGGAAGAGCGAGAGGCCATAGAGGCAAGCGAGCCAGGTGATGTGTCAATAGCAAGTCTAGGCTCAACCAAGGTAGTGCAGGCGAGCGAGCCAGGTAATGTGCCAATAGCAATTCTGGGGCTCGCCAACCCAGAGGCTCGCGAGCTCCACTCGCGAGCCCAGGAAGAGCGGGAGGCCTTAGAGGCAAGCGAGCCAGGTGATGTGTCAATAGCAAGCCTGGGCTCAGCCAAGGTAGTGCAGGAGAGCGAGCCAGGTAATGTGCCAATAGCAATTCTGGGGCTCGCCAACCCAGAGGCTCGTGAGCTCCACTCGCAAGGGAGGTCTCGAAGCGGGCTGGCTCGCCCAGTAAAAGTCCTGGAAGGAATTTTTACCAGGAGGCCCTCGGTGGTCTGCGGTTAGCCTCTCCAAACAGCGGAGTTTGGCTGTTAGCAGACCAATCCGATGTGCGGATAGTAAAAACGGACAGCGGGATTTGGCTATTGACAGACCACAAAACCAAAATCTATAAATAGACCTTGAAGGGCACCTTGGAAGAGGACGAGTTCAGAATCTTTGAGCCTTCTTCTCTCCTTAGGTCATTTTGGTTTGGGCTCTCTAGCTCTCCAAGCTGCCCGAGTCTTAGCTTTGGCTTGGGAGGGGAAGCACTCAACGATCTTCCGGGTTAGTGGAGGTACCTCCTCGCTAAGACCACAGTCTTTGTTCTTTGTCTGAGTTATCTGCCCACCTCTTCCGAGGGACCAGTAAGGGCTAGCTGCCCCTCAACTCGTTGAGGGCCCCGAGCTCCACAAGAGACCGAGAAATCAGTTTCAACATTTTGGTGCGGTGAGCGTGGAGCGTGGCTGGTTCAAGAAAGTTCCAGAGAAGGGTTATGGCGGGAGTTGAAGAGCAAGGAGAGGAGTTCGGCGAGACACCCCAGGTGGCGATGGCCAGGATGCTCGTAGATTTCAGAAAGGAGTTGCTCGACACCTTAGGGTTTACGGTCACAGCTCTACGAAGCGAGTTTGCGACCCCAGCACCTCAGGTGACCCCTCCCCCAACGACAGTTGGTGAGAATGCCCCGGGGGGAAGAGCTGGAAAGGTAGTTGCCGTTGGATCAGGGCAGGACAGGGAGGGGCGAGTGTTTTTCGCCAGTCCGGCGAGCCCGAGGCCGGCAAGCTCCGTGTCGGCGAGCGCCGGGCCGACGAGCTCAGTGCCGACAAACTCTGTCCCAGCGAGCGCGGCGCAAGCGAGCGCGCGCCAGGAGGATGCGGCGACGGTCAGGGTGGTTCAGGCGAGCGCCGCCCTCGCGAGTGCAGTCCCGGCGAGCTCAAGTCTAGCGAGAGAGCTTGGGGGGCGAGTGGAGCCAGAAAAAGTGACAGGAGGGGGAAGCCCCTTTTGCGAGCTGGTGCTTTCCGCACCCATCCCAGAGGGGTTCGGAGAGTGGGACCGGGTGTACTACAACGGTAGGGATGACCCTGTCCATCACCTGCAGAGTTTCGAAGACTCGGTCTCCATCAGGCTGATGTCAGATGCCTTCAAGTGTCGGCTCTTTGCCGTCAGCGTCAAGGAGAAGGCCAGGGACTGGTTCCATCAGCTCCCTGCGGGATCAATCTATGCGTTCGAGGACTTGCGCCGAAGTTTTTTGCTGAGGTTCTCGACCTCAAAAAAGAGGAAGAGGGACGCTGATTCCCTCTTCAAAGTGAAGCAGGAGCCCAGGGAGTCATTGGCTCAATATGCCGATCGGTTCCAGGAGGAAGCGCAGCTCACTCAGGAGATGCCTGGGTTTTCACTCCAACTCGCCTTCACGGTCGGGTTGAAAGAGAGTTTCTTCAAGATGGCATTGAAGAGAAAGGCCCCCGTCTCCTATGAAGAGCTGATGGAGAGGGTGTCGGAACAGGTCGCGAGTGAAGAAGACAACCCGGAGCTCACCAAGAGGCTAGCAAAGCTCAGTGAGCCGGAGGTGAGGCAGCAGGAGGTCAGGAGAAGGGAAGAGCCCCGGGGCCCGGAGGGGGGAATGGAGGCCGCAAGGCGGAGGAATGCAAGGGCAGGGAAGGGGTTACGGCCCAGGAAGGGGTAACCATTTCGGAGGTCAATGGAGACCTCCCCAGTTAGGGTGGAGGCAGGGTCCGATGCAGATGCCTCCCCCACCTCAACAGGCCATGGAAATTGGTCGGGGAAGAGGAAGGAGAGGCGAGGTGGAAACAGCAGCCGCTAGGAGGAGAAGGAATAGGGTGGCGGAGGCCGATGCAGGGGAGGTGACGTTGCCATATTGTATCTTCCATGATGAGGAAGGTCACTCAATGGACACCTGCCCGGAGTTCCTATAAGTGAAGAGGGGCAGAGCGCTCACGCCACAGCAGCTCCAGCCAGTGAGGATCGTGGAGGTCTAACCTCGAGAGGAGGATGAGGAGAGGTGTGAGGATAGAGCCGATGTGGGGAGTAGAGGAGGGATCGGGGTGATCCATGGGGGGTAGGGGTGGAGGCGACCCGCAAGGCTAGCCTCCAAACCATCTACCGCCGGAGCGTGGCTTCAACATCCACCGCTCCTCCCCCGGCCGAGAAAATCATTTTCACCCAGAAGGACATGTCGGGCTATGAGGACCCGTTCTGCGACGCGCTGGTCATTCAGACGGTGATCGAGAACTTCATCGTCTCCAGAATCCTAGTGGACAACGGAAGTTCGGTCAACGTCATCTTCAAGAAGGCGTTTGACGGGATGGAGGTGGAGCCCAGAAGGGTGTTGGCCTCGGATGGCCCTCTGTTTGGATTCTCGGGAGAGAGGAAAGAAGGAGAAGGGGGAGTAGGACTTCATGTGACCCTGGGGGGGGGGGGGGGGGGCAGTCCAGGAACAGCCGTTTTGTCATAGTGGACGCTCCAAGCAGCTACAGCGCCATCTTCGGACGGCCACTGATCAGTGCGTTCCGCTGTGTCCCCTCCACCTTTCATCAATGCCTCAATTTCAACGACGGAGGGGTTCAGGTGCAGATCAGGGGGGATCCCAAGGTGGCAAGACAGTTCTATGTGACGGCTGTCAACACCATCTCCTGGATGGGAGAAGAGGAGGAATGGGATAAGATTATGGAGGAGGCAGCCGAAGTCGGAGGTAAAGAGGTAGCCGAGGAGAAGATGGAGGGAGATGAAGCC
The DNA here is from genome assembly GCA_033032865.1 of Dactylorhiza incarnata. Lineage (NCBI taxonomy): Eukaryota > Viridiplantae > Streptophyta > Magnoliopsida > Asparagales > Orchidaceae > Dactylorhiza > Dactylorhiza incarnata. The sequence continues at coordinate 262,955 of JAWHQI010000377.1, forward strand.
CATGCCCAGGAGGGGGTAGCGGAGGGACCCCGGGCGGAAAGAGAGGAAGAACAGGAGAAGGCCCCGGAGGGAGGGGCGGAGGAGCTGATGGTGGTAGAGAAGGAGGTCGAGGAAGGAATCCAGGCTCTCGCTTGTGCTGAGGAGGAGAGGGCTTGGGGAGAGCAGTCCCGGCTGGAGGCTATGGACGAGGTCGTGGAGCTCGAGGTCACCACCCGGCTAGGGGTGGTGGAGAAGGTCCGGGTCAGCGGAGGACTCAACCCGGAAGATCAAGCGGAGATCCTGGCGTGCGTGCAGAAGAACATAGACATCTTCGCTTGCAGCGCCGCAGAAATACCCGGGATCGACGCGGATGTGGCTTGCCATCGCCTCAACCTCGACCCCGGCACCCGCCATATCCGCCAGAAGAAAAGGGCAACCGCCGACAAGCTGGAGGGGCCCATCCGCGAGGAGGTGAGCAAGCTCCTACAGGCAGGCTTTGTATCAGAGATCTAGTATCCAGGTTGGGTCTCCAACGTCGTTATGGTAAAGAAGGGAGGAGGTAAATGGAGGATGTGTATCAACTTTTCTTTACTTAATAAATCATGCCCTAAGGATTGTTACCCCCTGCCTAGGATCGACGCGCTGGTTGGCTCAGCCGTCGGTTTTCCTGTGATGTCCTTCTTAGATGCTTTTTCAGGTTACCATCAAATCCGCATGCACCCCCCGGACATCAAAGATGTCTCCTTCATCACGGGGGATGGATGCTACTATTATAAGATGATGCCGTTCGGGCTCAAGAATGCAGGTGCCACATACCAAAGGATGATGGACAGAGTCTTCCGTGAGCAGAAGGGAAGAAACTTGGAGGTTTATGTTGACGACCTCATGGTAAAGAGCCGAGACCTTGGGTCTCACCTCCGAGACCTTGAGGAGACGTTAGGGACCCTGCGGCGCTACAAGATGAAACTCAATCCCTTGAAATGTGTCTTCGGGAAAGCCGAGGAAAGTTCCTAGGCCACTTACTCACCCCTGCAGGAGTGGAGCCTAACCCGTACAAGGTTAAGGCGGTAATGGAGTTGGGGTCGCCGAGGAATCCGAAGGAGGTTCAGAGCCTTACAGGGAAGTTGGCTGGGCTCAGCAGGTTCCTCTCCAAGGCAGGGGAAAGGTGTGCGCCTTTCTTCAAGGTGCTACGGTGCAACAAGAAGTTTGAATGGACCCGGGAGTGCGAGGAGGCCTTCCAGGCTCTGAAGGAACAGCTCACCCGAACCCCTCTGCTCCAGGGGCTGAGGCCAGGGGAAGACCTATCCCTGTACCTGGGGGTAGGGTCCGAAGCAGTAAGTTCCGTGTTGATCCGGGAGGAGGGGAAGAAACAGTTCCCTATCTACTACGTCAGTCGAGTGCTGAAGAAGGCAGAGATCCGGTACCCGATCCTGGAAAAGTTAGCCTTCGCATTGGTGGTGTCGGCCCGGAGGCTCCGACCTTACTTCCAAGCCCATTCAATCAAGGTAGTGACGGACCACCCGCTCCGAAAAATCATGGAAGGGGTGGAGCACTCGGGAAGGTTGGCAAAGTGGTCCGTGGAGTTAAGTGAATTCAATATCACGTTCGTGCCCAGGACGTCCATTAGGGCTCAGGCGGTGGCAGACTTCATGGTCGACTATGCGACCGAGATGGGGGAGCACGAGCCACCTCCCCCAGAGGTATGGAAGATATTAGTGGACGGAGCATCAGGAAGGTACTCCTATGGAGGGGGATTGTCCTGGTGATTCCCCAGGGGACCCGGATTGAGCAAGCCTTAAACATCCATTTTCTAATTACCAACAACTAGGCCGAGTACGAAGCAGTGATAGCAGGCCTTCAGCTGGCCCGGGAACTAAGGGTGCAGGACGTGGAGGTCTCAATGGACTCCATGGTGGTAGCATGCCAAATCAAGGGAGAGTTTGAAGCGAAGGACCCGACCCTCCTGCTATATCTGGAGAAGGTTAAGGGGGTCATCGGGCAGTTCCGCACCTTCTCCATCAAGCACGTGCCGAGGGAGGAGAGCATCCAGGCGGACCTCTTAGCCATGTTCGGTCCCCGAGCGGGAGGGACGGCTTCGGAACTCTTCCGGCCCTCCATCGAGGAAGGAGAATTGATGGAGGTGGATCAACGAGACTCGTGGATGGACCCATTCATCACCTTCCTATCCTCCTGGAAGTTCCCTGGAGAGGACGTGGACATGAGGCGCTTCAGGTATAAGTCCGCTTATTACTCCTTACATGCAAGAGGGCTATATAGGAAGACCCTCTTGGGACTCCTGGCCCGTTGTGTTTCCGAGTAGGAGGTTCCGAGAGTCCTGGAAGAAATCCACTCCGGGGAGTGCGGCAGTCACTCCGGGAGTCGGACCCTATAAGGGAGGGTGTTGAGGCAAGTCTACTTCTGGTCCACTCTCAGCAAGGATGCGGCAGAGTTCGCGAGGAAGTGTCCGAAGTGCCAGCTCTATGCTCCGCTCCAACTCCTCCCAGCTCAAAGGCTCCGGACCATCATGGCTCCCTGGCCCTTCGCCATATGGGGGTTGGACCTGGTCGGTCCCTTCCCCCAAGCCAGCGGCCAGAGGAAGTTCTGCTGGTCATGATCGACTACTTCTCCAAGTGGGTAGAAGTGAAAGCACTCGCTAAGGTAACCTCTCAGGTCGTAAGGAATTTTGTGTGGGGGGAGATAATTTGCAGGTACAGGCTCCCTCTAGCTATAGTGACAGACAATGGGCCGCAGTTTGCCAGTGAAGAATTTTTTGGCTTCTGCACTCAACTCGGCATTGACCTCAGGTTCGCATCGGTCCACCACCCGAGGAGCAATGGGCAGGTGGAGGCGGCAAACAAAATAATCGTTAACCTATTAAAAAAGAAAGTGGAAAACCATCGGGGGAACTGGGTGGAACAGCTACCCTCCGTCCTCTGGGCCATGAGGACTACTCCGAATACTGCCACTGGGGAGACTCTGTTCAAGCTCTCTCACGGGTCCGAGGCCATTCTCCCCATAGAGTTTGAGGTAAAGTCCCCCCAGGTGATCGCTGCGAGTGAGGGGGATGAAGAGTGGCTAGAAGATAACAATGCAGAGCAGAGGCTGTCTTTGGACCTAGTGGAAGAACTCCGGGACTTGGCCACCATCAGGCAGGAAGAGGCCAAGCAGCGGATGGCTCGATATTTCGACAAACATATCCGGATAAAGCACTTTCAGAAAGGAGACCTAGTCCTGAAGAAGGTCGATGCGGCCGGCAGAGGGGCCACGGTAGGTAAGCTCAACCCCAACTAGTAGGGTCCATATATTGTAAGCGAGGTGCTCAAGTCAGGGGGTATCATCTCCAGGATGTGGAGGGGGTGCCTCTCGACCGAGCCCGGAGAGGGGATGATTTGAAACGATTTTACCCTTGAAAGCTTTATTCTGTTGTTTACTAAATGTCTTACTCCTTTTTGTTATGCTTATAACTACTGCCATGCAGTGGTGATGAAGGTTGGATATGTTGGTGCTGGAATGCCACAGATCGATTCCGCTCCCAGGCTCTCACCTAGACGGGGGGTTCAGGTTGATCTTTGGAGAGGCTGGCAAGGTTGGATGTGTTGGTGCTGGAAAGCCCCAGATCGATTCCGCTCCCAGGCTCTCACCTAGACGGGGGGTTCAGGTTGATCTCTGGAGAGGCTGGCAAGGTTGGATGTGTTGGTGCTGGAATGCCCCAGATCGATTCCGCTCCCGGGCTCTCTCCTAGATGGGGGGTTCAGGTTGATCTCTGGAGAGGCTGGCAAGGTTGGATATGTTGGTGCTGGAATGCCCCAGATCGATTCCGCTCCCGGGCTCTCACCTAGACGGGGGGTTCAGGTTGATCTCTGGAGAGGCTGGCAAGGTTGGATGTGTTGGTGCTGGGATGCCCCAGATCGATTCCGCTCCCAGGCTCCACCTAGACGGGGGGTTCAGGTTAATCTCCGGAGAGGCTGGCAAGGTTGGATATGTTGGTTCTGGAATGCCCCAGATCGATTCCTCTCCCGGGCTCTCACCTAGACGGGGGGTTCAGGTTGATCTCTGGAGAGGCTGGCAAAAGGAGGCACGGGTTAAAGGTAACAGGTTGATGTGTTAAAGCCAGAGGGGGTTTGGTTTGCAAAATTGAAAGGGTTGAGGCTGGTAAGGCCTAAGGTAGCGGGTTGAGGTGCTAAAGCCAGGGAAGTTTAGTTCGCAAGATGCCAAATGTCTGAGTTCACCGAGGTCGGGTTCGCCGGGCAGTGTCCACGGTCGGCGACAGTTCGGGTTCGCAAAATCCATAAAAGGAGAATCTTGGTGACGCGAGCCCAGACGCGCGCATTCGCGAGCCCCCCGGAAGCACTGCCGCGTAACTACTAGTCATGAGATAGGAGTTCAAAAGAAAAAGATCAAATGCGAGAGAAAAATAAACGCGAGCATGCTCATAAATACTAACAAAAAATCATAACTATCATTCCACAAGATTCTTCTATGTTCGGCGGCGATCTCGCCAGCTCAAAAAGAATAATATACATTCAAAGGAAAGAGAGAGAAGGGAGGCTAAGGGGGCTCATTCTGGGGGGCCCTCGCCATTCCTGCGAGCCCCAACCATTGCGCCAAGTCAAAGAGATCCGGGCAGACGTCTTCGGCTGTAAACTCCATCGCGTCTTCGGCTAGGAGACTCGCATTCTTGAGAGTCGTAAAGACGAGGTTAGCGACCTCCTGTGCATCTCGCCGCCTCTGTTCTTCGCTCTCGGAAACCCTCTGTTGAGACCCGGCTCGCCCAGGAGAAGGGGGCAGCACGCTGCGAATCATCTCGTCCACCCGAGCCTTCAGCATGGTATTCTCCAACTCTAGCTCGCCGTTGCGAGCGAGAAGTTTGGTTGCTACGTCGGCATCCTGAGTTAATACCAAATAAGTTAGACAAAGATCGGGGGTCGCGAACAGCAAAGAGAGGAGGCCCAGGGCCGCTTACCATCTTGCCCTGCATCCCGGCGAGAAGGCATTCCGACGCTGCCTCTCTCTCCTTAAGACCTTTGATCTCATCGCGAGCTTTCTTAAGCTCCTCCCTGTATGCGCGGATATCCCTGTCCGCCTGCAGGTAACGGCGCCCCGCCATGTGTGCGAGCTCCGTCGAGCGAAACTGGGCTCGCATTTCTTCATAGACCAGTTGCCTTGGCCCCATCTCTTTATAGGAGGCGGCGTCCTCGCGGCCGTATAAGCCGAAGGCGATAGAGAACGCCTCCTCCCACGCCTTACCAAGCTCCACCCAGGAGGGGTGAAGGGTGGAGCAGGAAATCCTGTTGGCATCAGGATCCCAAGCGAGCAGGGGGTCGCCGAGGGAATCAGAAACCTTCTCACCTAGGCCGAAGTTCTTGTGACCCTTGGGTTGGGGGGTTGCGGAAGAGCTCCCAGCGCACTGGCTCGCCAAGGGGTCCGGCTGTTTCGCAGGGGAAGGGGGCGAGCCGTCGGTCTCGCTCAGATCAACGACCTCACTCTTGTCTTTAACAACGAGGGTTTTCCCCTTTGATTTCTTGGAAGAGGATTGTGAACCGGGCTGACTCGCAGACGGAGGTCGCTTCTTGCCGGACCCAGTGGTAGGAAGATCGCGGCAAGCCTCTGCCGCCGCGGTCGCGAGCGTGTCCGCCGTAAGTGTGGTGCCTTGCGCGTGCGGAGGATTAACGGGGACCTCACGCTCGCCTGTAGAATAAGAGCATTACACAGCGAAGAAAAGAAAAGGGGGGTAGGGAGAAAGCGAGCCATACCTTCCCCTTGAGGAACCGCGAGTAGCGTGTCGACGTTGCGCCTCAGATGGGCGACTTCGAAGTTTTTCCCGGAAAGGTAGTGGAGGAGTTTGGCGTCGGCGCCACTCAGCGAGCTCGGAGGGCGGTAGGTGGCATCATCCCGCTGAAGAGGAGTGCAGTGGAGGTTACTGAAAGGTCCCTTCACCAAGATGAACTTCTGAGTCCAGTAGTGACTCTTGTTCACCGTCTCGCAGACGGTGACGTGCTGACTCGTGAAATAAGTGGTCCCGTCCCGGAAGGCACAGAAAGAGAACACTTTGGGGAAGACGAGGAGGATGAACTCGATCCTCTCCTCCCGAAGATAACTAGCGAACGCGACAACGTCCGCGATCGCATTCGGGGTCAACTGGCTCGGCAGTACCCCATAGTACCAAAGCACCTGCAAGGAACAGAGGATGAAAAAGTTGCGATAGCGAACAGGGAGCGGCGAGAGGGCTAAGCGAAGTACCTGACGAATTTCAGGCCATAAGGGGAGTCGCAACCCATTCGCGAAGTGAGCAATGGGGATCGCGAGCTCGCCGGCCTCGGTCTCGTTCAGCGTAGCTCTTTCGCTTGGACATCGAGCCGAATAGCCCTCCGGGAGATAGCGATCCACGGCATATTTGTATTCCTCCGCCGTGAGGTTCGCACAGTAGAATTCGTGAGCTTGGAATGCTGAGGCGCATCTTGACCGCCCCTCGCTCTCGTCATCTGCTCCCATTGAAGGATTTGTTCGCAGTGATCCAGGAAGAAGCGACCTGCAAATAGAGAACGCGAGCGCAAGCTTGCGAGAACTGAAATGAGCTTAGAGGCGAGAGGATTTGGGAAATAAATGCGGCGGATGGAAAAGTGAATCCGAACTATTTATAGGAAAATAGGATGGGCACGGGAATCGAAGCGTCGGGAGTGAGGATAGTGATAATAAAGCAGATTTCTACTCGACAAGACTACAGCCTTGCGAACCTGGGCTCGCCACTGCGCGGTAACTGAGCCCCGCCTGAGGCCGGCCCGTGAGGGAAGGGGGCTTGGGCGCAACGTCGCCTAGAGGTTCGCGAGCGCTCCACGAGGGCAATCATATCAAATACGGCGAGCAGGCAGAATAAGCCACAGGCGCACCACAGATAAATAAAGGGCAAGATAAGAAATGATAAAAGGCGAGTCACGATGGACTCGCAAATATTACCACACCACAGGTATCGTTCAACAGGTATCAAGAGAGAAATGAAAACAAGGGGACAGCAAAAATAAACCCACGGCAGGCTCAGGGGTAAGGAAGCCATTTCCAGCGACCCTGGCCTCACTTCCCCGCACGCGGCGGCACTCTCGGATAGTGAAATTCGCGAAGCACTTTGAGCTTGCGCAGGATCAGGTGTGCTTGGTCCTCACCCCGCGAGATGTGCACACCGGGCGAGGTAGCATCTGCGCGAGTCACCGGCCCCGCCTCGGCGAGCAAGCGCGCATTCGCGTCCTCCATCGCGGCGAATCTCTCATTGAAGGAAGCTCGGTCCGCGTCATACTTCTCCTCCAGCTCGCGCATCATCATTCCATGCTTCTGAAGCACCTCCGACACCCGTCTCTTCATCCGCGCGGGGACGCCCGAGTGGCCCAAGAAGCCTTCGATCTGGCTCGGTGAGGGCGGCGGTGACATCTCCACCCTCCCGTGCTCTTACTCAGGCGTGGCTTCTGAAATTTCTGCGAGAGAAGAGTTAGTAGGATCAGGGGACGAGTGAGAAAGTGAGCCCGCACAGGTGTACTAACCTTGGGAGAAGGGGGACTCGCGACGTTGTTTGCGAGACGACTCCGGTCGACCCTGGAAGTTTTCGCGGAACCCTCGGACGTGGGGTTTTCCCAGACCAGGGGGATACACCACCCCCTCCGCGACCTGGGTGTCGTCGAGAAGCGAGCCGCCTGGGCTCCACCTGCCCATAATACCGAAGAAGGGGTCTCCACGTTAGCCTTAGGCGGAATCGGCGAGCGCGCCGGTGTGGAGCCCCTCTTCTCAGGGCTCGGCGGTAGGGTATCTGCATAGGCCATAAGCGCATGGATATCGCATAGAGACTTGAGCGGGGATAAAGGAAGGTATTTATGACTTACGGGGTTGCGAGAGAGGCGCCTGTTGGGTTGAGGTCCCAACCACAGCAATTAGCGATCCCAGCCTCGCTGGGGACGGGGCATGAGAGGAGGTCAGCGTAAGGCCCGCCATGCATTCCTCAGGTGGAGGATTCTGTGAGAGGAAAAGGAATAAGTAGGGAGTCGATATAAAGAATTCAGACGAAGAATACCTGTTGCGCGAGCCCGGTATTCGGCGGCGGGGGCGAGGCAGGAGGTGACGACACATCCTCCCCCTGCGACCTCCAAACCGTCTTGGCTTTCTTAGTCTGGGGGGAGGGGGATGTGGAGGGGTTGAACATCCAGGCATTGCGTTCGGCGGCCTGGGCCTTCGCCATCTCCCTGGAAGCCTTCAGTCGATCTTAAGACATTCTGAAGGAAGTGTTTTCAGCGAGGAAAAGGGAGAAGGAAAGGCTTGATCACTAGCCACGGTGGACGGTATTTATAGTTTTTGGGCATGGGGCCCACCAAAAGATTCCCGCCACGTCAGCCGAATCGGCGAACACCAGGGGTTGGATGTTTCTTCGCAAGCTTAAGACATCCTCGCGAAGAGCGGGGATTGTGTACAACCCCGATGTTCGCCAGGGAGAGTCAGACGGCTCACACCCAAGAAGGCGAGCCAGGATGGACGAACCCAGGTGGGGCGAGCCCAGGAAGAGCGGGAGGCCATAGAGGCAAGCGAGCCAGGTGATGTGTCAATAGCAAGCCTGGGCTCAGCCAAGGTAGTGCAGGCGAGCGAGCCAGGTAATGTGCCAATAGCAATTCTGGGGCTCCCCAACCCAGAGGCTCGCGAGCTCCAATCGCGAGCCCAGGAAGAGCGGGAGGCCATAGAGGCAAGCGAGCCAGGTGATGTGTCAATAGCAAGCCTGGGCTCAGCCAAGGTAGTGCAGGCGAGCGAGCCAGGTAATGTGACAATAGAAATTCTGGGGCTCGCCAACCCAGAGGCTCGCGAGCTCCACTCGCGAGCCCAGGAAGAGCGAGAGGCCATAGAGGCAAGCGAGCCAGGTGATGTGTCAATAGCAAGTCTAGGCTCAACCAAGGTAGTGCAGGCGAGCGAGCCAGGTAATGTGCCAATAGAAATTCTGGGGCTCGCCAACCCAGAGGCTCGCGAGCTCCACTCGCGAGCCCAGGAAGAGCGGGAGGCCTTAGAGGCAAGCGAGCCAGGTGATGTGTCAATAGCAAGCCTGGGCTCAGCTAAGGTAGTGCAGGCGAGCGAGCCAGGTAATGTGCCAATAGCAATTCTGGGGCTCGCCAACCCAGAGGCTCGCGAGCTCCACCCGCAAGGGAGGTCTCGAAGTGGGCTGGCTCGCCCAGTAAAAGTCCTGGAAGGGATTTTTACCAGGAGGCCCTCGGTGGTCTGCGGTTAGCCTCTCCAAACAGCGGAGTTTGGCTGTTAGCAGACCAATCCGATGTGCGGATAGTAAAAACGGACAGCGGGATTTGGCTATTGACAGACCACAAAACCAAAATCTATAAATAGACCTTGAAGGGCACCTTGGAAGAGGACGGGTTCAGAATCTTTGAGCCTTCTTCTCTCCTTAGGTCGCTTTGGTTAGGGCTCTCTAGCTCTCCAAGGTGCCCGAGTCTTAGCTTTGGCTTGGGAGGGGAAGCGCTCAATGATCTTCCGGGTTAGTGGAGGGACCTCCTCGCTAAGACCAGGGTCTTTGTTCTTTGTCTGAGTTATCTGCCCACCTCTTCCGAGGGACCAGTGAGGGCTAGCTGCCCCTCAACTCGTTGAGGGCCCCGAGCTCCACAAGAGACCGAGAAATCGGTTTCAACAGTTCAGGTTGGCCTTATTTCCTGTCATGTGCTTTGAGCAGCCACTATCCAAATACCATTTTTGATTTGTTCTTGGATAGCTGTGTACCTGCAAAGACAAAAACATAAACTAGTTGTTTCTGACCCAGACTACCTTGGGTCCTTTTATGTTACCACAAAATTCAGAGATAAACGATATTTCAGGCTGATCCTTATAGCCTTGTGGATGATATCTCCTTGGAGGTATTATCCACTTAGTGAAAGGATTTATAGTATGCGAAGAAAAGGAATTCTTTTAATTTTCAGTATGTTTTGTGTTCGACGAACTGGGTTGAGTTCGTCGATCGCCGTTCGATGAAGGGATGTGCTTTCGTTGAACGCCGTTCATATAATAACTGTACTGAAAATCTGTTTTCAGAGTTCGTCGATCTCCGTTCGATAGATTTGAATCTTTTTGTCGAGCTTTGTTCGACGAATTCTTCTAAATTCTCTTATCCTTAACAGACTTGCTTGAAATATTTTTACCCTTCTCTACTGCCTCTTTGCTGTTAGCAGAGATGAATTTTATGGGTGTGGAGAGGATGTTTCTCTTAATCAGAGATGCCTCACTTGATGATGCACCCAAGGCCAGTTTGCTATTGTTGAGTCTAGCATTGACAGTACCTGTGATGTCCATCAGTTTGATACTTCTCCCATTGAGGGATTCTTCAAAGCTTTTGGCTTTATAAAACTTATTCTCAAGAAGAGTAATGTGTTCTCGGGAGGCAGCCAAATCTTTCTTAAGATTTGCATTCTCTTCACTTATATTGTTCATTTCTGCTAACTTACTTCTGAGAGAGATTATTTCCTTCTCAAATTTTATTAAGTCAGAGCAAAGAATTTTGAAATCATCCTTGAATTCAGCAGAATGAAAATCAAGGTTAGATAGTACCTGGTCAACTTCATCTTCTGCTTCTGATTCTGATTCCTCTTTGTCAGAATTGTTGGCTGAGGCATTGATGGCCATCATGCAGAAGTTTCTTTCTTCTTCATCATCACTAGAGCTGGGTGATGATGCTGATTGTGACTCACTGTCTGAGTCATAAATAGCCATTAGGCATTGGCTGTTTTCTTTTGTTTATTCTTCATCAGAAGAACAAGATGAAGATTCTGATTCAGATTCTGTTTCACTCCAGGATGTTGCTACAAATCCTCTTCCCTTCTTTTTGTGAGAGTGGGAGGAAGATTTGCTGGAGCTCTTCTTTTCTTCCTTTTCTTTTCTTCTTTCCTTCTTGTCCTTCTTGTGTTGAATTTCTGGACATTCAGGAGCAATGTGTCCTGGTTTCCTGCAACCAAAACATATAATTTCATTAGAGTGATTTTTGTCATACCTTGGCTTGTCATGGCTTCTGGATGATTTCCTCCTGAAATCTTTTCTAGCCATTTTGTAGAATCTTTTGGCTATTAAACTCATAAACTCCTCATTGTCAGGAGTTTTTCCCTCTTCTTCTGCAGCCTTGAAGGTTATGCTTCTTTCCTTCTTGAGTGCTGGAGATGAAGTAGATTCTTCAGCTTCCCTAGCTTTGATAAGCTGCTCATAAGACTTGAGCTTGCCCAACAAAGCTTCAGTGGTGATCTCATTGAGACTTCTGGCTTCTGTGATTGGCCAGATTCTAGAGTCCCATGTGCTGGGGAAGCACATAAGAATTTTGTCATTAATCTCTGTGAGTGAGATCACTTTGTCCAGAGACTTCAGCTCATTTATTATGAGGCTGAGCCTATTGTACATATCAGCAACATTTTCTGATTCTCCCTTCTTGAAGTTCTCATATTGAGAAATCAGATGAGATCTTCTATCTTTTCTTTCATAAGCAGAGCATGCCACCATGTTGTTGAGAGATTCCCAAATTTCTCTTGCTGAGGTGCACTCAACAACCTTCTGGAATATGTCATCTGACATAGTTAGAGCCAGAATGTTCATGGCCTTTGCATCTGCATTTCTCTGCTTCTTCTGAGCTTCAGTCCACTCAGGAGGTGGAACAGCAGTATTGTATGTTGTTGCTCCAGTGCTAGTTGATGTTGTAGGTGCTGGAGGCCCTATTAGAATAACATTAAAAATCTCTTCATCAATGGAGTTCATATATAGCCTAATCCTTGCTTTCCATAGTGCAAACTTATTGAGATTGCACATAGGAGGTCTTGTGCTGGAATATTCCTTGTTTTGTGCCATGAGTTTTAAATAAGATAAAAGTAGAGAGAAAGAAACTCTTAGAAAAATTAAGATCTGGTTGATCTTTGTGATTCAGGTGTTAGCCTGTAAAGAATCAACCTACCTCTGATACCAATTAAAAGTGGAGGTCAGATCTTAAATTACTCTAGAGGGGGGGGGGGGGGTGGTGAATAGAGTATTGAAATTTTTTATTTAGTTTTATAGCGGAATTTAAAATACTGTTTAAATATATGTGTAATCAGTGAGAGTTAAAGATGAAGACAGAAATAGTAAAAAACACACAGCACAAGCACACAAAAATAAGCAAGCACAGAAGACACAAGGAGCGATAGTAGTTCACCAATAAATCTGGGTACGTCTACTCTTCTACCACCCTTGGTAGGAATCCACTAGGAGGGTTGATCAGGTGCCCAGGCACCAAGGGGTTTTTGATAACGTGTCCACACACCAATAAGCTTTTGATAAGGTGCTTAAAAACCACACAAGGATTTTTTTGATAAGTTGTCTTGCCACCACTGGGTAAACTTTTGGAGGGAGAATTAACCCTGTACAAGATGAGATAAAAGGTTTAGACTCTGTCAATGATCTGAGAGAAGACAAATGGTGTTGAAGCAGGAAGCTCCCCCTGTATGATGAGAGTTGATGACAGTTTGTGGACAGAGCTTTCTCAACCAGAAGTCTTTGTAGAAGATTATCTGGAAGAAATTAATCTTCAGATTATTGTTGCTCTTTGAAAGACTTTATCTTGCAGCAGATCTGAGAAATTGAATCTTGTTCTCAGAATGATGAGGATGCTGCCTTGATGAGGAAGAGAACTGGAAAGAATAGTATATTCTCTTCTTCTTCTTTCTCTAATACTTCTTCTGTTCTCCTTGTTCTGTGATAACAGAGAGACTAAGAGATGGTGAAGTTTTTTTCTGTTCTCTGTAAGAAAATCGACTATCTCTGTTGACAATTTTCTTCTCTGATAACTTGTCTATGTTCAAATTCAAATCTTCTGCTTTTTAAGGAATATATTTTTCAGACCTAAATCCTTCTTGGAACTAGGTAGCCACCCAAAACGATTATGGCAGGTCCTTTCAATTCCTTTTGTCGAGAAAGATGCCTTGGCATTAAATGTCAACGGCTATTCTTTTTCTTGGAATAGAAAGAATATAAGGATATAATGAATAAGAAAGATATCCTTACATGGCTGACTGAATACGTCCAAGGAGAAATAAATATATCCATTATTCTGTTGATTTGTGTTCAGAGAACTGATATCCAACTGAGAATATTAATCTGGGCTTCAGAAAGGAATTTATCGAGCGCTGGCTAGAATTCGTCGAGCGCTGCTAGCCATTTGTCGAGCGCTGGAACTGGCTATAATTCTTCAGTCTGCTGGAAAAAATTTGTCGAACGAAGCTGGTCATTCGTCGAACGCCACTCGCCATTTGTTGAGCTTGAATTTTCCTAAGTTCTGACTAATCTAATCAGCCTAAAACTTGACCCTAAGACTATACAATGGGGTCAATACAGATCCTAATCAACATATAGTGATCCTAGCCCAAATCAGTAATAGGGTTGTTCCAACATATTCTTCGACTTTTCGAAGAACAGTTAAGAAAGTTTATGACCACCATAATCAAACTCCCAGTGGCAGAGACGAAAGAATGGGTGCATACCATTCAAACAGAGAATGCAACTACAATATCAGGATCAATATCAGGAAACCGGGTTCCTCTTACCCCAGATGTTTTAACAGAAGTTTTTGGTTTGTTGAATGGTGATGATGAGTTTGATATAACTTCTGATGAATTCAATAATTCTTTGGAGAAAATGGGTCACTCCAGTGGAAACCCCAATCATCTTTTAAAGAAAAATTTATCTATTGAATACAAGTTTTTAGCAGGTATTGTTGGAAAAGTTTTGCTAGGCAAAACTTCTGCTCATGATTATATCACTAGGCACCAATTTCTTTTGATGGTGGCCTTAGTTGAAAAGAAGAAAATCACATGGGGATTGATTCTCTTTGAATCAATAAAGAAGAAGATAAGCAAGATGAATGTGTGTTATGGCAGAGTGTTAGGGCTTGTTCTTCAACAAAAGTGCTCAGACCTGTTGGTCTCTCCAAAGGTATTTATAAATTCTAGCAAGAGGCTGACCTCAGCCCTCTTTGGGAAAAGGGAAAGGGTGATCCCTAAGAAAACTCCAAGGGCGGATGCCTCCAGGAAAGCTTCTGAAGGCACAAGGACTGACCCAGTCACTCCCCTGACCCTACCAGAAGCTCCTCTTGAATCTTCCACTCCTCTCCTCTCTCAACCTCTTCAGCATAACTCTTCTGAAGAAATTCCTCCTTCACATTCTCCCATAGACCCTCCATCTTCATTACTATTTTCACCTCCTCTTCAGACAAACCTGTCTGCAGATATTCCCTCATCATCCTATATTCCAGATGATGATTCCTTTCCACCATATGATTCTCTTCCCCCTCCTGATTCTCTTCCTCCACTCATTCCCTCTCCAACTTTTGACCTATTATCTCCTTCACATTCTACACCTCAGTCACCTATCCATCCTCAATACCCTATCCATCAAGATTATACTCCACCCCTATCAGATGCTACCAACATCTTTATACCCTACTCAATTCCATCTTCTTCTATCCCATCATCTTCTCAGCATCCACATGACTTTGTGTATGTTGATTTTTCATCTATAGCTGACCAAATATTTAATCATATATCTCCCAAGCTAACTGTTCTCCTTGATGAGAAGATAGCTCCTGTTTTGCAAGCTATATCTGATCTGTCTTCCAAGTTTGCATCCTTCCCTACCTCCTATAAACCTATCCCTTCTTCTAGGGGCCTAGCATCAGGTCTCCCTGAAACTAGGCAGGGGGAGATGCTTGATGAAGAAGTTCCAGATCATGCAGATTCAGTTATGGTGTTTGATATAACAGATATAGTTTTTGATAGAGAAGATTCAGATATGACATCTTCAGTTCCAGTTACAGTTATAGAATCAGCTCCTGTAAATAAAATTTCTATTCATCCTTCAATTGATATTATTTCATTATTGTCAAAGTTCAATTCAGTTTTCAACAGCTTTCCTAAGCATCAAGTTCACTCAAAAGCTATAGTTCCATATATAGCTCCCATAGATACAGTGTTACTAACGAAAATCATAAAAAGCTTTCAAGTTCCAGTTCAAGATCCGATTCAAGTTACAGTTGCAGGTTCAGAAGTAGTTGGCTTGGTGAATTCACCTCCAACTTTTGTTTTTGATGAAACCCCTCTTTCTCCTCCTCATTTGTGTTTGATGATTCTCCTCTTCCAGAGGATATTGATTTTGTTGATGAGGATATTGCTCCTCTAGAACTATAAGATGTTGTTAAGGGTATTCAAGTAATTGATGATTTATATAATGCCCATGTACAGTCTGATGTTGATAGTGATGAAAGTGATAGTGATGATTCAGATGATAAATCTTCAAAGAAAAGGAAGTCAAGAAGCAAAGCAAAGGTTGTTGTTGTTCCTATTCCTCCCTCTTGTACAAATGATACCCCATATTGTATTTCGCATAATATAACCCTCACCAAAGATTCACCAGCATGGATGAGGTTTTCCAGAAATGAGAACAACAGAAGAAAGAAAATGAAGAAGACAGGCTTTTATTCCGATAAGCCAGTAAAGTTCAATCACCCTCATCCTCCTCCAGCAGCAGGATCAGCAGGGATGTCTTCTTCCTCCTCTCAGAGATCTGTCCCCCAGCTTTCAAGAAGATCTGAAGGAACTCATAGAAGCTCCAGTGGCTCTCATAGTTCTAAATCAGCCAGAGCTCCTCCTTCAGGATCTGCCAGTTCTTCCTCAGTGTATAAATATCATATTTCTGATGGCTCCTCTCACAGAAAAAGGTATCCTCAAGATGAACAATCTTCTTATCAAGGCAGTGATATTGATGAAAGGCCTCCTTCTCCAGTAAATCTAGAATCAGATAAGATAGCTCACATGGCTAGATTCAAAGAATCAATAGCTACAGCTCAGATCAACAAAGCCAAAGCAGAAGGCAAGGATTTCTCTCAGTTTAATACAATGTCTGATTTCAGAAGACAGGAAAAATACAGCTCAAGGCACCTATTTAATGCTGAAGATTATCTAAGGTTTCACCCAGCGGCAGTGGTTCCTCGTGCCTCATCTCAAACCCTGCTGGGAGCCAATGACCTCTATATGAGCAAAAGAGAGTCTGAGAATCCAAATAGGCAAATCATTTTCAAGTCTTCTTCAATGTGAAATAGTAAAGCTTCAGTTCATTTTGTTAATTCTATTTTCAGTGTAAACCTTCCTAAACTCAGAGTTCTATATATTTTATCTGCTGAAATGATTTAAGTTCTGTCAGATATATATGCTCTGTGTTTGTTATTTGTTTTATTTATTATTTGTCAAATAGTATCCTAACCCAAATGGGGGGAGATTGTTGGAACAACCCTATTACTGATTTGGGCTAGGATCACTATCTGTTGATTTGGACTCAAGTTGACCCCATTGTATAGTCTAAGGGTCAAGGTCTAAGTGTGTCTGAGTAGCTAGAACTTAGGAAAACTTCCAATTTTCTGTGTTCGACGAACTTCATTCTGCGTTCGACAAACTCCTCCCTGCGTTCGATAAACTTCATGCTTCAGTTCGACGAACTTGCTCTCCAGATCGATGATTTCAGTCCTCCAGCCAGCTCTATAGATTTTATCTTCAGTTCGACGAACTCCAGTTTGAGATCGATGAACTCAGTTCTGTGTTCGACGAATAAGCAACTAAATGTTCAGTTCGACGAACTCAGCCTTCAGTTCGACGAACTCAACTCTCAGCTCGACGAACTCAGTTTTCAGCTCGACGAATTTTCTTCTCCAGTTTGACAATTTCTTAAGGATCAGTTATCTATTCTCACTGAACTCAGTTCGACTAAATCAGCAATGGATCTATTCAATTGTTTGGACTTATTCATTATCAGATAAGTCAAGTTTTGATCTTTCCTTTTATTAATTCATTTCTATTCTCTTCTTTCGTGAAAGTAGCCGTTGACATATATTGGAAAAGGATACTTTCATGGAAAAGGAAAAAGAATTAAAGTCTATTGCTGAATCAGATTCCAGTTCGATGAATAATCATTTCAGAATATTTAATTCCTTAATTAGAAAATTTGAATTTCAAATCAGCCAGATATATGTCAAAGGAAAAAAGGAATATAGAAGATATCAATCAAGGATATATCAGAGAATTACAGAGAAGAAGATATACCAGTGGATTCAATAGAGAACAAAAAAGATATAGAAGATACTTGAAAAATGCTCAGATATTCAGAAATCTTCATCTTCTACAGCAGCATTTTCATTCTCTGAGAACATCAACAATCATTCTCTCAGTTTTCAGCTGCTTGTTCTTGATCTTCAAAGAGCAACAACAATCTGAGAAACATTTCCTCTCAGATTCATCTGCTATCAAGGAAGATATTCTACATTCAAGAGAAAGCTCCATCCTTCAACTGTCAAGAATTTCTATTAGACAGGGGGAGCTTTACATCAACAATCCACTAGTCTTCTCTCAGCTTATTGACAGAGAAGAATTTCATAAACATTTTTTTTGTTTATTTTATCCCATCTTGTACATGGTTTCTAACTCCCTTCAAAAGTTAAATCTTTGGTGGCAGGGCACCTGATCAAAAACCTGTATTTTGGTTTGAGCACCTGATCAAAAGCTCAGTGGTGTTTGGGCACCTGATCAAAAATCCCAGTGGTGATAGGGCACCTGATCAAAAACCTAGTGGATTCCTACTAAGGGTGGTAGAAGAGTAGATGTACCCAGTTTGATTAGGGAACTACTATGGATCCTCGTGTCTTCTGTGATTTTGTTTTTCTTTCTGTACTGTGCTGTGATTTGTGTTTATTTTGCTTTTACACTCACTCTGTACACATATATATATGACTATTTTAATTCCGCTATAAAATAAGTTAAAACTTTTTAATACTCTATTCACCCCCCCCCCCCCCCCCCCTCTAGAGTAAATCTAAGATCTAATACGTCACTTTCATTCTACTCATCCTGATTTTGTTTATTTTCTTAGAATGGCACTATATTATATGAAACAGGCTCCTTGAGCCTGTTATGAGACTCTATCAAACTTTCTCATTGAAAACAAGTTTTCAAGGGGGGGGGGGGGGGGGGGGGGGGGGGGGGGAGATTGATAAGACATTGTTCCTAAGGGAAGTAAAGGGCAAAATCTTGCTAGTGCAGATCTATGTGGATGACATTGTCTTTGGCTTTATAGATGACAATCTCTGCAAGAAATTTGCCAATTTAATGCAGGGAAAGTTTGAAATGAGCAGCATGGGAGAGCTTAAATACTTCTTAGATATCCAAGTGAAGCAATCTGCATATGGTATATTCATCTCACATACCAAATTCACTAAAGAGCTAGTCAAGAAATTTGGACTGGAGAGTGCCTCTTCTATGAAGACTCCCATGGGATCCAATGTGTCTCCGGACAAGGATTAGATGGGAATACCCTTTGCTGAAACCAAGTACAGATGCATGATTGGGTCTTAGCTCCACCTAACTACAAGTAGGCCTGACATAATGTTTGCCACATGTGTCTGTGCTAGATATCAGGTGAACCCCAAGGAATCTCATCACATATCTGTCAAGAGGATCTTAAAATACCTGAAGGGTACACCTAATCTTGGCCTATGGTACCATAGGAACACTGGGTGTGAACTAACAAGGTATTTAGATGCAGATTATGTAGGGTGCAAAGAAGATAGGAAGAGTACTTCAGGGACTTGTCAATTCCTTGGAGGAAGACTGATCTCATGGAGAAGTATGAAGCAAACAAGTGTGTCAATCTATACAGCAGAGTCAGAATACATATTTGTTGGGAGTTGTGCTCAGCTACTATGGATCCAGCATCAACTTGAAGACTACAATTTGAAGATGGCCAAAACACCCCTATTTTGTGACTCTTCAAGTGCTATCTCAATTGCTAAGAACCCTGTGTCACACAGCAGGACGAAGCATATTGAGATCAGGTATCACTTCATTAGTGTAATACCCTGCAAGTACAAATAATATAACAATAGGTCCGGCCGGGACCACACGCCATACTATACACACTAGCTAGGCATTATAAGGTGATAAACAGAAAAGAACAACAACTACACGAGAGTATAAACAGCGTATGCGGAAGCATTTGGATTAAACATCTCTTAGAATTGTCCACTATCCCAGGAATGAAACAAATAGAGTTACGGCCTTAAGGCCTTACATTTATCAAATGTATAGAAACTCAAAAACATACATCGACACGCAGGCCGGCAATACATGTAAAGCAGAAAAGAGGCTAGCCTTCAAGGGCCAACACAGCAAAAGGGCCACCGCCCGCTATTTCCCGCTAGGCTCACCTGCACCTGCAACCAACATCCAATAAGAGGTAAACGAGGGTCAGCTATGAGTTGACCACAAACCGCATAACGATCCCACCCCCCGGCCATCTAGCCGGCTCAGGGGCGTGTCACCGCTAACCTGCAAGCAAGTCGTACATGCACCATGTAATAATATAAAGAAAGTGCAAACTACAGTACACAAGGTGAGGTTTCAAGCACAATCAATCTTCTAGGTTGAGCATCAAGTAAAAGGGAACCTAAGTATGCACATGATGTTGGTTGGGTTCACCAGAAGGTTCCCCACAACCGCCTAAGCAACCGCATGAGGCTAACATAACATCAATTCATCACAAACACTCCACCCTAAGGACATTGCCTAAGGTGGGGAAAAAGTGCTTTTGGTCGGTCTAGGTAAGACACCTTCCACGACCTCTCCCATGATCACACGGCTTACATGAGGTATGGAACTCTCACTGATCTGCATGGAAACGGGTTCAGTTCAGCTTTGCCCGTGCTCTAACCGTCGCGATCTATCGCAAGATGCGGGTACGGCTTCACCTCGGCCCGTAAGGGTTTAGCACATCAAGTGCCCACATAATTAAGCTACGCATCTAATCCTTTCACGCTGACTTAGACTTAGCAAATAACAACTAAGAAGGAGGTCCAAGACCACTCCTCTTCAAATCTAGTGGCGAAGGTTTGCATTCAACCACCCAAGCAAGGGGCTTTCGTTAGGCTCTCAAAATGCACCTAAAACTCAAGTCCCGCAACACAATAGAATATCCCACAGAGACATTCTCCGGCACGCATTCTAGGCTTAACCTAAATACAACGTCGCAATCCAAGCATCACTGATCCGGGCTCACGGCCATGAATAGGCTTCACACAAAATGCGTAAATCCGCACGACTATCGGATTTCTAAATGCAATATGTCAGGGACAGACACAATCGACACGGAGTTCCAAAGAACTGGAGGAAATCCTACACTGCACCCATTTGGTGAAAGGGATTCCTCATGCAAGCATAAAAAAAGGAATGAGAGGACAAAACACGTCTTAAGACCGGGAGGAAGGATCGTTACCCTTGGAGCTTTATTCTTTGTCATAGATCTGAGATTTCACTCGGATAGAAAGAATCGAAATGGGTTGCTCTTTCCAGATCTGAAAATGGCTCGCGATTCAGAGCTCCGAAGCTCCGGCAATGGCAGAAGATGACTCCTTCTTCTTCCTCGATGCTCATTGTTTTTCTCTCGGCTTCCTTCTCTCGCAACTTTAAGAGATAAATTTTTAGGCGTTAAAGAGGATCTATATACTCCTCTATATGAACCCTAAGATACCCAAGAAAGAAATCCCAACGCTTGGATTTAAAGGCCTGGATTTGACGGCCGCGATCAAGAAGTCACGGGTCTGCTCTTTCGCAAATCGCTGATTCTGCCTGTGTTCGACGAATAGCTTTAAGACTGCGTTCGACGAATGCTAAAAACCTGCGTTCGACGAATGCTAAAAAGACTGCGTTTGATGAACAGCTAACAAACCTGCGTTCGTCGAATGGCTGAAATGCTGCGTTCGACAAACGGCTAACAAACATGCGTTCGACGAACGGCTGCAAACCTGTATTCGACGAATGGCTAAACCTGCGTTCGACAAACGGGGGCCTGCATTCGATGAACGGCTGCTAAGACTGTGTTCGACGAAAGGCTAAACCTGCATTCGACGAACGGCTAAACCTATGTTCGACGAACGGTGGCCTGTGTTCGACAAACGACGGCCTGCTTTCGACGAATGGTGGCCTGCGTTCGACAAATGGCGGCCTGCATTCAACGAATGGCTGCTAAGCCTGCGTTCGACGAACGGCTAAACCTGCGTTCGACGAACGGCAGCCTGCGTTCGACGAACGGCTGCTAAGCCTGCGTTCGACGAACGGCTAAACCTGCGTTCGACGAACGGCGGCCTGTGTTCGACGAACGGCGGCCTGAATGCATTGCTTGTTTCCCGAGAACCGGTACTGCCTACCCTTAAGATTTCTCGAGAAGCTATATACTCCTGCATATTAATTTCTCGAGAGCTTAACTTCAGCTATTAATTTCTCGAGAAGTATAAGTTCTGCCTAATTGATTTCTCGAGAAATCAATTCTTCTGCTTATATTTTATATTTCGAGAGGTATTATTCCTGCACATTAATTTCTCGAGAAGTATACTTCAGCCTTTTGATTTCTCGAGAAGCATAACTCCTGCCTAGAGATTTCTCGAGAAGTAAATTTGGGGTGTTACAAATCTCCCCTCCTTTAAGGAATTTTGTCCCGAAATTACGAAAACAATATCAACATAATTAAACTATACCTGAGAGAAAAAGCTCGGGGTACTCCGCAAGCATTGTTTGCTCTCTTTCCCAAGAGAGTTCCTCTTGTTGGAGCCCATGTTTCCGCATCTCTTGGTTTGAGAATAACAAATACCGTGTTGTATTTGATCTTGTATTTTGTGTGTTTATAGTGTGCAGGTTGTACAGGAACTATAGCTACACATGCCTATGAATAGTTTGCTGATTGGAAATGATTCTCTGGAATATGAGCTAACGCCCAGCGTTAGCTGTTAACACCCTGCTTTAACTTCCATTGAGAAGAAAACTGCAGAGAAGGAAGCTGCGTTCGATGACTGGAACCTGCGTTCGACGAACGAGGAGCTCCGTTCGATGAAATTTCTTGCGCTCGACGAATTTGCACTCGACAAGCTGCGTTCGATGAACGAGGATCTCTGTTTGACGAATTTCCCTGCGTTCGACGAACGAGAATCTCCGTTCGACGAACTGAGTCTGCGTTCGACGAATTAGAAGCTCCGTTCGATGAAAGTGCTTCCATTCGACGAAATTGTTCCATTCAACGAAAGTTTGTTCTATCATGTTCCTGGTGGTTTGCACGATCCTGATGGTGGCGGTTTTTCCATTCGACGAAGGGTGCGATCGACGAAGGCGAGTTCGACGAAATCAGTTCCGTTCGATGAAAATTTGTTCGGTCACGGTCCCGACTTTATGCACGATGTCAGCAACTGCCATACACGATTCACTAACGTCGGGCGTTAGCCTTAACGCACGCGTTAGCTTCCAAGGCTATTTAAAAGTACAGCTCCTCTCATTCAAATGGACAAGATAGTTGATTCCAGAATTTTGATACTTTGGAGAAAGGTTCGTGTACAACAAATTAAGAGATCTCCCTTGGGCTAACATGAAGATCTAAAGAAGATTTTGAAGGAGAAGGTCTACAACGCATATTCTATACGAAGGACGATCGTTTCAAGAACGCCAACATCTACATCGACTTCGTCTTCACCTTCAAAATTTCTTGGGGAGTTTCTCTTTACTTATCTTGTAATCTTTTATTTTTCCTTTTGTAATTTGTGTGGAGAAATCGTTCGGTGAGAACGTCGGATTCCGGGAAGGATTCCGTGGGTAAATTCGCCTTGTGTTGGCGACTAGGTCCTTGTGAGGCTTAGGGGGTAATTCACCACCTTGTGCGTGGCGACTAGGTTGAGGGTAGATCTAGGGGGTGGCTAGAGGCCTTATCTAGAGATTGATAAGCTATAGCCAACCGGTCCTTGGGAGAAGGACCGGGGTGAAACAACAAAAAGTGTTTTTACATATTTTCGCCTTGATTTCTATCGTTATAGAAATTAAACATTTGTGTATTCAATTTATTATGAAATAAAATCATGTCCTTTAATGTTCTATTCAATTGATTTTATTTCATCTTCAAGAATGTTTTAATTTCTATTTTCATCAAAGTATTAAAACTAACATTTGTATAATTATCTTTGAAATACAATAATTATTTTCATTATCTCTGATTTTCTGGAATTGTATTTCATTTAAGATTTCATAAGTAAAATCACTTTGGCAATCTTTTTGTTCTGAGGAATATTCTCTAGAGAGCTAACGCTCAGCATTAAGACTTAACGCCAGGCGTTAGCAACAGTCAACAAAAAGTTTTGTTTCAATTATTTAAAAAGGAATCTTCATTACAATCCTATCTAGAATATTAAAATATATTTTTCTATAAAATATTCTGAAACTTCAGTCTCAAACTCTGATAAATTTAATTAAGATTCAAATTCCATAAAACCCTTATTCACCCCCCCCCCCCTTTAAGGGCGCTGTAAGATCCAACACGTGGTATCAGAGCTAGGTTATTCCAATACGGCTTCACAACCGGGAATAATGGCACTTCATGATCTCGCATCTTCTAGAGGGGATAATATTTATGAAAATGAAAAATCATTATGTCCACCATTATTTATGGGTGAAAATTATAATGGGTGGAAAACACTTATGGAAATATTTCTTAAAACTTTGGATATTGAAGTTTGGAATATTACAATTAAAATGCCCCCAAGTATTTTAAATAAGAATGAAATGTTTTTAAATGCCAAATCTATGAATAGTCTATATTGTGCTCTAGATCAAAATATGTTCAAACTTATTTATACGCTTCCTACTGCTTTTGAAGTTTGGAAATTTCTTGAGAATAACACTTCTATATGTGCAAGAAATTTAATGTTTGAAAGAATTGGTGTAGGTAAGTTAGACATACAACTTAATATGTTAAAACTATTACACTACACAATCATGCAAGACTAATATTATGAGCACACATAGATTACCAAAATAGTGAGTGAATGAATCATTGATTAGCATAAAACAATACTCATACTTAGAGGCATGCTAGGCAATCATACACAATTTTCTATAGACAATTTCATTGCACATAAACAGATTAAGGTCAAGGCATGACAAGATAGAACAATGTTTAGGAAATTTGAAATTAAAATTAGACATTGAAGGCAATCTTTGTGTGTATGCCAAAATTAATTTTGACCATTTGAAATAAAATAACTAAGTTGTTCGCTCTTATGACGTCTTATAGTCAAACCATAATTTTGTAAGTATTTAAAACCAAAACAAATGACAAAAGCATATTTTTGAGCATTTTGGAGGTTTTTGTTTTTTAAATTTTTTTTGTATTTTGGAATAATACTAACAAATTAATAACAAAATAATTTCAAAATATGGAAAAAAAACTGAGAAAATGCATTAGAAAAATACCAGAAATAGGTTTAAAAAATAGAATTTCAATTTGGTCAAAATAACTACTCAACGCCCAAACAGGACAGTGTTTTTTAAAATTTTTGGAAAAAAAAAATTTGGAAGAGAATGTATGTATATAGACCTTCTTAGTGTAGAAATTTCAGAGAATTTGGAGATGATTAGAAGGCTATTTACGCATATTTTTGGTAGTTTTACAATGTTTTTTATATTTTATATTTGTTTTGGATTTTTCTGGCAATGAAAAAGTAATTAAGATGTAAACACGGATATATATAAGTATATAAATGAATAGGCAGAAAGAGTTGTAAAGTTCAGAGATAAATGCTAACATTGGGCGTTATTGATAGCGCTAAGCGTAAGTGCTTTTTAGTTCAATTTTGATGATGGTGATGCAGATAGATTCATGTTTTAAGATATATGATAATTTTCTTTTTAGTTATTGCAGGGGAATGCATGAGTCTATAATTACTTTTGATCTTTGTGAGACTTTAGTTGGACTTAGCAATTTAAAGTGGATCTTGGACTTCCGAGATCTACCTTGTGAAGGGTTCGCACCGGTACTAGGAGATACGATGTGGTTACATTCCAAACCTCCCTTTCTTAAGATATTTAGGAGTTATTGGTTTCTACCCATACTAAAAATTTATAGACTCAATTTGATATATCGAAGACTACCAATTCTAGTCTAAGCATGTTGAAATGAGCATCGGGGAGAGGTTTTATGAATATGTCTGCAAGTTGGGATTCTGTGCCTATGAAGCTAACTCTCACAAGTTCTTTCTGAATATGATCACTAATAAAATGATGACGCACATCTATGTGTTTGGATCGTGAATGATGAACGAGATTGTTTGTTAGATCTATTGCACTATTGTTGTCATATTTTAATTCAATATTATTTAGATGCACCCCAAAGACTTCTAGTGTTTGACTCATCCAAAGGGCTTGTGCACAACAACTTCCTAGTGCGACATATTTTGCCTCGGTGGTGGAGAGGGCAACAGAATTCTGTTTCCTACTCGACCAAGCAACTAGTGAGGGGCCTAAGAAGTGACATGTGTCGCTTGTGCTTTTACGATCTAGTGAACACCCAACATAATCAGAGTCAGAATATCCATGTAAAATAAATGAATCATTATATGGATATCATATGCCTAGATTAGATGATCCGAGTAAATATATCAAAATTTGTTTGACCGCTTTTAAATGAGATTCTTTAGGATTAGCTTGAAATCTAGCACATAAGCAAACGACAAACATAATATTGGGTCTAGACGCACTTAGATATAATAACGACCCTATCATTCCTCTATATAGTGTTTGATCAATAAATATTCCGGCTTCATCGTTTCCTAATTTTAGAGAGCCACTCATAGGAGTGGAGGCTTGTTTTAAATTTTCAAATCCAAATCTTTTTAACATGTCATAAAAATATTTAAATTGATTTATAAATACTGCATCATTTCTTTGTTTGATTTGAAAACCAAGAAAATAAGTAAGTTTGCCTACCAAGCTCATTTCAAATTCTTTTTGCATCACACTTACAACTTCATTATATAATTTATCATTAGTTGCTCCAAAAATGATGTCATCAACATAAATTTGTAATATGATTAGATAATTATTAACATGTTTGATAAAAAGTGTATTATCGGCACGTCCCATTACATAATCATGTTTTAATAAAAATGAAGTTAGTCTTTCATACCACACACGAGGCGCTTGTTTTAAACCATATAGTGCTTTATCTAGTTTAAAAACATGATTAGGGTATTTTTCATTTATGAAACTGGGGGGTTGTTCAACATTAACCTCTTCTTTAATAATTCCACTTAAGAAGGCACTGTTAACATCCATTTGAAAGAGTTTAAATCTTTTGAAGCTTGCAAAAGCAAGAAAATTTTGAATGGATTCTAAGCGAGCTACGAGTGCAAAGGTTTCATCAAAATCTACCACTTCGATTTGTGAATAGCCCTGAGCTACTAAGCGAGCTTTGTTCCTAGTAATTCTAGATTCACTATTTAATTTATTTTTATAAATCCATTTTAAACCTATTACTGGATGATTTGATGGTCATTCTATAAGATTCCAAACATTCTTACGCTCAAATTGTTCTAATTCTTCATGAATAGCTAAATACCAAAATTCATCGTTTAGCGCGGCAGAGACATTTTTAGGTTCAATTTCAGAAACAAGGCATAAATTAGAGATGGATTCATGAATGGAAGAGCGTGTCATTACCTTTCTTGATGTTACTCCAATGTCATATAAGATGACCATGACATGATAACTTAAAAAATAAGAAAAAACAAAAATAGAAACAAAAAAAAATAAAGCATATCATGAAGTAGAAATTTGTATATTTCATTTTTAAAAGATTCTACTTCATGCATTTGATGATACCTAATGAATTAGAGATTTTGGTATCAAAAGGGGACCACGTGTGGTGGTTCCTTTGGGTACCCAAATATAACGAGATGATTTTTGGGGAGATGAGTACGAATGAACCCTTTCAAGTGGAGTTAACATTTCATCTTTAATTTTGGGTCTCCACTCATACTTAGGCTTAGAGTATGCATCAAATTTCCATATTCATTAAACTTTGGCATAAAATAATGATGACTTTTGAAATTATTTTTCATAGGAAATTTTTGCACATTTGAATTTAATTTTGGAGATACATAGTAATTTGGATTTTGATTTATAAATACTTTGTGTTTCTTACTCCCATTATTAAGTTTAGTCAAGATATTCATATTCATATTAAACTTGCTTTTAGATATTGCTTGATATTGTGAATTTGTGTGTTGTGAATTTTTATTCATAATTTTTATAAGCAAGTTGATTTTTGATTTTAATTCATCATTCTTGATCATAAGATTTTGTCTAGCTTTATTATAAACAATTGTGCTATTTTTAAGAGTGGAAATAATATAGTCAATATGAGTTTGATAGTTATTTATAAATTCCTCAAATGTTTCATCCATCTCTTTAATTTCAATTTTATAATTTTTACACATAGCACAATCATTTGTAATAGATGAATTTTCTAAAGATAATTTTTCATCATGTTCTATAAGATGCTCTTTTTCATATACCTTGAGTTTTACTTTAAAAATATTGCAATCAAAACAAGGTTTTATATTTTCAATTGAAGAGACATGGGTAAAATTAGATAAATCAGAATTTGATTCTACTTTAACTTTTGTTTTTTAACCTTTATTTTCTAAATGCAATTTGCAATTCGCATTTTTCAATTTCTTAATTTTGCGCTTTGTAATTTGTTGCAGTTGTAAAGTAGAAATATAGTTGCAAATAATAAGGGAATTTGATTTCCTTACAGTACTTTTGGATGTTGTGAGATTTGAGCATAGAGTTCCTTTGTGATCTTCATCTTTTTGGCAGTCCTCTTGAAAAGATAAAATTTCTTCTTCTCTTCCACTTGATGTGCACTCCATTGATTCATCATGAGAGAAGCTTTCTTGACCATTTGTGCAAGCTTGTATGTTCTCCACTTCTTGCGTTTGTTCCGTACCTGTGAGAGGAAGATCATACCTTTCTTCAAGAAATTTCCATACTTTGTATGCACTAGAAAAATAATATATCAATTTGAAAATATCTGCGATAAATCACAAAAAATACTATTGAAAGCTTTTGCGTTTAGGTGATGTTCTTTTTTATTTGATTCATTTGCTGGTCTTATTATTGATATATTCCATGCTTCGATATCTAACATTTTCATAAATTTTTCCATTAAAAAATTCTACCCTTTATAATTTCTCCCTTCAAATAAAGGTGGTGCAAGAGATTTTTCTTAAACATAAAAATTTTCCCCATCAATAAAAGCGAGATCATGAAACACCATTATTGTCGGTAGTTAAGCCGATTTGGGATAACCTCTCTCTGATACCACTTGTTGGATCTTGAGGCGCCCTTAGAGGGGGGGGGGGGGGGGGGGTGAATAAGGATTTTAGAAAACTGTAGGTTTTTATAGTAAACTTTTGATATTTTATTTTAATAAGACTGAATCAAAAACAAAGAGTAGTAAATCAATTTTTTTAAATAGAAAAAGACATGATTATCATTAATAAAATTTGGTTACAAAATCTGATTTCGATGACGCTAGAAATCCAAGGCGAAATATGAAATACTGTTTTTGTTTTATATACCCTCTTCTCACTAAGAACCGGTTGGCTTTAGCCGATATCTCCCCAGATACGACCTCAGGCTGCTCTAGCCTATCTATCCCTGGAAAGGCCTCGAGCACCCCCTAGATTTACTCCCTAGACCTAGTCACCAATACTAGGCGAATTCCTCCCTAAGTCTTACCCAGACCTAGTCGCCTACACAAGGAAAATTTACTCCACGATTATAATAAAAGAGTTACAAACAAAAATACAAAAACACAAATAAGAACTCCCTAAGAAGAATTCTGGAGATGGCGAAGGCTCGCTAAATATCGTCGAAGTCGAAGCATGTGTTCTTCGCATTGTGTGAGCGTTGATCCGATCCTCCTTGAATTCTTCTCTTTAATTTGTGTGGGAGATGGTGGTCTGGAAAAAATATGTCCCTTGCAGAGTTTCAGAAGTACTGGAATAGGGCTATATATTATCAGTTGTTGAAGAAGATGAAATCCACCAATTTATAGGACTAGAGGCTAACGTCTGCGTTAAGGCTACCGCCTGGCGTTGACCCAGTATAGAAATGTTTTGATGGCTCGGATCTTCAAAATAGGAAGGAGATACTACACTTTAGGAAACATTCATTTTAGGCAGCCCTAGCGTTGGTGTTGAAGCTAACGCGGGCGTTAGGTCAGATTATTCCTAAAGTGCTCCTTTGATCACGACAGCTTCCCTCCTTGCCACATTTGTCTTGGTGGGAATGGGAGTCAATGCCGGCGATAAGTCCTAACACTTAGCGTTAGACATCATTCCACTTTTCAGCTTGTGGGCAGGTCCAGACCAATAATGTAGCATCCTAGTGTCATATCTGTTCAAGCCTACAAGCTAAAAATACAATGACAACCACGATCAAATACAAGTAGGATTTGTTATTCTCAAACCAAAGGGATGCGGAATACCATGTTCCAACAGGGTCAGTATAGAAAACCAAAAAGGTTTTTATGCATTCGCCTCAATCTCAAGCGTTATTGGGATAAATTTTTGTAATGGTACTAAAAGAAATAATACGATATGTTTTTCACTAATCTCATTATGCAATCTCTGATCTTTGAAATTTAAAAAAAAAGCATTCTCTATCACTAACAATGAGCAGTAACACTACCACTGGCAGTAGTAATAGAGTTCACATCTGTCATGCCAAATACAATCCACTTTCATAAGAAGCTTACTACAGTACTTAAACTGGGATATTCTTGAAAATACTGTCAACACATTTGAATAAAATCAATTAAGATCAAAAGTTCTTAAAACCCTTATTCACCCCCCCCCCCTCTAAGGGCTCCTACAGATCCAACAAGTGGTATCAGAGCTAGGTTATTCCAAAATGGTCTAACAACCGGGAATAATGGCGCTCCATGATCTCTCTTTTCATAAGGGACAAGGGATAAGTAGACCTCCATTATTTTCTGGGTCAGATTATAACTACTGGAGGACTAGAATGCATTATTTTCTTATGACTTTAGATATAGAAGTATGGGCTTGGGTAGAACAATGGTATATTACTCCTACAATTGTAGTTGGAGAAGTGACCATGGAAAAGCCCAGAGATAAATGGGATGAGAGGGATAAGGCAATGTGTAAAAATAATGCTAAAGCAATGAAAGCTCTATTCTATGCCTTAGATAGAATGGAATTTAATCGTGTTTGTACTTGTGGAACTGCCTTTGATATTTGGAATTTATTAGAGTTAACTCATAAAGGTACATCACAGTTCAAGGACTCAATGCTCTTTCAACTAGAGTCCGAATATGAGAAATTCTGGATAGAGGAAAATGAAGACGTGGACACCATGTAGATAAGGTTTACAAAGATTGTTAATGCATCAAGAGTTCTTGGAAAGACCTTTTCCAACGGCGATCTTGTAAGGAAAATTCTAAGAACTCTCCCTCTATGCTTCAATCCAAAGGTGACAGCCATCTCCAAATCGCACGATCTAAAGCGGCTCCAAATCGAGAGTCTTATTGGGAATCTAAAAACCCATGAGGTGGAACTCAAGATCCAACTTGAATAGTACAACAAGGAGCCGAAAAAGAAAGCAATGATGCTGAAATAAAAAACCGAGGCCAACGATGAAAAAGATGATGATGAAGAAAGTCTCTTGGTGAAGAACTTTAAAAAGTTCATGCGAGATCCCGAAGGAAGGAAAACTTTTCGCAAATACTTCACTAAAGGGTCCAACAAGCAAGGGTCATGGAAGAACAAGGCAAGACATGATGATGTGGAGAAATCTCTTGATGAGTACTTCAACTGCAGGAAGATCGGGCACGTACAAAGTGAGTGTCCAAAGATTATAGAGAAGGAGAAGGAGGAGAGGCACAAAAGGACGGAAAAGAAGAAAAGTATACGACTTCTGAGGAGTCGAGCGCAACAACCTCAAGCGACGATGAGGAGACAAACATGTGTCTCATGGGAAGAAGCCACGAACCATCAGACGATGATTGCAGTGTCCAAAGCCACACTGAGGTGCTTGCTCCTTCATATGATGAGTTATTTTTTGAATATACGAACCTTTGCAAATACTTTGAGAAAAATTTAAATAAACTTGAAATTTTTGAAACAGAAAATAAAACTTTATCAAAAGAAAATAAAAAGTTAACTAATAAAATAAAAGTATTGGGAAAGAGAAAGTTTCTTGGCAAGAGTGCTCTCACTCCTTGGCAAGTGTTAAAGAACTTAACGAAACACTTTCTAAGTCCCACTCCGATATAGAAACTCTAACTAACAAAAAAGAGGCCTTAGAAAGAAAAGTAAAACTCTCATTCTCAAATTGATAACAAAAAGAAAACTATTGCAAATTAGTGTGTTATGCTAATAGATGAAAACACCTCTTTAAAAACCCGAATCCATGATTTAAACAAGGCTATAGAAAAAATCTGGATTGGCCAGAAGACCCTTGACATGATTTTGGCCAACCAAAGGCAAGGAAGCGCTAAATATGGACTTGGGTATGGATCTGGAAGTTACCACCCTACGGTACCTCTTACCGCTGGCGGTAGTACGGTAGTGACAGAATTAATAAGTCGTATAATAATAAATCTACATTGTCTTCTTCTAGTTTCCCACCATCCTGCAAGAGTCCAAAGAAAAATCTGAAAAAGGTCTCAACTCTTTTTGTGTCTTGTGCCAAGTGCTTACACCTTGGACACACCATGGACTCTTATAGAAAGAAGTGACGATGTGCTATCAAGCAAATCTGGTTGCCTAAAGTTTCCACCTACTCTGTGGGAGGAACCTCTTGGGTATCCGGATCTCGTTTTCTTACATCTTTTTAGGCATATTGACCGGCTATTGAAAAATGTTGGCATGCATTTCTTGGACTCAAATTGATCCAAGCACATGTCAGGGAACTAAGATAATGTCCTTAGCTGTGTAACAATATATATATATGTGTGTGTGTGTGTGTGTGTAAAAATCTTAACATTCACTTCCCTATGTACATATCTCTCTACTCAGGTTATAATTGTAAATCCAAAAACTAATCATGTAAATTGTACCATAGTTCATTTATCTATAGGCTAAAATGCTTACTATGTCCATAATCATTCACCCACATTATATGTCTCACAGCAATAGCAAGGGTGTAGGATTGTGTGCATTAGAGACATAACCTCTAAGTCATGTCTTGTTCTTAACCGGGAAGGGTTCTAGTGGGCCTTGCGAGGCACTGGGGGGGAAAGAGTGTTAGGTTGTGCGTTGTCTTCTGTATGCATATGGGATTAACACCCCAAACTATGGCATGTGTGCAGCTCATCATGTCCATCCATCACTTAGTACGGGGCTAGAATGTAGACATGTAATTAGGGCATCTTGATCTTAGACGTACTTATATTATATGCATCGCATGAAAATTATTTCACTCTTTATGATCACTTCACTCATGCATATTTTGTTCATATATGCTATCTTATGTTTTTCATACTATATACTCTTTGGACTTTCATGATTTCAAAAAACATAAGTATTTTGACACCTTAAGCCAGAAAAATTTATCTGCATCTTTCACACTATTATTCAAAACTCGTTGCGGTACTTTATGTCTCCTATATATAAATGAATTTAATCTTACTCTTGCATGATTGTCTAGTGTAACAACTTAACATTATTAGATGTGTGCTTAGTTTACCTACACCCCATAAAAATCTTTTTCCTTTCATGCGCTCTGTTGGGGAAATGATTTATCTTAACCCCTAAAAATGAGTAGAATATAAATTCTAAGAATGAAAAATTAGTCTAAGTCAACATACGTCGAATAGATATCGATACAAAAATCCTCAGAGCAACTTAAATACAGGACATAGCTATTCTTCAAAAACTCTCTATCTTAACCCCCATTCAGGACCTTTTTTTCCTGATCAAAACTTCTATCCTAATCAAAACTCTTTTCATAATCAAAATTACTATCCTGATCAAAACCTTTATCATAATCAACAACTCTATCCTAATCACCATCTCTATCCCTCCCTACACTCAAATTTCCTTAATCAAAAGACAATTAGGTGTTATATATGTAATAAAATTGGCCACATTGCCAAATAATGTTGGCACAATCAATCCAATTATCTATAAAATTAGTCCAAAGCTGACTTAGAAAACCTTAGGAATAGGAAGAAATAACCCCTCAAGAAAAACCTAAAATTTCCAGACAAAGTAAAAATCAAGTCGATTCCTTAATCGACGCATCGTCGATAACTAAAAATGATTAGTAAACTCGATGTATGTGTCGACTCATATCGAAACATACGTCGATAGGAAACCCTATGTTTCATATCAGACTATACTGACGCATACATCGACTTCCACTCGACGCAACATCGACTTCATGAAAAAGAACAGCAATACTAAAATATTTTCATTCACATCTACTGTTGTACCAAATAAACCTCGAGTTGTGTCTCGTATTGACGTTTCACCTGACTTAAATAGACACTTTAGTTAAAATTCAGCACGCTCCTTGCATCTCTCATTTCTGAGTCCAGCTATCTCTTCCTCTCTCTCACTAACCTAAATGGCTCCTAAGATCAACTCTGGTTTCGACATTGATCATGAATACTTCCAAGCCGTCGCCGAAAACTATAATAGCATCATAGCTCTCTTCTTTGAAGCTGGTTTAGACAAACTCATTTCCACAAGATGCAGAATCCTAGAGACAGAACTCACTGAGTTAATGAATCATGTTCAGATATCTGAGCAAGGAGAAATTACAGGAACACTTTATGAGACACCTGTCTCAATCTCAGCAGAACACCTTAGGGACACTTTTGATCTTCCATCAGGTACACTATCCTTGTTCAAATCAAAAAGGGGAAGCAAATTATTTTCTAAAAATAAATAAATAAACCTTCATCACCTCCACCTCCACCATTATCCCCTACTCCAACACATCTTGAATCATCTCCATCCACTAAAACTCTCATCACCCAGTGTATCCAATCAGCAGCCCAAAAGTTTCAAGAAATGTTGGATGGACACTGCTCCCAACTTCACTCTTCCATCATGCACATGCAAACCCAAATAGATGGGGTCAATGCCTCTGTGCAAAGCTTGAAGTCCTCTGTCTCTTCCTCTAAGGTGACCAAGTCTTTCTTAGCCTCCTTGGCTAAGAAGGTCAAGAAGGGGGAGAAATTAGATGAAGAGCAGCTCTCAAACAAGTCCCTTCCTACTTCAAAAGTTGATAGTCTTGCACTGCTTAAGACAATTGGGAATGAATTAGTACCAGAGCTACATACTGAGGACCAGATAACAGATGTACTCTCTATAGCAAGAGAAGCTACACAACAAGTATTTCTCTTTCAAGGGGAGGCTAGCAGAGCAGAGAGAGAAGTTGAAAAGGAAACTTTTGTTGAAAAAGAACCTGAAGAGGCAGAAGTAGAAGGCTCAAAGGAAGTTCCATCTTAGGGGGAGCAAACTGCTGTAACTCAGAGGGAGCTGAGTGAACCAACTGTTATTGAGAAGGAGCAACTCTCTTCCTTCAAAACTTTAGTATTCACTAGGAAAAGAAAAACTCCTCCTACCCCTCCTGAGTGATGTGTTGAAAAATGTTGATATACTCTTTTCTCCATGCTTAAATACTGTTTAAGAAGTCTGTGTAAATAATTCTATTTTCTTCTGATAACTTAACATATTTCTTCTCTATATAAATGCCTTGCTGTGATTGATTAAAAGCTGGTACAATTTCTCCCTGAATAGGGTTAAGACAAATAGGGGGAGATTGTTGGGGAAATGATTTATCTTAACCCCTAAAAATGAGTAGAACATAAATTCTAAGAATGAAAAATTAGTCTATGTAAATATGCGTCGAATAGTATTCGACGCAATGTCGAAGTGTAGTCGACGTTCCTCTCAGAATGAGTCGAAGTAGCTCTAAACAGAATTTGACGTAACCTATGTCGACATAACTCTAATTTCTAGTCGACGCATCTAGTAAAGTCGACGTACCTTAGTCGACGCACCTTCCTTATTCTCCTCTCGATGTCCAGCCAGTCTGAAATCGACGTTTAAGTTGAATAGTAATCGACGTACGTCAATTTCTATGTCAAATTCAAAACACACCAGATCTCTTTCCTTCTATCTGTAGATCTGAATTTTATGGAATGATATTATTCTTTTCTAGCCGTTTTGAATCAGTCTTTCCTTCTAAATGATTCTTGGCTAAATTGATTAAGTTTATTATGGATATTATTTGAAATCAGAATAATTTCTTTCCTTCTACAGAAATATTGTTTATGGAATCTTTCCTCTCTTAATATTTCTCTGTCTGCTAATTGATTATTCTCCTATAGTATTCTTTGAATAAACAGAGCTATAAATAAGAAGGAAGTCGGCAGAGAAGAAAATGAGAGAAGTGAACTACTCCATACATTTGAAATAGAGGAAAAGCTCCCAAGAGAAAAGTGAGAAAAGCTGAGAGAAGTGATAGTGTGCTGAAGCCAACAACAAGCCTTCTTCTTCTTCTCCTTCTAAAGCCATACTGCTGCAATCTCTGATAGTTGTCATTGAAAGAGAAAAAGGCCTACAATCTCCTTCTCACTATAGAAGAGAGATTTCATTCACTATTTCTTGTGCTTCTAATCTTCTTGCTAGGAAGAAGATTCTTTCTTGTTTCAATTACTTCTTCTACTTCTTCTTCTTATTCTCATTTCTTTTTCAGACTGTGCAAAAGAGTTTTTAGAATCTCTCTTCAAAAAATTCAGTGGTACTGGTTCTAAGAGTCTCCTTATCAAAAGACTCAGGTTGGTTCTAAGAGTCTCCATATCAAAAGACTCAGTACAAGATAGTGAATTCCTACCAAGGGGGTAGAAGAGTGGACTACCCAAAGTTTGGGGAACCACTATATTTATTTGTGTTGTGCTGTGATTTTCATTTTGTTATTTCTTTCTTTATTTACTTAATTCTTGTTGGTGTGTGTGGGAAGCTTAACTCTGTGATTATTACACATATATGTATATATATATATTTGTTAACTTTGCACAAAGTAATTTTAAATCTCTATTCACCCCCCCCCCCCCCCCCTCTAGAGAATTCTAGTCTGGTTAAATGTGCATTTTCACACTCATATTTGAAGAAGTGTGTTTCTAAATCCAAAAACTCATATATTTGCAAAAACAAGTGAATTCGGAGAACTTTGTCACAAACTAAAATTCAAATTAATACATGATAAAGATAACTCCACCAAGCACTACTCACCCTCCTGATAAGTCTTAATGAGCATTGTAAGGTTGAGCACCTTGGAGAGAAATGTAAAGTGTCATTTGCAAACTATTTTTATACACTACTTCTTCTTGTACATCAGATCACAAAGAAAAGATAAAATATATGTGATCCCCCAAGCACTACTTTGCACCATGATAAGTTTTAATGAGCATTGTGTGTGTAGAGCACCTTGGGAGTTGTACTACTCTTTGTGCATTGAAATAAAATCAAACTATATGGGTGGAAGTAATTCTAAAACGCATTTCAATAATGTTGTTTTTATTCCATTATACATGTCATGTTTTTTGATTAAATCATTTGTATACTCTTATCAAAAACACTATTTGCACACATCTTTATCTCTTATAAAACTTCTACTCATGAGTATTGGACCTTAAAGCATATTTACATTTCTTTTCTACAGTTCTTAGTAAATGCACTAGATAACTTTGCATGATTTCTATAATGTACAAGTACACTTGAATTGTGAATTTAGAACATTGTAGTTTCCCATCTTGTCTTGATAAATTAAAATAATGCTTGATTTATTACCACAAGCACATCTTGGATTTCAAATTCAAAACATCTTATTTCAAAACCTAACACTCTTATTTATTATGCTTGTAAACTTCAAAAAGGATGTTTATTTTAAAAGTATTTGAACGTATCTTCCGATATGGCTTGTATGCACACTCTTGCCTATTTACTCTTTAAACAAGTGCTATTGTATTGTGATAACAAATGATATTTTAATCTTGGACTTAAATTGCTAAAACATCTATTTTCCACTAACACAAAACTCTTACTCATTTACTATGCTACAAACTCCCATAAATATGTTTATTTATCTTGAATCATGCTTTCCACTATCCTTTCCACCTGTACGCTCGATCATGAATATTCTTTCTTACCCAACAATTAATATTGGCTCCCTATCTATTGATACTCATTCTTACTCCAAACTTCTTTTCTGTCTTAGGGTTTGAGGAGGAAGAAGAAGAAAGCCCACGTTTCACAGATAGAAAATATGTGATCAATCCTTTTGTTTTTTTCTTCTCCTCTCAGCATACTTATTCTACATGATTGGAATTTGAATTTCATTCTTCTTTTGGGCTGTCCTGAAAAGGAATTCCTATTGGACAGTTGATTTCCCTTTCTTCTTTTGTTCTCGACCCATCCATCAGATTTGAATACATTCCAAGAATATTTTTGTAGTCTCCTGGAATACTCCATTCCATTCT
Source organism: Dactylorhiza incarnata (assembly GCA_033032865.1). Taxonomy (NCBI): domain Eukaryota; kingdom Viridiplantae; phylum Streptophyta; class Magnoliopsida; order Asparagales; family Orchidaceae; genus Dactylorhiza; species Dactylorhiza incarnata. Next base: position 300,395 of record JAWHQI010000377.1, read on the forward strand.
TAGCAATAAATAAGTTGTTGGAGAACTGTCTTCAGCATTGTGAACCTTCTGGAAAGGTATTAAAAGGATAGTTGAAAAAGCTTCTATTTTAGACTGTATTCAACGCTGCGTCAACTTCATCATTCTTCATGTTGGCGCACCTCTGAGTTCTTATAAGAGTAGCTTCGAATTCCTTCTTAGCTCTGGCTGAACTCAGACGTCGACGTTGCGTCGATTACTACTCGACGTATCCATCGAGTTGAAGGCTTGGACATGAACTTCATCTTCTGCATCGAATTGAAGTCGATGTTGCATCGACTTCTAAGATGGCTTCAACATGCTCTTCATTCTACGTCGAGTTCCTTTTGATGTTACGTCGACTTGACTTATACTTCAACAGGCTGATTGAGTTGCTTCAACTTTCAGTCAGAGTTACGTCGACGTCTATTTGAAGTTGCGTCGACTTCTATTTGAGGCAAGTTTTAACTCAACTGAATTTATGCTTATCTTGACCTGGTCTTGGCACTCTAAGGTGTGAGTGACATCCTACATCTAATGACCAATTAACCCTTTCTATACAATGTGGGTAATAAAACCTAACTGATGAAATCACTTTAAGTAATTTGTTAGATAAATCACAAGGGTTTTTCCCAATAATCTCCCTCTAATTATCATAACAAATTTTACAAAATAAAAAAAGTGATTTCAAACATGTTTTGACATAAACTCAAATACAAATAACTATACATAAACAATAAAGACATTAATTAATAGAATCACAGACCATTTTATACATTGTCAAGTAGTTATATTATTCTTACCAGCTATGTCCTCCCGATGTTATAATGTAAAGTGTTCATAATTATAGAATATCTGGACTTCACTGTTCTTTGTCAAGAGTTTTCCTCTTCCTTGAGATGACCAGAGGAACAACCTTTCTAGCAACAAATACAAGAGGCTCATTTTCTTCTTCAGTAGTCCTGTCAGCTTCTTGATGGGTTTCATTCTCTTTGAGAGGCTCCCCCCTGAGAATGTGTATCTTGTTCAGCATTTAGGGCAGCCTCCTTAGCAATCATTGACAACTCATCCAATAGTTGTTTATCTTCTAGGAGCTCCCCCTGAGTTGATGGAAGCTCCCCTTGGGTTACAACAAGGGATTTCTTCAGTTGGATCCCCCTGGATTGATGCAAGCTTTTCTGGAGGATTTGTAAGAGGCTCCACTTGGACTGTTCCAGTTTGAAAAATAGTGAGTTTATTTGGGTCATGACCCTCGGTAGTTGGGAAACTTGGGGCAATCTCTCCTTGTGCACTCTTGTCCTTCTCCTAGACACTCATAATTCCTTGATTAAGCCTCTCCTCCTCCTGGATCTTCTCCCCCTTCTTAACCTTACTTACCAAGGAGGTTAAGAACTCTGTAGTTACCATGGAGGAGGAGATAGTTGTTTTCAGTGCAAGGAGGGCTTTTGTGATTTTTGTAATTCTGACTCCATCTGGGAGTACTTCCTATTGAACTTCCTTTCTTGAGAGGCCATTAGATCAGCAAATGTGCAAGCAGCTAATCCTACAGCTTTTGAAATCACTTGCTCAAAGTCAAAGAAAGGAGTAGGTGTGGTAGAGACAAGAGGTGTTGCTGTGAAGTTCTCATGGAAGTCTGGAATATCTTGGTGGATAGGAGAGTGGGGTTGATACACTTCTGGAGAAATGTGATATTGTGGTAGCAGAGTAGACTGATTGTCTGTAATTATGGTGGATGTTTGTTGTGGTGGATGGAGAGGAATGCGAGGTGTTTGCTTTGGAACTGTAGTAGATGAGATGGACTGGAGATGTTATACAGAAGTATCATCTGGGATGATATCTTGTTGTGCTTGATAGTACATTATTTATGGTTATTTTTATATAATACTTTAGTAATAATTAGTTTATTTTTATTTAGTTTTACTCTATTTTATGACTAATTTACTTTGTTTTGTATTTTCAGGAAATCTGGGCTGCTAATAGAAATTTCAAGCCCACAACCGTGATCAGGAGAAACTCTGGAACAAATATGCCAAAATCTCAAGTACACACCCTAGGTCACGGGCATGACCTAGGGCGTGACCAGTTCACGGTCATGTCCCACCTCAAGCAGTTGAAAGATATGAGCCACATCAGATTAAAATTACACGCCCCCTTTCATGGGCATGATAGAGGGCATGACCTTCAGGCCACGGGCGTGACTTGACCAAGCAAGCTTTCAATGAATGTAGTGTCCAGCCGCACCATTTCTAGCTTACACACCCTTGGTCACGGGCGTGACCGAGGTCGTGACCCCTCCTACAACCGCCAGATTAACTCCTGATCACGCCGTTTCCCGCCGTTTCCAGAGTTGGTCAAGACATGCCCTAGGTCACGGGCGTGACCTGGGCTGTAACCCGCCATGCATATGATGTTTGGCGGTTTCTCTCCCCCAACGTTCCCGGGCTTTCGTAGTCGCAGTTATGCACCTTACACACCCTTGGTCACGCCCAGATTTTTCACCTATAAAAGGCGGCAATCTCTAGAAGTATTTGAGTTCAATTTTGGAGTTTATTTTCAGCTTTAGTTCATTGTTTTGTTATTCTAGCTAGTTTATTTATAAGTTGTAAGTTTCTATTATTGCAATTTCAATTCAAGTTTTGTAGCTTATTTTACCATGTCTTTTTCCTCTTCTACTTGTATTCCCAACATTATGATGAGGAGCTAAATTTCCTTTAGCACTTGGTCATGATAAACTTTGGAATGAAATGAAATATGTTTTGAAATTCTCTAATTAGCGAGCTCTATTTTTGAATATCTTTGATTTACTTCATTTTGATTTCATATGTCTGGAATATGATTTTCAATCTAAGACCCATATTCTAGTTGATCGAGAGATCCGTGCCTACGAGGAGATCACTCAAATATAAAAGGAGTTGCATGCACTCCTCGAGAGAGGACGACATAAATCTTCCGGATTGGAGTCATATCCAATAGTGGGGTTCACCGCTTAAAGAAAACTTAGCAGTTTCGGCTGGCCGAGGGGTCTTAATTGATCAACCTAAGGTTAGTTGGTAGTATTCCTCGAGAGAGGTGTTATCATGTTTTGGGAACCTCCACGGTCAAAGTTATTTCAATAAGAGTTTGCGGATTAGTCTTTTTATAAATTCTATTTTATTCCAAAGTGATTCTAGATCAAGTGCTAATCTTTTAACCATAATCTTTCATCGCAGTTGATTTTCTCCTAATCATTTTCCAAAACAAACCCAACATTTTAATCGATAAAATAATAACTCTTCTTTATGAGTAGAAGTACTCAACAAGCCCAGAAATAATACGACACTTGATTTTCTAAATCCTATGCGATAAAATGATAGGTACACTTGTCATATCGGATTATACGTGGATAATATTCTAATTTTACGCAGCACGATTTCAGCCTACCAAGTTTTTGGCATCGTTGCCGGGTACTATTGTTGATATTTTGAAAGCTTAGTTCTATTACTTTTATCTTTTTTTTTTCTCTTTTTTCAAAAGGCATAATTAAATTCTTAGAAAGGGAGATTTGGGTTATCATCCCATCTTATCTCCAAGTACCGCTATGAAACCTTCACCAGGTAGTCCTCGGGAAATCTAAGACTGATTAAATCTTTATATAAAATCTAAAAAAAACATTTTTATCTTTATATATTCATTTTCTTTCTCTACAAATTTTCTTTTTTTTTCCCTCATATCCTACATTCTTCGTTTCTTTTCTTTGGTGTATGATCTGAAGTAATCTGTCAGATCTTCTTGAATTGGATCCAGAAATCGAGCAAACTATTCGGCGACATTTACAATTCCAAAGACCAAATTCTTAAGATCCGATTGAGGAATCCGTAGGCGACACTTCTTTTTCGAATACCATTTCTTCTTCCTCTTCTCCCTCCTCATATTCTTCTCAAATGAGTGATCCAAATCAACATGCGATTGCGGATTGGACTATGTCCTATTATGCCTGGCCTAATCTGGATGTTGCCCCTACTAGTATTGTTTGACTTGCTATTGCGAACAATAATTTTGAGTAGAAGTCAAGCATCATTCAAATGGTACAACAATATGTACAATTTGATGGGCTACAAGATGAGGATCCCAATGCGCATACTTTCAAAATTAATGGGGTATCCGATGATGCAATAAGGCTTTGACTTTTTCATTTCACCTTGCGCAATAAGGTTAAGCTGTGGCTAAATTCTCTTCCAAGAGAATCTATCACCACATGAGCTCAAATGACGGAACAATTTCTTACGAAATATTTTCAGCCCGCTAAATTGTCCCAATTGCATAAGGATATAATTTCCTTCTCACAAATTGAATCGGAAATACTTTATGATACTTGGGAGCGCTTTAAAGAATATTTGCATCGATGCCCCCATCATGCATTCCCCTATTGGTTGCAAATTCAAACTTTGTATAATGGCATAGATCTCCAAACGCGTCAAATGATTGACGCCGCCGGTGGTACCTTAAATAATAATACACCAGCGGGCGCGCAAGAGCTTGTAGAGGGGATGGCTATGAATACTTATCAATAGAGTACACCCCGGTCTCGCCCTAATAAACCGGACGGGATGTATGAAATTGATTCAATTTCTAAATTTTCTTTACAGGTTGAGCTTTTAAATAAAAAATAGAACAGATGATTGCTTCCTCTTCTACACCTACCCAGGAGACTACTCCAGTCACAGTAGAACAAGTGGATTACATGGGTAATCCAAACTGGCCACCTTTCAACCCAAACAACAACCTTGCAACAACACTTATAATCTGGGTTGGAGGAAGCACCCCAACTTCTCATGGAGTAATTATGGAAATGCGGTGCGTCCCCCAAATGCAAATCCACCCAGATTTCCATCGCCGCAAGCGCCAAAACTTCCTTCTATCGAGGAGGATTTTTCTAAATATGCGGCTAGCAATGATATAAGCATATGGAATCTCACCGGATCTGTTCGCAATTTGGAGAACCAAATTGGGAAACTCACAATAATGCTCTCTGATCGCCAACAAGGAGCATTACCGGGCAATACAGAGCCCAACCCAAAGGAGCAAGCAAAAGCAATCACGCTATAGAGCAGGAAGGAGGTAACTACTCCTACCAAAAAGGTTGATGCGGAGGTAACTATTCCAACCAAACTGGTTGATACTGAGGAAATCATTTCTTCTCAACCTCCGGCGCAAGTAAAATTACAGAATTTCAACCTTCTCTTCCTTATCCCTCCAAATTCAAAGAGGAACGAATGGACGTGCACTATGGTAAATTCTTGGAATTATTTAAACAAATTCATATCAATTTACCATTTTGCGAGGCCAACGCGCAAATGCCGAAATACGCAAAGTACCTCAAGGATCTTTTATCCAATAAAATAAAACTTGAGGACATCTCCGCCGTTCAATTGAAGGCGGAATGTTCAGCAATTTTACTAAACAAATTGCCAAAGAAATTAACCGATCCGGGTAGTTTCTCTATCCCTTGTCTTTTTGGCGATTTATTAGTCAAACATGCGTTGGCCGATCTCGACTCTATTATTAATTTATGCCTTATTCCTTGTTTAAGAAATTAGGATTTAGGGAACCTAATCCTACTAGAATGAGCATACAATTAGCGGATTGGTCCATCAAATACCCAATGGGTGTTATTCAGGATGTGCTTGTCAAAGTTGACAAATTTATCTTTCCGGTAAATTTTGTCATCCTTAACATAGAAGAGGATGACGATGTACCACTATTTCTCGGCCGCCCCTTCCTTGCCACCTCTCGAGCTATTATTGACGTTAGTAATGGAAAACTTCTCCTTAGAGTCGGAGATGATGAAGTTACCTTTACTATCAATTCTTCAATGAAAAATATTTTATCTAATGATGACTCATGTTTTTTCTTGGAGGCTTCACATGATGAAGACTCAATTTTATTTTCTGATTTTATTTCACCATCTTGTCTTCATGATGCGGATTTTGAATCAATTAATGTTTTGATTCATGAACATAATGATAACACGATCCCTCGTGCTCCGCTTTTTGATATTTTAGAATTAGGGAGTGATCATTTAAATACTTCTTATGAAGAACCTCCTCTTTTAGATTTAAAGTAATTACTCGATCATCTTGAATATTTAATTTTTGAGGAAGGTTCTAAACTCCCAGTAATTGTTTCGGCATTTCTTTCAGATTTTGAAAAATTTAAATTATTAATTGTTGTAAAAATCATCGCCACGCAATTGCGTGGAAAATTTCTGATATCAAAGGGATTAATCCTTCCTTTTGTACGCATAAAATTCTTTTGAAAGAAAATTCCTGCAAAACAATTCAACCTCAACGCCGACTAAATCCTAACATGAAGGAAGTAGTCAAGGCGGTGGTAATTAAATTATTAGATGTGGGGATTATCTATCAGATTTCAGATAGCACATGGGTTAGTCCGATCCAAGTGGTGCCTAAGAAAGGAGGAATTACAGTAGTTCCAAATGATAAAAATGAATTAACCATTACCAGATGACGAGTATGCATCAACTATCACAAATTGAATGATGCTACTTGCGAGGATCATTTTCCTTTACCGTTCATAGATCTAATCCTTGAACGGTTATCTGAACACTCTTTTTATTGTTCTTGATGGTCTCTCGAGATACTTCCAAATCCCAATCGCTCCCGAGGACAAGGAGAAAACCACCTTCACTTGTCTTTTTGGCACCTTCACCTATTGAAGAATGTCATTCGGTTTATGTAATGCGCCAGCTACATTCCAAAGATGTATGCTAGCAATTTTTGATAAACTTGTGGAGGATATTATGGAGGTATTTATGGACGATTTCTCCATTTTTGGAGATTCGTTTGTTTTATGTTTGGGCAACATTTCCCGTGTTCTCCAATGATGTGAGGACACTCATTTAGTTTTAAATTGGGAAAAGTGCCACTTTATGGTGCGGGAAGGTTTAGTTTTAGGCCATAAAATTTCGAATAAAGGAATAGAGGTGGATAAAGCTAAAATTGAAACGATAGGAAAACTACCTCCTCCTTCTATTGTTAAGGCCATAAGAAGCAACCCAGGTTTTTATTTCAAAATATGGTGTTACACATTATTGTGATAGGGGTACACATTTTTATAACACACAATTTTTGTAACACACAATTTTGTGACACACAATTTTCAAAAATTCTTTCTAAATACGATGTTACACACAAATTATCTACCCCCTGCCACCCTCAAACAAATGTTCAAGTGGAAGTAGTAAATAGGGAATTAAAAAGAATTTTGGAAAAACTATTTCTACCCACCGAAAAATAGGTCAAATAAATTAGATGATGCGATATGGGCCTATCGGACGACATACAAGACTGTTATCGGTTGTACGCCGTATCGATTGGTCTATGGAAAAGCATATCATTTACCAGTTGAAGTTGAGCATCGTGTTTTTTTGGCACTTAAACTTCTTAATCTTGATTCTAGTTTAGCGGCCGAGCATCGTAAAATCCAAATCAACGAGCTCAATGAATGGCGTTCCAATGCATATGAAAGTAACAAATTCTATAAAGAGTGCGCTAAACTCTATCATGATAAAAGAATTAAGCACCCAAAATTATTTAAACCGGGAGACCAAGTTCTCCTCTATAATTCACGTCTGTGACTTTTTTTGGGTAAACTTAAGTCTCGTTGCTCCGGACCCTTTATTGTCAAGGAGGTTTGGCCTTACGGGACCGTGCTTATTTCGCACCCGAAAAAGGTACTTTTAAGGTGAATGGGCACCAATTAAAACTTTATTTTTCGGGGGATGATTTGAATGACCATAGGGAGGAATTTCATCTTCCTCATCCATAATCTGGCACGCCCCCATGGGCGAGCTCAACAACTGTAACCAAAGCGCTCTTGGGAGGTAACCCAGGTTTTTATTTTTCGTTATTTTTCATTTTTCTTTCGTATTAAAAAATTACTAAAAAAAAGAAAATTATATATAAAAATATTTTTTCTTTTAAAAAAAATCATATAAAAATGAAAAAAATAATAATAATGTCACTGTTTTTCTAATTGTTATTCTATTTTTGTTTCTAAAAGTTTTGCAGGTTTAGAGAAAATTTGCGAGAACATAATCGCTCGTACATATGCATGAAACTCCTCTCTCCAAGTCGATATTTTATTATTATTACTTTTCTTTTATTTTACTGTCTTGTCTATACTTTTTATTTTTGTTTTCTTTTAAAAAAAAGGAAAAAAAAATAAAACAACAAAACAAAAATTTCTGAATTTTTTTTTTGTGTTATACGGCCTCGGTCACGGCCGTGACCGAGGCGTGACACGCATCGACTCGTTTTACTTGTCGTGCTATATCCAAGCACCATTCCATCATCGTGATAGTCACCGGCGTGACCATCCATGGTGAGGATGGTGACATGCACGTAACCACAAATTCTTCTGATACAGCGTTGAGGCTTCATTTTGGGATTTCACCACCGTGACAACTCAAGTCACGCCCGTGACATTCCAAAGCCATGGTCGTGACATGTCCCGCTGGCACCTTTACTCCCCCAAAACTCAGTCAAAGATGCTTTTGACTGTCATGCCCGTGGCAGTCCAGTCACGCCCAGGGTCACGGGCGTGACCCTAGGCCATGACTTCTCCGGAATCTATTTTTGACCAAAAATAGCATCGAATTCCCTGGCCGATTTGACCACCCCAGTTACATGCCCTCGATCACGGGCGTGACCGAGGGCGTGACTCACCAAAATCCAAGATTTTGATCGGTCCTCCCTCGGATTTCTCCCACACGCCAGATTTCACGTGTCGCCCCTTCACGCCCTCGGACACGAGCGTGATCGAGGGAGTGACACCTGAATGTTTCCCAATTTAAGCACCCTCCCCCTCTTTTTTCTCCACACCTTACCCTACCTTTCTCCCTCTCTTATCTCTTTCAGCAAGCCTAAATCTTCATTATCCTCCTTCCTAATGGCTGCCCGCCGCAACCACGCCATTGGAGAGCCCTCTTCCACACTGCCCGATGACTCCCTCACTGCGGACGCCATGCTCAATTTTCCTTCCAGCCCTCACCAGGAACAGAGTGACCGCCTCCATGGGATGAAATTTTGAGTTTTTCGCATCATCGATTGGAGCATCCTCACCACCTTCGGGCAAGCCGGTGCGGTGCGGGATTTTCTTTCTACTCCGGGATGGGCCCCCTTGCTCTCCATTTCGGAGCCCGCATATTTTGAGCTCACGGTAGAGTTTTTCTCTTCCTTGGATTTCCGTTGGGCCAGGGCCGAAAATGTCATAGAATTCTGGATGGGCGGACTTTCTCATAGCCTTTCTTTGCGTTAGTTCAATATTATTATGGGCTTCTGCGATGAGGCCTTCACTCTTAAGGAGGCCTACACCGCCCTCGCCCTCGATTTCCCCCGCGATTACAACCTCCAAAGATTTTGGGGCGAAATCAGTAACAACCCCATCCCTTATTCGCCAAAAAAATCCAACGGTAGTCATCTCCTCTCCCCGCTTTACGTTATCTCCACTACCTCCTCACTTTCATGCTCTCCGCTCGCGGTGATAGCCATGGCATGGTGACTCGCACGGACCTGCTATATTTATATAGTTTATACGAATGGGTCCCACTCAATCTGTGTTCAGCGTTTGCATTATTTTTTCGGCATTAGACCAAAAATAGGAGGCTTAGTGCGCTACATGGTGGCCCCTTCATTACATATCTCGCCAATCATATGGGGATTTGGGATGCACTTCCTCACATGACCCCACTCCAAGAACCCATTCCTATCACTTTCCAAAACCTTCGAGCCCTTGGCTTAATGCGTCGGCGTGGACAAGAGTTCGAGGGGGTACCCACCGAGGTTGGTGGCGACCCTATCCATAATGATTTTGACACAGATTTTGGAGGCATTCCACCATCTCACTAGTTTCTGCAGCTGCAACATCATCATTTTCCCTCTGCGCCCGGTTCTTCCGCAAATTTCGATCAACAGTTTGGGCGGATCCACACTCATTTGGATCAGATTTAGACCGAGCAGTTGTCCATACGTGCTCATTTCGACACCCATTTTGATACCCTCGAACAGCGCCATGCTTCCTCTATGGAGCATCTGCAGTGGGATTTTGCTGATCTGCGTACTTACTATCAGCGGGAGGATGACAATGATGATGCTTAGAGTTTTTATTTTTATTTGCGGTCACTTGTATCTTTCCTTTGCTATTTTGTATCTGTTGTATTTGTTTTTATTAAATGCAAAAAAAAAATGTTTTGCTTTCCGGTTATATTTTCTTCAGGTTGGCTCGGTGTTGATTTGTTCTTCTTCATTAGGGCAGCTTTCTCTAATTAACTTGTACTTTTATTTCTAAAAACAATGGGGACAATGTTTACTTTAAATATGAGGGTGTCTTCTTTTATTTTTGCAAATCAATCACAAAGTTAATCAAAAATACAAAAAAAACTAAAAATATCAAAAATACAAAAAAATTAAAAATTAGAAAACGAATTTCTTGCGAAAGGGTCGTGTTGGCCTTTCATCCCACAAAACTGCCTAGTGTCTTGAGAGCCTATCATTGGGTATTCCTTGGGAAGTCCAAGAACAAAAAAAATGTTATATCTATTTTCTTTTTCTTTTTCAAGCAAATATTGAAAATATACAAACAAAAATTAAAAAAAAAAACAATTTCAAAAAAAATGTTTTTATAAATCTTGTAATATTAGATGCTTCCTTACTTTTTATTTGAATTTAACTGATTTTAATTATAAGCTTTTATTTATATGACCTTTAAAAACAAAAAGTTTTCTTTTTATGTGTTTTTAATTTTATGTGTCTCTTCATAATTTGTTAGATTTAATTTTTAGATAAATTTGAATTAATGATTTATTCATTATTTTGGTTTGTTTAGAATATCTCTTTATTCTGTTTTCTCTCCTTAAAATATCATGAATTAATTTTATAGCAATTGTGCTAAAGATCTTTAGATTTTACTTATATTAACTTTAAGTCATAGATTCTTAAGATTTCTTAATTTATTTTCTATGCTCTCAAAATAGTTATCTTGATAAAATTTTATAGTCTTTAAACTTTAGCCCCTCCTCTACCTTTTACTTTACCTTTTTGATTGGCAAAATATAAAAAAATATAAAAGATCATATGTCATGGAATAAGAAGATAAAATTCATCATTCCTAAACATATGCACCCAAATTTGTACAAGATTATATGTCATGGAGATGAGAGGATAAAATTTATCACACCTAAACATATATATTTGGGATATAAAGAAAAGAAGAGTATTCAAAAAAAGATGGAAATGAGAATAAAATTCATCATTTCCCAATTAAAAATCTCTTCTATGCCCATTTTTACCCATATTTAGTCAATATTATTTCATATTCAAGATATTTATGAGAGAGCTTAGTTAATATTTTAGGTTTTCTAAAAAGTTTCGAATGATATCAAAAGTGTATATAATTCTAATCTTATATTATTTTACTTAATTCAATATAATTTTATTTATGAAAATTTGATTAGAGAATTTTTGAAACTAATTTTTATTCTACGCATACCAATTTATGAATCATGACTTATTTCTTATGAATCTGAATTTTATTTCAAAACTTATTGATGTATGAGTCATGTATAATTTTAAAATGCATAATTAAGAGTAAATTCTTTTTCTTTTTGAAATATCATATAAATATTTCTCATACTTATGATGATTTTGCTCTGGAATAACAAAACCTTAAGCATGTGGGTATTTGATAGTATATTATTTATAGTTATTTTTATATAATATTTTAGTAATAATTAGTTTATTTTTATTTAGTTTTACTTTATTTTATAACTAATTTATTTTGGTTTGTGTTTTCAAGAAATATGGGGCTGCTAATAACAATTTTAAGCCCACAGCCGTGATCAGCAGAAACTCTAGAGCAAATATGCCAAAATCTCAAGTACACACCCTAGGTCACGGGCGTGATCTAGGGCGTGACCAGTTCACGGTCGTGTCCCGCCTCCAGCAGCTGAAAGATATGAGCCACGTCAGATTAAAATTACACGCCCCCTGTCACGGGTGTGACAGAGGGCATGACCTTCGGATCACATTATGTCTCGACTTGGCAAGCTTTCAATGAATGTAGTGTCCAGCCGCACCATTTCAAGCTTACACGCCTTCGGTCATGGGCGTGATCGAGGCCGTGACCCCTCCTGCAACCGCCAGATGAACCCCTGATCGCGTTGTTTCCTGCCATTTCCAGACTCGGTCAAGACACGCCCTAGGTCACGGGCGTGACCTGGGTTGTGACCCGCCATGCAATTGATTTTTGGTGGTTTCTCTCTCCCAACATTCCCGGGCTTTCAAAGCCGCAGTTACGCACCTTACACGCCCTTGGTCACGGGCATGACCAAGGACGTGACTCCCAGATTTTTCACCTATAAAAGATAGCAATCTCTAGAAGTATTTGATTTTGATTTTGGAGTTTATTTTCAGCTTTAGTTCACTGTTTTGTTGTTCTAGCTAGTTTATTTACAAGTTGTAAGTTTACTATTATTGCAATTTCAATTCAAGTTTTGTAGCTTATTTTACCATGTCTTTTTCCTCTTCTACTTGTATTCCCAACATTATGATGAGGAGCTAAATTTACTTTAGCACTTGGTCATGATGAACTTTGGAATGAAATTTAATAAGTTTTGAAATTCTCTAATTAGCAAGCTTTATTTTTTAATATCTTCGATTTATCTTTGATTTACTTCGTTTTGATTTCATATGTCCAGAATATGATTTTCAATCTAAGATCCATATTCTAGTTGATCGAGAGATCCGTGCATACAAGGAGATCACTCAAAGATAAAAGGAGTTGCATGCACTCCTCAAGAGAGGATGACATAAATATTCCGGATTGGAGTCAAATCCAATAGTGGGGTTCACCGATTAAAGCAAGCTTAGGGGTTTCGACTGGCCGAGGGGTCTTAATCGATCAACCTAAGATTAGTTGGTAGTATTCCTCGAGAGAGGTAATATCATGTTTTGGGAACCTCCACGGCCGAAGTTTTTTCAAAAAGAGTTTGTGGATTAGTCTTTTATTAAAATTCTATTTTATTCCAAAGGGATTCTAGATCAAATGCTAATCTTTTAATCATAATCTTTCTTCGCAATTGATTTTCTCCTAATCGTTTTCCAAAACAAACCCAACCTTTCGATCGATAAAATAATAGCTCTTCTTTATGAGTAGAAGTACTCAACATGCTCAGAAATAATAAGACACTTGATTTTCTAAATCCTATACTATAAAATGATAGGTACACTTGCCTTATCAGATTATACATGGATAATATTCTAATTTTATGAAATACGATTTCATCCTATCAGTGCTGCTGTAGGAACCTGTGCTGGATTGTCATCCCTTAGGGGATCTGGTACATTTGTCTCTATATCCTGTGGAGTTGGAGAAGGAGGAGGTGAAGGTGCAGCTTGACCAGACTTCAGAATCTGCCTGGTCCACTTGGAAAATATCCTTATGTTCATCCTTTTCCCTGGAGGAATAGGCACTCCTTTTGACTTGCATACCATTGGATAATGGTGGAAGAGCACCTGGCTCATAATTCTCATATAGGCATTTTCATTTTATGAATATTTGTGGCCAATCAGCTTCAGGAGGCAACTCCCCCAGATTATCTTCTTATTAAGGACTAAAACACCTGTGATCTGCAGCTGCTGCTTGGGGATAACATCCTGTGCTGATATTTTGCATAGCAGCACCTTTCCCACTATGTCTGCCAAGAACCTGTATTCTTCAGATACATCATTCTTTTTCAGTTTGATGGCCTTCTCCTTTTTGAACTACATTATCTGTAATGCCTTTCTTGTCTCTTCCCATGTTAATTCAACAGAATCACTACCAGTTGGTAGATCATATTTTTGAGTCAACATCTCCTCTGTAATGTTAATGGTAGTTTCAGATATTCTTCCATTGATGGAGCCATCATCTCATTTGTGGGAGTTTTCCTTTAGCTCTGTCAATTCAACATCAAGAATCTTGCACCTTGTAGATATCAATTTTGTCAGTCCAGCAGTTTGGAACAAGCTGAGAATGTCTTTGAAGTTTTCAGATGTTGTATTGAAGGAGTCGACATCCACATCAAAACCTGAGTTCACCTTAGGTGGAGCCATCTTATCTGAAGTACCTGCAAACACAAGAGAAGAGAGAGAGAGAGAGACAAGAAAGCAAGAGAGCTGGAGAGAAAGAGAGCACGAGAGAAAGAAAGAGAGAATTCAAAAGCGTAATGAATTCGACGCCTATGTTGCTTAAAAGAAGTTGATTTTTCGCAACTTAGGGTTGTATTCGAAGCACCGTCAACAAAGTTTAATAGTTAGCGCACCAAAATGTGTCAAAGCAGCTTCTAGAAGTGAAACTGCGCGCCCTTATCATATCGACATTGCATCGATTAGAACTCGACACACCTTCAATTTTGACAAATAACTATTAAATCAACGTTTGCGTCGATTTAGAATCGACCCTGAGTCGAATGCTATTCAAATTATCTGATTCAGATGGCGCTCGAAGCTGGCATCGAATTGAATTAGACGGTACATTGAATTCTATTCGATGCAATTCTGAATAAACATTTGTATTTTTTAAAAAGTTCTTGTTGTTTTTCTCAGCAATGATTTTTATTGAAAATAGTATTATAGTATTAATTTTATGAATTATGAACTCAATAAAGAATTTTAGAGTAGACATTACTCCCTGTGCATATGTGTTGTTTATAATTGATCATTTACTTCTTTCTTTTCCCTTCACTTTCTCTAGGAAAAGAACTCTATATCTTCCTGCACAAGTAACTCAAACATTAAAAGGTACCCAAGTTTTCTTGTCCCTTTGCTTTTACCATTATAAAGTTCTATGAAAGAGTAGAAGGTTCTTTCATGATTTCCTTTAGGATGGTAGAGATTGGGTCTTTCAAACCTATCTTTATTATTTTCGTACTTGAAATGTGTATAGAATGTATCCAAATATAATAAATCAGCAGAGTGTCTTATTATTCTACTTTTGGCTTTAGCCTTTTGACTGTTGTTGGTTACTTTCTCTGAATTACTCTTCTCCAGAGATTTCTTTTCCTTGTTTGAATTATCTATATTAAATACAGTTATTTTATCTGTATTATTAATATCTTGATCCTTAGTTAGTGCACTCCTCTCATTTGGTTGATAATCACTAGGTCTAATAAATCAAACTGGATTTTTCTAGGCTTGTCTACTAGTGACTTCAGTATTAGTGCATGGGTCTGCTCCTAGACCTAGATGCTTAAATCTCATGGATATATTTTGTGTAATATCTTTGAGCTTTTGACTCCTCCCATTGAGAGAGTCCTCAAAGGCTTTTGCCTTTGTTTGCTCTTCTTTTAATTTTTTATTTTCATTTCTTATGTCAATAAATTCTATTTCTTAATCCTTAATTTTGCTTCTCAAATCAATATTTATTGAATATAATTTATCTTTCTTGAAGTTTTCTAATTCTTCCTTATCTGTTTCTAATTCTTTTTGTATGTTGAGGTAATCATTGCAAAATTCTTTAAAAAAAAATTAAAGACTTCTAAGTTAAAATCAAAATTATCAAACATTGATACATGTTCTTCTTCATCATCTGAGGAGATCCTTAATGCCATCATGCAGGCAGCTTTAGCAACTTCTTCATCACTTTTTGATGAAGAGGAGCTTAACTCTGCTTTAGAGTCACTCCAGGTTTCAGCAATGAAACCTTTAGCTTTCTTCTTGTCTTTCCTCCAGAAAGATTTCTTCTTCTTCTACTCATCTTTGTTGCTGCTCCTATTGGGAAAATGGCCCTCAATGTTACCTTGATTTAAAGAGGTCTCACACTCAATGCTAAGTACAAGTTGTATTTGATAAATCCTATTTTTATCTCATGGCAATGCAGGACTAGGGCATACCAAGGTGTGATGAATGATCAGTTGGTTTACTGTCAAAACTGCTAAGACAAGGCCAGGAGACACTGAGAAGGTCTCTCGGCCAGCTGAGCTCCAGATAGAAGAAAACCACTGAGACAATTGTCTGTCTCAGCAGATCCACTAGGACGGGACAGAAGCAACCGCTGAGACGGCTGGCTATCTCAGCCCAACCGCTGAGACAGATTCAAAAGTGATCTGGCGGGTTCAACTTTTGGCGCAAGCTGCAAAAAGGCTTCTTGGGGTCCACCAATCACTCATATACCTGTCAGAAGGACAGCTAAGAGCCGTTGAAGATCAGTGGAGTATAAAAAGAATAAGTTAGGGTTGAGCAAACAACATTTGCTTTTGATCTTACTCTCTAGTACACAAGAAAGAAGAACTTTACTGTTTCATTGTCGGCAGCCAAGAACTGATTACACAAGGCTGCAAGGAGAGAAGAGATTGCTTATCTTGATTCATCTCAAGAAAGAGCAAGTTGATCCAGTCCATCATCTGAAGGGTTGATCAAGAAGAATCAAGTTGGAGCAGCACTTCTCCTCCCTGGTTCAAGTCTGCAACATCAACTGTTAAGAAGAAGAAGACCAAGGCTTGACCTCTTCTTCCTTCTATTTGTAATCCTTTATTATGTCATCTGTAGGAGCTTGTGGGTTTTGAGATTGTTGGGCTGTATTGCCTAAGTGTGTAAGGCTGATTGGCCTGAGTTGTAGAGTTGAGAGGTCAGCTTGAGAGTAGAATTATTGTGTGATCTGGGGTAGGGCTATTGTGCCTGAGGTAGGGCTGTTGTGCCTGAGGTAGGGTTTGGGAAAACCTGAGAGATCCTGTGGGATCTGAGTTGTAGGCTCTTGAAGCTAAATTTGGAGAAGTTGTCCTTATCTAACTCACTATTAGAAAGGTGAAGGGGGAAAGAGGACTACTCAAGGCACCCTGTCTTGAGGAACCTCTATAAATCTCTTTGTGTTTTCTGTGCTTGATATTTTACTAACCTAAATTCAGAAAACACTAAGCCTAAAACAAAAGAAACCTATTCACCCCCCCCCCCCCCTCTAGGTGACTTAGACTATATCCTAAATAAACTATCAAGTGGTATCAGAGGTAGGTTGGTCAAGAAGGACATAACTGTCTGACCAGATCCTATAAAGTAATGGTCTTATCAATCCAATGGCTTCCTCTGGATTGCAGAAGGTGATGGGATCCATGAAGTTGCCCATATGCAACAAAGAAAACTTTGGCATATGGAAGCAAAGGGTTAGATTGTTTATGGAAGCATCTGATCCAAGGATCTACATAACTGTAATGCAATGGCCTTTCACCTATCAAACTGCCTCCACCACAGATCCAACAAGAAGAGTGCCCAAGACATTCAATGACTTAACCAAGGATGAACTTGCACTGTTCACTATGGATAAAAGGGCACAAAACATAATTTTCAATGTTATTAATCACTCTACATTTCAGAACTTGGTACACTACACAACTGCCATGGAAATGTGGGACACATTAGTAGTATATATGGAAGGAACATCTTAGGTGAGGGATGATAGAAAGTCACTCCTCAATCTAGAATATGAAGCCTTCAGGCAACTGATCCAGGAGAGCATTTCCTTGTGCTATGAAAGGTTCTTTAGGAAAGTAAATGAGCTAAGAACCTATGAGAGAGTATTCACTGATTATGGGTTGAATGATAAGTTCCTTAGATATCTAACAAGGGATTGGGACACAAAAATCTGTGTTATTAGGGAAGTGGCTTGGCTTGGTGAGACCCCTACTCATATATTATTTGGAAAGTTGCTCTCTTATGAGATGCAGTTGTCTGCAAGAAAGGAAGAGGACACCTCAATAAGGGCTCATGCAAGGGAGAAATCTGTGGCTCTCAAGGAAGACAGCTCCATGACAAGCAAAGGCAGGATGGTGTCTCCTCCAAGGAGGAGTGCTGAATCGGAAAAATATGAAATCAGCACCTCAGAAAGCTCTTCTTCTAATGAAGAGTTTGCGGCCTTTTCAAGGCGGTTCAAGAAAATGATGAGGAGGAAGCAATGGAAGAACAAGCCCTCCTCCTCATCACACTCCAAGAAAGACTATAGGAAATCTGAAAGACAGTACCCAAAGGGTTACAGGTATGATTCCAAATCTAGTAAACATGTTTCAAATAATATTATTTGTTATTGCTGCAGCAAGCCTGGACATGTCATTGCTTACTGCCCAGTCAAAAGGAAAGAAAGAGGTGAGAAGAAGCATCATCACCAGATGGATAGGATGGTGGAAAAATCCTTCCTAGCAAAGAAAGGAGAAGCTGGAGTGAATCTGAATCCTCAACTTCAGATTCACAGAATGAAGAAGAAGCCTACATAGGGTTTTTTGCAGCAGAAGAAGATGAAGATTATCCTGTTTCCAAGGTTGGAGTAGGGCCCCTCTATCACATTCAGATTGTGACATAGAGGAGGATGAAGACTACAAAGATCAATTAGGTCTTATGGCCTTCACTGATGAGGAAGTCAGTCAGAATAATTCTGACAATGAGAAGGTATTAACTCATCCCACTTCATGTTCTGATCATGATGCATGCCCAGAATATGAGGCACTTTCATCACATGGTAAAAGTGACTCAGAATCTGAGGAAGATGTCAATCAACTGATTGACAATTATGGTGCTCTCTTGGTAGCTCTGAAAAAGAGCAAGAAGCTGGCCAAGAGACAAGCCAAGGAAATTGCTTCCTTTAAGATGGCTGAAAATGAGTGCACTGAGTCAAACACCTTGGTGGCTCAGATGAGTAGACAGATAAGCCACATAAAGGGAATAACAATTGTGCATTTAAGCACCATATCCCTGAAGAACATGGTCATCAAGGACCTTGAGGAGAAGCTTGTAAAAGAAAGAAGCCTAGTGGCTCAATTCTCCAAACCAAAATCTGTGCTCCCTATTATTGATTGCTTTTCTTCTCAATGCAATAGGAGAGGACTAGGATTCAATAAAATGGAAGTAGGAGAAGGGAGAGGAGAAAAAAGCAAGGGTAAGGCTAAGCCTCAAACCACCTTTCAAAAGGTATTACTTCCATCCAACAGGTATGACCAAGAAAGCATGTGTGGTCACTGAAAGAATGGAAGTATCTATAGGAAGGAAAACACTCCTTCTTATAGTGGAAGAAAGGGCATGAGATTGAGTGCTATGAAGGCTCCCCATGAGGAAATTCAAATGGCCCAACCTGGACCTTTTATATTTGGTACTTCAGCTCCTCTATTCAAGAATAAGGAAGCAAGCTCTTCCAAATTTAATTCAACTAAGAACATGACTGCGGTCAATTTAGTAGATAAGTCTTGTTTCTCAGTGTCTAATGCCATCAAATCTTGTCTTGCTAAAAAGCCAAAGCAAGCTGATGTCATTAAAACAAAGACCACCAAGGCTGTCCATAGATTGACCTTCAGCCAAATCCTTCCTGAAAGAAATAAGAGAAATGTTGTTGTCTCTCCTCCTGAGCACATGCACAGTGCTTCACTCGCTTCAAGAAATGGTCAGAAGAGGAGATACAACATTCATAAATGTTGGTGCTGTGGAAAAGTGGGACACTTTGTCATAGACTGTTGTCACAATCCTAATATGCCATGTGCAAAGATGAGCATTCCTACAAAGGGTGCAACTAGTGTGAAGTCATTTCATCATGCTAATAAGTACCTAGGACCAAAAGCTGTTTGGGGTCCTAAGGGTAACTAAACTCCTACTTGCAGGATAGCTCAAGTACCAGCCTCAACCAAATTTGGTACTTGGACAGTGGGTGCTCAAGGCACATGACAGGAACAAGAAATCTTCTACAGGACTACAAAGGCTGTGAAGAATGGACCCAAAGTTATCTTTGGGGGATCTGTAAAAGGAATCACCAAAGGATATGGCATGATCTCCAATGTCATAGTCTCAATCACAAGGGTAGCTTATGTTGAAGGGTTACAACACAGCCTAGTAAGCATAGTCAACTGTGTGATCTAGGCTATGTCATTGAATTCCACAATGACAAGTGCTTGATCAAAAAGTCTAATTACTTAGAGACCATTCTCTCAGGCACTAGGAGTTGGAATGTTTATTGCTTAGACTTTATTTACAGTAATTCGGTTACATCTGTTTGTCTTGTTGCTAATGAGAATGAGTCTCTTAGTGTTCAATGGTACAAGTGACTTGCTCACATTAACTACAAGACAATGTATAGACTATTCTCTAAAATCCTTGTTAGGAATAGTCCCAATTTAAAATGTATTAAAGTGACCCCTGTCATGCTTGCCAAATGGGTAAGCAAACATGGGCCACCTTTAAAAGTATTGGCTCCAAAGACACTGAAAGATGTCTTTATCTCTTGCATATGGACTTGTTTGGTCCTTTCCCAATTCAGAGCCTAGGTGGAAAGTTGTATACTTTGGTGATTGTTGATAATCACTCAAAATATACATGGGTATTCTTCCTAAAGAAGAAGTCTGATACTTTAAATGTCTTTATAACTCATGTCAAAGCAATCCAGAATGACTTGCAATGTGCTGTGGTCAGAACTAGGACTGGTAATGGCACAGAGTTTCAAAATGAAGCTATGATAAGGTTTTGTCAAGAATATGATATCACCCAAGAATTCTCATCCCCAAGGACTCCACAACAAAATGGTGTGGCTGAGAGGAGGAATAGGACCTTGATAGAAGCTGGGAGAACACTGCTTAGTGACTCCTCACTCCCAGAATACTTCTGGGCTGAGGAAGTCAATAATGCATGTTATGTTCTGAATAGATCTTCCATCAATAAGGTTTATGGAATAACCCCCTATGAGATTCTGAAAGGCAAACAACCTATAATTTCATACTTTAGAATCTTTGGCTCCAAATGCTACATTTTAAACAATGGAAAATCTCAATTAACAAAGTTTGCAGAGAAATGCAATGTGGGGGTTCTTGTGGGCTATAGCTCACATAGTAGAGCTTATAGAGTGTATAACAAGAAAACTCATGTTGTAGAGGAGTCTATGCATATAATATTTGATGAGACCAGCCTAATATATAAGGGTTGGTATAGTTCTTCTATCTTGACAGGAAATGAAACGGACTTGGAAAGGATGTCTATTCAAGACACACCCAACAGTAGAAAAGCATATTCTGATGCTGCCATCCCTAAGGAGGAGGAAGTCCATGCTGATGAAGACACTGCTGAACCATCAGAAACAGCATAGCAAGCTGAGGATAGACTGCCTAGCTGTAAGACATCTAAGGGATCATCCAAGAGAATAGATAATTGGAGATCAGAATCAAGGTGTATTAACCAGAAGCAGGGCTCATAATGAGGCCCTATTCTTGAGCTTCCTATCACAAATGGAGCCCAAGAAGTTTGAAGAAGCCAACCATGACACCTTTTGGATTTAATCTATGTAAGAAGAACTTCAACAATTCAAGAGATGCAAGGTATGGAAGTTGGTACCAAAACCTCAAGGACACAATATCATTGGCACCAAATGGATTTACAGGAACAAGTTAGATGAAAATGGCACAATCATAAAGAATAAGGCAAGGTTGGTTGCCAAGGGATATAGACAGGAAGAAGGGATAAACTTTGAGCAAACCTTTGCCCCAGTTGCAAGGTTAGAAGCAATTAGGTTATTTCTTGCTTATGCTGCCCACAAGGGGTTCAAAGTGTATCAAATGGATGTCAAGTCAGCCTTCCTTAATGGTGACTTGAAGGAAGAGGTATATGTTGAACAACCATCAGGTTTTGTGCATCCAACCCTCACTAATCATGTATATTTACTTAGGAAAGCTCTTTATGGTTTAATGCAAGCCCCCAGGGCTTGGTATGAAACATTGTCTAGCTTTCTCATCAAGAACAAGTTCTTGAGGGGAAAGATAGATAGTACATTGTTTCTTAGGGAAACAAGGGGCAAGTGTTTTCTAGTCCAAATATATGTTGATGACATAATATTTGGGTCTACTGATGACAACCACTGCAAAAGGTTTGCCAACCTGATGCAGGGGGAGTTTGAGATGAGCAGTATGGGAGAGCTCAAGTACTTTTTAGGCCTCTAAGTGAAACAATCTGATGAAGACATTCATTTCTCAGACCAAGTACACTAGGGAGCTTATCAAGAAGTTTGGGATGGAATCAACTTCCACCATGAAAACTCACATGGGGTCCAACACTTCCCTGGACAAGGATGAAAAGGGAAAGGCCTTTGATGAATCCATGTATAGGTGCATCATTGGATCCCAATTATATTCAACTGCTAGTAGACCAGATATTATGTATGCTACATGTGTGTGTGCTAGGTACCAGGCATGTCCTAAGGAATCCCACTATTCAGCTGCAAAGAGAATTTTGAGATAACTTAAAGGCAGCCTACATCTTGGCCTTTGATACCCTAAAAACAATGATTTTTAACTAACAGGATTTTCAGATGCAGATTTTGCAGGCTGCAAAAAAGACAGGAAAAGCACAAGTGGGACTTGTCAATTCCTTGGAAGAAGGTTGATATCATGGAGCAGCAAAAAGCGGACAAGTGTGGCAATATCCACTGCTGATTCTGAATACATTGCTGCAGGAAGTTGTTGTGCACAACTTTTGGGAATTCAACATCAATTAGAGTACTACAACCTCAAGGTAAGTAACTCTCCTCTTTATTGTGACTCATCCAGTGCTATCTCTATTGCTAAGAATCCTATCTCTCACAGCAGGACTAAGAATATAGAGATAAGATATCATTTTATAAGAGAACATGTTGAATGTCAAGATATCTGCCTTGAATTTGTCTCCACTAACAATTAAGTGGTTGATATCTTTACAAATCCTTTGTATTAGGCAAAGTTTAATGCCTTCAAAATTGAACTAGGAATGTTGAATGTTGAATAGTGTAAAATACTTCTCTCTTTCAATCATAAATGATATTATGCATGTTTTATTGTACCTTAATGTATTATAGAAACAAATCCAATGGTGACATGGTTAGGCCTTCAAATAATCATATCTCAAATGATTTAAAGTAGTAAGATCAGCTTAAACAGAATAGTCTGTTTCAGCTGAGCCGCTGAGACAACTGGGAAAAGTCTCAGCTGAACCGCTGAGATGGCTAAATCTGTTCCAGCGGCTGATAGTGTCCTGTCCCAATGGATAGGTCACCGTACCAGCGGTTCCGCTGAGACGGATTGGATTCATTAGAAATTGTCTAAGTGCAACCCCAGTTGACCCATTTCCACTTACAATTATAAGAGCAATTAAATCTAATTACTAGGTTTAATTTTACCTAAGTCTTAAGCCATATAAATAGCCAATCTGCTTAGTGAAAGGCACACGACCCTTCTCTTCCAGACGCCAAGATGAATCACCTTCTCTTCCATCCCAGCGCATTTGTCTACAATAGCAATGGCTCCCAAAAGCTCTAAAGATCTTCTTGAAGGATATGAGATTGTAAGGAATGGCTTTGCCCATGCTACTGAAGAAATCAAGGGAGTGATATAACTGCTTGAAGACCAAGGACTGGAATTCCTTCTCTCTGAACCAAGCACCATTCTCAGAACTGAAGTTCTGGAATGGTTTAATAATGCCAAATTATCCTCCTCCAAGTCCTCCATCAAATCAAAAATAGGAGAAGAAAGGATAAAAATCACCCCTGCCAAGATAGAGAAAGCCTTTCATCTTCCTTCCTGTAGATCAAGTGAGGAAGAAGAAATCTCTGAGAAAGATAAGCAGAAAGCATTGATATGGATAGAGTACAATGATACCAAGACTGGTTCATTGAAAAGAAAGTTCTTCAACCAAAAGGGAAAACGGTTATCAGATATTGTTGGAAAAGCTATCCTCTGCAAACCTGGTTCACATGATAATATATCCCAGTACATGTTTGACCTCATGACTAGGATAATTCTGAAAATGCAAACATCTTGGGGAGTAGTGATTTTTCAAAGGATGAAGGAATGTTTGCAATCTCCCAACATGGATAAAATCCTGTCCCTGTACCTAATCAAATCATACCCTAAGAAGTTCAGCAGCTCCACAGGTTCAAGCCTTCACTATCTTAAAAGAATGGATATCAAGACCTTGGACAGATTAATCAGGGTCCTTCCAGTGATTCAGCCCACTAAGTCTAAAGGAAAACAGAAGATAACTCCCTCATCCTCTAAGAAAGCAAGGCTGATCATGTTTAGTTCTGAGTCTGATCACTCAGATAAAGATGAAGATGTTGGTGCTGACATTGGTTCCCACAGTATTCTTGACAAGGAGGCTACATTAAATGACCTGCCAACTGAACCTGTCTTTCACAGCAGCTGGACAAAGACATAACTTCTGGTAACTAATTCAACTCCTCACAACTCATTTAAATAATTAATCATAGCTAATCACCATAGTTAGTCAAATCTGACATTTAAATAATGTGGACCCCAGATCCTTAAGAACTGGTGTGTGCTCCATCTGAGGGGGAGCAACAACAAGATCAAGCCTCCCTAGACATCACAAACATCAATGATTGATAGGGATGGAATGTTCACATAGAGGGGGGGGGGGGGGGGGGGGGGGTTAGGTGATCTTGTTACTTTTTGAGTTATTAGCGTGAGTTATCAATATTCAAGTAATGCACAAAATTAACACACAAATAGATCACACCAGACGACACAAGATCTATAGAGGTTCCTCAAGACCGGGTGTCTTGAGTAGTCCTCTTTCCCTCTATGCCTACCCAGCAGTGTGCTAGGCTCGGCAAACTCCGCCAAAAGCTTCAGGCCCTCAAGCCTTACAACTCGAACCCGCAAGTCCCCAACAGCCTAGGCCCGCAAGCCCCTACTGCCCCCGAGCCCGCAAGCTCGAC
The DNA here is from genome assembly GCA_033032865.1 of Dactylorhiza incarnata. NCBI lineage: Eukaryota > Viridiplantae > Streptophyta > Magnoliopsida > Asparagales > Orchidaceae > Dactylorhiza > Dactylorhiza incarnata. The sequence continues at coordinate 325,148 of JAWHQI010000377.1, forward strand.
AAGACGCACCCGCAAGTGCACTTCCCTGGTCCTCAAGCCTCACAGCTCTCCAGCCCTCAAGCTAGACGGTTTGGCCTGCAAGCCTTACAATAAATTACAGTAAGAAAAACTGTTACTTCTGCCGGTTGAAGATCAGCAACTTTAGCCTGTTGAAGATAGGCTCCTTGAGATTGAAGAAGATGCTTTTGAATTAGACCTTGAGCGCACGATTCTTCTTCAAATCATTTCTTAGCCTGATCAAGATTGGTACCTTAACAGTCAATGAAGATGATTGCTTCTTCTTTTTCTTTCTTTCTTTCTTTCTTTCTTTCTTTCTTTCTTGCGGATCTTGAACTGTTTGATTAGCTATATGCGCAAGTTCTTTCTTTCTGATCGATTGATTCATATTAGGGCAACATCTTATCTCTTTTATAAGACTGCGAGGTCCCCAACGGTCTTTTGAAAAAGTGCCTTAAGTGTCAGGTGCTCCTTTCCTTAAGAGCACGCGCTGATTAGACAATCAGGCGGCGGCATTAATTGCTGACATCACGTCCATAAGATTTGAATTCTGACTTGAAGATACTTGCATCATTACAACGACAAGCTATCTCTGACTATGTCATCGCAATCTTCCTTCTTGCATCATGTCATCGTGATCACATTATTCCTTCGACGACATGCGTTCTTTACGACGATGTTTGTTCTTTCTCGACGACACGGCCACTTTGGTGAAGTCGACGATACTGCATCTTCTCAGCGTTCGACGATCTTGCTTCTGCATTCGACGAACATGCCAAATCTCAGCGGTCGTCGATCTTCCTTCTGAGCTCGACGAACTTCCTTCTGTGTTCGACGAATAGCATTCTGCGATCGACGAACTTACTTCTACGTTCGACGAACAACATTCTTCGTTCGACGATCTTGCTATGTCTCAGCGATCGACGAACACACTACTTCTCGATGGTTGCTTTGCTCATTATCACGACGACAAGCATACTTTGTCGACGATGTCTCCTATTCTTCTCGACGACATTTCTTTAATTTCCTGAGACTTTAAGCAAAGAAGTAATCAAATACAGAGTGAAGTAGCCTTGACTTGGTGACTTCTTCAAATCAGGAATCATGTGGGCAAGATTCCCAACAATCTCCCCCTATTTGAAGAAGTCAGACTCTCAATTCAAGACTACTTTCACTAGACAATAAATATTATGATTTTAACTTTGAGCATGTAAGATTGTACTTATCTTTGCTGAACTTTCTGAGCACATCATCAAGCTTGTAGCTCCCCCTAGATTTGATGTCTCTTCTTTTATCGCTCCCCCTACTTCTTTGCTCCCCCTATCTTTGAGGTTGTCTTCTTGAACATTTGATGCAACATTTGATGCCCTTTCTCTCCCTTTCTGACTTCTTTTCTGGAGCACTTCTTTTAGGAGACAATAGTTCAAGGCTCCCCCTTTCTCGGTTATAATTTATCCAAATCCTGAAAGGTTGTCCAACCAATCATCTAGAAGGGGATTAGTGAAAAATAAGTTGAGAATTATTCTAAGTTCAACATTCCCAGTTGGAATTTGAAGAAGTTGAACTTAGCTTCATCTAGGGGCTTTGTAAATATATCAGCCACTTGTTTATCGGTTGGGACAAACTCAAGGGTGATATTTGCATTTTCAACATGCTCCCTGATGAAGTGATACCTGATCTCAATATGCTTAGTCCTGCTATGAGAGACAGGGTTCTTAGCAATTGAGATTGTGCTTGAAGAGTCGCAAAACATGGGTGTTTTGGTCATCTTTAGGTTGTAATCTTCAAGTTGATGTTTGATCCATAGCAGTTGGGCACAACAGCTTCCATCCGAGATATATTCTGATTCTGCTATTGAGATTGCCACACTTGTCTTCTTCTTACTGCTCCAAGAGATCAGTCTTCCACCAAGGAATTGACATGTCCCTGATGTACTTTTCCTGTCTTCCTTGCACCCTGCATAATCTGCATCTGAATAGCCAGTTAGTTCACAGCCATTGTTCCTAGGGTACCATAGGCCAAGATTTGATGTACCCTTCAGGTATCCTAAGATTCTCTTGACAGAGACATGATGAGATTCCTTAGGATTCACCTGATATCTAGCACAGACACATGTAGCAAACATTATGTCAGGCCTACTTGCAGTTAGATAGAGCAAGGATCCAATCATGCATTTGTACTTGGTTTCATCAAATGGTATGCCCTTCTCATCCTTGTCCAGAGACACATTGGTTCCCATTGGAGTTTTCATTGAAGAAGCATTCTCCAATCCAAATTTGTTGACTAGCTCCCTAGTGAATTTGGTCTGAGAGATGAAGATCCCATCTTCAGATTGTTTCACTTGGAGACCTAGGAAGTATTTGAGCTCACCCATGCTGCTCATCTCAAACTTTCCCTGCATCAAGTTGGCAAACTTTTTGCAGAGATTGTTATCTGTAGAGCCAAAGATGATGTCATCTACATAGATCTGCACTAGCAAGATCTTGCCCTTCACTTCCCTTAGAAACAATGTCTTATCAATCTTTCCCCTTGAGAACTTGTTCTCAATTAGAAAGCTTGACAGAGTCTCATACCAGGCCCTAGGTGCCTGCTTTAAGTCATAAAGTGCCTTTCTAAGAAAGTAAACATAATCAGGATGAGTAGAGTCGACAAAACCTGAAGGCTGCTCTACATATACTTACTCTTTGAGGTCACCATTTAGGAAGGTTGGCTTCACATCCATTTGGTAGACCTTGAAAACTTTGTATGCGGCATAGGCTAGGAACAGTCTTATTGCTTCCAGTCTGTCTACTGGAGCGAATGTCTGATCAAAATCTATCCCCTCCTCTTGTCTATAGCCTTTTGCCACAAGTCTTGCTTTATTCTTGGTGATGATTCCATTTTCATCCAACTTGTTCCTGTAGACCCATTTGGTTCCTATGATGTTGTGTCCTTGGGGTCTTGGAACCAATTACCACAATTTGCATCTTTTAAATTGGTTCAGTTCCTCCTGCATTGCAGCAATCCAAAATGGATCCTAATTTGCTTCCTCAAATTTCTTGGGTTCAATTTGAGGGAGAAAACTCAGGTACACTCCTTGATTTGCAGCTCTACTCCTTGTCAGCACGCCTTGGTTGATGAAAGTGCACTGTTAACCACACTAAAATTCTCTAGAGGGGGGTGAATAGAGATTTAAAAATACTTTGTGCAAAGTTAACAAACATATATATGTGTAATAATCAAAGATTTAAGCTTCCCACACACCAACAAGAATTAATCAAAAGAAATAGCACAAAGAAAATCACAGCACAACACAAGGAAATATAGTGGTTCCCCAAACTTTGGGTAGTCCACTCTTTTACCCCCTTGGTAGGAATTCACTATCTTGCACTGAGTCTTTTGATAAGGAGACTCTTAGAACCAGCCTGAGTCTTTTAATAAGGAGACTCTTAGAACCACTACAACTGAATTTTTTGAAGAGAGATTCTAAAAACTCTTTTACACAATTTGAAACTGAAATAAGAATAAGAAGAAGAAGTAGAAGAGAAACAATTGAAGCAAGAAAGAATCTTCTTCCTAACAAGAAGATTAGAAGCACAAGTATAGTGAATTTGAAATCTCTCTTCTATAGTGAGAAGGAGATTGTAGGCCTTTTTCTCTTTCAGTGAGAGCTTTCAGAAATGGCAGCAGTATGGCTTTAGAAGGAGGAGAAGAAGAAGGCTTTTTCTTTGCTGCAACACTCTTTTCACTTTTCTCAGCTTTCTCACTTTTCACTTGGGAGCTTTTCCTCTTTTTCAAATAGATGGAGTGGATCACTTCATTTTCTTCTCTGCCGATTTCCCTCTTATTTATGCTCTATTTATTCAAAGAATACTATAGGAGAATAATCAATTAGCAGTCAAAGAAATAGTAAGAGAGAAAAGATTCCATAATCAATATTTCTGTAGAAGGAAAGAGATCATTCTGATTTCAAATAATATCCATAATAAACTTAATCAATTTAGCTAAGAATCAATTAGAAGGAAAGACTGATTCAGAACGGCTATAAAAGAATAATATAATTCCATAAGAATCAGATCTACAAGAAGAAGGAAAGAGATCTGGCGTGTTTTGAATTTGTCATAGGAATCGACGTGCGTCGATTACTATTCGACGGAAGCGTCGATTTCGGACAAGCTGTACGTCGAGAGGAGAATATGGAAGGTGCGTCGACTAAGGTGCGTCGACTTCACTAGATGCGTCGACTAGAAGTCAGTGTTACGTCGACATAGGTTACGTCGAATTCTGTTTAGAATTACTTCGACTCATTTTGAGAAGAACGTCGACTGCACTTCGACGTTGCGTCGATTACTATTCGACGCATGTTTTACTTAAACCAATTTTTCATTCTTAGAATTTATATTCTACTCATATTTAGGGGTTAAGATAAATCATTTCCCCAACAATCTCCCCCAATTTGTCTTAACCCTACTCAGGGAGAAATTATATCAGCTTTTAATCAACACAGCAAGGCATTTATATAGAAAAGAAATATGTTAAGTAATTAGAAGAAAATGGAATCATATTATATCAACATTGTTCAACACATCACTCAGGAGGAGTAGGAGGAGTTTTTCTTTTCCTAGTGAATACTAAGTTTTTAGAGAAGAGGGTTGCTCCTTCTCATTAACAGGTGGTTCACTCAGCTCCCCCTGAGTCACAGCAATTTGCTCCCCCTGAGATGGAACTTCCTTTAAGCCTTCTACTTCTGCCTCTTCAGTTTCTTTCTCAGCTCCAGCTTTAGTTATGTCAGCATTTGGCTCCCCTTGAGCTTCAGCTTCTTTTTCTTTCTCAACTTCAGCATCAGTTTCCTTTTCAACTTCTCTCTCTGCTATGCTAGCCTCCCCTTGAAAGAGGACTACTTTTTGTGTAGCTTCTCTTGCTATAGAGAGTACATCTGTTATCTGGTCCTCAGTATGTAGCTCTGGTACTAATTCATTCCCAATTGTCTTAAGCAGTGTAAGACTATCAGTTTTAAAGTAGGAAGGGACTTTTGTGAGAGAGATTTGTGACTTGAGAGCTGTTCTTCATCTAATTTCTCCCCCTTCTTGAGCTTCTTAGCCAAGGAGGTTAAGAAAGACTTGGTAACTTTAGAGGAAGAGACAGAGGACTTCAAGCTTTGCACAGAGGCATTGACCCCATCTATTTGGGTTTGCATGTGCATAATGGAGGAGTGAAGTTGGGAGCAGTGTGCATCCAGCATTTCTTGAATTTTTTGGGCTGCTGACTGGATACACTGGGTGATGAGAGTTTTAGTGGATGGAGATGATTCAAGGTGTGTTGGAGTAGGAGATAATGGTGGAGGTGGAGGTGATGAATGTGGAGAGAGGACTGAATCATTGTGATGAGGTGTGTTTGATGGAGGAGGTGGAGGAATAGAAGAGAGTTGAGCAGGTGTATATGAAGATGTAGGTAAGATAGGAGTTGTGATGGTAGTAGAGACTATTGGTGTGGATGATGTTGGTACGGAAGAGATGTCTGCATGTTGAGGAGGAGGGGAAGATGGATGCACATGAGAATAAGGAGGAGAGGGAGTCCTTTCAGGAATGGAGCCAGGCTTGGGTATTTGCCTGGTCCATTTTGAGAAGAGGGCTATGGACATCCTTTTTCCACGAGGAATGGGAATTCCTTTTGACATATATAGGTCAGGGAAGGAGTGGAGGAGTACCTGGCTCATGATCCTCATATAGGCATTCTCTTTGTGAGAATATTTGTAGCCTATCTTTTTTAGTAAGCAGCTGGCCCAGTCAATCTTCTTTTTCAGCACAAGGGCCCCCATGATGTTCAGTTGCTGCTTGGGCACTGCATCATGGGCAGAGATCTTGCATAGTAGAACTTTTCCTACTATGTCTGCCAATAGCCTATATTCATCAGAAAAATCTATTTTCTTTAGGTGGATTGGTCTATCTCTGGAGAACTTCATGGTGATTAACAGACTTTTGATTTCCTCAGGGGTGAGTTCCACAGGTTCATCACCTGATAAGGGAATGATGATGGAGATTTATTTAGTTGTTTTTTTAGAAAATAATTTGCTTCCCCTTTTTTATTTGAACAAGGATAATGTTGGTATGTACCTGATGGAAGATCAAAAGTGTCCCTAAGGTGTTCTGCAGAGATTGAGACAGGTGTATCATAGAGTGTTCCTGTGATCTCTCCTTGCTCAGATATCTGAAACTGATTCATTAACTCAGTGAGTTCTGTCTCTAAGAGTCTGCATCTTGTGGAAATGAGTTTGTCTAAACCAGCTTTAGTGAAGAGAGATATGATGCTCTTATAGTTTTCGGCGGCGGCTTGGAAGGATTCAAGATCAATATCGAAACCAGAGTTGATCTTGGGAGCCATTTAGGTCAGTAAGAGAGAGGAAGAGATGGCTGGACTGAGTAATAAGAAGGATGAGAGAAGCTCAGGAGTGTGCAGAATTTTAACTGAAGAATCTGTTTAAGTAAGGTGAAACGTCGAAACGAGACATAATTCGAGGCTTATTCGGTACAACAGTAGATGTGGCCAAAAATATTTTAGTATTGCCGCTCTTTTTCATGAATTCGACGTTACGTCGAGTGGAAGTCGATGTATGCGTCTGAGCTGAGATGACAGGGTTCCCTATCGACGTATGCGTCGATATGAGTCGACGGATACGTCGAGTTTATTAATCATTTTTAGTTATCGACGATGCGTCGATTAAGGAATCAACTTGATTTTTACTTTGTCTGAAAATTTCAGGTTTTTCTTGAGGGGTTATTTCTTCCTATTCCTAAGGTTTTCTAAGTCAGCCTTGGACTAATTTTATAGATAATTGGATTGATTTTGCCAACATTGTTTGGCAGTGTGGCCAATTTTATTACAGATATAACACCAAATTGTCTTTAGATTATGGGAATTTAAGTTTATAGAGGGATAGAGATGTTGATTAGGATAGAGTTGTTGATTAGGATAAAATTTTTGATTAGGATAGAGGTTTTGATCAGGTTGAAAGTTTTGATTAGGATAGAAATTTTGATCAGGATGAAAGTTTTGATTAGGATAGAAATTTTGATCAGGATGAAAGGGTCCTGAATGGGGGTTAAGATAGAAAGTTTTTGAAGAATAGCTATGTCCTGTATTTAAGTTGCTCTGAGGTTTTATGCGTCGATATCTATTCGACGTATGTTGAGAGTTGCGTCGATATGTATTCGGCGCTTTCTCTAGATTGCGTTGATCTGGAATCGATGCATGGAAGTAGTTGCGTCGATTGTAAGTCGACGTAATGTTATTCATGCGTCGATTTGAGGTCGAAGCATCTAAGTGATTGCGTCGAGTAGAATTCGACGTACTATCATTCATGCGTCGATATGAAGTCGACGCAATTTTATCTTCACAGATTTTATTTTTCACTTTTTCTGATTGGAGTTTTGTTTCTTTATAACTTGTTTCTTTTGGCATAGTTGCCTTCTCAGAGGTAGTTTGAGAGTCTTCCTCTGAATGGTATGATGATGATTCATTATGGTGGTTTATCTTTTTGAAGGTGAGGTCTTCTGTATTTTGTTCTTCTAAGTTTGTTGATTTGATGGGTTTAGTGAATTTAACAGGGCTCATCCAAGCAGGTTTGGTAGATGGTATTGAAATAGTTGAAGGATCAGCCCCTAGCCCCAGTTTCTTATGTCTGATTATTTGTTTTTCAGTGATTTCTTTAAGTGTTTGGCTTCTGACTTTTATAGATTCTTCAAAAGCTTTTGCATGGGATACCTTATTCTTTAGGAGTTGATTTTCTATTTTAGCACTATCTATTTTCTTTTCTGTTTTATAGATTTTACACCTTAGTTCATAATTTTTTGAACATGTATCTTCTATTTTACTCATATTAATTTGTTCTTTTAGATCCTTAATTTCTTGTTTAGTGATGGCGCAAATCTCACACACCGCTATAGGCGGTAGCTTGACTGCGACACGAAACGGCAGTGTACCGATCGTTCAAGTAATATAAAACGAGGAGTAATCCCCGAGTATCGAATCTCTCAAGGAACACAGTAAGGTGGAGTTAACGTTCGAGGAAGGACTTGAGATTGAAGTCCTTGAGTCGGATGGAATGCGGAAACGGGGTGATTTGGCTTCTGGAAAATAAAAGAAAACAACTATTACTACTCCTATGCACTGCCGCTATGCAGTGCTTCGCTTGGCGGGATGGAAGACTACGTAGGCCTTGAACGCTCTACTTCATAAGGGCGGATGGACGAGTAGGCAAACGGATCGAACTATGCAGGCCTTGAGCGCGCTGCTTCGTTAGGCGGGATGGAATACACGGGCCGCTATGCCACGCTTCGGTAGGCGGATGGGCGAGTAGGCTAACGGAATGAGGGTCGCCGGCACCTCTTCAACAAGCACGCCACTAGCAATTGCTAGGGCGGCACCGAACACGATGGTGGAATGGAAATTAGATGGGGGCGCACCTCAATTGGCACATATGAACTAAATGATTCCAAATAAATGAAATAAACATTAAGCAATATTGTTCATAGCACACATCATCAAAATATAGAGGGAACTAGTTTATACAATCAACAACATAAGGAAGGAAAAAGAGAGTAAAGGAGTCGACCACATCCGAAGCCTTGCCGAAGATTCACGGTTGGAATCGCTGGGTTGTCAATCCGCGTCCAAGCTCGGTCTTCAACTGCGTCCGAGGTAGAGGAGGGCTGTCACTTTCTCCCAATGGCTCGTCTTCTTCGTGTCACGATCCAATCTCCTCCGATACATGATCTCCTTGCTCGATGTTGGCGATCTTTGGGCTAGAAACCTCTCCTTGGAGCTCAAGGATGATGGAGGAGGCCTAGGGGGGTGGAGAACCAGTGGAAAGGGCGAAAACGGCGGACTGAACGGAGTTCCCGATCGTGATCCCGCCCTAATTCGCGAACAGGATAATATATAGGCGCTGAAACGAATACTGCGCACGGTCATTGGCGCACGACCAGTGGTCGTGGGCACTGGAGTTCTGCGATCGTGCGCGTTGCCAGGGCGGAGCCTGAAATGAAAGAAATTTATAAAATACATGTTCGCACGACCAGTGGCGCACGACCAGTGGTCGTGCGCACTATCGTCAATGGTCATGCGATAAGCCAAACAGAACTCATAAAATGAGCGTTAAGTGCGCACGATCAATGGCGCACGACCAGTGGTCGTGCGCGATAGAGCCAGTGATCGTGCGCAGTGTTCCTGTACAGAATTGTACCGGGAACACCTGCACGACTCCTGTTCCAGCATACAACACCAGTCTAGCCACTGAAGGTGGCACTTAACACTGCATGAAAACTAGTAACGAAGATGAACAAGAATTAACATCAAAACGGGCCTAGAAGTGCACTTAGCATGGAGTATTAAATAGGAATGAAAACATGTCTAAAGTGAAGTGCAAAGACTATAAAATCGGCCCAGATGAGTCCATAAATGTGTATATAATTGGGACTCATCATTTAGCTTTTAGTTGATCTAAGCAGAATCCCTTAAAATCATATTTGAAATCTTCACAGAAAAAATCTATTTCATCAAAAATGATTACCTTTCCCTTATCCTCAGATTCCTCTATGAGAATAAGGCTATTTGCTTTTGCTGTTGAAGAGATGCTTCCTTCTGATCCTGTTTCACTCCATGATTCAACAACACATTCTTCTTCTGTGCTTCCAAGAGCCATTAAGCATAGGTATTCTTGCTTAGACTCTTCATTGTTACTTTTAGATGAAGTGTTGTCTTCAGAATCTGTCTCACTCCAAGTTTCTGCAATGAAGCCACTTTCTTTCTTCTTCCCCTTTTTCTTGAGATCTTTCTTTTTCAGATCTTTCTTTTTCTCAGCATTCTCTGGACATTCTGGAGCAATATGTCCAGTTTTCCTGCAGGAGTAACAAATAATTTCTTCAGTAGGAGTCTTCTCATACCTTGGTTTTGACTCTCTCCTTCTAGACCCATCTTTCCTGACCCATTTCTTGAATCTTCTGGCCAGGAGGCTGAATAATTCTTCTTCAGTAACAGAGGTTTCCTCTTCTGTTGCTTTTAATGCAATGTTTCTATCTTTTGAGGAGGTTGGAGTGTTTTCCCTTCTTTCCTTCTCTTCTCTAGTTTTCAGTAGTTGCTCATAGGATTTGAGTTTTCCTAAGAGAGCATCTGTTGAGATTTCCTTTTGTCCTCTTGTATCTCTTATTGCCCATATTCTTGAGTCCCATGAACTTGGGAGACTCATTAATATTTTGTCATTGATCTCTGTGAGAGAGATCTCTCTGTCCAAGTTTCTTAATTGATTGATGATCAGACTGAATCTGTCATACATCTCAGATATACTTTCTTCATTCTTCTTTTGTAAGTTCTCATATTGGGAGATCAATAGAGCCTTCCTATCTTTCATTTCATCAGCACTTCCTTCTACCATCTTTGTAAGAGCCTCCCAGATTTCTTTGGCTGCTTCACAGTCAACAACCCTTTGAAAGATTTCATCTGAGAGAGTTGAGACAAGAATGTTCACAGCTTTTGCATCACATGCTTTTGCCTTTTTCTCATCATCTGTCCACTCAGCCCTTGGGACAAGTGTTTGTGTCACTTTACCACTTGAGTCCTTCCTATAGGTCTTTGGAGGACCTGTCAAAATAACATTAAACAAATCTTCATCAATAGAATTCATATAGATCCTAATTCTTGTTTTCCAAAGTGCAAATTTTCAAGATTGCACATTGGTGGTCTGGTGGAAGCATAATCTTTGATTTGTGCCATGTGAAAAATAGTTTTTAGAAATATATATATATATATATGTAAGGTAGGATCTTTTTGATCAAGGAGTTACCCTTTTTAGATCAACCTCCCTCTGATACCAATTGAAAGTGCACTGTTAACCACACTAGAATTCTCTAGAGGGGGGGCGAATAGAGATTTAAAAATACTTTGTGCAAAGTTAAGAAATATATATATGTGTAATAATCACAGATTTAAGCTTCCCACACACCAACAAGAATTAAGCAAAAGAAATAGCAAAAAGAAAATCACAGCACAACACAAGGAAATATAGTGGTTCCCCAAACTTTGGGTAGTCCACCCTTCTACCCCCTTGGTAGGAATTCACTATCTTGCACTGAGTCTTTTGATAAGGAGACTCTTAGAACCAGCCTGAGTCTTTTGATAAGGAGACTCTTAGAACCACTACAACTGAATTTTTTGAAGAGAGATTCTAAAAACTCTTTTACACAATATGAAAATGAAATAAGAATAAGAAGAAGAAGTAGAAGAGAAACAATTGAAGCAAGAAAGAATCTTCTTCCTAACAAGAAGATTAGAAGCACAAGTATAGTGAATTTGAAATCTCTCTTCTATAGTGAGAAGGAGATTGTAGGCCTTTTTCTCTTTCAGTGAGAGCTTTCAGAAATGGCAGCAGTATGGCTTTAGAAGGAGGAGAAGAAGAAGGCTTTTTCTTTGCTGCAGCACTCTTTTCACTTTTCTCAGCTTTCTCACTTTTCACTTGGGAGATTTTCCTATTTTTCAAATGGATGGAGTGGATCACTTCATTTCCTTCTCTGTCGATTTCCCTCTTATTTATAGCTCTGTTTATTCAAAGAATACTATAGGAGAATAATCAATTAGCAGTCAGAGAAATAGTAAGAGAGAAAAGATTCCATAATCAATATTTCTGTAGAAGGAAAGAGATCATTCTGATTTCAAATAATATCCATAATAAACTTAATCAATTTAGCCAAGAATCAATTAGAAGGAAATACTGATTCAGAACGGCTATAAAAGAATCATATAATTCCATAAGAATCAGATCTACAAGAAGAAGGAAAGAGATCTGGTGTGTTTTGAATTTGTCATAGGAATCGACGTGCGTCGATTACTATTCGACGGAAGCGTCGATTTCGGACTGCTTGTACGTCGAGAGGAGAATATGGAAGGTGCGTCGACTAAGGTGCGTCGACTAAGGTGCGTCGACTTCACTAGATGCGTCGACTAGAAGTCAGTGTTACGTCGACATAAGTTACGTTGAATTCTGTTTAGAATTACGTCGACTCATTTTGAGAAGAACGTCGACTGCACTTCGACGTTGCGTCGATTACTATTCGACGCATGTTTTACTTAAAACAATTTTTCATTCTTAGAATTTATATTCTACTTATTTTTAGGGGTTAAGATAAATCATTTCCCCAACAGTTGACATTTACTATTATCTGCTCTTGGAGATGATCTCTTACTTGTCTCAAGGCAGTTGGTAGTGTACTGGGTATTTCTATATGAGCTACTTCTTTAGGCTGCACTTCTTCAGCCGTTTCTGTATCGTCTGCAGGTTCTATCTCTATTTCAACCATTTCAGACTGATTCTTGTTGTTGAGTGAGGTGTCAGCCTTGTCTTCAATGGATAGCTTCTCTAATCTTTCCACTGTACCTGTATTCACTAGAGAACTAGACCAGCCCTTATGGATTAGGCTAGTCTCATCAAATACAACATGAATAGATTCTTCCACTGTTTGGGTATTGAGGTTGTATACTCTATATGCCCTGCTGTGGGAGCTATATCCAACAAAAATACCTTCACAGCCTTTCTCAGCAAACTTAGTTAGTTTGGATTTCCCATTATTAAGGACATAACATTTGCTACCAAAGATCCTAATGTAGGATAGAGTTGGTTTTCTGCCCTTCATTAGATCATAGGGAGTTTTCTTGTGGTTTTTGATGATTAAGGCCATGTTTATACATGACAAGCAGTGTTGACAGCCTCTGCCCAAAAATATTCTGGTAAGGAAGAGTCACTTAGTATTGTCCTGCTGGCCTCTATCAAGGTTCTGTTCTTCCTTTCAGCAACCCCATTCTGTTGAGGAGTTCTAGGGGAGGAGATTTCTTGGGAGATACCTAGGTCTTGGCAGAATTCTGTCATGGCCCCTGACTGAAATTCTATCCCATGGTCACTTCTGAATTTGACCACAGTACAGTTCATCTCATTCTGGATCTGCCTGACAAAATTTTTCAAGATATCTAGGGTATCTGATTTCTTTTTGAGGAAGAATACCCAAGTGAACCTTGAGTAGTCATCAACAACCACAAGGGTGTAGGCCTTCCCTCCTAAGCTATGAACTGACATGGGACCAAATAGATCCATGTGCAGTGAAAATAAGCATCTTGTGGACTCTTTGTTAGAAATGCTTTTAAAGCTAGTCCTAGTCTGCTTTCCAAGTTGGCAGGCTTGACAGGGACCATCTCTGATGCACTTAATGTCAGGTCCATTTCTGACCAGGTTTTGTGAGAAAAGCTTGCCTATTATCTTATAATTGATGTGTGCAAGTCTCTTGTGCCATTGTACACATAGAGCCTCTTTGCCATCAGCGACAAGATATATGGGCGTGGAAGAATTTATATTGAGGAAATTCAAACAATAAATGTTCCCACTCTGAGTCCCAGTTAAGGTAGTCTCAGAATCTGAGAACTTCTTAATTAGGCACTTGTCCTTGTGGAAAGTAATAACAATGCCTAGATCACAAAGCTGACTTATGCTTATGAGGTTGTGTCTCAACCCTTCCACAAAGCTACCTTTGTGATGGTAACTAACCCATTAGTGATGTTGTCGTAGCCCCTGGTCACTCCCTTTTCTGAACCTCCAAGGATAACAGTCGGTCCATTCTCCACAGGGATGAATTCTTTCAAATACTTTCTGACTCCAGTCATGTGCCTGGAGCAGCCACTGTCCAAATACCAATTTGGAGATTGGTTGGCATTTGGACTTACCTGCAAAACAAATCACTTCCCCTTAGGTACCCAATATGGATTGGGTCCTTGGTTTCTGTTGGGTGATATAATGGAATCGCAAACCTCGGAGGGTTCTGCACTCTCCTTGCATTGAGCCCTGTTGGGTTGAACCAACAGTCCAGTGCAAAGTGGCCTACTTTCCCACAGCACCAACACTCATATCTGTTATATCTTCTCTTCTGCGCCATCATCTGTGTAGGACAGTGCTGATGAGCAGGAGAGAAGGCTTCTTGTCTAACAGATCTAGGGTGAACCTCATGTGTGTGAGCCGGGGGAGGAATTGGCTTCACCACTCTTTGGTTCACCTTCTTGGGAGCAGGCTTTGTTGGAACAGCCTTTCCCATTCTCTTAACTGTTGTTGCTGCAGGTCTGTGGGCTGAAGGACTTGCTGTCAGCACCTTCTTATAAGAAGGTCTGGCTTCAGGATCTTTGCCCATGACTGGCTCCTGATTGAAACTGATACCAGCTCTGAACTGTCCAGAGAAGGCGTCAGATATTGGCAGGATAGTTTTGGGCATTGAGAAGCTGGAAGCAAGTTTCTTCTCAGCCAACAACATTTCCTCAAGGTCCCTAATGTCCTTGTTTTTCTGCCCTAACTTAGCATTCTTAAGCATTATAGCTTCCTTAAGTTTGTCCACTTCTTTGCTCATAGAAGTTAGCTTTTTAGCTGTCTCCTGGAGCTTGGATTGGACAGGCTTCAAGGAATCTAACACCTTGGTTTGCACCTTGAGGAGTTTCTTACTGTCTATGAAGGCTTTCCATAAGGCTTTATATTGCCTTATTAGTTCAGATTCAACTTCATACTGGGATCTTGAGGCTGTGCTGTGATGCGCAAATCTTAGCACACCGCTATAGGCGGTAGTAAGACTGCGGCACAAAACGGCAGTGTACCGATCGTTCAAGTAATATAAAATGGGAATGAATCCCCAAGTATCGATCTCAAAGGAACACAGTAAGGTGGAGTTTATTATCGAGGAAGGACTTGAGATTGAAGTCCTTTCGAGCGGATGGATGTGGAAACGGGGGGTTTTGGATTGTGGAAATAAAATAAAAGCTATCAACTACTCCTATGCAATGCCGCTATGCAATGCTTCGCTCGGCGGGATGGAGACTAGGCAGGCCTTGAGCGCGCTGCGTCGCAAGGGCGGATGGACGAGTAGGCAAGCCGAATCGAACTATGCAGGCCTTGAGCTCGCTGCTTCGTAGGGCGAGTGGATTACACGGGCCGCTATGCCACGCTTCACTAGGCGGATGGAAGAGTAGGCATACGGATGAGGGTCGCAAGCACCTCGTCGACAAGCACGCCACTAGCAATTGCTAGTGCGGCACACGAACGTGACGGCGGGATGGAGGATGGATGGTGGCGCACCTCAAGCAACTCAAACAGTAAAATATTTCCCATAGACATGAAATGTATAGAAATGCAAATAAAGTTAAGTGCTACTTCATCATAATGTTAGCTCTAGCTGCATATACATCAATAAGAAAAGAACAAGGCAAGAAATCGACCGAATCCGAAGTCTCGTTGTAGATTCACGGTTGGAATCGCCGGGTTGTCAATCCGCGTCCAAGCTCGGTCCGCAACTACGTCCGGGGTAGAGAGAGATGTCACTACTCTCCAATGAGCCCGTCTTCTTCGTGTCACGATCTGGTAGAGGTTGCAAACTTCCTCTTGCTTGATGGCGATGGCGGCTAGATATTCCTTTGAAGCTCTTGGACGAAGGAGGAGGCCGAGAGGAAACTCCGGCTCAAGATTGGCGTGAAGAACAAGACCGGAGCACCTCCCGATGGTGGGCGGCGATGGAGGGTCGAAATCGGGCGGAACGGCGGAGCTGGGCGAGAAAAACGGCGATGGATCCCGACCTAAATCGCGAGCAGGTCGATTTATAGGCACTGGAATAAACAGTGCGCACGATCGTTGGCACACGACCAGTGGTCGTGCACACTGGAATCCTGTGATCGTGCGCCTGCCTGGGTGGAGCCTGCAATGTAAGAAATTTGTAAAATACCATGTTTGCACGACCAGTGGTGCACGACCGGTGGTCGTGCGCACTATCGTAGGTGGTCGTGCGCACTGGTCGAAACAGAACTCATAAAATTGATGTTAAGTGTGCACGCACAGTGGCGCACGACCGGTGGTCGTGCGCACTATCGTAGGTGGTCGTGCGCACTATCGTAGGTGGTCGTGCGCACTACCCGAGACAGAACTCGAAAAATAGGGTTAAGTGCACACGATCAGCGGCGCACGACCAGTGGTCGTGCGCAATAGAAACAGTGATCGTGCGCAGTGTACCTGTACAGAATTGTACCGGGAACGCCCGCACGACTCCTGTTCCAGCATACAACACCAATCTAGCCACTGAAGGTGGCACTTAACAATCCATGAAAACTACTAAAATTGAAGAACATGAAATAACACCAAAAATGGGCCTAGAGGTGCACTTAGCATGGAGTGTCAAATATGAGTGAAAACATGTCTAAAGTGAAGTGCATAGACTAAAAAATCGGCCCAGATGAGTCCATAAATGTGTATATATTTGGGACTCATCACACCCCCAGACTTAACTGTTTGCGCGTCCCCAGCAAACGAATTCCTCAAGCGGCTGAGAAAAATACACACCTGGCATAGAAATTGTAAAGCGGAGTATCATGCGAAGTCGCATGCTCATGCGCGTAGAAATACAGTAGACAAACTTTCTAATTGTACATATTAGTTTATACTTTTCTAGGGGCGTATTTATATATTACATTTACTCAGAAAGTGAAGCACGGTGAATCATAAGGTCGTACATAGGAAGAAAGTAAACTGAACGCTGAGGCGAGCATTGCCAAAGATCGGGGCTCGAGACAACCTCCATTGAAATCCATCAATGTCGGTGACCATAAGCCTGCCCGTTCGCACTCTCTCCACGACACTGGTTTGACTCAAATGCGTGAATCAATAGGACTTAAGGTTTTAGATGAGGCTTGGGTTTAGGTGAGGTAAACAAATATAAACATGAAGGATTAGAACACAAAAACCCAAATGAGCAAATGCATAACATTATCCAAGTAGCCATAAAACACGCGGATGAACCATACCCCCAGACTTAGACTTAGACGCATGGGTGTGTGCACCGCCTACTCCCAAATATAAATCTCAAACAGATTTTTTCAATTAAACTTTTCATTCTTCTTTTTCTTTTCAAATCTTTTTCTTCTTTTCTTTTTCTTTCTTTAGCAATTTCAGCAAATTTTCAAAGATGCACATCCACATTTTCACAGTGTACTTCCACAATCAACACCACCAATTTAAAATTTAAACAAAATGCTTGCATTTTGGGTGTGCGACTAGGATTGGAGTTAAGGCTTTGGTGAACAATAGTGGAGCTGAACCAAAAGAATGGGGTAGGCACAACTGGGCTAGCGAGGAAATGATGATAGGAATGGCACAAAGGCTCAACCGGGCCAAAATGATGGCCTATAACACATTCACGCAATTGACTAACCGTATACCCATGCTTCAAGAGTCGCTTGGGGCAAGTTCTAGCCACCGAGAAAGATAATCCTTTCTCCCGACTCGGGCAATACGAGGCTAACGAACATCTACCCACATCCCTATGCTACCGTTTGATTCACACCGGATTCACCAAATTTTGAGTGTAGTAAACAATATTTATGCTAATAGAAAAAAATATAAACTAAAAGCATAAAAAGAAATTGAATCTACACGAATTTCTAAACGAGACATGAGCACTCGACTAGGAGCACTACAGGAGTCAACATTTTACTCCGCCTCACAATCCTAAGCCAGCACAGTGATTTTCCAAATCACACGAAAAGAAATGAGTTCGGCTCAAGACATGCCAACAGCTAAGTGCACGCTCGAGTGGGTGTAGTGGTGTGCAATGCAATTGAACATAATTAAATAACTGAAATTAAAATACTTCTAGTATGCAAATGAGATGTACACGTGCAGTGGGTAACATATAGCGGCTCTCCCCCAGACTAAATCTAAGCAATAGACATAAATGATGTAACCATGAAAATTGAAAATGAAGTCTAGGGAAAGAGATTACCCAATGCTCAGAAGTGAGCATACCAGAAGACGCGTGAAAAACTGAAGCAAACCCGCCATTCAGAATTTGCAATAAGTACCTGCAGGGGTGAGCTCCACAAAAACAAAAGAGAGCAGAAATGCTAAAACTGAACAGAAATTAACTAATTACTCTAACTAGGAAAATGAAAGTGCAATAAAAGTAAGATAACTACTGGGGTTATTATCATCCCAGCACGACTTATTCAGGTATTGTACAGTTCTAGCTTATAGGCCTATGAAAAAGAAAATGCACAGGTAACTGTTCTAATATGCGCATCGGTAGCGGGTACCGATACGGAGACAGAGCAGTCACCCCTCTACCTGAATATAGATACCTGCTCCTCACAGGTAGAGGGTAGAGAATGTAAGAAAAGGAGGAGGCCCGGTCCTCACTCATCTCACAAAAAAATCCTTGTCGAGCAAGGTGTCATCTTCAGGGAGGC
Source organism: Dactylorhiza incarnata (assembly GCA_033032865.1). Lineage (NCBI taxonomy): Eukaryota > Viridiplantae > Streptophyta > Magnoliopsida > Asparagales > Orchidaceae > Dactylorhiza > Dactylorhiza incarnata. Next base: position 343,424 of record JAWHQI010000377.1, read on the forward strand.
GGCAGGGGGAGAAGACAATGAATGAGGCTTCCTCTATGGAGGAGGGGTCAACCTCCTCACATATGAGGATACACTCATCATTGACTTGAGCATCATGCTCCAAGTCCTCCTGATGTACCTGTGAAGACTCAACCTGCACAGGCTCAGATGAAGAAGGAGGGTCAGGAAATAAAAGAGAAGAATGACATAAATAATCAAAAATCGGGGGAGTGGTCCCGGTTTCACTCCCAGCAGGATCCAAGGACAGATCGCTATCATCATCGTAAGTATCATGGCGAGGGGAACCCAAGAACTCAAGGGCCTCGGTGGTGAGTTGGACCTCCTCGTCCCATGAGGAAGTGCGAACCTCCTCATCAGAAAGAGTATCCTCCTCATCCAACCGAGGTGCACCATCGTGTTCAAAGTATTCATTCTCCCCTTCGGGGAAAACAAACTCCTCATCCCACTTTGGAGCATCCTCCGAGTCAGAAGCATCACCCCGCTCCTTTACTTTGATAGGATCATAAAGAATGTGTGTAGAAAAATCTTGCAAAGAAACTGGAGGAACACAAAGATTTGGTTCCTCTGCAAAAAGATCTGCTAAAGCCTCCCCGATGGAAAGAATACTTTCCTCATCATACTCAGGTGCATCTAGGAGCTCCCATTCCTCTCCTTGTTGGCTAACAGATGAGTGATCATCATCACTGGGAGTGAAGCCATACACAGGGAGTGAGGAGTCCATGCACGAGACAAGCTCGGGGGTAAAGGGCACAATTGCCTCCATGGGTAAAGAATGAGCGATAGGGACAATGTTATCATGAGTGGAGGAGCAGCGGTCAGGATTGAAAAGACTAGGACAGTCCTTCAATTCATGACCCTCTCCTCGACACAACAAGCAAACAATGTTCCTACACTACCTAGCATTCAACTCATTCATTTGGTCTATATAATAAACCATCTTGTCATTAAAGCTAGGTGAAATATCCCTTGACGACATTTTCAATAATAAAAGCAGGTATAACGAGACTGAAATTCTTTGCAAGAAAATTTACACAAACTAATAAAACTTCTTGGATTAGACTTGCCTAAAACTTTAAAATAAGAGGGAAAGAAATAATAACAAGCAGTAAATAAGTAAAAAGCAAACAAAAATAACAAGGCGGCTATACACACTGGAAGAAACTTCTCTCTCTCAGCTCTCCCTCTCAAGAAAACTCACACGTCTGTGTTCCCCGGCAACGGCGCCAAAAACATGATGCGCAAATCTTAGCACACCGCTATAGGCGGTAGTAAGACTGCGGCACAAAACGGCAGTGTACCGATCGTTCAAGTAATATAAAATGGGAATGAATCCCCAAGTATCGATCTCAAAGGAACACAGTAAGGTGGAGTTTATTATCGAGGAAGGACTTGAGATTGAAGTCCTTTCGAGCGGATGGATGCGGAAACGGGGGGTTTTGGATTGTGGAAATAAAATAAAAGCTATCAACTACTCCTATGCAGTGCCGCTATGCAATGCTTCGCTTGGCGGGATGGAGACTAGGCAGGCCTTGAGCGCGCTGCGTCGCAAGGGCGGATGGATGAGTAGGCAAGCAGAATCGAACTATGCAGGCCTTGAGCGCGCTGCTTCGTAGGGCGAGTGGATTACACGGGCCGCTATGCCACGCTTCGCTAGGTGGATGGAAGAGTAGGCAAACGGATGAGGGTCGCAAGCACCTCATCGACAAGCACGCCACTAGCAATTGCTAGTGCGGCACACGAACGTGATGGCGGGATGGAGGATGGATGGTGGCGCACCTCAAGCAACTCAAACAGTAAAATATTTCACATAGACATGAAATGTATAGAAATGCAAATAAAGTTAAGTGCTACTTCATCATAATGTTAGCTCTAGCTGCATATACATCAATAAGAAAAGAACAAGGCAAGAAATCGACCGAATCCAAAGTCTCGTTGTAGATTCACGGTTGGAATCGCCGGGTTGTCAATCCGCGTCCAAGCTCGGTCCGCAACTACGTCCGGGGTAGAGAGAGCTGTCACTACTCTCCAATGAGCCCGTCTTCTTCGTGTCACGATCCGGTAGAGGTTGCAAACTTCCTCTTGCTTGATGGCGATGGCGGCTAGATCTTCCTTTGAAGCTCTTGGACGAAGGAGGAGGCCGAGAGGAAACTCCGGCTCAAGATTGGCATGAAGAACAAGCCCGGAGCACCTCCCGATGGTGGGCGGCGATGGAGGGGCGAAATCGGGCGGAACGACGGAGCTGGGCGAGAAAAACGGCGATGGATCCCGACCTAAATCGCGAGCAGGTCGATTTATAGGCGCTGGAATAAATAGTGCGCACGATCGTTGGCACACGACCAGTGGTCGTGCGGACTGGAATCCTGTGATCGTGCGCCTGCCTGGGTGGAGCCTACAATGTAAGAAATTTATAAAATACCATGTTCGCACGACCAGTGGTGCACGACCGGTGGTCGTGCGCACTATCGTAGGTGGTCGTGCGCACTGGTCGAAACAGAACTCATAAAATTGATGTTAAGTGCGCACGCACAATGGCGCACGACCGGTGGTCGTGCGCACTATCGTAGGTGGTCGTGTGCACTACCCGAGACAGAACTCGAAAAATAGGGTTAAGTGCACACGATCAGCGGCGCACGACCAGTGGTCGTGCGCAATAGAAACAGTGATCGTGCGCAGTGTTCCTGTACAGAATTGTACCGGGAACACCCGCACGACTCCTGTTCCAGCATACAACACCAATCTAGCCACTGAAGGTGGCACTTAACAATCAATGAAAACTACTAAAATTGAAGAACATGAAATAACACCAAAAATGGGCCTAGCGGTGCACTTAGCATGGAGTGTCAAATATGAGTGAAAACATGTCTAAAGTGAAGTGCATAGACTAGAAAATCGGCCTAGATGAGTCCATAAATGTGTATATATTTGGGACTCATCATGTTGTTGGCAGCAAATACCTCCTCATCATCATGCAAAGAATCTGCCACTGATCCAGAATCAGAGGCAGATAAAGAAGTTCTGTGTTTTACCTTTCCAGGAGAGTTATCATCCTGGTTGCCTTCATTGATGGCCATCAGTCCAATAAGTGCCTCATCCTCAGTCCCAGAGGAGCTTGAGTCAGAGTCACTCAACGTTTTGGTCTTCTTTGCCACAAATCCCTTCTCAGAGGTTCTCTTGCTCCTAGAGCTTCTTCTCTCTTCATGGTTCCTTGACTCCCTTTTCTTGGAGGGGCAGTCGGCAGCCATGTGACTTGTTTTGCTGCAAGAATAGCAAACAGTATTATTTAAATCATGTTTCCTAGAGTTGGATCTATACCTGTCCTCCTTGGGAGCCCTGGATCTGTCCCGATAGTCATATCTTCTGTAGCTTGAGGAGGAGCTTCTGTCGTTGTCCCTCCTTATTCTGTGTAGCAGCTTTCTAAATTATTTTGAGAGGAGGGCCACCTCTCTATCAGTGTCACCAGAGTCAGAGGAGCTGGCTTCTGATTCCTCACTGTTCTCAGTTCTTCTCTGAGAAGCAGAGGTCTTGCCCTTGAATCTTCGGGTGCTCTCAGCCTTTACAGCCACCGATCTTTCTCTTGAGCTTACCTTTGAGCTTTCTTCTTCTTCAGCCTTTCTTGTATTAACCTGAAGTTCATGAGACAGCAGCTTCCCGTATAGGTTCTTGGGCTCCATGTTGCCCAGTTGGCTCATCTCTCTGATGGCACATATCTTGATATCCCATTTCTTTGTGAAGGATCTGAGAAACTTTTCATTTAGATCAGAGTTTGTGAACTCTCTCTCGTAGTTTCTCAAACCATTCACGATCTTGAAAAATCTCTCATAGCAGTTGGAGATAGTTTCATTCTTGCCTTGTTTGAAGGCTTCATATTCCTAGTTGAGGAGGGATTTCCTGTCATCCCTTACCTCTTCAGTACCCTCCATGTATACGATCAAGGAGTCCCACATATCCTTGGCCGTTTTGTAGTGAATTAGGTTCTGGAGGGTTGAATCATCTACAGCACTTACAATAACATTATGTGCCCTTTTATCCAGGCCTGCCAAGGCTAGCTCGTCCTTGGTCATGTCTTCATATTTCTTTTTTACCTTCCGCGTCGGATCAATGGTGGAAGGGGTTGTGGGGATAAAAGGACCCTGTTGGACTGTCAGATAGAATCTTGGATCGGCCGCTTCCATGAACAGCCTAACTCTTTCCTTCCAGATGGGAAAGTTCTCCTTGGTGCAGATCGGAAGTTTCATAGATCTCATCTCCCGATTTTGATCTCCACCGGCAATGGAGAATCGTTCCTGATCTAGCTCGAACTGTTAAGTCTTCTTTTGATCAACCTTGCTTTGATACCACTTGTTAGGGATGAAACGTTCACCTAGAGGGGGGGGGGGGGGGGGTTAGGTGATCTTGGTACTTTTTGAGTTATTAGCGTGAGTAATCAATATTCAAGTAATGCACAAAATTAACACACAAATAGATCACACCAGATGACACAAGATCTATAGAGGTTCCTCAAGACCGGGTGTCTTGAGTAGTCCTCTTTCCCTCTACGCCTACCCAGCAGTGTGCTAGGCTCGGCAAACTCCGCCAAAAGCTTCAGGCCCTCAAGCCTTACAACTCGAACCCGCAAGTCCCCAACAGCCTAGGCCCGCAAGCCCCAACTGCCCCCGAGTCGGCAAGCTCGACACTCAAGCCCTTAAGCCTTACCACACAGACCCTCAAGTCCCAACAGCCTAGGCCCGCAAGCCCCTACTGCCCCCGAGCCCGCAAGCTCGATAAGACGCACCCGCAAGTGCACTGCCCTGGCCCTCAAGCCTCACAGCTCTCTAGCCCTCAAGCTAGACGGTTTGGCCCGCAAGCCTTAAAATAAATTACAGTAAGAAAAACTGTTACTTCTGCCGGATGAAGATCGACAACTTTAGCTTGTTGAAGATAGGCTCCTTGAGATTGAAGAAGATGCTTTTGAATCAGACCTTGAGCGCACGATTCTTCTTCAAATCTTTTCTTAGCCTGATCAAGATTGGTACCTTAACAGTCGACGAAGATGACTGCTTGTTATTTTTCTTTCTTTCTTTCTTTCTTTCTTTCTTTGTTTCTATCTTGCGGCGCTTGTAATGTTCTATTCGCTATGTGCGCAAGTTCTTTCTTTCTGATCGATTGATTTGTATTATGGCAACATCTTATCTCTTTTATAAGACTGCGAGGTCCCCAACGGTCCTCTGAAAAAGTGCCTTAAGTGTCAGATGCTCCTTTCCTTAAGAGCACGTGCTGATTAGATAATCAGGCGGCGGTATTAATTGCTGACATCACGTCCGTAAGATTTGAATTCTGACTTGAAGATACTTGCATCATTACAACGATAAGCTATCTCTGACTATGTCATCGCGATCTTCCTTCTTGCATCATGTCGTCGTGATCACATTGTTCCTTCGACGACATGCGTTCTTTACGATGATGTTTGTTCTTTCTCGACGACACGGACACTTTGGTGAAGTCGACGATACTGCGTCTTCTCAGCATTCGACGATCTTGCTTCTGCATTCGACGAACATGCCAAATCTCAGTGGTCGTCGATCTTCCTTCTGAGCTCGATGATCTTCCTTCTGCGTTTGACGAATAGCATTCTGTGATCGACGAACTTGCTTCTGTGTTCGACAAACAGCATTCTTCATTCGACGATCTTGCTATGTCTCAGCAATCGACGAACACGCTACTTCTCGGCGGTTGCTTTGCCCAATATCATGACGACAAGCATACTTTGTCGACGATGTCTCCTATTCTTCTCGACGACATTTCTTTAATTTCCTGAGACTTTAAGCTAGAGAAGTAATCAAATACATAGTGAAGTAGTCTTGACTTGGTGACTTCTTCAAATCAGGAATCATGTGGGCAAGATTCCCAACAATGATGTTGATGAAGACAAAAGGTCATCACCTCAAGATGTGCAAGGTCAGATTGACAGATTTATTTTCAATCTTGAAGAAAGAATTAGACTTAATTCTGATAATGAACTAGCCCTTTGGTCTTTCCCTACGCAAGGTTCTTCTGATGCCCCATCTGAGGGGGAGGAGCATGATAATGTTGGTGATGACAATCTGGGTGATCATCATGATGGAGATGATACTGAAGATGAGATGGATGATGCCCCAGCTGCTGTCTTAACTGAACCCCCAATCATCCTAGTGCTCAACCTCATCAACCCTCCAAGCTCACCTAGGTCCCCAGCCTCCATAATCAACATTCAGCAAGCCTCTTCTTCCATCTCTCCCAATGCGAATCTTCTCAATGCCATTAACCTGCTACTTCAGTCTAATCTCACTTCCATGCAGTCACATATAGATCAATCAGTCACATCAGTCAGGGAATATGTTGATCAGTCCATCAGGAATGTGAAGGCTGAAGTCATGTATTAGGTCAACGAAATAAAGGAGAACACTGAAATACTCAACAAACAAATGACCAAATGGTTTGACCTTGCTGAAAAATCAGTAATTTCACAGAATATTATTCTAAGATATATGGACCATCACCTCAAGCTGTCTGAACAGGACATGAGATATGTAAAGAATTATGTAAGTAAAATAGATGAGGTGATAGAGAAGTCAGCCAATCATCATCAAGAGTATGTCTATAAAACTGCTATGTAGTTAAATGAAGAAGCTGACAGGTACAAGGAAGAGCTGAGATCAGAAATTGCAACTGTCTCCCAATCAATTGCTTAAAGAGCCACCTCTTCCCACTTGAATGAAGAAGTAGAAAAGTTAACAGGTGAGCTTCAAGATGATCTAGAGAATGTGTTCCAAACCCTCTCTGGCACAATAACAACAACCAAGCAAGACCTCCATCAAAAGATATATGAAGAAGCCAGAAAGGGGGAGGACACAAATGCTATCATAAATTCTGACCTTACTCTGAAAGTTCTCCAAGGTACAAGGATAGCTCTGAATCTTTCTATATTAGATGTCAATAGGGCAGAAGACTGGGATTTCCCTCATCAAGAGGAAATTGCCCAAGATAAGAGTCAGAAAAAGAGGAGGGAAAGGGAGAGTGCACTGATGGCTGAAGAATTCATGGCCAAGCAAAGGGAGGTGCAGGATAGAGACCCTGAGTATGAGCATTGGAGTGATGACTCTAAGGACATAATTCTGAATACCGGGATAAGGCATTGTCAGGTCTGCAAGGATATTGACAAGCTCTATCCATCTGAAGAATGGATAAAGTACCTTGAGAGAAATTCAAAAAGAGAAAAAGTGTTCAAATCCAATCTGGTAAGGAAAGAAAATCCTAAGAGAATGCCTCATAGATATATTCCTAAGCCATTTATGTATTTCCAATGGCAAGAGAACAAGAAAAGAATTGCTGATATCAAGGCTGCCAATGCTGAAAAAAAAGAAGCTTCCGGGTCAAGATAACACTGTTGCTGATGACATGGATGATGCTTCAGTCAAAGGGAAAGAAGAACCTATTGATTCTCCTGGATGTTCTTCTTATAAGAAAAGAAAGCTTTGAATGAATGTAGAAACAGTTTACGCAAATAAATGATATTGAACCATAATGACTTATGATTGTGTGGCTGCAAACTTAATCATACTTTGTCTAAAATAGTTTATGAATATATGAATGCAAACTGAACTTTGATTTATTATTCTATCTGGATTGCAATTGATGGACTGTTAATGTAATCAGCTTTTATCATAGCTAAATCTGAGTTATAACTAAACCTTACCCTGTTTTATTGGATAATTTAATCTATGTTGTATTGTTATGTTTATAAAATCTTACTGATGGATTGATTAAACTTTGTGGTACAAATACTTTCATAACAACAATCTATTTTAAAATGACTGATGCACTAAGCATGATATGTTGAACTCATTAAAGCAATGACACATATCAAGAATTTATGAGTAATGTACTCTAGCATTTGAGGGTGTTCTGCCTTCTTCAAATAGGGGGAGATTTTTGGGAAAATGACCCTCAATGTTCCCTTAATTTGAAGAGGCCTCACACTCAATGCTAAGTACAAGTTGTATTTGATAAATCCTATTTTTATCTCATGGTAATGCAGTACTAGGGCATACCAAGGTGTGATGAATGATCAGTTGGTTTACTATCAAAACCGCTGAGACAAGGACAGGAGCCGTTGAGAAGGTGTCTGGGCCAGCTGAGCTGCAAATAGAAGAAAACCGTAGAGACAACTGTCTGTCTTCGCGGATCCTCTAGGACGGGACAGAAGCAACCGCTGAGACGGATGGCTATCTCAGCCAACCGCAGAGACAGATTCAAAAGTGATCTGGCGGGTTCTGCTTTTGGCGCAAGCTGCAGAAAGGCTTCTTGGGGTCCACCAATCAGTCACATTCCTGTCAGAAGGACAACTAAGAGCCATTGAAGATCAGTGGAGTATAAAAAGAATAAGTTAGGGTTGAGCAAACAACTTTTGCTTTTGATCTTACTCTCCAGCACACAAGAAAGAAGAACTTTACTGTTTCATTGTCGGCAGCCAAGAACTGATTACACAAGGCTGCAAGGAGAGAAGAGATTGCTTATCTTGATTCATCTCAAGAAAGAGCAAGTTGATCCAATCCATCATCTGAAGGGCTGATCAAGAAGAATCAAGTTGGAGCAGCACTTCTCCTCACTAGTTCAAGTCTGCAACAGCAGTTGTTAAGAAGAAGAAGACCAAGGCTTGACCTCTACTTCCTTCTATTTGTAATCCTTTATTTTATCATCTGTAGGAGCTTGTGGGTTCTGAGACTGTAGGGCTTTATTGCCTGAGTGTGTAAGGCTGATTGGCCTAAGATGTAGAGCTAAGAGGTCAGCTTGAGAGTAGGATCATTGTGTGATCTGATGTAGGGCTATTGTGCCTGAGGTAGGGCTGTTGTGCCTGAGGTAGGGTTTGGGAAAACCTAAGAGATCTTGTGGGATCTGTGTTGTAGGCTCTTGGAGCTGAGTTTGGAGAAGTTGTGCTTATCTAACTCATTGTTAGAAAGGTGAAGGGGGAAAGAGGACTACTCAGGCACCCTATCTTGAGGAACCTCTATAAATCTCTTTGTGTTTTTTGTGCATGATATTTTACTAACCTAAATTCAGAAAACACTAAGCCTAAAACAAAAGAAACCTATTCACCCCCCCCCCCCCCCCCCCCCCTCTAGGTGACTTAGACTATATCCTAAATAAACTATCAGCTCCTGCCCCTTTGTTCTTGTGGGCACTCAGGGGCTATGTACCCTGGCTTGTTGCAAGAGAAGCAAATCACTTCCTTCTTTGGAGTCTTATCAAATCTAGGCATTTAGCTCCTCCCTCTTCTTCTTGAGTCTTCTGTCTTGACCAACTTTCTGAATCTCCTTGCTAGGAGGCTGAACATCTCATCTTCAGGAGTGGAGGGCTCTCCTTCAGTAACCTTCAAAGCAAGGTTCCTTTGGATGGGAGTTGAGGTTGTCTCCTTTGTCTCTATTTCAGCCCAGCTTTTCAGTAGCATCTCATAAGATTTGAGCTTTCCTAGCAAAGCATCAGTAGAGATCTCTCTATGGCATTTGGACTCTCTGATGGCCCAGATCCTTGAGTCACATGAGCTTGGGAAGCACATGTGGATCTTATCATTGATCTTTCTTAAGGATATCTCCTAGTTCATTGATAATGATGTTGAATCTGTCAAACATTTCAGCAACACTTTCCTCGGCTTTCTTTTGAAAGTTCTTATATTGGGATATGAGAAGGGAATTCCTATCCTTTCTTTCATCAGAGCTTCCTTCTACAATTCTGGAAAGGGATTCTCAGATCTCTTTTGCTGATTGGCAGTCAGCTACTTTCTGGAAAAGGTCATCTGACATTGTGGAAACCAGAATGTTCATTACCTTGGCATCACATGCATGTTGTTTCTTCTCATCCTTTGTACACTCATTCCTTGGAACATCTTTCAGTGTTGAAGATCCACTGGCATCTTGTCTGACTGGAGCTGGGGGACTTGAAATTATAACATCAAAGATGTCTTCATCAATAGAGTTCATGTAAATCTTTTTTCTGGCCTTCCAGAGTGTAAACTTATTTAGGTTACACACTGGTTGTCTTGTTGATGCATAATCCTTAGAACTCATTTTCGTTAGAAAATAGTTTTAATTAATTTAAAATAAGGAAATGAGAGTGAGGAGATCTTTTGATCAAGGTGTTTGTTGAAACTAGAACTTGGTTTCTTGTGGAGCGAGGGCCCTCAAAGACGAGGGACAGCTAGCACTTACTGATTCCTTAGGAGGAACAGACCGAAGACTCGGAACTAGAAACAGACCTTTGGTTGCAGCGAGGAGGTCACACCACACACCCGGAAGATCTTAGAGCGCATCCCCTCCCAAGCCAAAGCTGAGACTGGGCACCTTGGAGAGCCCGAGAGCTAAACCAAGACAACCTAAGGAGGAAGAAGCTCAGAGTACTGAGATTGGAATCCTCTCCAAAGGTGCCCTTCAAGGTCTATTTATAGTTTTTACATGCGGTATGCTAATTGCAGGATTCCGCCTTACACTTTTGCTATACGCAGCCCAAAATGGTCTGCCAACAGCCAAACTCCGTTGTTCTGGAGAGCTATTTGCAGCCCCACCAAGGGCTTCCAAGTAAAAACACCCCTCGACCCTTACTAGGCGAGCCACCCATAGAAGCTCCCCTCGCGACCCGTAAGAACCTGGCTGACCCGCGTTCCTGCGAGCGGCCCATGAGAGCCCAGCTCGCTTGCCTTCCTGTGAGCAGCCTTTGAGACTCTGGTTTGCCCTCCTTTTTACTCTTCGCCTGTTGATCCCTTAGTCTCTGCTCACTTCCTGGCAAATACTGGGGTTGTACACACTCCCCGCTCTTCGCGAGGTTATTTTAGGCTCGCAAAGAAACATCCAACCCCTGGTGTTCGCCGGTCCCTTGATGACGTGGTGAGAATCTTTTGGTGGGCCCAAGGCTATAAATACCATTCTTCCTAGCTGGTGCATGAACTTTTTCTCCCTCTCTTCTCCTTCGCGGCTCATCGCCATACCAATCGCGTTGTCCAAAAGAGAAGAAATATTGGCTCGCCTCAAGGCCTCGCAGGCGGTTCAAAAAGGCAAAGCTACCGAGCTCGCTCCCTAGATATCTCCACAACCTGCCCCACCTCCGCCTCAGAACAAGAAGGCAAAAACTGTTGGAGCATGCGTTTCGCACTCCTCCGATTTGATAATAACAAAGTCCCGTTTGTATTTGATTCTATTTTTATTTATGGTGTGCAGGTAACAGGTATGAGATGTTCACATTTCTGCTGGAGCTAAATCTGAATATGGGAAATTTCACTGTCGGAAAATTCCGACAGCCGCTGTCGCCCAGGCGACAGCAGAGAAGTTACAACTACTTCCCTCCACGGCAGCACGACGAAAGGCGGTTTTGAGCTGTCGTAATTCCGACAGCGATGTCGCCCAGGCGACAGCTCGGAGGTTACAACAACTGCCCACGACACCACCCACGATCGGCAGTTTTGCGCTGTCGGAAATCCGACATCGATGTCGCCCAGGCGACAGCTCGGCGGTTACAGTAACTGCCCGCACGACGGCACTCCAGCGGCAGTTTAGCGCTGTCGGAAAATTCCGACAGTGGATGTCGCCCAGGCGACAGCGATTTTCTATAAATTGACTCCTTGTGTTCGTGCATTCCAAGCTTTTGAGAATTCCAAGTCCCTTCCTGAGTGCATAGAACCAGAGATCTCCAGAACCTCTTCAACTCCCATTTGTGCAAAGAAGGATTGAAGATTGAAGACGAGATCGGGCGCGCTTCTTCATCAACGATCATCTCGAGGCTTCAACCATCCTTTCAGAGATCTGAAATTCTAGGGAGTTGTCCTTTTCATATTGTATTTTCATTTACACACATTTCATTTTGTATTGGTAGAGAAATCGTCGTCTTGCATGCGGCGTCTAAGTCCTTGCGCGGCTTAGGGGAAAATCGCTTCCTTGTGCGGAGCGTCCAAGTCCTTGCGTGGCTTGGTGGGAAATCGTGGCTTTGTGTGCTACGTCTAGATCTTGGGAAGATCTAGAGGAGAGGCTTGGGCTTGGTCTTGGGAGAGACAAGTGATAGCCTTCCGATCCTTGGGAGAAGGATTGGTAAACCAAAAATTATTGTATTTTTTATTATCATAATTGTGCCTTGATCTTAAGCATTGTTAAGATCATTTTTTTTATTGTACACAAATTTCATGATAAATATAATTATGCTCTTTTCACTAATTGCAAATTTGTTTGCTTAAATCTTTATCTTAGAAATTAGTGTTTGGTTTAATACAAAAATTATATTGGTTTAAAATTATTTATAAGTAACTTTTTAGTAAAGTAAAATTTGTCTAAAAATTATTAAGTAAAAATTATATTTTTAAACACACCCTTATTCACCCCCCCCCCCCTCTAAGGGCGTCACACGATCCAACAAGTGGTATCAGAGCGAGGTTACTCCAAAACGGTTTTACCACCGGGAGTAATGGCGCACAACGATCACGCGTTCGTTGAGGGGCAAGGTATAAGTAGACCACCTTTATTCACGGGCACAGACTATAATTATTGGAAAACACATATGCGTTGTTTTCTAATTGCGCTAGATATAGAAGTCTGGAATATGGTAGAATCTAGTTACACTTCTCCAACAGTTGTTGTAGGAGATGTAACTATGGATAAGCCCAAAGACAAGTGGGATGACAATGATAAATTAAGATGTAAGAACAATGCAAAAGCCATGAATGCTTTATTTTGCGCACTAGATCGCACTGAATTTAATAGAGTTTGTGCTTGTAATTCTGCATTTGAAATTTGGAATTTGTTAGAAATCACTCATGAAGGCACTTCGCAGGTAAAAGATTCAAAGCTATTTCAACTGGAGTCTGAATTTGAAAGGTTCAAAATGGAGGTAGATGAAGAGATTGATACGATGTACACACGATTCACAAAAATCGTGAATGACTCAAAGGTGCTAGGAAAGGTGTTCTCAAATGGAGATTTAGTAAGGAAAATCTTAAGATCACTTCCCCCGAAGTTCAATCCTAAAGTGACTGCAATTTCCGAGTCACATGATCTTAAGACCTTACAATTGGAGAGCCTCATTGGGAACTTGAAAACTCATGAAGTTGAATTGAAAATTCAACAACAAGAGTATATGGAGCCAAGGAAGAAGGGATTGGATCTAAGATCTAAGAAGGAAGAAACTAGTGATTCTGAGGAGGATGAAGAAGATGAGGAAAGTTTATTTGTTAAAAAATTTAGAAAATTTATGAAAAATCCGGAGAGGAGGAATACGTTTAAGAAGTATTTTAAGAAGGAGAGTTTTAGGAAGAAAAAAGGAAAGGAAGGCAATGAGGAGGAAGAGAGACCTCCACCGGAGTGCTATCACTGCAAGAAGTTAGGACACATCCGAAGCAAGTGTCCAAAATACTTGAAAGAACTTAAAGAAAAGAAGCACAAAGGGTCGAAGAGGCTGTTGAAGGCAGAAACATGGGATGATACTACTTCTGAGGATGCAAGCAGTTCTGACTCAAGTAAAGAAGAGGAGGCCAATATGTGCTTAATGGGACAGAGCGTCATATCTGATGACGAATGCAGTGTCCAAAGCGACACTGAGGTAACTCCTCCAACCTATGATGAATTATTTTCTGAATTTTTAAAGACTTGCAAATTTTTTGAAAAAAGTTTAAAAGATAATGATCTTCTTAAATCTGAAAATGAAATTTTACTTAAAGAAAACAAAAAATTGTTAAATGAAATTAAGACTATTGGAAAAAGAGATATTTCTTGCCAAGAGTGTGATCACTCTTTGGGAAGAATTAAAGAACTTGAAGAATCTCTTTCCAAATCTCATTCTACAATAAAAGTTCTTAATAAAAAGAATGAGATTTTATAGAGAGATCTGAAATCTTCAATTTCCATAGTCCATGAGGGAAAGATATCTTTTGAACGGAGATGCGTAAATCTTGTATCCGAGAATACAAAAATGAGACACCAGATTCATGACTTAACACTAGCCATGAAAAAATTTGGAATGGGCCGAAGATCACTGGATATGATCTTAGGATACCAACGCCATGGATCTGGAAGGTTTGGGCTCGGATACACATCTGGAAGCTGTCGCCCGACGACAACCACTGTCGTCGGCGACAGTGAAAAGTCCAGAAAATTCACTTTTAAAAATTCTAAAATTAATGAATTGCTAAATACTGCATCCTCATCCAGTAAAAGTCCAGAAAAGTTATACTCCTCTAAATACATTACATGTGCCAAATGCAATAGATTTGGCCACACTACGGACTCTTGCTGGAAGGAAGGAAAAAGTAAAATTAAACAAATCTGGGTGCCTAAGGCTTCTACCTATACTATGGGTGGAACCACTTGGGTAACCAGATCTTTACTCACCTCTTCTTTCTAGGTGTGTTGGCAGGCTAAGGACAAAGAAGACGTGTGGTACTTGGACTGGGTTGTTCAAAGCACATGAAGGGCAATAAAGAGAAGTTCCTTAGCCTGGAGATGAAGAAAGGAGGAGTTGTGAGATTCGGAGACAATGGAAAAGGAAAAATCATCGGCATCGGAGTTGTGGGTAACGAAAATTTTTCAATTTCAAATGTTTTATTTGTAGAAGGATTAAAGCATAATTTGATTTCTATTAGTCAATTATGTGATAAGGTTTAAATGTTTTATTTGAATCTTCTACAAATTTGTGCAAAATTATTAATTCCAAAACAAATGAAATTGTTTTTACCGCACCTAGATGTCATAATGTATATATGATTAAATTTCTAGATTTTTCAAATTCTACTTTGAAATGTCTGTTATCAAAAAATGATGAATTAGATTTATGGCATAGGTGACTTGGACATACTAGTGCCAAGTTAATTACAAAACTTTCAAAAGATAAATTAATTAAAGGTTTACCTTTGTTAAATGGAAATTTATCTTCTTCACTATGTGTGCCTTGCCAAAAAGGAAAATTTTCAAAATCATCTTTCAAAAGTAAAAACATTATTTCTACCACTAGGCCACTTCAATTAATACATATGGATTTATTTGGGCCAATTGGAATTTCTAGCTTAGGAGGTAGAAAATACACATTTGTATTGATTGATGATTATTCTCGTTTTTGTTGGACTTTATTTCTAACCTCCAAATCCGATGCATTTTCAGAATTTTCAAAATTATGTTTGCGTATTCAAAATGAATTTGAGTTAAAAATTAAACGCATACGATCGGATCATGGAGGAGAATTTGAAAATGAAAAGTTTATTTCTTTTTGTACGGAGTTAGGAATTAAACATGAATTTTCCGCTCCACGCACACCACAGCAAAATGGTGTAGTGGAGAGGAAAAATAGAACTCTTCAAGAGTTAGCCCGTACAATGTTATCTGAATTCAAATTACCAAAATCTTTTTGGGCTGAAGCAGTTAGCACGGCATGTTATGTAATTAATAGAGTAATGCTTCGCCCTATTTTAAAATTAACTCCTTATGAATTAATTTTTAATAAATAACCAAATGTTTCTTATTTCAAAGTTTTTGGTTGTAAATGTTTTATTTTAAATTCTAAAGATTCCTTAGGAAAATTTGATGAAAAATGTGATGAAGGTATTTTTATTGGCTATTCTTCAACTAGTAAAGCTTATAGAATTTTTAATAAAAGAACAAAAATAGTTGAAGAATCTATTCATGTTAAGTTTGATGAGTTTGCTTCATGTGTAGAAAAGAAAATTACAGGAAAAGAAGATGAACTCCTTCCCACGGTGGAGAATGATGATGAAGAACTTGGAGAAAATGAAGAAGAAAAAGAAGAAGAAAGAGAAGGAGAAAGAGGAGAAGAAGATAGAGAAGAAGAAGAAAGAGAAGGATATGTGCCTCCAAGTGAATTGAGATTCTCAAAGGATCATCCAAAGGAGCTTATCATTGGAGATCCGCAAAAAGGGGTTAGTACTCGTTCATCGCTACATGTTTTATTTTCAAACCTTTGTTTTGTTTCTGAAATAGAACCAAAAGATGTTTCCACCGCTTTAAATGATGAATTTTGGTTTTTAGCTATGAATGAAGAACTTAATCAATTTGAACGTAATAAGGTTTGGAATCTTGTAGAACGACCCAAAAATCGTCCTGTAGTTGGTGTTAAGTGGATTTTTAAAAATAAAATGGATAATGAATCTAGAATTGTTAGAAATATAGCCAGATTAGTTGCAAAAGGTTATGCACAAATTGAAGGGGTAGATTTTGATGAAACTTTTGCACCCGTAGCAAGATTAGAAGCGGTTAGGATATTTCTTGCATTTGCTTGTTTTAAAGGATTTAAATTATATCAAATGGATGTCAAAACCGCATTTTTAAACGGGTATATAAAAGAAGAGGTTTATGTAGAACAACCCCCTGGCTTTATAAATGAGAAATATCCAAATTATGTTTATAAATTAGATAAAGCGCTTTATGGATTAAAACAAGTGCCTCGTGCTTGGTATGATCAATTAACTCAATATTTGTTAAAGCACGATTATAAAATAGGAAGTGCTGATTCTACACTCTTCATTAAGCAAATTGATCATGATTTAGTTATTTTACAAATTTATGTTGATGATATTATTTTTGGAGCCACTAATGAAGAGTTGTGTAATGAAGTAGTTCAAATTATGAAAAATGAATTTGAAATGAGTATGGTTGGAGAACTTTCATATTTTTTAGGTTTTCAAATTACACAAAAACATGATGGAATTTTTATATGTCAAACCAAATATATTCATGATATGTTAAAAAGATTTGGATTTGAAAATCTTAAGCATGCAAACACTCCTATGAGTACTTCACTAAAATTAGAAAAAGATGAAAGTGGTGTTTCAATTGAACAAACCCTTTATAGAAGTATGATAGGATCTTTATTGTATTTAACCGCATCTAGACCTGATATTATGTTTGCCGTTTGTTTATGTGCTAGATTTCAAGCTAATCCTAAAGAGTCACATTTAAAAGCGGTGAAACGTATTTTTAGATATCTCATAGGAACATCAAAATTAGGTTTATGGTATCCTCATAATGATTCCTTTATTTTGCATGGTTTTTCGGATTCTGATTATGCAGGATGTTCTTTAGATAGGAAAAGCACTATTGGCACTTGTCACTTTATCGGCCCTTCACTTATTTCATGGTCGAGTAGGAAACAGAATTCTGTTTCCCTCTCTACTACCGAGGCCGAATATATTGCACTAGGTAGTTGTTGTGCCCAAGCTCTTTGGATGTCACAAACGTTAGAAGATTTTGGCATGCAACAAAGTAGTGTAGAATTAAAGTGTGACAATAAAAGTGCTATAGACTTAACTAACAATACCGTATTACATTCTAGATCTAAGCATATAGATGTCCGACATCATTTTAAAAGGGATCATATTAAGAAGGGTAATATAAAAATCAACTTTATAGGCACGGAAAATCAACTAGCGGATATATTCACTAAGCCGTTACCGGATTCCCATTTTTCTATGCTTAGGCTAGAATTGAGAATTCTAGACATTTCACAATGAATATATCACTATTTAAAGCCTATAAAATTAAAAATTAATTATCATTAAACCTAAACAATTTAAAAAAAAAAAACCTAAATTTTAAAATCAAACCATAGAATTTCAAAAGACTTAACAAAAAATTCAAACATCATTAATATTACATCAATATTGTTCTAAAAACAGTAGAAAACAACATAAGGATCAAGTTCATTAAACAGAAATAGAAATCTGAAGAAGTTCACTGTCGCCCAGGCGACAGTGGATGTCGGAAATTTCCGACATCAACCAGCAGCAGCAGCCTGATGAAACTACTCAGAATCTTCAAAACCAGCCCCGCTGCTCTCTCGACAGTCTTCTGGAGGTCCTCGTCTCACGGCTTTACCAGGGCGAGTCCGCCTCGCCGATTGGCGTGGCGGTTCTTCGTCCGGAACTTGCCATTCGGCCTCTTCCTCCGGAGTTGGCTTTAACTTCAGGCCTTTGATGAGAAACTTCATAAACTTCTGCATTCGACTACGGTCCTTCTTCACTTCCTTCTTGTGATCCTCTAGTGAATCACATAAATCATCAATGGACTCTCGTAGTGATCCTGCCCTAGGCATTGGCGGCTCTCGAATCTCAATTCCCGGATGGGCCTTTTTCTGCGTCTTCTTCACTTTCATCGAACCCGTATAATATATCTCCGGATAACAATCATCCAAATAAGAACCTTGCGCTATCCATCCGTACTTCTTATATAATATACGCTGAATTATCGCCCCCATTGGTAGCGTATGAACCTTCACTCATTTTGGATGCTTTAATCTAAACGCATACCGAATCTGGGAGAGTATAAAATCCGCCACATCAAAAAGCTCATCCTCCATAATGTAGTAAGTAATGAGGGTCAACTGAGCCGTAATACTTCTTGTATCTCCACTCTTCAACATGACTGAATTCCTTAAAATATCTTGAACTAAGAAAGCATCCGGAGTGAGTGACGTAACTTCAGTGGTTAGAGTCTTCTTTTGATTCCCATGTAAACTCATGTTTATAAGGGTCCAATCCCTATCTTTTCTATAAATCTCCACTATATCCGGCATATTTTCACTCATCACTAGTCCGAATTCCTCTCTTAGATCAACATGTGTTATTTCCACATGTTGACCCTGGACTCTTGATCTAACTCCTCCATCCAACTCAGTATAATTTGGATCTTCCAAATGATTATAGAACTCTCGAATCAAAAAGGAAGAGAACGAATCTGGGGTGATTATTGAGAGTATACCTGCATTCGCAAGCCGATCATAGATATGATCGTGCTTCGGCGAATCAAATTCCACATATTTTGCTACTCCTACTATGGCTTTCTCAACCCCAGGATACACTTGATACGAACTATGCGCATCTTCAGAAGTACTTCTTCGCGCTTTAGAACTGGAAGCCATTCTGCAAAAAAACATATAAAAAACATGAATTAAAAATGTGTTGTGCACTGGAACACTGTCGCCCAGGAGACAGTGACTGTCGAAAATTTCTGACAGTACTTCAGTAAACTTCTCTTGAAATTTTGTACATACACTTCCAGATCTACTCAAAATCAAGTTTATTTCAACATCAAATTTACAAAAAAAAACATTTTAAAATCTACATCTTCTCCATATCCTTAATTATTCATCATCTTCAACCTTCTTTCAAAAGAAAAATCTTCCATTTTTGAAATTAGACTATGAACAAAAGCAAACCTTCAACCACAAGAACCACAAAATAAAAAAATTTTAACAAAGATCCAACAAGATCCACTTGCTTTAAACTAGATCTACACTTTTCAAACAAAAAACTTCAAAAACCTCCACCATTCATCAAAAATCAAAATGAAAACTACATTTTCCTTCTTCTCTACTTTCAAAATCACAAATCCCAAAAAATTTAGAGTCAAAAACATAAAAATCAAAAATCCATACCTTAGATCTAGAGTTGTCGCCGACCTCCGACAGCCTTCTCTCGCTCTACAGTCCAGAAAAATGAAGCACAATAGGGTTTGACTCGGTCTAAAGCCCTATTTATATTTTTGGCTGTCGCCCAGGCGACAGTGACTGTCGGAAATTTCCGACAGCTCCCAATTTAATAAATCTTCAATTTTTGGTCCCTTTGATGCTTTACAATAGTTATATGTCATTATTACTGCTTCACCTCATGACTTGATGACAAACCATGTGCTTTTTATTTTAAAAAAAATGACTCTTACATGATTATATGATTTCATTTCCAAGCTATCATCGTATTGACACTCCTACTTAGTTGTTTAGACCATTGGTAATTGTTTTCGCATGCCTCTAAGTATGAGAAATAGCTTATCTATCATAATGAACTATAACGTTCACTTCTTTTGATCAATACGTATGTCTTTTTATTTAATATATACATGGATCATATTTGCTTTAACATAATAAAATAACACTTCATAAATACAACTTTCAACCTTGATTTGTTAGCACAACAAAATATACACCATCTTTTGCGATTCAAGTGAATTCGGAGATCCTTGGTCAATTACAAAAAAAAATCAATATCTCAAAATTAAGATATCACAACATCTGTGATAAAAAAAATTTAAAATAAAGACAAGGATACTCCACCAAGCACTACTTACCCTCCTGATAAGTCTTAATGAGCATTGTGAGGTTAAGCACCTTGGAAAGAATTGTAAAGTGTCTTGTGCAAAACAAAAATGGTTTTCTCTTCATCTTGTGCTATATCTTCAAAGTCAAAGTTAACTTTATATGCTTATATTATGTTCTACATTTCAATGATCATGTAAATTAAATAACTTCATATGTTTGATCTAAGTATCACATGTACACATCATTATGTTATATAAACATTAATCTCATGAGAATTGGACCGAAAATATTCCATAATTCTATACACTATTGTGTCTTTCTATGATACTTTCAAATGACCTTACTCATGTTTAAGTTATTTTCTTTCATTACTTCATATGGCTTTACCGTCACTTCATGAGTTTATTCATACTATGGCATATTCCTATTATTTCGTGGACTTCAATCATTTCCAATAAAGTGCTTCCGCTTACTCTTCATTTCTATATCCTATATCCTTTCCCTTAAGAACTACTCTTTTATCTAATATTAACTTTTGCTAATACCAAAAGGGGGAGAATTAAAAGTATAAAAAGAAAAATCACAAATCTATTACACCTAAATATTCCACCTACACAATACATCATATATTTAGGGGGAGCATATATTTAGGGGGAGCATTCATTTAGGGGGAGCTTTCATCTAAAGGGAGATTATTTATTTTAAGAGAAATATATCATGTTATTTTTGTGCACACACCAAATGTTAAAATCAATAATCTAAATAGACATGATTTCTTTTTATACGGATTTGTTATTATCAAAAGGGGGAGATTGTTGGAGCATGCGTTTCGCACTCCTCCAGTTTGATAATAACAAAGTCCCGTTTGTATTTGATTCTATTTTTATTTATGGTGTGCAGGTAACAGGTATGAGATGTTCACATTTCTGCTGGAGCTAAATCTGAATATGGGAAATTTCACTGTCGGAAAATTCCGACAGCCACTGTCGCCCAGGCGACAGCAGAGAAGTTACAACTACTTCCCTCCACGGCAGCACAACGAAAGATAGTTTTGAGCTGTCGGAATTCCGACAGCGATGTCGCCCAGGCGACAGCTCGGAGGTTACAACAACTGCCCACGACACCATCCACGATCGGCAGTTTTGCGCTGTAGGAAATCTGACATCAATGTCGCCCAGGCGACAGCTCGGCGGTTACAGCAACTGCCCGCACGACGGCACTCCAGCGGCAGTTTAGCGCTGTCGGAAAATTCCGACAGTGGATGTCGCCCAGGCGACAGCGATTTTCTATAAATTGACTCCTTATGTTCGTGCATTCCAAGCTTTTGAGAATTCCAAGTCCCTTCCTAAGTGCATACGAACCAGAGAGCTCCAGAACCTCTTCAACTCCTATTTGTGCAAAGAAGGATTGAAGATTGAAGACGAGATCGGGCGCGCTTCTTCATCAACGATCATCTCGAGGCTTCAACCATCCTTTCAGAGATCTAAAATTCTATGGAGTTGTCCTTTCATATTGTATTTTCATTTACACACATTTCATTTTGTATTGGTAGAGAAATCGTCGTCTTGCGTGCGGCGTCTAAGTCCTTGCGCGGCTTAGGGGAAAATCGCTTCCTTGTGCGGAGCGTCCAAGTCCTTGCGTGGCTTGGTGGGAAATCATGGCCTTGTGTGCTACGTCTAGATCTTAGGAAGATCTAGAGGAGAGGCTTGGGATTGATCTTGGGAGAGACAAGTGATAGCCTTCCGATCCTTGGGAGAAGGATTGGTAAACCAAAAATTATTGTATTTTTTATTATCATAATTGTGCCTTGATCTTAAGCATTGTTAAGATCATTTTTTTTACTGTACACAAATTTCATGATAAATATAATTATGCTCTTTTCACTAATTGCAAATTTGTTTGCTTAAATCTTTATCTTAGAAATTTATGTTTGGTTTAATACAAAAATTGTATTGGTTTAAAATTATTTATAAGTAACATTTTAGTAAAGTAAAATTTGTCTAAAAATTATTAAGTAAAAATTATATTTTTAAACACACCCTTATTCACCCCCCCTCTAAGGGCGTCACACGATCCAACAAAAACCGTCTGTGGGCCGCCCGAGGAGGATGTTTCATCACCTCTAAGTTCGCCTCCTCGCAACGAGTTTGACTCGTAGGTGCCACTATAGAAGGTTCGGTAATCCAAATAGTATTCACCTAACTTTGTTTCCTGGCTCGCAGAACCCTCATGTCGAGGAAAATCTTACTAGACCATCGCCAATAGTAACTCACTCCGCGTCTCCAGGGAGGACTGATCCCCCCCAGATGTGAGGACTACCGACCTGCGGGACCCACCCTCGCGACCGGGTGAGTTATTCACCTCGCTTTCTCTTGTTCTTCCTTGATCGTTGACCCGCATTATTCCCATGCAGTGTCCCCTCTCACAAACCCGGAGAGGCAAACTTCCATCCTGGTGGACTAGCCTCCCCCACTAAACTAGACCATCATTACTCCGGGGTTCGACGTTCTGGGATAATGGAGCCCGGGCGGCTCGCTACTTGCTGAAACCTGGGTCGCGAACGAAACGACGCACCACCCTGGCCTGGGAAAATCTATTACCCCCGCCTTCACTGAATACTTCAAGGGCCAGCCAAGCTCCTCTCGCCCGCAAACCCGTACCGTCCTGATCTCACCAGGTTGGTTAATTTCTGCTGATTGCCTTTTTACTAACCCTTGTTGCTGACTTCTTCCTCGCAGGAGCTCCCGGGACCCCACCCTCCGAGTCAGAGCATGGGGGGGGGGGGGGTGGAGATATCGCCACCGCCCTCGCCGGGCTAGGTCGTAGACTTCCTCGGGGACCCCAGCAACCCGGAGCAGATGAAAAGGTGGGTCACCAAGCTATTCTAGAAATACGGCGCCATGCTGCAAGAGCTATACGACCAGAACCGGGTGGATAGGACCGCTTATGAGGAGAGATTCATCGCTATGGAGGATGCGAACGCGTGGGTCCTTGCTGAGATGCGCCAGGTCGCTCACGGAGAGGTCACCTCGCCCGGGGTGCACCTCGCACGAATCAAGGATCAGATGCGCCTGATGCAGCGTGAAGTCCAGTCAGTTCGTGAATACCACTACCCCAAAGTGCCCCCGCGATCTCGAGTGCGAGGTCATGTTCATTGTAGGTGGTTCAACTATTGAACCATTGTTTGTCATTATTATTTGTTGCTCGCTCTTGCTACCCCCCCCCCCCCCCTTTGGGGGGTTCTGAACAATTTATGAATCTATAATAAGGATATTTTTTACTCGCTCGCGAGCTTTTTATTTTGCTTTCAATAACTTCTGTTGCTATATCAACTGTGCTCGCATGTTGTTGATTTTATATTTCATATGCCTGTCTCACCTTACGCATTGCGGGCTAATGCCTCACCTTCGTTAGCTTTACTTCTTTCTCTGCAGCTTGGCTCGCCTATGGCGAGTTAGAAGATGTCACCAGGACGCAAGACCACCTAGAGCGGATAAGGCCTAAGAAGTTGAAACGTCACCGCGTGACCAAGCTATCTGCAACCCCTGGCGCTTCACATTCTTCCCGCCCTTTTCGATTCTATAAATAGCCATCGGTTTTTACTTTCTAACCACCGCATTAACGGTTTCAACCCTCTTCCTTTCTTCCAGGCTCTCTCGCAACTTCTAGCTCGCACTCACGCTTCTTCCCGCTTGCTAATACTAGAACCATGGTTGTTGATGGAGAATCTGAGGGGCGAGCCAAATGTGATGGAGCCTATCGCGACCACCCCTTCTTCTGCACCTCACTCGCCGACGAGGAATTCCTCACCATGGTGGACCGATACATCTCCTCGGGGTTTGTAGCCCACCGCCTGGCGAGCACCTCTTCCATCAACAAGATGTCGCCCGATGAGCTCGCCATCCCCATTGCTCACTTTGAGAATGGGTTGCGACTCCCCCTTTGGCCGGAAGTTCGCTAGGTGCCCATTCAAACTTTGTACTTCTTACTCGCGAACGCAAAAAAGGATGCTAAACTTCCCTTGATAATTGTTCCAGGTACTCAAGTATTACGACGAACTGCTGAGCCAGCTGACCCCGAACACAATTGTTGTTATAGTCACGTTCGCTCGCTACCTGCGCGAGGAGAGAGTTGAATTCAACTTGCTCGTCTTCCGCAAAATCTTCTCCTTCCGCGCTTACAAAGATGGAACAACTCAATTCGCGAGTCACAATGTCACCATCTACAAAACGGTGAATAAAAGCCACAACTGGCATCAGAAGTACGTCCAACTAAAAGGACCCTTCAGCAACATTCCTTTCTCCCCCTCCAGCGAGACGAGGCGGCCTACCGCCCCCCTGCCTCACTCGGCGGGGACGACGTGAAGCTCTTCCAGACCTAGAGGGGAAGAACTTCGAGGTCGCATACCTTCGGCAAAAGGTGGACTCGCTACCACTGGTGCCCCAAGGCAAAGGTTTGACCATCCCGGCTCATCCTCCGGGAAGAAGCGACCGCCGCCCGCGAGCCAATCCGTCATGCTAGCCTCGGCGAAGAAGAAAACTAAGAAGGCCCCTACCACCACTAAGGGGAAAGATGTTGAAAGTGAGGTTAGATCTTAGATTTACTCTAGAGGGGGTGAATAGAGTATTAAAAGGTTTTTCACTTAATTTTATAGCGAAATTAAAATAGTGATATATATATATATGTGTGTGTGTGTGTACTGAGTGATTAATAAAAACAAACACAAAGAGAACACACAGCACAATACAGAAAAATAAACAATCATAGAGGACACAAGGATTTTATAGTAGTTCCCCAATAAACCTGGGTACGTCTACTCTTCTACCACCCTTGGTAGGATTCCACTAGGTTTTTGATCAGGTGCCCTATCACCAATGGAGTTTTGATCAGGTGCCCAAAACACCAACTGTGCTTTTGATCAGGTGCTCTAACCAAACTATAGGTTTTTGTTCAGGTGCCCTGCCACCAAGGGGTCAACTTTTGAAGAGAGTTATAACCTTGTACAAGAGGGGATAAAGAGGGTTTAGATGTTCTTCTCTGTCAATAATCTGAGAGAAGACTAGTGGAATGTATGATGTAAAGCTCCCCCTGTCTGATAGAAATGGTTGACAGTTGAGGATGGAGCTTTCTCTTGAATGTAGATCTTCCTGATAGCTGATGAATCTGAGAGACAAATGTTTCTCAGATTGTTTGTTGCTCTTGAAGATCTGATCTAGCAGCAGAAACTGAGAGAAGGTGTTGATGTTGTTCTCAGATATTGAGAGGTGCTGCTACTTGAGGAAGAAGAAGATCTGTAAAGCTTTTTCTTTCTTCCTTCTGTATTTCTTCTCGACAGCTTTCTTCTTCTTCTTTTTCTATCTTGTTGTACTGCTGCGTCATATAATAATATTGTATATTTTCTTCCTTATTTCTTTTTAAAATCACTAATTGATTTGAAATTCAAATCCCATAATTTAAGGAATAAAATATTCAGAAGATATATTCTTGGAACTGCAAATCTGATATGCTTTTATTTCTTTTCCTTTTCCATGAAAGTGTCCTTTTCCAAAATATGTCAACGGCTATTTTCTCTCGGGAGAAGACAATGGAAAGGAGTAAATAATTGGAAGGATAAAATCCTTAACTTGTCTGGAAGAATAGAGCCGTTGCTGATGGAAGATCTGAGTTCAGAGAATGAAATAAAAATGATCTGTCTGAAATAAACAAGTTGAAGAGAAATGTTGTCGACCTGAGAACAGAGTTCGTCGAACTGAATGTTGATTTTCGTCGACCTGAACTTCTGTTGCTGATTCGTCGAACGTAGATTGGAATTCGTCGAGCTCAAGTTAGAGTTCATCGAACTGAAGAATAAACTGCTAAAACTGGCTGGAAGCAAATTCGTCGACCGCTGATACAGAGCAATTTCGTCGACCGCTGAGACATATCAATTTCGTCGACCGCTGAGACTGCATAAATTCATCGACTGCTGAGAATTGGTCAATCGCTGAGACAGTTCGTCGACCGCTAAGACGTTGAGACGCTGAGACTGAAGCAAGTCGTTCGTCGAACACAGAATGCAAGACGTTCGTCAAACGCAGGAAGCATTTCGTCGAACGCAGTATTGAATTCGTCGAACGCAGAAACTGAATCTTTTCTTTAGTTCTAACAGCCTAAACCCTTGACCCTTAAGACTATACATTGGGGTCAACTTAGTCCTAATCAACAGATAGTTATCCTAGCCCAAATCAGTAATAGGGTTGTTCCAACAATCTCCCCCCATTTGGGTTAGGACACTATTTGACAAAAATTAAAACAAACAAAACACGGAGTATATATATCTGACAGATTATAAACATTTCAGTAGATATATAAGAAATATGATACTCTGAGTTTAGAAACATTACATTTGAAAACAGAAATAATAATAACAAACAATCAGAACCTTTTGTCTTTTTGAATTCTTGCTTTCTGACTTTCTGAATTCTGATATTGTCTTTTTCTGAGTTTTGGGTTTGATTAACTGAGCTGTAGCAATAACTGATTATCTGAATCTGTATCTGTTGCTTCTTCTATATCAAAAGTTGTATCTGAATCTGCATTAAGCTAGAGCAAACACTACATCTGAAATTGCAACATATGTAGCTTCTTTATGCATCATCTCCCTCTTTCATAAAACATCTCCCCCCTGAGAGCATCTCCCCCTGAGACTGGAGCTTCTTCAGCTTTCTCCCCCTGCCTATTTCATAGAACATCTCCCCCTGAGCAAAAACTGCATCATATGGAGCTTCTTCATAGAACTTCTCCCCCTACCTAGTTTCAGAAATACCTGAAGCTAGGCCCCTAGAAGAAGGGACATTTGATGGAGGTCGGGAAGGATGCAATCTGATTTCCAGAAATTTGTTCTGATAATGTTGTTGCATTCTTTGTCTTAAGGATGTGTACCCATTCCTTTATTTCTGCTACTGGAGTTTGATTCTGACACCAATTGAAAGTCCTGGTTTTTTTATACTGAACTTGCAATTTCATTTGCATTATCTGTCTTGAGAGTGTAAACCCATTCTTTTATTTCTGTAACTGATAATAATCTTCCCAATTGAGAGTCCTATGATATCAGTTGAGGTCTCTGATATCAAAAGAAAAATGAGTTTGATCCTGGTGGTCAATGACTTCTTAAGTGTTATTCTTCAAACAATTCAAGAATATCTTGGAAGATATGACTGCTTGAGATAGTGATCATGTACCTGCAAAATGTCTCTGGTAGAGGTGGTATTCCTCTCCTTATTTAATATGTTAGTTGTTCTTGACCCAGACTACTTTGGGTCCTTTTATTTTTCCACAAAATTCTGAAATGAAAGAAATCTCAGGTTGGTCCTTATAACCTTGTGGATGATATCTCCTTGGAGGAATTATCCACTCAGTGAAAGGATTGAAAGTATGTGAAGAATGGGAATTCTTTTGATATTCAGTAAATTTTCCGCTCGACGAACTGGGCTGAGTTCGTCGATCGCTGTTCGACGAAGTGAATTGCTTTCGTCGAGCGTCGTTCGAATAATGACTATACTGAAATTCTGTCTTCAGAGTTTGTCGATCTCCGTTCGATGAAGTGAATTCATTTCGTCGAGCTCCGTTCGACGAATTCTGTTGAATTCCTTTATTCTTAACAACCTTGCTTGAATTGTTCTCATCTATTTCTACTACCTCTTTGCTCTTGGCAGAAATGAACTTTATTGGTGTAGAAAGTATGTTCTTCTTAATAAGAGGTGGCTCACTTGATGATGCACCTAAGCCCAGTTTCCCACTAAGTCTGGCATTCATTGTGCTTGTGATGTCCATCAGTTTGATACTTCTCTCATTTAGGGATTCTTCAAATTTCCTAACCTCAGATAACTTGTTCTCAATGAGAATAATATGTTCTCTGGAGGCAGCCAATTCTTTCTTAAGAATAGCATTTTCTTCACTTAGTTGGTTCATTTCAGCCAACTTATTTCTGAGAGAGATTATTTCCTTCTCATATTTGATTAAGTCTAAGCAAAGAACTTTGAATTCATTTGAATTGAAATCAAAGTTTGAGATTACCTGATCAGCATCATTGTCAGACTCTGACTCATCTGAGTTGTTTGATGAGGCATTGATAGCCATCATGCAGAAACTTCTTTCATCTGCATCATCTTCATCATCACTGGAGGTGGATGATGATGCATTTTCTGACTCACTGCTTGAGTCATAAATAGCCATCAATCATTGGTCTTTTTCCTTTGATTCTTCTTCATCTTCGGAGGAACTGGATGAAGACTCTGAATCAGTTTCACTCCATGATTCTGCTACAAACCCTCTTCCCTTATGCTTGTGTTTGCGGGATGATGGCTTGCTGGAGTGTCTTTTATCTTTTGTCTTTTCTCTTCTCCTTCTTTTGGTTCTCTGGACACTCAGGTAATATGTGTCCAGGTTTCCTGCATCCATAACAAATAATTTCTTTAGAACTTGACTTGTCATACCTTGGCTTTTGACGCACTATTTCAGCATCGCTAAATAGCAAGCGCGAAATACGGTACGACGGCAGTGCACCGGTCGTTGACAATTAATAAAAGTAGGGAGAAATTCCCCGAATATCGTTCTCAAAGGACCGCAAGTTGGGTGGTATGATTTGCTTATTAGGAAATTAATTATGAGGATTACTAAGTTAACAAAAGGGAGTATGGTTGGTTTTGTAGAGACAAGAAGAACTAAAACTATATTAACTATGCGGGTTGCAATCATTGCTTTGCTTGGTGGATGAGGTTATTGCAGGCTGTGATGCCATGCTTCGTTTAGCGGATTGACGGTGAGCAAATGGAGGAAGTGAGTGCTAATATTGTTTGAGGGTCGAAGACACCTCTTCACTCTCACCTCTAGCTTTTGCTAGAGTGAGCTAGCTAGAATGTGTGTATGAAGTGGACTGGGGGCGGAGCGCATCACATCAAAGCATCAAGTGAAGAATAAAACAAGAGTAAGCTTCCATTCATAGACAAATAGAAACTAATCCAGTTCATTACAACAGTTAAGAATACATATCCAAAAAGAGAGAGGGTAGAGGAAACCACGAGATGAGAAGCCTCGCCGTAGATCTTGGCCGAAATGAGGGGTTGTCACGCCTCCTCTGAGCTCAGTCCTTGGTTGCTTCCGGGGTTCAGAGGCTGTCACTACCTCCAAACGTCATCCGTCTTCTTCTCAGAGCTGGGTCTCTTCAACTTACCCCAATGGAGATGCCACACCTTGAAATACTTGCTGTAGATGGCGGAGAATGCTTCTGGGATCCTTGATGGAGCTTAGGATCGATGGATGATGCTTTCCCAAGGAAAGAGATGGATGGATGGAGCTTGGAGAGGGAAAACGGCGGAGATTGCGGAAGAACTCGCGCCCAAACTGTCCCCCCGTATACTTAGAATCGCGGAGCTGGTCTTTAAATACGGAGCAGAATAAATACTGCGCACTATCAGTGGCGCGCGACCAGTGGTCGTGCGCGAAGGAATGCTTGTGATCGTGCGCGGTCAACCTGCAGCAGAGGGGAAGATAGGAAAATAACGCACGGTCAGTGGCGCACGACCAGTGGTCGTGCGCGAAGAAGTCCTTTGATCGTGCGAACCTCTCTGTCTGGTAAGGGGAATTAACGCACAACCATTGGTCGTCCGCCTGATCGTGCGCGAAGGAAAACGCACGATCAGTGGCTTTTTAGGCCAAAATTTGCCCCAAACCATTCCGAGCGTTCACATGATCCTTGTACCTGCATGAAAAACATACTAGACCACTGATCTGTGCACACCACAGGATCCACAGAACAGGCATAAAGTAATGTTTAACGAAATCACGCCACGAAGAGGGTAGGGAATGCACTATAGTTGAGAATATGAAATGCTATCAATATAAGCATAGATGAGCAACCAATGAAGTGCAACGGAAAGATAAACAACCCAGATGAGCCCGGAAATCACTATATAAACCGGACTCATCACACCCCCAGACTTACCTGTTTGTGCGTCCCGAGCAAACAAGTCCGGCGGAGTGAGAAACAGCATAGCTGGTCTAGAAATTGCGAGGGCGGAGAAATATGCGAAGTCGCATACTCATGAGCATAGAAATCTAGTAGAAAGAATTTTTAGTTATGCAAAAATGGTTTACACAATTTTAGGAACGTAAAGATATATTATTTCTACTCAAGAGTTGAATCACGGAGAATCACCCGGTCACGCGTAGGAAGAAAGTAGAATGAATGCTAAGGAGAACATTACTCAACACCGGGGTTCGGAACAACCTCCACTGAAATCCATCAATGTCGGTGACCATAAGCTCACCCGTTCGCACTCTCTCCATGGGATTCGTCAGGTTCGATGCGTGAGTCGGTAGGACTTTAGGTGGAGATTAGGCTTGGGTTTAGGTGCGGTGTACAATGATAAAAATGGAGGCTACACACAACCCAATCGAGCTGATACCAAATATTTGATCCAAGCAGTCACTACGAGCGCGGGTGCGTCACACCCCCAGACTTGAACTTTAACACACGGGCATGTGCACCGCCTACTCACGGATATCAATTTCAAACATATTTTTTTTTCAATTAACTACTTTTCATCATCATTTTTTCATTTAAATTATCTTTTCTTTTTCTCTTCTTTTTTCAAATTTTCTTTTTCACTTACAGCAAATATGCAAGGAAGCATAACCACATTTTAATTTTGCACCGCATCAACACCTTCAAACTGAAAATAATTAAACTCTAGCTTGGGTTTGAGTGTGTGATTAGGATCGGCTGTTTGGCTTTGGTGGAATGAAAGTGGAGCTGAATCAACAGGATCGGGTAGGCACAAAGGGCTAGCAAAGATTATATGATAGGACCGGTATAAAAAGCTCAAGCTGGCCAACATGATGGCCCGCGTCATACTCACGCACTGGACCAAGTCATACCTATGCTTCAAGAGTTGCTTGGGGCAAGTTCTTAGCCACCGAGAAAGATAATTCTTCCTCCTGACTCAAGCAATACGAGCCTAGCACCCGTCTACACACATCCTTACACTACCATTTGGTTCACACCGGATTCACCACTTTTGAGTAGAATAAACTAAAATTACGCCGAAAGAATAAAATGTACAACCAAAAGCAAAAAGAAAAATTTATTCTACACCGATTTCTATGCGAGACATGAATAATTGACTACAGCACTACACGAGTCAACAAAGTACTCTGTTTCGCAATCCTAACCGAACACCGTAATTTCCCATTCACACAACCAAGACGAGATAGACTCGTCGTGCGCCTACAGTCAAGTGCGCGCTAAAGTGGGTGTCGTGGTGTGCCATGAAGATGAACAATACTCCAATACATAAATTAATTTATAAATCCTAGTATGCTGTGCACTATGCATGTGCACGTGGTAACGACACTCACATCCCCCCAGACTTAATCTAAGCACAAAATATGTTTTTGTAGCGGCATACGCTTTAGAAGGCTAGGGTGAGAGGTTACCCCATGCTCAGAAATGAGCATACCAGAAGATATGACATTTTGTCCTGAATGTGGTTGTTCCGCCTTGCTCCAAGAAATATGGACCCGCGATTAAAGAATTCCCCAGACACAACAAAAATATAATAAAGAAAATAAAGAAGAATGATTGAACGGAACCAAGCGGTCCCAATGGGTTGTCTCCTAATAGCCCTTTTGTTTAACGTCCTTAAAGGTGGACCAAATACCTGTATTAAAGTCTGAAAGCAATATCTATAATGATTGTTCAAAACTAATTAAGATGGTGCGACACAGCATAGCAAAATAAAGAAGTACAATATCAAAACAGATGACACAACACATCAAAGCCCGGAAACCCCATCACACATCAACTATATGCTGATTTGTGGTGGTTCTCCCCAGTCGCGCGAGATGGGTAGGAGGTGAAGGCTTTAGGGCCCAAGGAGGATGTCTCCCCCTTGCCCCTAAACTCATCCTTCTCGCGCCGGAGGGCAGCAAAGCGCGCCGCGTGCAGGATTCTTTCCTGTTTCAGCCTTTCTACGGAGGGAGAGCGCCAACGAGCACCTTGTGCAGGTTGGGTGTCAGAGTTTGTCAGATTGGGATCAGCCGGGGGCTTCATTTTTGCACCCTCAGAAGGGGGTAGATCAGCCCAATGAACCTGTTTAGATCGTTTACATTTCCCATTAAGATTAAAGAGACCGTTTGTAAGGCTCATTGCTCTGCCTTCTCCCTTATCTTTCCACACTTCGGTCTCGCTGCTTTCCTTCGCTATCTCCATCTCTTTATTCATGATCTACTTTGTTATTTCTTCCTTCAGGGTGATGTTTTCCTCCTCCCTTAGATTCTCCACATCCATGGTTGATTTCACGTCACTGGACCTGTACTTACTCTTACTCACAGAGATGTTAGAAAGACTGGTGACACCGCACAAATCATCGATAACTGTGGATGACCCTGGAAGGTCTGTCCTGTTGGAAGGTAGGGTGACGCAACCCTTGGCGATGTGGAGGATTGCGCCACTCTGTTTCAGGAAAGGGACCCCCAGAATCAGCATGGAATCATTTTCCAATGGGCCTAGAACCTGAAAGTCGGTGACCACAGACGTCCCGTTAAGGTTGACCTTGACCTCACGGATCTCGCCCTCAGTTTCGACTATTAAACCATTAGCCAACAATAGCGACTTCCGGTCCTCAGAGTTCATCGTCAGGTACAATCTCTCAACATCTTGCAGCGCAAGAATGTTGCGGGATGCCCTAGAGTCACATAGTGCGGAAACATCATTATTATTAATTATACATCCAACAATACATGGGCTCACTTGGCCACCATCAGCATCTGCAATGCGTTTACCCTGCTCCCGCGGGTTTTTTTGTATTGCTTGGGAGAGCGCCTTGCGTATGCTCGGAGAGCACCTGGGCCAATTGGCCTAGCTGTGTCTCCAAGTTTCGCATTGAAGCAGTTTGATTGGCCATATTTGTTTGAGCCAAATCAACAAACTTCTCCATCATTTCTTTCAATGCGCTCTTCCTTTGCGGTGGAGCATTTTGCGTATAACCCGGTTGTGGTGGCCGTGGTTGGCTACCGGAGGCTTGAGCATCAAATTGATGTGCGCCTCCTTGCCATCATTGGCCAGGAATGTTTTGTTTCCACGAGAAGTTCGGGTGACTCCTCACACCCGGGTTATAAGCAATATTAAATGATGCTCCACGATTTTGATCATTCATATAATTTATACTTTCATCATAAGATAATTTGGTAGGTTACTCACCTGTGGTACACTCATATGCATGATACCCCGGGCTTCCACAACCTTGACATGAGATGGCCATTACTGGGGCAGGAGGAAGGACAGGCCTCTTAAGCAGCATGACATTTTCATAAGGTGCTGATACCATCTCAACAGATGCACCAGATGTGTTCACCTCAAAGAGTCCCCGAGCATTCCTTTGAGTGTTTCTTCTAGCAGTCCAGAATGAACTATGAATGGCAGTGTCCTGGAGAATCCGCAATGCGTCTTCGGGGGTGTGGTTCATCAGAGTTCCTCCTGCAGCTGCATCTATAATGGCCCTGTAGTTAGGCTCGATTGCGAAGTAAAAATTCTCCACTAGGCTCCATGGTTACAGCTCATGCTGGGGGCATTTCCGGAGAAGATCCATGAACCATTCACATGCTTCTGCGAGAGTCTCCTGATCGTGTTGTCGGGAGGTTGCGATTTCCCACCTCAGGTTTACAACCTTGTCAACAGGGTGGAACTTTGCCAGAAATTTTGTTTGCAGAGCGTCCCAAGTGGTAGCTGTGCCAAGCGGTATTGTGTGGAGCCATGCCTTCGCCTTGTTGCGGAGGGAGAATGGAAGCAGCCTAAGTTTCACCGTCTCATCAGCAATCCCAGCGTACCGAAATGTTCCGCATATTTCTGTGAATTCAGCCAAGTGAAGATGGGGGTCTTCACTGACTAACCCAGAGAATTGGGCATTGTTGCGGATCATATTCAGGATGGCCGGCTTTATCTCGAAATTGTTGTTAGTGATGGCCGGGCCAAATCCGGGGTACACACTCCCAACAGTGTGCGTAGTGTAGTCTCTCATGGTCCTGGGTCTCGGCCTAGCCACTTCATTTTCGTCGGCTACCTGACCACCGCCTAGTGCATTTCCCATCCCGGGATTGATCTGATTTTCATCGACATCCATGGTGGCAGCAGCACGGAGACGCGCCCGCAAGGTACGCTATATTTCAGGGTCAAATGCTGCAACATCACCGGGGTCTCGTCTATGCATACACACACTACAACACAAAAGAAAAGCTCAAAAACACAAATACCTTTAAACTAATTTCCAGAGAAGGACGAATCATACACGCTTGCAGTCCCCAGCAACGGCGCCAAAAACTTGACGCACTATTTCAACGCCGCTAATTAGCAAGCACGAAATGCGGTACGATGGCAGTGCACCGGTCGTTGACAAGTAATAAAAGTAGGGAGAAATTCCCCAAATATCGCTCTCAAAGGACCGCAAGTTGGGTAGTATGATTTGCTTATTAGGAAATTAATTATGAGGATTACTAAGTTAACAAAAGGGAGTTTGGTTGGTTTTGTAGAGAAAAGAAGAAGTAAAACTATATTAACTATGCGGGTCGCAATCACCGCTTCACTTGGTGGATGAGGTTATTGCAGGCCGCGATGTCGTGCTTCGTTTAGCGGATGGACGTTGAGCAAATGGAGGAAGTGAGTGCTAATGGTGTTTGAGGGTCGAAGGCACCTCTTTACTCTCACCTCTAGCTTTTGCTAGAGTGAGCTAGCTAGAACGTGTGTATGGAAGTGGAGTGGGGGCGGAGCACATCACAGAAAAGCATCAAGTGAAGAATAAAATAAGAGTAAGCTTCCATTCATAGACAAATAGAAACTAATCCAGTTCATTACAACAGTTAAGAATACATATCCAAAAAGAGAGAGGGTGGAGGAAACCACGAGATGAGAAGCCTTGTCGTAGATCTTGGCCGGAATGGGGGGTTGTCATGCCTCCTCCTAGCTCAGTCCTTGGTTGCTTCCGGGGTTCAGAGGCTGTCACTACCTCCAAACGTCATCTGTCTTCTTCTCAGAGCTGGGTCTCTTCCACTTACCCCAATGGAGATGCCACACCTTGAAATACTTGTTGTAGATGGCGGAGAATGCTTCTGGGATCCTTGATGGAGCTTATGATCGATGGATGAAGCTTTCCCAAGGAAGGAGATGGATGGATGGAGCTTGGATAGGGAAAACGGCGGAGCAAGAGGAACAACTCGCGCCAAAACTTCCCCCCGTATACCTAGAATCGCGGAGTCGGTCTTTAAATACAGAGCAGAATAAATACTGCGCACGATCAGTGGCGCACGACCAGTGTCTGTGCGTGGAGGAATGCTTGTGATCGTGCGCGGTCAACCTGCACCAGAGGGGAAGATAGGAAAATAAAGCACGGTCAGTGGCACACGACCAGTGGTCGTGCGCGAAGAAGTTCTTTGATCGTGCGAACCTCTCTATCTGGTAAGGGGAATTAACGCACGACCAGTGGTCGTGCGCCTGATCATGCGTGAAGGAAAACGCACGATCAGTGGCTTTTTAGGCCAAAATTTGCCCCAAACCATTCCGAGCGTTCACATGATCCTTATACCTGCATGAAAAACATACTAGACCACTGATCCGTGCACACCACAGGATCCAAAGAACAGGCATAAAGTAATGTTTAACGAAATCACGCCACGAAGAGGGTAGGGAATGCACTATAGTTGAGAATATGAAATGCTATCAATATAAGCATAGATGAGCAGTAAATGAAGTGCAACGGAAATATAAAGAACCCAGATGAGCCCAGAAATCACTATATAAACCGGACTCATCAGCTTTTCTCTTGATCTTGAGTCCTTCTTTCTGAAGTCCTTCTTAGCCATCTTGTAGAACCTTTTGGCTAGAAGGCTCATGAACTCCACATCTCTTGGAGCTTTTTCTTCCTCTTCAGTAGCTTGGAAAGCTATGCTTCTCTCCTTCTTGGATGCTGGATATGAGGCAGATTGTTCAGCTTCTCTAGTTTTGATAAGCTGCTCATAGGATTTAAGTTTGCCTAATAAGCTCTCAGTAGAGATCTCATTAAGGCTTCTGGCTTCCTTGATTGGCCAGATCCTAGAGTCCCATGTGCTGGGGAAGCACATAAGGATCTTATCATTCACTTCTATGATAGAGATCACTTTGTCTAAAGATTTTAGCTCATTGATTATGAGGCTGAGTCTGTTGTACATATCAGCCACTGTCTCAGTTTCTCCTTTCTTGAAGTTTTCATACTGAGAAATAAGGTGGGATCTTCTATCTTTTCTTTCATCTGCTGATCCTTCAATCATGTTGTTGAGTGAGATCCAGATTTCCCTTGCTGAAGTGCATTTCACAACTTTTTGGAAAATGTCATCTGACATTGTTTGTGCCAAAATATTCATTGCCTTGGCATCTGCACTTCTCTGCTTATTTTGAGCATCTGTCCACTCAGGAGGTGGAACAACATTATTTGT
This sequence comes from Dactylorhiza incarnata, assembly GCA_033032865.1. Classification (NCBI taxonomy): domain Eukaryota; kingdom Viridiplantae; phylum Streptophyta; class Magnoliopsida; order Asparagales; family Orchidaceae; genus Dactylorhiza; species Dactylorhiza incarnata. The sequence continues at coordinate 380,009 of JAWHQI010000377.1, forward strand.
TGTTGTGGTTTCAGCACTTGTTGTTGATGTAGGAGTAGGAGGTCCTGTCAAAATAACATTAAAAATATCCTCATCAATAGAATTCATGTACAATCTGATCCTTGCCTTCCATAGTGCAAACTTATTTAGATTGCACATAGGAGGTCTTGTGCTTGAATATTCTTTGCTCTGTGCTATGAGTTTTTAAGCAAAAGAAACCTCTAAAATAAGTTTAAGATCTAATTGATCTTTGGATTCAGGTGTTAGCCTGTATACAATCAACCAACCTCTGATACCAATTGAAAGTGAGGTTAGATCTTAGATTTACTCTAGAGGGGGGGATAGAGTATTAAAAGGTTTTTCACTTAATTTTATAGCGGAATTAAAAGAGTGATATATATATATATGTGTACTGAGTGAGTAATAAAAATAAACACAAAGAGAGCACATTGCACATTACAGAAAAATAAACAATCACAGAGGACACAAGGATTTTATAGTAGTTCCCCAATAAACCTGGGTACGTCTACTCTTCTACCACCCTTGGTAGGATTCCACTAGGTTTTCGATCAGGTGCCCTATCACCAATGGGGTTTTGATCAGGTGCCCAAAACACCAACTGAGCTTTTGAACAGGTGCTCTAACCAAACTATAGGTTTTTGTTCAGGTGCCCTGCCACCAATGGGTCAACTTTTGAAGGGAGTTATAACCCTTGACAAGAGGGGATAAAAAGGGTTTAGATGTTCTTCTCTGTCAATAATCTGAGAGAATACTAGTTGAATGTATGATGTAAAGCTCCCCCTGTCTGATAGAAATGCTTGACAGTTGAGGATGGAGCTTTCTCTTGAATATAGATCTTCCTGATAGCTGATGAATCTGAGAGACAAATGTTTCTCAGATTGTTTGTTGCTCTTGAAGATCTGATCTAGCAGTAGAAACTGAGAGAAGGTGTTGATGTTGTTCTCAGAGATTGAGAGGTGCTGCTACTTGAGGAAGAAGAAGATCTGTAAAGCATTTTCTTTCTTCCTTCTGTATTTCTTCTCGACAGCTTTCTTCTTCTTCTTTTTCTATCTTGTTGTACTGATGTGTCATATAATAATACTATATATCTTCTTCCTTATTTCTTTTTAAAATCTCTGACTGATTTGAAATTCAAATCCCTTAATTTAAGGAATAAAATATTCAGAAGATATATTCTTGGAACTGCAAATCTGATATGCTTTTATTTCTTTTCCTTTTCCATGAAAGTGTCCTTTTCCAAAATATGTTAACGGCTATTTTCTCTCGGGAGAAGACAATGGAAAGGAGTAAATAAATGGAAGGATATAATCCTTAACTTATCTGGAAGAATAGAGTCATTGTTGATGGAAGATCTGAGTTCAGAGAATGAAATAAAAATGATCTATCTGAAATAAACAAGCTGAAGAGAAATTTCGTCGACCTGAGAACTGAGTTCGTCGAACTGAATGTTGATTTTCGTCGACCTGAACTTCTGTTGCTGATTCGTCGAACGTAGACTGGAATTCGTCGAGCTGAAGTTGGAGTTCATCGAACTGAAGAATAAACTGCTAAAACTGGCTGGAAGAATTGAATTAGTCGAGCTGAATGATATTTCGTCGAACGCAGAGATTTGGCAAATTCATCGACCGCTGAACTGAGCAAATTCGTCGACCACTGAGACAGAGCAATTTCATCGACCGCTGAGACATAGCAATTTCATCGACCACTGAGACTGGATAAATTCGTCGACCGCTGAGACTTGGTCAACCGCTGAGACAGTTCGTCGACCGCTGAGACACTGAGACTGAAGCAAGTCGTTCGTCGAACACAGAATGCAAGACATTCGTCGAACGCCAAAAGCATTTCGTCGAACACAGTATTGAATTCGTCGAACGCAGAAACTGAATCTTTTCATTAGTTCTAACAGCCTAAACCCTTGACCCTGAAGACTATACATTGGGGTCAACTTAGTCCTAATCAACGGATAGTGATCCTAGCCCAAATCAGTAATAGGGTTGTTCCAACAGATGTGGTGGACCTAGGTGAGGCCGAGACTCCACTCCCCCCTCCGCGATCCAGAAGGTTGTCGAGGGAAGCCGTGGGGCTAGGGATTCCCCGAGCGAGCCCAAACCAGCGGACCATAAGAACTTTGGCCTTGGCGCGAAGCTTCTGGATGAAGTCGGCGAGCCGGTGCTCGCGTGGGATCCTGATCACAACAGGATCTCATGTTCTTCTCTCCTCCCCTCCTAGGTTGAGAGCGATAAGGTTGGGGGTGAGGCATTCTCCCTCGCCTTCGGGCTGTATGTCCTCGAGGATGCCGCCAGCTTCGGCGCCCTAAGGTCAAGGTTGCTTGTATATGAAGCCATGCGAGCCCAGTTCCGGGCTATGGAGCTCACCCATATGGTGGGCCAGCGGCACCTTACCTCGAACAGAGATTCTAAGGAGCTCCAGCGCGAGCTCAAGGAGGCCTCAGATGAGGTCGCGAGCCTCAAGGGGAAAGACGCCATTTCTGAAGGTCTCCTCGCCAGCCTCCAAGGAGGAATGGTAAGTGATTCATACAAACTTTCTATCTCGCTCGCCGTATTTCAATTTTGTTTAGCTTAACCTTTCCTTTTACAAGACGTGGAAATGGCGAGCCAGCTCCTCTCGTAGAATGCCAACCTGGAGATGGAGAATACATTCCTGAAGGCGCCAGTCTACGAGATGACCAGGGCTGTGCTCCCTCCGCCCCTCCGCGAACTGGGGTTCGCAACCTATAGCGAGATGAGAAGGAGGCGACTCGCAAGAACTCAATGGGTGTCGCCAACCTTGTCTTCGACACCCTCAGGGGGGCGAGTCTGCTTTCTCCGGATGCGATGGAGCTCACTGCTGAGGACGTCGTCCCAGATTTGTTCAAGCCAATTCCAGAGGCCGAAGATCACGGGAGCGAGGAGGAGCTGTCGGGCGATTTTCCTTGATCTACTTTTTTATTTTTCAAATGTATATTTTCATTTTGACTGGCGAGTTCACCATTACTGTAATGACCATCTTTCAAGAAATGAAAAGAAATATTTTTCTATCTTTAAATTATCATCTTGTCATGCTTGCGTCAATGCTATTTACCATGCTCGCGCCAACACTTTTTACCATGCTCGTGCCAACCATTTAATTACGCTCGCATTAAAATACTTGATGGTGCTCACGCCAATGCCGCGCTCGCATTCATTGATTAGCTGCGCTCGCGTTCATATGCTTAGCCGCGCTCGCATTCGCACGTTTCCCCTTTGCAAGGGTGAAGGTTCACCGGCTTATTGTTCTTCCATTATCTCGCTACCATACCTCGCGCACACCCGATAAGGCATTCACGTAGCTTCGCACCTCTAACTCGCCCAGTATGAGCCCTAGCGAGCAGGGTTGGCCTTGCCTAACCTCGCTCGCCACAACCTCTTGATGAGTCTCCATTATATACATGTTTTAGGACTCATTTAGGCTTATTATCATGCATAGGTACTGCATATTAGGTGGATTATCGCTCATATTAGATTAGTGGTTCATTTGCATAGATAGTACCTTCCAAAGCCTTATTCTATGTGTTATCTTGGATGTTCCCCTTTTATTCTTTTTCGTGCATATTTTATGTCGTTGGGGAGCTTTGTTTCTATGCCCCAGCGGGTATGTTTGAGTTTTCATGCAGGTTCATGGGTCGTGTGACGTTCGGAGTTTGTTTAGGAGAAGTTTATGCCTGAAATGCCACTGATCGTGCGTTTCCTTCACGCACAATAAGTTGATCGTGCGCCTATGGTCATGCGCGTTCATCTGCTGCCAAAAAACAGCTTCGGAGTTTGGTCGTGCGTTTTCTACGCACGATCGTGCGCACGGTCGTGCGATTTATTATTTTCTGTAGTTTTGCCTTGCAGGTTTCCGGCTACAGCGTGCATGACCACTAGCGGCCCAGTGCGCACGCCCCCTGGTCGTGCGCCACTGGTCGTGCACACTGTTTATTCCAGCGCTTATTTAAAGACCTGTTCCGCGATTTTTAGGTTATTCGGATAGTTTCGGCGCAAATTCTTCCGCAAGCCTCCGCTGTTTTCCTCCTCCAACTCCATCCATCCATCCCCTTCCTTGGGAAAGCTTCATCCATCGATCCTAAGCTCCATCAAGGGTTCGGCAAGCATTCCCCGCCATCTACAGCAAGCATTTCAAGGTGTGGCATCTCCATTGAGCTAGGTGGAAGAGACCCAGCTATGAGAAGAAGACGGATGATGTTTAGAGGTAGTGACAACCTCTGAACTCCGGAAGCAACCAAGGACTGAGCTCGGAGGAGGCGTGACGACTCCCCATTCCGACCAATATCTACGGCGAGACTTCTCATCTCGTGGTTTCCTCTACCCTCTTTCTCTCTTTGGAAATGTACTTTTAATTGTTGTAATGAACTTGACTAATCTCTATTTGTCTATGAATAGAAGATTTTTCTTGTTTCATTATTTATTTGATGCTTTGTTGTGATGCGCTCCGCCTCCACTCCACTCCACTTCCACACACACGTTCTAGCTAGCTCACTCTAGCAAAAGCTAGAGGTGAGAGTGAAGAGGTGCTTTCGACCCTCATCAAAACCCCGCACTGTAGCCATTTCACCCACATACCGAAGCACGGCATCGCGGCCGTCGCACTCACCCCCACTTTGCGAAGAGGTGTGAGCGACCCTCATTCGTCACAGTTACTTTCCGTCCACGCGCCTTCCGAAGCACGACATTGCGGCCGTTGCATCCATCCCGCCTTGCGAAGCGGAGTTTTGACCCGCATCTCTTATCTCTGCAATAGTCTAGATCACCCATCACAAAGCCCTAGTTTTTTTACTTTCTTTCATTCATCATAACAATCGCCTCACTCTATTTTTTTATAACTACATCCTGCATTCCTTGAGAGATCGATACTTGGGGATAACTTCCCATTTTTATTACTTGAGCGACCGGTGCTCTGCCGTCGTATCGCATTTCGTGCCTGCTAATTAGCAGGCCGAAATTGCGCATCAAGTTTTTGGCGCCGTTGCCGGGAAATGCAGGCGTGATGAGATGTTGTTTGTGAGTCGATTATTTTCGAGTGAGTCTTTTATTCTTTTTAATTTATTCCTTTTCATGCTATTTTCTTCTTCTATATCATGTGGGCGCATTTGAATATCCGATGTCGTTGATGTGGGGACACCTCCCACGCTAGTGATAGGTGTCCCAAGGAGTATGGTGTTGTTCAGAAACCGTACTGAGCCCATAAGTCTTTTGGCTACTCTACTGCACCTTCGTTATCATACCTTTACACGGCTGCCGCACCTTTTGTGCCGGCAAAGCCGGCAAAGCACTGCCTATTTTGCAAAAGTAGAGAGCACGCCTTGAAGGACTGTGCTGCTTATCTTCGCGAATTGGCTGATGACGATGAGCCGGATATCCGGATCGTCCCATCTTCAAATTCTGCGAGCACAGCTTCTTCCTCTGATTACGTGTCACTTCCACCTTCACCTTTTGAAGGCTTTGGAATAGACACGTACGTCAGTGTCCCTCATGACTCCGTTTCTGATGCGACACCCCATACTTCTTCGGTTCATGTACCACTTTGCGTGGATTTGTGCCCTTGCGTGGAGAGTGAGCCCGAACTCTTACGAAGCACGTCCTCTCCCGCCACGCACGAAATTACATCTGTTGCTGATGTTTTTATTGAGGTCACTTTGCAGGATGTTGCGGACCTGCGCAATGTGGTGCCCACTCTCATGGAGGAGGACAGCCTTGATTGTGCTGAAGCAACTGCTTCGGTCCAGTGCGAGGAAGTCCAAGTTATAGAGGAGGCCATTGCGTGCGCTGTGGAGTCTAGCGAAATCTTCGATGATATCATCAGTTTGTCATTGCCGCACCCCATGGGGGATGAAGTCGGGATTGTCCCCTCAGATGAGATTTCTTTTAGTTTTTCTTCCAATTTATTTTCTGACCCCCTTTCTTTATGTACAAGGACGCAGGATGCCCCTCCTCCGGTTGATCAGACCTTATGCATGGAGGAGCTGAAAGCCTGGCGGGATGAGGAAGATACAGTGAAGGAACATCTTGTTTCCTCATCTTCGTTGGTGCTTCCCCTTGAGGATTGGTTACAAGGGGGCAAGCGGTTTTTCTTTGAAGATATAATACTGGAGGAGAAGAAGAGAGCGAAAAAGGAGGAGATTTGGGGTTGGAGGCTGAGCATCTTACTTATTTTCCACCCCTACTACCAGTTCCCCGAACCTTTTTCTTTCATCAGCTGTTACTACTTCAAATCAGCTTATAGCTGATTTGTTTTGAGCTTGTAATAATAATTAGGATTTATTGACCTTTGCTCATTCCTAGACTTTATAAACTGCTTTAATACAGGTATTTGGTCCACCTTTAAGGACGTTAAACAAAAGGGCTTCTTGGTAGACAACCCATGGGAACCACCCAGTTCCGTTTGGTTGATTTAATTTCTATTATGTTTTGTTTGCTTTTGCCTTTTTTTACTATGCAGGAGTGAACCTGATTGGATGAAGAGGAGGAGATCATTGAAGAAGGATTATACCGCTCTTCTGGCATGCTCTTAGGAGCATAGGTACTCTTAACCCAGCTCTTAGTTTGCTTCAAAAGATTATATTTTCTTGTGTTTCAATGCAAGTCTGGGGGGGAGCGAGCCTGAGCTTACGCTACACGCACATACATGCTAGAATGATGTGTTAGGAAATTTATATTTATTGTCTCATTGCATAACGCACACCACATGCGTTCTATTTTTACCCGTGCGCAATGATGCGATGATTCGGCAAGTGCACCGGTCGCGCAAGTAATAATAATGGGGAAAATCCCCGAGTGTCGGTCTCTTGAGGAACACAGTAAGGTGGAGTTAGGTTTCGAGGAAGGACTTGAGATTGAAGTCCTTAAATCGGATCGAACGCAGGGGAGTTGGGTTGGCTTTTAGAAAATAAAATAAAAGCTATCAACTACTCCTATGCAATGCCGCTGTGCAATGCTTCGCTTGGCGGGATGGAGACTAGGCAGGCCTTGAGCGCGCTGCGTCGAAAGGGCGGATGGGCGAGTAGGCAAGCGGAGTCGAACAGTGCAGGCCTTGAGCGCACTGCTTCGTTAGGCGGGATGGAATACGGGTCGCGATGCCACGCTTCGGTAGGCGGATGGACGAGTAGGCTAGCGGAGTGAGGGTCGCAAGCACCTCTTCGACAAGCACGCCACTAGCAATTGCTAGTGCGACATACGAACGTGACGGCGGGATGGAGGATGGAATGGGGAGCACCTCAAGCACACAAATAAACAAAAAGGGTATTTCACATAGACATGAAATAACTATAAATAGCAAGGTTTATAGTGTTCTTCATCAAAATACAAAAGATCTAACTATTACAACAATCAATAAGAAGAGAACAAGGCAAGAAATCGACCGAATCCGAAGGCTCGTTGGAGATTCACGGTTGGAATTGCCGGGTTGTCAATCCGCGTCCAAGCTCGGTCTGCAACTACGTCCGGGGTAGAGAGAGCTGTCACGACTCTCCAATGGACCCGTCTTCTTCATGTCACGATCCGGTAGAGGTTGCAAACTTCCTCTTGCTTGATGGTAATGGCGGCTAGGTCTTCCTTTGGAGCTCTTGGATGAAGGAGGAGGCCGAGAGGAAACTCCGGCTCAAGATTGGCGTGAAGAGCAAGCCCGGAGCACCTCCATATGGTGGGCGATGGTGGAGGGGCGAATCTGGGCGGAACCGGGCGGAAAACGGCGGCTGAAATTCGGGATCTGACCTAAAATCGCGAGCAGGTCATTTTATAGGCGCTGGAATAAACAGTGCGCACAGTCATTGGCGCACGACCAGTGGTCGTGCGCACTAGAATCCTGTGATCGTGCGCTCTGCCTGGACGGAGCCTGCAAAGATAGAAATTATAAAATAACATGTTCGCACGACCAGTGGCGCACGACCGGTGGTCGTGCGCACTATCGTAGGTGGTCGTGCGCACTGGTTGAAACAGAACTCATGAAATTGATGGTAAGTGCGCACGAACAGTGGCGCACGACCGGTGGTCGTGCGCACTATCGTAGATGGTCGTGCGCACTGCACCAAACAGAACTCATGAAAAAAAGTGTTAAGTGCACACGATCAGTGGCGCACGACCAGTGGTCGTGCGCAATTGAACCAGTGATCGTGCGCAGTGTTCCTGTGCAGAATTGCACCGGAAGCACCTGCACGACTCCTATTCTAGCGTACAACCACGAATCCAGCTACTGAAAGTGGCACCTAACAGTGCATGAAAACTACTAATGAAGATAAACATGAAAACACACCAAAATGGGCCTAGAAGTGCACATAGCAAGGAATAACAAATATCAGCTAAAACAAGGCTAAAGTGCAGTGGAATGACTAGATAAATGGCCCAGATGAGTCCATAAAAGTGTATATGATCAGGACTCATCACACCCCCAAACTTACCTGTTTGCGCGTCCCGAGCAAACAAATTCTAAGCAAACGGGGAAAGAAAAGTAGATGGCTTAAAACTACAATATAGAGTACTATGCGAAGTCGCATGCTCATGTGCATAAGAAAAATAGTAGAGAAGATTTCTGATTATATAAACAGTCTATATATTTCTAAAAGAGTAAAATCATATTACAACTACTCAAAATGGTGAAAAGCAGTGAATCGTTCGGTCATGCATACGGAGAAAGTAAACTAAACGCTGAGATGAGCATTGCTCAAGATTGGGATGCCGGACAAACTCCACCGAAATCCATCGGTGTCGGTGACCATAGGCTTGCCCGGTCACATTCTCTCCACGGCACTGGTTTGACTCAAATGCGTGAATCAATAGGACTTTAGGTTTTAAATGAGGCTTGGGTTTAGGTGAGGAAAAACAAAGATAAAAACGACGGCTAAAGCACTAAACCCAAATGAGCTAATGCAGGAAACAATCCTCATTCACCACACAAACATGCGGGTACACAACACCCCCAGACTTGGACTTAACAGCATGCGTGCGTGCACCGCCTACTCCCAAACATAAATTTATACATAAAGATTTTCAATTAAACACTCCTTCTCTTTCCTTTCTTTTTAACTTCTTTTCTTTTTCTCATTTTTTTTCTTTTCTTATCATTTTCAGCAAATAAACAAAAGGACACATCCACATCTTCACAAACATATTACCACATCAACAACCCAACTCATGAAAATAATAAACAGCTAAAGCTCAAATTTTGGGTGTGCGACTAGGATTGGCTTTTGGGCTTTTGTGAAATAAAAGTGGGGCTGAATCAAAGAACGGGTAGGCACAACTGGGCTAGTGAGGATATAGCGGTAGGGATAGGCACAAAGGCTCAACCGGGCCAAAATGATGGCCTATATCACATTCACACAATTGACTAACCGTATACCCATGCTTCAAGAATCGCTTGGGGCAAGTTCTAGCCACCGAGAAAGATTCTCCTTTCTCCCGACTCAAGCAATACGAATCTAGCGATCGTTTACACACATCCCTATGCTACCGTTTGATTCACACCGGATTCACCATTTGAGTAGAGTAAACAACATTTACACTAATAGAGAAAAATATAAAACCATAGTATAAAAAGAGATCTATCCTACACAAATTCCTATGCAACCGAGCACTCGACTAGGAGCACTACGGGAGTCAACATTTTACTCTGCTACATAGTCCTAAGCCATCACCTAGACTTTCCCAAATAAGCAGAAGAATTAAATTCACAACAGAGCAAGCAAACAGATGAGTACGCGCTCAAGTGGGTGCTGTGGTGTGCAAAGAAAATAAACAAAACATGTTAAATGAAATCTTCTAGCATGCAGTGCAATAGTGCACGTGAGCGGGTAAACAAAACTACTCTCCCCCAGACTTAAACTAAACAATCCACAAAATATATGACATGAAAATCAGAAAAGGCTAGGGAAAGAGAGTACCCAGTGCTCAGAAATGAGCACACCAGAAGATTGGCGTGTAAGCTAAGACAAAACTGCAGCATCCGCCATCCAGAAAAAAGATACCTGCAGGGGTCAGCTCCGCAAAAACAAAAGAAAAATGACAAACTAAAATAAACTACAGCTAACTAAACATGATTAGAAGAAATAAAAATGCAGAAAAGAAAGATAACTACTGGCGTTATTGTCATCCCAGCACGACTTATTCTAAATTAAAACAGTTCTAGCTAATGGGCCTATGAAAAAGAAAATGCACAGGTAACTGTTCTAATATGCGCATCGGTAGCGGGTACCGATACGGAGACAGAGCAGTCACTCCTCTACCTAAATATAGATACCTGCTCCTCACAGGTAGAGGGTAGAGAATGTAAGAAAAGGAGGGGGCCTGGTCCTCACTCATTTCACAAAACACATCCTTGCCTAGCAAGGTATCGTCACCAGGGAGGCAGCAGGAGGAAAAGGCAATGAGTGGAGCTTCCTCAACGGAGGGGGAATAAACCTCCTCACATATGAGGATACACTCATCATTGACTTGAGCATCATGCTCCAAGTCCTCCTGATGTACCTGTAAAGACTCAACCTGCACAGGCTCAGATGAAGAAGGGGGGTCAGGAAATAAAAGAGAAGAATGACATAAAGAATCAAAAATCGGGGGAGTGGTCCCGGTCTCACTCCCAGCAGGATCCAAGGATAGATCACTATCATCATCGTAAATATCATAGCAAGGGGAACTTGAGAACTCAGGAGCCTCAATGGTGATTTGGACCTCCTCGTCCCATGAAGAAGTGCAAACCTCCTCATCAGAGAGAGTATCCTCCTCATCCCACCGAGGTGCATCATCGTGTTCAAAGTATTCATTCTCCCCCTCAGGTAAAATGACATCCTCATCCCACTTTGGAGCACCCTCCGAGTCAGAAGCATCACCCAGCTCCTTTACTTCGATAGGATCATAAAGAATATGTGTAGAAAAATCTTGCAAAGAAACTGGAGGGACAAAAAGATTCGGTTCCTCCGCAAAAAGATCTGCTAAAGCCTCCCCGATGGAAAGAATACTTTCCTCATCATACTCAGGTACATCTAGGAGCTCCCATTCCTCTCCTTGTTGGCTAACAGATGAGTGATCATCATCACCGAGAGTGAAGCCATAAACAGGGAGTGAGGAGTCCGTGCACGAGACAAGCTCAGGGGTAGAGGGCACAATTGCCTCCATGGGTAAAGAATGAGCGATAGGGACAATGTTGCCCTGAGTGGAGGAGTGGCGATCAGGCTTGAAAAGACTAGGACAGTCCTTCAATTCATGACCCTCTCCTCGACACAACAAGCAAACAATGTTCCTACACTACCTAGCATTCAACTCATTCATTTGGTCTATATAATAAACCATCTTATCATTAAAGCCAGGTGAAATATCCCATGACGACATATTTGACAATTAAAGCAGATATAACGAGACTGAAATTCTTTGCAAGAAAATTTACACAAACTAATAAAACTTCTTGGATTAGACTTGCCTAAAACTTTAAAATAAGAGGGAAAGAAATAAAAACAAGCAGTAAATAAGTAAAAAGCAAACAAAAATTAAAAAGGCGGCTATACACACTGGAAGAACTACTATCTCTCGGCTCTCCCTCTCAAGAAAACTCACACGACTGTGTTCCCCGGCAACGGCGCCAAAAACTTGATGCGATGATTCGACAAGTGCACCGGTCGCGCAAGTAATAATAATGGGGAAAATCCCTGAGTGTCGGTCTCTTGAGGAACACAGTAAGGTGGAGTTAGGTTTCGAGGAAGGACTTGAGATTGAAGTACTTAAATCGGATCGAATGCAGGGGAGTTATGTTGGCTTTTAGAAAATAAAATAAAAGCTATCAACTACTCCTATGCAATGCCGCTGTGCAATGCTTCGCTTGGCGGGATGGAGACTAGGCAGGCCTTGAGCGCGCTGCGTCGAAAGGGCGGATGGGCGAGTAGGCAAGCGGAGTCGAACAGTGCAGGCCTTGAGCGCACTGCTTCGTTAGGCGGGATGGAATACGGTCCGCGATGCCACGCTTCGGTAGGCGGATGGACGAGTAGGCTAGCGGAGTGAGGGTCGCAAGCACCTCTTCGACAAGCACGCCACTAGCAATTGCTAGTGCGACATACAAACGTGACGGCGGGATGGAGGATGGAATGGGGCGCACCTCAAGCACACAAATAAACAAAAAGGGTATTTCACATAGACATGAAATAACTTTAAATAGCAAGGTTTATAGTGTTCTTCATCAAAATACAAAAGATCTAACTATTACAACAATCAATAAGAAGAGAACAAGGAAAGAAATCGACCGAATCCGAAGGCTCGTTGGAGATTCACGGTTGGAATTGCCGGGTTGTCAATCCGCGTCCAAGCTCGGTCTGCAACTACGTCCGGGGTAGAGAGAGCTGTCACGACTCTCCAATGGACCCGTCTTCTTCGTGTCACGATCCGATAGAGTTTGCAAACTTCCTCTTTCTTGATGGTAATGGCGGCTAAGTCTTCCTTTGGAGCTCTTGGATGAAGGAGGAGGCCGAGAGGAAACTCCGGCTCAAGATTGGCGTGAAGAGCAAGCCCGGAGCACCTCCATATGGTGGGCGATGGTGGAGGGGCGAATCTGGGCGGAACCGGGCGGAAAACGGCGGCTGAAATTCGGGATCTGACCTAAAATCGCGAGCAGGTCATTTTATAGGCGCTGGAATAAACAGTGCGCACGGTCATTGGCGCACGACCAGTGGTCGTGCGCACTAGAATCCCGTGATCGTGCGCTCTGCCTGGACGGAGCCTGCAAAGACAGAAATTATAAAATAACATGTTCGCACGACCACTAGCGCACGACCGGTGGTCATGCGCACTATCGTAGGTGGTCGTGCGCACTGGTTGAAACAGAACTCATGAAATTGATGGTAAGTGCGCACGAACAGTGGCGCACGACCGGTGGTCGTGCGCACTACCGTAGATGGTCCTGCGCACTGTACCAAACAGAACTCATGAAAAAAAGTGTTAAGTGCACACGATCAGTGGCGCACGACCAGTGGTCGTGCACAATAGAACCAGTGATCGTGCGCAGTGTTCCTGTGCAGAATTGCACCAGAAGCACCTGCACGACTCCTATTCTAGCGTACAACCACGAATCCAGCTACTGAAAGTGGCACCTAACAGTGCATGAAAACTACTAATGAAGATAAACATGAAAACACACCAAAATGGGCCTAGAAGTGCACATAGCAAGGAATAACAAATATCAGCTAAAACAAGGCTAAAGTGCAGTGGAATCACTAGATAAATGGCCCAGATGAGTCCATAAAAGTGTATATGATCAGGACTCATCACGCAATTATCGTGTAAGTGCTTGATGTATATGTTTAGAAGTTTGATTGTTAGTTTAGGATTGTGTGGCTGAACAGGATGTGACCCGTGTGGTGTTGCTAGTAGAGTGCTCACGCAGCTTAAAAATTCACGTAGAATAGATTAAATTACAAAGTTATAGTTTTATTTACTTCATTTGTGTAATTACTTAATACTCGACTCAAACGGTGAATTTGGTGAATCTAGCGGTAGCCCTTGGTCGAGTGTAGAAGAGCTGTTAGCCTCGTGTTGTTTGAGTTGGAAGGAGAGGAGACCTCGCTCCGTGGTTAAGAACTTGCCCCAAGCTATTTTCAAAATGAGTGCGTTGAATGATCTTGTTGGGAGCATGACGTAGGCCATCATTTGGTCCGGTTGAGCTTTGATTTCCCAACCTAACGTCATCCTTTGCTAGCCCCATTGAACCTTACCCTTCCTATTTGTTAAACTCCAATAATCGTTCACCAAGGCCCCATATCCTAACCTAAAACGCACTAGAGTCAAGCTTTGAAACTTATACATATTGATGATGATTGTGCGAAGCGAAGAACAAATATGTGGTTGTGTGATGTGGTGTGTGCGCGCAGAAAAATGATGATGAGATTGAAAAAAAAAATTGATTGATCCTAAATTATGTCTCTATGGATCTAAAAAAGGAGTAAAAGATCTCTAAAAAGAATCGACCCACAAGTGTGGTAGTCTCGCGCACACCATAGTGCTTAAATGAAGTCTGGGGGAGTGTGCTTCAAGGTGAAGATGTTAAGGTTGAGTTTTGTTTTATTTTCCAGAGGTTGAGTGCGTTTAGCCTACGTTCTTCTACTTCATTACCGTACCTTAACCCAAGCCCAAGTCTAACCTAAAAGTCCTACTGATTCTTGATGAGATCGTCTCATGCAGTGGAGAAGGTGTGAAAGGGCAAGCATATGACCATCGACCTTGATGGATTTCTTGGAGAGCTCTTTCTTGAGATCCAATTTGAACAACGCTCACCTCAGCAGCTTACGCTATTTTCCCTAGGGCGTGACTGTACGATTCACCAATAATTTACCTTAGAGTAGTGGTATTTTGTATTTTACACTTGTAGAAGTTCTTAAAATATACTCTTTGTTTTAAAATCTTTTCTACTTTATTTTCACGCTCGTTAGTCTTTACTTCCCATCGTGTTTCGCCTGCACAGTTGCTTCCTTAACGTTCATTTTTCTACCAAAGGATCGAGTGTTTGCCCGAGACGTGCAAACGAGTAAGTCTGGGGGTGTGATGAGTCTCCATTATATACATGTTTTAGGACTCATTTAGGCTTATTATCATTCATAGGTACTGCATATTAGGTGGATTATCGCTCATATTAGATTAGTAGTTCATTTGCGTAGATAGTACCTTCCAAAGCCTAATTCTGTGTGTTATCTTGGATGTTCCCCTTTTATTCTTTTTGGTGCATATTTTATATCGCTGGGGAGCTTTGTTTTTATGCCCCAGCGGGTATGTTTGAGTTTTCATGCAGTTTCATGGGTCGTGTGACGTTCGGAGTTTGTTTAGGAGCAGTTTATGCCTGAAATGCCACTGATCGTGCGTTTCCTTCACGCACGATCAGTTGATCATGCGCCTCTGGTCGTGCGCATTCATCTACTGCCAAAAAACAGCTTCTGAGTTTGGTCGTGCGTTTGCTACGCACGATCGTGCGCACGGTCGTGCGATTTATTATTTTCTGTAGTTTTGCCTTGCAGGTTTCCGGCTACAGCGCGCACGACCACTAGCGGCCCAGTGCGCACGACCCCTGGTCGTGCGCCACTGGTCGTGTGCACTGTTTATTCCAGCGCTTATTTAAAGACCTGTTCCGCAATTTTTAGGTTATTCGGATAGTTTCGGCGTGAATTCTTCCGCAAGCCTCCGCCGTTTTCCTCCTCCAAGCTCCATCCATCCATCCCCTTCCTTGGGAAAGCTTCATCCATCGATCCTAAGCTCCATCAAGGGTTCGGCAAGCATTCCCCGCCATCTATAGCAAGCATTTCAAGGTGTGCCATCTCCATTGAGCTAGGTGGAAGAGACCCAGCTCTGAGAAGAAGACGGATGATGTTTAGAGGTAGTGACAACCTCTGAACTCCGGAAGCAACCAAGGACTGAGCTCGGAGGAGGCGTGACGACCCCCCATTCCGACCAAGATCTACGGCGAGACTTCTCATCTCGTGGTTTCCTCTACCCTCTTTCTCGCTTTGGAAATGTACTTTTAATTGTTGTAATGAACTTGACTAATCTCTATTTGTATATGAATAGAAGCTTTTTCTTGTTTCATTATTTATTTGATGCTTTGTTGTGATGCGCTCTGCCTCCACTCCACTTCCACACACACGTTCTAGCTAGCTCACCCTAGCAAAAGCTAGAGGTGAGAGTTAAGAGGTGCTTTCGACCCTCATCAAAACCCCGCACTATAGCCATTTCACCCACATACCGATGCACGACATCGCGGCCGTCGCACTCACCCCCACTTTGCGAAGAGGTGTGTGCGACCCTCAATCGTCAAAGTTACTTTCTGTCCACGCGCCTTCCGAAGCACGGCATCGCGGTCGTTGCATCCATCCCACCTTGCGAAGCAGAGTTTTGACCCGCATCTCTTATCTCTGCAATAGTCTAGATCACCCATCAGAAAGCCCTTGTTTTTTTACTTTCTTTCATTCGTCATAACAATCACCTCACTCTATTTTCTTATCACCACATCCTGCATTCCTTGAGAGATCGATACTTGGGGATAACTTCCCATTTTTATTACTTGAGAGACTGGTGCACTGCCGTCATATCGCATTTCGTGCCTGCTAATTAGCAGTGCCGAAATTGCGCATCACCTCTTTGCACGACCGAATGATATTCAATGATTCCCACACCGGCGGTCCCCCCTAACACGCATATTTAGGTGTTTCCTGGAGACTCTCTGAGTGTCCCGCGAGCCAGGGGTCGCTTCAAAATATTTTGTTTCCACCGTGTCCAGTCGCCTCGCTATAACAACCGGACTTAGATATTTTCCTTTTGAAATCATTTTTTTACCTTTGCTCGAGCGAGCCCTGGGGCTTGCCTAGCCTAGGTCTCGCCTTGAGAGATTCTCTAAGTCAGGACTAGCATAAGCCCTCTCCTTGCCATCCTATCTACGCTCGCCTAGCCTAGGTATCGCCTTGAGAGATTCTGCGAGTCAGGACTAGCAAAAGTCATCTCCTTGCCATCCTCTCCGCGAGATCGACCTGGCCCACTGGCTAGTGAGAGCTCGGAAGCGGGATCGTCCGGGTCATTCCAGCATAAACACCTTGAGGACCCCTGCTTAGAAAAAACCTTCGAACCAACATATAATGAGTCAAATATGTAACTAATCATTATAAAGCATCTAAGGGTAGAAATGTTTTAGGTCATCCCCGCTCCGAGCTCGGCCGAGTGGTACCCCTTCAACATCCCGGAGGTGGTACCCTCCCAACTTGAGCACTTCGTCTACAATTTACGGCCCTTCCCAGTTGGGCTCGTTCTACCCTACCGAAGTGCCCCTTCCAACCGCATCAACCTTCTTTAAGAACAGGTCTCCTTTCTCGAATTGCTTCACCGGATGTGTTTGTCAAAGTATCGAGCCATCAACCGCTTGACTTCCTCCTGCCGAACGGTGGCTAAGTCCAGGAGCTCTTCCACCAGGTCCAAAGATATCCTTTGTTCTCCATCATTCTCCACTAACCATTCTTCATCCCCTTCGCCCGCAGTGACCACCCTGTGAGATTTCACCTCGAACTCTATTGGAAGGATGGCCTCGGACCCGTGAGAGAGCTTGAACAGAGTCTCTCCCGTGGCCGTGTTCGGGGTGGTTCTCAGGGCCCAGAGGACTGAGGGTAACTGCTCTACCCAGTTGCCCCTGAGGTTCTCCACCTTCTTCTTCAGCAAATTCACAATTATCTTATTTGCCGCCTCCACTTGTCCGTTGCTCCTCGGGTGGTGGACCGACGCAAACCAAAGATCTATGCCGAGCTGGGTACAGAAGCCGACGAACTCATTGCTGGCGAACTGCGGCCCATTATCTCTAACTATGTCCAGTGGGAGCCCATGTCTGCACATTATCTCACCCCATATAAAATTTCTAACAACTTGTGATGTTACCTTGGCCAACGCCTTCACCTCCAGCCACTTGGAGAAATAATCAATCATCACTAGTAAGAACTTTCTTTGGCCACTCGCTTGGGGGAAAGGACCCACCAGGTCCAAACCCCATATTACAAAGGGTCAGGGAGCCATGATGGTTCGGATTCTTTAGGCTGGTAGGAGATAGAGAGGGGCGAACAGCTGATACTTTGAGCATTTCCTTGTGAATTCTGCTGCATCCTTGCTGAGGGTAGGCAAAAAATAGCCCTGCCTCAGCACTCTCCCCTCCAAGGTTCGGCTCCCAGAGTGACTGTCACACTCTCCTGAGTGGATCTCCTCCAAGACCCTCGGGACCTCCTCCTCTACCACACAATGGGCTAGGAGCCCTGAGAGTGTTTTCTGGTATAACCCTCCTACATGCAAAGAGCAGTATGCGGACTTATACCTAAACTGTCACTTGTCCACATCCCCTCAGGAAACTTCCCCGATGTCAGGAAGGTGATATAGGGGTCCATCCACGATGCTCGCTGGTCTACATCCATTAGTTCTGTTAAAATTTTTGATTTGAATCGTTTAGGAGTAAGCAGGAGTTGTATCAACTGAGTTAAAGCCAAACAACCATAATACCACACAGCAACACAAGAAACTTTATTGAAACACAATCTTCATTTACATTGCGAGGCATACATGGCGAGACATGGTTCATCAAAATCACGGAGACGAGAAGAACAAAACACACCAAAACAAATATGGCGGCTAGACAAGCTGAGACCGCACAGACCGCTCGACTCCAGAAGTCTCCCGGCTTGACCTGAGATCGCACGAATAGAAACCGGACAGACTGCCAGCACTGTAAGACCGCACCTCAGACCACGCGGACTGGAGCTTATTGGAACGAAGAACTAAATCTGTCGCCAGACCGCAACTCAGATCGCCTAACCGCTGAAGGTCGCCTGATCGTTGAGCTCGCTGCGAACAGCACAAGAACGAACATAAACCAGTTCGCAGACAGACCGCTGCCGAACTGTTTATTCAAGCCACTAGGAATCACCAAGGAAGAAGACCGCAACCTGCTGATCGCAAACCTGCGAACAAAACAAACAGTCAGCTCGCTTCCGAGACCGCCCGACCTCAAGGTGAGACCGCACGAATTAACCCAGGCCCAGTTCTTACAGTTCTCATTAGGAATGACGGGCCCTGCACCTCTATTTATAGGCGGGTAGATGGATGTCGTCACCGCACAGGAGAGATACAAACACCACCCGTCAGATCGCCAGCGGTCTCATAAGGCAGACCGCGAGATCAGACCTCTTGGACGATCACCCGACCAAGACGCAGATCAGCAGACAAAATTGCGCACTTGTCGCGCAAACACGAGACCGCGCACAAGTCGCGCGGTCACATAGGTACTCCTTCCTTAGACCACCAGTAGCAAAGCCAGAACCATCTGGCCGACTTCAGACAAGTCGCCAGATCGCCAAGACAGACCGCTCGGATAGACTGTCATATAAGAACAACCCGCCCGGTCTTCCAACAAGAAAGACAGGCCAACCAACAGATCAACTCGGGAACAGACCGCAGCTACAAAGAACAAACCGGCAGAACAAGCAGTCCGCCAGAACAGACCGGCAGAGCCTGTTGGATCTTGTGGCGCACTTAGAGGGGGGTGAATAAGGGAATTAAACCTTTGATAATTTTTATAAAAATGAAACAATATATGAATATAGAGACAAATAATTGAATTTAAAAACAAGATTTTATTTCATCAAAGATAATGAGCAGAAATGATTCCAATAAAGCTTGGAATCAAAGGCTTACAATTAATAAAATCTCTTGTCTCTTTTCACCGGTCCTTCTCCTAAGGACCGGTTGGCTATAGACTATATCTCCCAGATATAGACACTAGCCTCCCCCTAAATAAAATCTTGATATAGACGCAGCACACACGGCGGCGATTTTCTCCCAAGCCACACAAGGACTTGACGCCGCACACAAGACAATGATTTACCCTAGACCACACAAGGATCTAACACCACACACAAGGTGATGATTTCCCCTAAGCCTCACACGGACTTAGACGTCGCACGCAAGACGACGATTTCTACAACGATTACAAATGAATGTGAATATAAATGAAATACAAAATAAAAACCCCCTTTAGAATTTCTGGACCAAAGCAGCGAAGAATCCTAGAGAAAGTCTCCCTGGAACGCGTGTACAATCTTCGGCTTCGCTCTCTCTTTTCTTCTTCAAGGATGGGGATTTTCGTTCTCTGGAGCTCTCTAGATGATAACACTCAGGAAGAAGGCTTGAATGTCTGTAGAAAAAGAAATCCACGAAGTTCTGAACCCTTTTAATAAAAAAGAGCTGTCGCCGTCCGTTAGCTAGGTATCGCCAGAATCCGATATCTCCAGAGGCTGCCACGTGGCCCACTAATTCGAAGTTTCTGCGCGAAGTGGAGGCCGTGGTTGAGACGTGGGCTGTCGGATATCCGATATCACTATCGGAAATCCGTTAGCTTGCGTAACTACTGCACGTCGTAGAGTTGCTGGAAGATCGTGGGCTGTCGGATATCCGATATCACTATCGGAAGTCCGTTAGCTTGCATAACTGCTGCACGTCGTAGAGTTGTGGGAAGATCGTGGGCTGTCGGATATCCGATATCACTATCGGAAATCCGTAAGCTCTAAGCCATCGAGTAGAGATCGGAAAACAGAAGAAATTGTGCGCTGTCGGAAATCCGATAGCTCCAATTTCTGGAAAATCATTATTTTGCTCCAATTGAAAACATGTTATTCTTCCACCTGTTATTTGCACACCATTAATCAAAAATAGGATCAAATACATTCGGGATTTGTTATTCTCAAACCAAACGAGTGCGGAACGCATGCTCCAACAGAGCCAGACTGGCAGAATACAAGAACAGACCGCGCGGTCTCGACGGTCTCCCAAAAAACAGACTGCCTAGTCTCCACCACTTCACTTCAAAAAATTCAACACTCCCCCTTGAAGTGGGAAGTGGAGACTAGCCCGAGTAAACTCCGCAATCGTGTAAACGGTCCCTTCGCCAGCGGCTTTGTGAAGATGTCTGCGACATTGTCTGCACTCCGAACATGCTCGACCAAAAGAGATCCTCCCAACACCTTTTCACGAATGAAATGGTGCTCAATCTCAATATGCTTGGTCCTCGCGTGACAGACTGGATTATTAACCAGCTTGAGAGCACTCTCATTGTCCTCACATAGCATAGTGGGACCTCGAACCTCTTCATGAACGTCCTCCACCAACCTCCTGAGCCAAACGGCTTCTTGAGCTTCCAAGGCCGAAGCCTTGTACTCCGCTTCTGTGGTAGATACGGACACTGAGTCCTGCTTTTTGCTGCACCAAGAGATAGCTGTGGGGCCCGTCATAAAGACATAACCAGACGTTGATCTCCGATCATCCACGTCTCCCCCGTAGTCAGCATCCATGTATCCATGCAACTCCAAGCTTCACCCTCTCCTAAATAGGAGACCTAAATCACAGGTCGACTTCACATATTTCAGAATCCCTTTTGCCGCCAGAATATGAGGCTTTCGTGGCTCTGCCATGTACCGACTCACTTTGCCAACTGCATAAGCAATATCAGGCCTCGTGATGGTTAAGTAAATTAGGCTCCCAACCAGAGCTAGGAACACCAACGGATCAGATAGAACTCTTCCCACATCCTTCCGAAGTTTATGATGCTGTTCCAGAGGTATAGAGCTCCTCTTCCCTTCTTCCATGCCAAATCGTTGAACGATCCGCTCCGCATATCCTTCCTGAGAAACGAGCACTCCGCTCTCCTGCCTCTGGACCTCGAGTCCAAGGAAATGGTGAAGCTCCCCCAGATCCTTCATCTCGAACCTGATAGCAAGCTCAGCTATCAGCCTTGCTACTGCCTCCTTCGAGTTCCCGGTGACAATCGTGTCATCCTCATACAGCAGCACAATAACCCAAAGCGCCCCCTCCTTCTTGACAAACAAGCTAGAATCAGAGTCTGAAGCAAAGAACCTGCAGAATAAGAGATACTCCGCGATCTTTCCATACCACGCCCGAGGCGCTTGCTTCAACCCATATAAGGCCTTCTTCAGTTTGCAGACGTAGTCCGGACGATCTTCTGAGATGAAGCCCGGCGGCTAGATCATGAAGATATCCTTGTCAATCCCTCCGTATAATAAAGCATTCTTAACATCAAGCTGCCAAATCTCCCATCCATAAGATGTCGCCAAGGCAATAACAAATCTGACCGAAGTCATATTTGCCACTGGACTAAACGTCTCATCATAATCTTCACCATACTGCTGTGAGAACCCGCGAGCTACAAGGCGAGCCTTTTATCGCTCGATCGTGCCGTCAGCTTTCTTCTTGAGATTGTAAACCCATTTGCATGTTACAGGGGTAATGCCCTTAGGTCTGGACACTAGAGACCAAGTCTCATTCTTCCTGAGAGCACCCATCTCTTCTTGCATAGCAATATCCCACTGCTTCACGCCTTTAGCTTTCTCAAAGCTCGACGGCTCCCTTTCATCCAAGGGACCAGCGAAGAAGCATGAGACGAAGCTCACCATGCTTCCTCCTGTATATCGATCTGGTGGCTTGATAGTCCTCTTCGACCTCCTAAGAGGTTGCACCTGACTAACCACCTCCTCTGCTACATCTTCTGTGCAAGCTTCTCTTCCAGATGAACTTGGAGCATCGCTCCCCTGCTTCCAGAACCTGAAGCCTCCATCTCAGAGCTTGAAACAGCTGGAGCTCCTGGTGAAACAGGCAACTCTACTTGAAGACTTCCCGCAGGTTTTCCTGCTTCATCAACCCTGCTCTCCGGTAGTTCAACTCCTGAACTTCCCTTGTAAGAAGTCACTTCATCGAACACCACATCCCGAGATACCACTGATCTCCGTGTCTCAGGATCCATGCACCTCCATCCTTTCTTCCGCTCATCATACCCGACAAAGACTAGCTTCCTTGCTTTCGCATCTAGCTTTGTCCGAAGAGCATCAGGAATATGCACATAACAGGTTGACCCGAACACCCGAAGGTGAGCACCACTTGGTTTCTCCTTGAACATCAGTTCGTGAGGGATCTTCATGTTAATAGGACTTAGAGGCATCCTGTTGATGACGTAAGCCGCATAAGACATTCCCTCCGCCCAAAAACACTTTGGGATACTCTTGGCATGAAGCCAGCATTTGCAGGTTTCCGTCAGATGACGGATCTTCCTCTCCGCAATGCCATTTTGCTGTGGAGTATGGGAACAAGTGAGCTCTCTTCGAACGTCGTGTTTCCTGCAAAAACTTGAGAACTCACCAGAGGTGAACTCCCCACCATTGTCAGTTCTCAATTTCTTCACCCGCGGGCCTAACCGACCTTCCACCAGCTCCTTGAACTCCACAAACTTCGCAAAGGCTTCCAACTTCTCGTTCAGAAAATACACCCAGACATATCTGGTGTAATCGTCAATCAACACCAACATATATTTGTTGCCTCCAAGGCTTGGGGTGGCAGTCGGTCCCATCAAATCTCCGTGGATACACTCCAACGGCGCTTTGCATCTAGTTTGCGATTTATCAAATGGAAGTCGATGAGACTTACCAAACTGACATCCAGCACAAACATGACCGTCTCCATAAGAGGACAAGCTAGGCAAGCCCTTGACAAGGCCCCTAACCGCCATAGCCTTCAATTTGTCCATGCCAACATGCCCCAACCTTTCATGCCAGATAGCCACGCTATCGTTGGTCTTCATCTTATCAACATAGGTACTTGTCGATAACACGAACAAGTCCTTCAACCTCTTTCCAACATGGATAACATCTTCCTTTATCTCCGGTTGAGTTTTAAGAAACTTCACTTCTGTTGGGCCAAACAGAACGTGATAACCGGCATCGATCGCATTGGTCACAGAGAAGAGATTTTTCTTCATACCAGGCACGTGATAAACACTCCTCAGAGTGAGTGGACCCTTATCACTGCTCAGGGAGACAACACCTTCTTGTTCGACAGCATGAACAGAATTATCAGCCGTAATGATAACATCGTTACCTGAGTAAGGCGCCAAAGAAGAGAACTTTGATTCATCCCCGGTGAGATGATGTCAACACCCTGAATCAACAATCCAATCCTCTTCGAAGTTGATGGCAGCCAAGGCCTTAATGGGCATCGCCGTCATATTAGCCGCAAAGGCTCCTCCCCATCCAGCTTCATCAGACTTTGGCTTCTCCTTCTCTGCTACATGTCCCGACTGAGGATTAACCCGGCAATCTTTCTTGAAGTGGCCGGTCTTATTGCACCTGAAGCACCTTGGTCCATCTCCCTTCTTCTTCCCATCAGACTTAGGAGCATAACTCCTATCCTACTGACCTGAAGTAGAGGGTCCATCATAACCAGGCTTCTTCTTCTCCCACTTCTTTATCTTCTTCCCAGAGAACAACATATCACTATCTCCCCCAGAGATAGAATTCTCCGCCATCTGTCTTGCCAAATTTTCTTGCGAAGCAAGTAAGTTCTCCAGCTCCAACAGAGATGGTTGATTTGCCCAACCTTGAACTGAGGTCACAAAGGCAAGATATGCCTCTTCAGTTTTGCCTCCGAGATGGGCTCATCATGGTCCAATGCAGAAATCTCTGCTGTGAGGTTCTTCATATTGAGAAAGAAGGTAGAAATAGAAAGATCACCTTGAGAGGCCTTCGCCAACTCATTTTCAAGAAACTGTAGCCGCGCTACATTCTTCTTATTGAACAGCCCGTCCAAAGACGTCCAAATCTCAGCAGCAGATTTACACCCGATGATGTGATCAAACAGCTCCGGTGAGATAGCCCTCTTAAGAGTGAACTCTGCCATAGCATTCGTCCTCCTCCAAAGTCTCACCTCTGCCATATTATCTCCTGCTAAAAACACCTCTTGTGTGTCTTCTCCTCCAACTATTTCCCAAAGATCCTCGCCAAGTAAATAGCTCTCCATACATGACCTCCATTTCTTATAGTTAGTCGATGTAAGGAGTTCAATACCAACCCCTCTTGCGAATCCGTCTCCCATGGCAATCTAAGTGGTCTCTTCTTCACAAAGACGATGGCAACTCAAGTTGATCACTGCTTATCCACTACAACAACCTCCCTCTGATACCATGTTAAAATTTTTGATTTGAATCGTTTAGGAGTATGCAGGAGTTGTATCAACTGAGTTAAAGCTGAACAACCACAATACCACACAGCAACACAAGAAACTTTATTGAAACACAATCTTCATTTACATTGCAAGGCATACATGGCGAGACATGGTTCATCAGAATCACGGAGATGAGAAAAACAAAACACACCAAAACAAATCTGGCGGCTAGACAAGCTGAGACCGCACAGACCGCTCGACTCCAGAAGTCGTCCGGCTTGACCTGAGATCGCACGAACAGAAACCGGACAGACTGCCAGCACTGCAAGACCGCACCTCAGACCGCATGGACTAGAGCTTATTGGAATGAAGAACTAAAGCTGTCGACAGACCGCAACTCAGATCGCCTAACCACTGAAGGTCGCCTGATCGCTGAGCTCGCTGCGAACATCACAAGAACGAACATAAACCAGTTCGCAGACAGACCGCTGCGGAACTGTTTATTCAAGCCGCTGGGAATCACCAAGGAAGAAGACCACAACCTGCTGATCGCAAACCTGCGAACACAACAAATAGTCAGCTCGCTTCCGAGACTGCCCGACATCAAGGTGAGACCGCACGAATTAACCCAGGCTCAATTCTAACAGTTCTCGTTAGGAATGACGGGCCCTGCACCTCTATTTATAGGCGGGTAGACGGATGTCATCACCGCATAGGAGATATACAAACACCACCCGTCAGATCTCCAGCGGTCTCATAAGGCAGACCACGCGATCAGACCTCTTGGACGACCACCCGACCAAGACGCAGATCAGCAGACAAAATCGCGCACAGGTCGTGTGAACACAAGACCGCGCACAAGTCGCGCGGTCACATAGGTACTCCTTCCTTAGACAACCAGTAGCAAACCAAGAACCATCTGGCCGACTTCAGACAAGTCGCCAGATCGCCAAGACAGACCGCCCGGATAGACGGTCATATAAGAACAACCCACCCGGTCTTCCAACAAGGAAGACAGGACAACCAGCAGATCAACTCGGGAACAGACCGTAGCTACAAAGAACAAACTGGCAGAACCAGCAGTCCGCCAGAATAGATCGGCATAGCCAGACTAGCAGAATACAAGAACAGACTACACGGTCTCGGCGGTCTCCCAAAAAATAGACCGCCCAGTCTCCACCACTTCACTTCAAAAAATTCAACAAGTTCCCCCTCCTCGATGGACGGTCGGAAGTGGTCCGACACCGTGCCCCTGTACTGGGACCGAACTTGGCCAAGAGGTCCGCCGCGACACTCTCCTCCCTCTGCACATGACGGATCGAGAAGGTCCGGAACTGTCCTATGAGCTCTTCGACCTTTTCCAAGTACCGCTGAAGAGTCGACTCCTTCACCTCGAACTCCCCCTGACATGGCAAGCCACCACCATGGAGTCCGTTAAAACCTCCACATCTTGCACTCCCAACTCCTGGGCCAGGTGAAGGCCTGCTATCACGGCTTCTTACTCAGCCTGGTTGTTGGTGATGGGGAAATGAATATTGATCGCCTGCTCGATCCTTGTCCCTTGGCGGCTTACCAAAACCACCCCTCCCCCAAAGGAATGCTTTCCTAAGGCTCCATCGACCAACATCCTCCAGGCCACCAAGTTGGGTAGCTCGGACTCTTCCACCTCGGTCACATAGTCTGCCAAAAAGTCTGCCACTGATTTGGCCTTTATGGACAATCGGGGCACATACGAGATATCGAATTTACTTAGCTCCACCGACCACTTAGCCAACCTCCCCGCGTGTTCAACTCCTTCCATAATGTTGCGAAGGGGTGATTAGTTAACACCTTGATGGAATGAGCCTGGAAGTAGGGCCTAAGCTTTCGAGCTGACACCACGAGAGTGATGGACAACTTTTCCAAAACAGGGTACCGGAGCTCGGCCTTCCTCAAGACTCGGCTGACATAGTAGATTGGGAGCTGCTTTTTCCCTTCTTCCCGGACCAGCACCAAGCTTACCGCCTCAGGTCCTACCCTCAAGTATAGGGATAGGTCCTCTCATTCTCGTCCCTTGTAGTAGTGGGGCTTGGGTTAATTGTTCCTTCAGCTCTTGAAAGGCCCTCTCGCACTCAGGGGTCCATTTGAACTTTTAGTTCCCCCGCAGCACCTTGAAGAAGGCCGAGCATTTTTCCCCTGCCCTGGAGAGGAACTTGCTTAGCCCTGCCAGCTTCCCTGTGAGACACTGGACCTCTTTTGCACTCCTCAGAGACCCCAGCTCCATGATTGCCCTTACCTTGTCCGGATTAGGCTCCACCCCAGCCGGGGTGAGCAAGTGACCTAGGAACTTCCCTCGGCTGGCCCCAAAGACACACTTCTGGGGGTTGAGCTTCATCTTGAACTTTCTCAAAGTCCCGAAGGTTTCCTCAAGGACGGAGGTGGGACTCGAGTTCTCGACTTTTCACCATGAGGTCATCCACAAAGACCTCCATGTTCCTTCCCTTTTGCCCTCAGAAGACCCGGTCCATCATTCGTTGGTATGTCGCTCCCACGTTCTTTAGCTGGAAGGGCATCATTTTGTAGCAGTAACACCCATCCCCTGTGATGAAGGAGACATCCTTGATGTCGGGAGGGTGCATGTGGATCTGATGGTAACCTGAGAAAGCATCTAGAAAACTCATTAGTGAAAAACCGACGGCTGAGTCAACCAGCACGTCGATTCCAGGCAGGGGATAACAATCCTTGGGGCACGATTTGTTTAATAGTGAAAAGTCAATGCACATCCTCCACCTACCATCACCTTTTTTTACCATCACTACATTAGAGACCCAGCCTGGATAATAGATCTCCGATACAAAGTCGACCTTGAGGAGCTTGCTTACCTATTCCCGGATAGGTGCCTCCAGCTTGTCCGCTATGGACCTCTTCTTCTGGCAGATGGGGCGAGTGCCGGGGTCGAGGTTGAGGCGATGACATGCCACATCCGCATCGATCCCAGGCATCTTCGTGGCACTCCAGGCGAAGATGTCCACGTTCTCTTGGACGCAAGCCAAGTTCTTTCTCTGGTCCTCGGGGCTGAGCTCCCCACTTACCTTCACCCTCTCGATAGCCCCTGCCCTGGTGATGACCTCCAGCTCCACCACCTCGTCCATGGCCTCCATCCTTGATTGCTCCGCCCAGTTATTCTCCTTCCTCTTGCTGCGAGCCAATACTTTGGCTCCTCCTTCTTCCTTCTCCTCCTCCTCGACCTCCATCAGCTCCTTCGCCCCTCCTTCCTGGGCCTGACCTTCTCGTCCTACTCCTCCTTCCTCTCCTACCTCTTACAGCCCTGCCGGCTCTCCCATCTCCCAGTCCCATTCTTTCACTTTTGCCATCCAGGAGATGGTGTTCATGGTAGTCACATAGCATGCCTTGCCACCCTCGGGTCTCCCCTCACTCGGACCTGTACTCCTCCTGCATTTTACTTGAGTCATTGGTGAAAGGTGGAGGGGACGCAGTGGAATGCACTGATGAGTGGTTGTCCGAAGATGGCACTGTAGCTACTGGGGCATCCACTATGACAAAGCGGTAGTTCCTGGACTGTCCCCCCAAAACTATATGGAGTCCCACTCCCCCTTCTACCTCCTTTCTCTCCCCGGAGCATCCAGACAATGGTCCATCCGAGGCCAACACCCTCCTGGCCTCCACCTTCATCTCATCAAATGCCTTCTTGAAGATGACTTTGACCAAACTCCCATTATCCACGAGGATCCAGGAGACGGTGAAGTTCTCGATGGCGGTCTGGATAAGAAGCGTATAGCAGAACGGGTCTTCATTGCCCGACATATCCTTCTAGGTGAACGTGATCTTTTCTGCTAGGGTGGGGCTTGGGATATCGAAGCCATGCTCTGACGATAGATGGTATGAAGGCTTGACTTCCGGGTCGCCTCGATCCCTACCCCCCCCCCCCCCCCCCCCACCCACCCTTGGATCACTCTGATCCCTCCTCGGGTTCCCACATCTACCCGGTCTTCATACCTTTCATCCTCCTCATCTTAAGGTAGGACCTCCTCAATTCTTATCGGCCGCTGCTCCCACTGTGCTGGCGCTCTGGCTCCGCTCACCTCCAAGAACTCGGGGCAAGTGGCCATTGTGTGACCTTCCTTCTGGTGGAAGTCACAATAGGGCAACGTCACCCTCCCTCCCCTCGGCCTCTGCCCCTCTATTCCTCCTCCTTGGAACGTCTCCTCCAGCTCCTATTGCCCTTCCTCTTCCTCACCCGACCGACATTGCCTGGTGAGGCGGGGGAGGAAATGGCCTCGGGCCCTGCCTCCACCCTAGCTGGTAGGGTCTTCCTTGCCCTCCTTGGAAGTTGCCACCTCCATGGTGGAAACCCCTTCCTTGGCCCTGCATCCCCCCTCCTTGCTGCCTCCACCCCAACTCTGGGGCCCTTGCCTCTTCTCTTCTCCTTGCCTCTGGCTGTCTAACCTCCGGCTCGCTGAGCCGTGCCAGCTTCTTCGAGAACTCGGGGTTGGCAGCCTCCCCCTCTATCTCCTCTGTCGCTCTCTCCATTAGTTCCTCAAAGGACAAGGGAGCCCTCCCCTTGAGGTCCATCTTGAAAAACCCCTCCCGCAGCCCCACTATGAAGGCAAGCTGAAGGGTGTACCTGGCACCTCCTGGATGAGGAGGACCTCCTCCTGGAACCGATCCACATAATGAGCTAGCGACTCCCCCTGTCTCTGCTTGATATTGAAGATAGCCTCAGGATCCTTCTTCCTCTTCTTCGAGGTCGAGAAGCACAGCAGTAAGCCGCGACACAGATCCTCGAAAGCATATATTGACCCTGAGGGCAGTTGGTGGAACCAGTCCCTTGCTTTCTCTTTCAGGGTGGTGGCAATGAGTCGGCACTTGAAAGCGTCTGACATATGTCTGATAGAGACCATGTCTTCGAACCATTGCAGGTGCTGAATATGGTCATCCTTGCCGGTATACAACATCATGGCCAGTTTTCTAAAACCCTCGGGGAGTGGTGCTGAGAGCACCAACTCACAGAATGGGCTCCCTCCCTTCACTCCCCTAACCTGCCCCATGAGCTCCCTGGGCAACCCGGCTCCTACCGACCTCGCGCTCGCCGAGGGGCCACTCGCCGGGTCCCCATTGGCGGGGATCCCGCCTGCCTGGGCAGTATTCGCCAGGATCCCGTTCGCACTCGCTGGGTCGGGGAAAAGCTCTCGCCCCACGAGGTCTCGCTCCGGCATCTAGGACATCGCCTCCTTTCCTGGCCTCTTCCCTGGGGTGCTCTCGCCAACTCCAGATGGAGGGACCACCTGGGGCGCAGGGGTTGCGAGGCCCCCAAGTGTCGTGGCCCTGAAAAGCCCCGAGAAGATCCCTCTTGAGGTCTGCCAGCATATCCACCGTTTCTAGCGAGTCAGGTGGTGGTGAGCCGTCATAGCCCTCCTCTCGCTCGTCGTCTTCTGCCATGTCTCTTCCTCTAAACTTTCTTAAACTAGCTGCACTCCTCTCTCACCGCACAAAAAATATTGAAACCAGAACTTAGTCTCTTGTGGAGCTCGGGCTCTCAAAGACGAGGGACAGCTAGAACTTACTGATTCCTCGGGAGGAACAGACCAAAGACTCAGAACTAGACACAGACCTTTGCTCGCAGCAAGGAGGTCCCACCACACACCTAGAAGATCTTAGAGCGCTTCACCTCCCAAGCCAAATCTGAGACGAGGCACCTTAGAGAGCCCGAGAGCTAAGCCAAGACAACCTAAGGAAGAAGAAGCTCAGAGTACTGAGATAGGAATCCTCTCCAAAGGTTCCCTTCAAGATCTATTTATAGTTTTTTACCTGCGGTCTGCTAATAGCGGGATTCCACCTTACACTTTTGCTATACGCAGCCCAAAATGGTCTGCCAACCATTGGCAGCCCCACCAAGGGCTTCCAAGTAAAAACACCCATGGACCCTTACTGGGTGAGCCACCCATAGAAGCTCCCCTCGCGACCTGTAAGAACCTGGCTCGTCCGCGTTCCTATGAACGGCTCGTGATAGCCCAGCTCGCTTGCCTTCCTACGAGCAACCTTTGAGACTCTGGCCCGCCCTCCTTTTTACTCTTCGCTTGTTGATCCCTTAGTCTCTGCTCACTTCCTGGTGAATACCGGGGTTGTACAGTGTTAACCTTTTAATGATCAACCTCCCTCTGATACCAATTACAAGTGCACAGTGTGCCTCTGAGTATTCTCTAGAGCGGGGGTGAATAGAGTTTTAAAACTTTTTCCCTGATTATGCACACACACAATAAAACTACTAAGTATTATGCAATCAGTAATCCCAATAGCAGAATAAAGTAAACACAAATTGGAAGAAATATAATAACAAAAAATTGTAAATATGGACAGCACAAAAAAGCAAACACAGAAGACACAAGATTTTTATAGTGGTTCTCCAAAATTTGGGTTGTCCACTCTTCTACCTCCCTGGTAGGATTGCACTAACTGTGACTGAGTCTTTTGATAAGGAGACTCTCAGAACCACTGAGTCTTTTGATAACGAGACTATTAAAACCGCTAAGTCTTTTAATAAGGAGACTCTTAGAACCATTGAATCCTTTGAAAGAGGGATTAATAAAACTCTTTTACAGTTGGTGAATAAAGAAGAAGGAAGAGAGAAAGAGGAGAATAGAATTCTGCTTTCAGAATTCTACAGAAGCTATTTGTTGCTTCTGTTTATCACTAGATCTGAATATAATGAACCTTTGCTTATGATTGTGATGATTGCAAGAGTTATTGGCTTGATCCTCATTCTCTGAGCACTTCTTATAAACTTGTTGTTGTGTGAAGAAGAAGAAACAGCTATGTTGTTTTTCCTGCGCAGAGAGATAAGTTGTTTTTTGTCTTAGGGTTTGAGGAGGAAGAAGAAGAAAGCCCCTGTTTGACAGATAGAAAATATGCGATCAATCCTTTTGTTTTTTTTCTTCTCCTCTCAGCATACTTATTCTCCATGATTGGAATTTGAATTTCTTTCTTCTTTTGGGCTAGCCTGAAAAGGAATTCCTATTGGACAGTTGATTTCCCTTTCTTATTTTATTCCTGACCCGTCCATCAGATTTGAATACATTCCAAGAATGTTTTTACTATCTCCTGGAATACTCCATTCCATTCTTGGCAATAAATGAGCCGTTGGCGAACTATCTTTGGCATTGTGGACCTTCTGAAAAGGTAATAAAAGGACAGCTGAAAATGCTTCTATTTCAGACTGTATTCGACGTTGCGTCGACTTCATCATTCTTCACGTCAACGCACCTCTGAGTTCTTATAGGAGTAGCTTCGAATTCATTCTTAGCTCTGGCTGAACTCAGATGTCGATGTTGCATCGATTACTTATCGACGTATCCGTCGAGTTGAAGGCTTGGAATTGAACTTCATGTTCTGCATCGAATTGAAGTCGAAGTTGAGTCGACTTCTAAGATGGCTTTGACAGGCTCTTCCGTTTGCGTCAAGTTCCTTTCAATGTTACGTCAACTTGACTTATACTTTGACAGCCTGATTGAGTTGCTTCGACTTTCAGTCAGAGTTACGTCAACATATAGTCGAAGCTGCGTCGACTTCTATTCGACGCAAGTTTTAACTACACTGGATTTATGTTTATCTTGACTTAGTCTTGACACTTTAAGGTAAGTGTGACATCCTAAGACATCTAATAACCAATTTACCTTTTCTATACAATGTTGGTAATACAACCTAACTAATGAAATCACTTAAAGTAATTTGTTAGATAAATCACAAGGGTTTTTCCCAACAAAAACTAACATTCTTATATCATTTTTAATGCTTGAAAATTTCAAACAAAAGGATGTTTACTTTAAGAATGCTTATTATATTTGAATTTATCATCCGCTGCACCTTTGAAAACTCAATCTTACTTACTTTCTAAACAAGTGCTATTATATTAACAAATGATATTGTGCTCTTGGACTTAAATTGCTAAAACATCTATTTTCCACTAAAATAAAATTCTTACTCATTTATTATACTTCAAACTCCTATAAAGATGTTTATTTATCTTGAATCATGCTTTCCACTATACTTTCTACTTGTACGCTCGATCATGAATACATTTTTACCCAACAATTAATATTAGTTCCTTATCTAATAATACTCATTCTTACTCCAAGCTTCCACCAAAAAAGGAGAATATCTAAGTAATTCAAAACTCAACCCTCTTTTGATAATACCAAAAGGGGGAGAATAACTTTGAAAGAAATTCACATAGGTTGCTTTGATTTTGGGGGAGCACTCATATAGGGGGAGCATTTATATAGGGCGAGCATATTCGTACTATCACGCCTATCCTTTGCTATAAACACATTTCTTATTGTTAAAAGCTTTCTTTCTAAAGAGGATTTGTTATTATCAAAAGGGGGAGTTTGTTGGAACATGCTATCCACATCTCTTGGTTTGAGAATAACAAATCTCATTGTAGTTGATCATACTTGCCATGTGTTTATAGTGTGCAGGTTCTTCTATTCACATCCCTCTATAAGTTCAAGAAAGAAAGACGACGAATTCCCTACCTGGTCAAAGTGTTGGTGCTAACACAGCGCGCTAACTTTACCACTGGCGGTAGATGCGCAGATTTGGAAACTTCGTCGAAAAGGAAACATTCGTCGAGAAAGGAAGGTCGTCGAGACTAAATATGGAAACTCATACCACGGAGCGTTAAGGCTAACACCCGGCGGTAACTTATGGAAGTCCCGCGATCACGGTGCTGATTGAGGAGCAGAAAAGGAAGGAAATATGACGGCTGGGAAAGATATATCGCTAACGCAGCGCATTAGCATTACAGCGGCGCGGTAGGAGGCGATACTAATTTTGGAGCCAGAATGTTACCAAAAATGACTCGATCCGCGTGCCAGAATGTTGCATAAAGAGGCTACAGCCCGATGGTAGCACTACCACTGGCGCTAGGATCCGAGTCTATTTAATAAGCGGTCCACCTCCGTTTTGATATGCTGATTTGAGAACATATCGAAGCCACAACTCATATATCTGTGAAAGCCTCCTCTTTGCAGCCTAGACAACTCTGATCAATGCTCATAAATGCAATGAACTCGAAGAAGGATCGATCACGCTTCTCTTATACGAAGGTCGTACGCATCAACATCAAAGATTAATTCGGTGCGCCTCAACAAGTTCTTCGCGTTCAACCTAAGAGGGAGTTTTTGTCTTTAGTTTGTATTTTATCTTGTAACTCTTAACCTTTGTATCGGTAGAGAAATTTGCACGTGTTGGTGACTAGGTCGTGAGTGGTTTAGGGAGAATTCGTCGCATGGTTGGAGACTAGGGCCTTGTAAGGACTAGGGAGAATTTGTCGTGTGGGTGTGACAACTAGGTCTTGGGTTAGTTCTAGGGGGCGGCTCGAGGCCTCATCAGGGGAGAGATAAGCTAGAGCCAACCGGTCCTTGGGAGAAGGGTCGGTATAGAAAACCAAAAAAGGTTTTACGCATTCGCCTCAATCTCAAGCATTATTGGGATAAATTTTTGTAACGATTCTAAAAGCAATAATACGATATGTTTTTCACTAATATCATTATGCAATCTCTGATCTTAGAAATTTAAACAAAAATGAATTCTATATCACTAATGCCGAGCGGTAACACTACCGCTGGCGGTGGTAACATAGTTCACATCTGTCGTGCCAAATACAACCCACTTTCATAAGAAGCTTACTATAGTACTTAAACTGAGATATTCTAGAAAATACTGTCAACACATTTGAATAAAATCAATTGAGATCAAAAGTTCTTAAAACACTTATTCACCCCCCCCCCCCCCCCCCCCCCCCCCCCCTCTAAGGGCACCTACAGATCTAACATGCAGGGACACTCTTCCTCTTCTTTGAGGTGGCGAACCTCAAAAGAAGATCCTGCCTCAAGACGGTGAAGCGGGAGATGGTATGGGGAGGTAGTTTATAAAACCACTCCCTAGCTTGCCCATGTAAGGAGGTGATTAATAGCTTACACCTCATCATGTCTGAGAGAGACCTCAGTGCGACTGCAGACTCGAAATATTGAAGATGAGAGCTAGGATCACTCTCTCCAGTGAACATAGGCAATCTCGGCTCTCTAAAGCTATGGGGAGTTGTCTCCCAATGAATTCTATCAGGAAAGGGGAAGGCTCCTCCGCTTCAAAAACACCAGAAGGAGTGGGAGGGGTAGCAGCATGAGCTAGAGGATAAACGTAATCCTCCTGAAAATCTAGGGCTCAAGTTGGAGATCCCTGAGCTACTTCCCTAAAGGAGTCCTAGTGAGCTGCGAACTCATCCCCCTGAGACCGCAGGGGAGAAGCGGGTTGAGGGGTCACGTGGTCAGGAGTGTGACCGCCGTCTAGAGGATCAGGGGTCGTGACCTGATCGGTCTGAGGGAGAAGCATATGGGAGATCGAATAGAGGATCTGATTCATTGAATCCAACTGACGGGCATTCTCACGGTGAGGCTGCTCGAGGCGAAGCTCAAGGGCTTGTAAAGAGCTCGCTCCACCTGAGGAAGGGAATTCGACAGCGACCTGACCTAGGTTAATCTCGAAATCTGACATTTTGACTGTCCACTAGTTTCACCTTAACACTCTGATCTGAAGGACGTGTGCTCGTTCTATTGGCACAAAAATTGTACCTCCAAGACTCACACGTAGAGGAGATGGGGGGATACTGTGGAGTGCGCGTTACTTGTGACGGAGGATGTCAGATAAGAGATATCTAAGAGAAAAAGCTGCTTCTATTGATCTCAAAAGAGGTTACAGGAGGGGTCTCAAATAGGTTAGGGTGAGAGGTAGAAAGGGTGAAAAAAATCGAGACCGCTTGCACAAGTTGCAAGATGGAGGCTCGAGGCAAAAGTTCCTTTTATGGTACCCATACACCTCTATTTATAGACGTGGAGGCTGCCCAAATGGGCAGATCCAAAAATTACGGGTTGTCCGGGGTATATGAGAACCAGGGCAGAGACAGGGGGTGCAAATAACAAAAAAGAAGAAAAAAACTCAGATCGCGCGGCCTAACAATCTCGCTAGAGCCTGACCGCATGTGCCTTAAGAAAATTGTTGGAGAGGAGACAGGCGGTCTGGGCGGTCTCCCAAAATTGAGATCGTTGGAGCTGACCATTCTGACCGAAAAAGAGAGGTCGTGTGCTTCCAGGCGAACACAAATATCATTTTGGTAAGCTTAAATATCGTCGAGTGAAGGTCTCGATATCATTTTGAAGACCTTAAGCTCCATGACGAAATCATCTTGTAAACTCACAGCAACACTCATATAGTGTTGTCTAGAAGAAGAAGGTCTATCTCTAAATATCGTCTTGGTGATATACTTTCCTAGATGATATCGTATTGACAAGGTTCATATACCTTCATATTGTCTTAGATGTATACAACATATATCTTGAAGCATTCATATGAAGGAATAATTCGCCTAAGGAATTTATCATCGAGGTAATGTGAAATGCCATCGAGGACCAAGATGGCATTTCATGAGTATCAAAACAATTCGACTCGAAGAGTTTAAATATCGTCTTGAAGATTATAAAGAGATATCAAGTCAATTCGCGTAGAAGATTTAACTAGAAGGCTGATGCAATGAAATATCATCTTGAAGACTAAGAAGAGATATCAAGTCAATTTGTGTAGAAGATTGGACCAGAAGGTTGTAGCAATGAAATATCGTCTTGAAGACTAAGAAGTGTTATCAAGTCGATTCATGTAGAATGTTGGGAAAAACCCTTGATTTAACTTAACAAATTAATTAAAAGTAATTTTATTCACTAGGATTTAATTTACCCATTGTACAGTGAGGGTAATTTAGTCTCTAGATGTCTTAGGATGTCACACTCAACCTAGAGTGTCAAGACCAGTTCAAGGGCTGCAAATTTGGGCAGAAGTTAATAATTGCGTCGAATGGAAGTCGACGCAACATTGAGTTGATATCGACGCTACTCCGACTAGAAGTCCAAGTGGTTCAACCCTGCTGTCGAAGTAACACTAGTCGACGTTACGTCGAATAGATATCGACGCAGATACCAGAGACACTAGTCGAAGTAACACTAGTCAACGTTACGTTGAAGGATCTTGAGAAGTCGACGCAGCTTCTACTTCAAACTCAACGTAGAAGAGAATACATGTCGAAGTCATTTAAAGTCAACGCAACGTCGACTTCATCTCGACACAGATAATTAAAGTCAGAGTGGATGATGTTCAACCCAACGGGTGCATCGATAAGGAATCGACGCAATGTCGACTAGCTGAGTTTAGTCAGAGTACAGAATAAATCGAACCAGCTCTTAGATGAACTCGAAACAGCATCGATAAGAGAGGATGTTAATTCGACGCTACGTTGAATACAGTCTGTGAAAGTTCAACATTTGCAGCTGTCATTTTGATGCTTCTATCATGGACCACATCTTTCAGATCGTTCTCCAACGGCCTAATAATTGCCTGAAGTAGAAGGAAGCATTAAAGAAGGAGATAAAGACTTTCTTGGAAGTATACACCTTCCGGGTGGACGGGTCGAGAAGTAATAAAGGAATGAAAGAGAATGTCTATCAAAGATACCTTTTCAGGTCTTACCAAACAAGGAAATAAATTCAAATTGGAGACAGACTATATAAGGATAGAGAAGAAAGAGAAGAGCAAGGCAATTAACACATTTTCTCAGCCGTCTTCTTTCACATTAGGGTTTCTCTTCTTCTTCCTCCTCTCTCAGAAACCCTAACAAAGAACAGAGAAGAAAAGAGAACGACAACTGGTCTTCATCTGATAGACCAGGAGATCCACCAGCTGCTTCTCATCACCATCATATAGCAGCAGGATCTGAATTAGAGAAGTCAAGAAGAATCTGACAAACAAAGTCTCTGCAGATCATCACCTTCAAAAGCAGAGGCTAATCAAGAGCAGATTATGTGGGGGTTTTACATTGGTTGTTCTTCAATCAGCCATCACAAGAATTCTGAGAACAGAATTCATACAACATTCTTTCTTCTCCTTCTCTTTCTATTTCCTGTGAAAGAGTTTTATTAATCCATTTTCAAAGGATTTAGTGGTTCAAGATCTCCGTATCAAAAGATCTGGTGGTTCAAGATCTCCTTATCAAAAGATCTGGTGGTTCAAGATCTCCTTATCAAAAGATCTGGTGGTTCATGATCTCCTGATCAAAAGATCATTGGTTCTAAGAGTCTCCTTATCAAAAGACTCAGGCACGGTGGTGCATTCCTACCAAGTGGTAGAAGAGAGGACTACCCACATTTTGGGGAACCTCTATAAAATTCATTGTGTCTGTGCTGTGATTTTCTGTGCTATCCAGTCTTGTATTCTGCACTTTATTTCCTGCATTCTTTATTCTGCCTTGTTTGTTAAGCATAACTCCTTAGTAAAATTTATTGTTAAACACAGTTTGGATAGAAATATTTTAAAACTCTATTCACCCCCCCCCCCCCTCTAGAGGAATCTCAGAGGCACACTGTGCACTTTCATAGAAGATTTGACTAGAAGGCTGAAGCAATGAAATGTCGTCTCGTTAAAGAGACATCAAAATGATTCGTGTAGACAATTCAACTAGAAGATTGATCTGTGAAATATCGTCTTGAAGACCACCAAGTCACAAAGACGATTTGTGTAGACGATCCGACCAGAAGATTAAACTATAAACTATCGTCTTGAAGACCATCAAAGTCACCAAGACTGTTGGTACAAAAAATGTACCTCCAGGACTCACACTAAAAGAAAGGGTAAGGAACTGCGGAGTGCCGGTTGCTCAGGACGAAGATGCCAGAGGAGAGATCAACATGAGGAAAAACTGCTAGGATTGATCTCAAAGAGGGACTACAAAGGGGGTCCAAAATAGGCCAGGAGGAGAGGTAGAAAAATGATAGAATTTGAGACCTCTTACACAGGTTGTAAGCTAGAGGCTCGAAGCAAAAGTCCTTTTTCAGGTACCCCTACCCCTCTATTTATAGATGCGGAGGCTGCCCAAACGGACAGATCCAAAAAGTTATGGGCTGCCCGGGGTATAAGAGAATCGGGGCAGAAGAAGGGGGTGCAAATAACAAAAAAGGAGAAAGAGACCAGACCGCACGGTCTGGCAGTCTGACAGGGGCCTGATCGCCTGTGTCTTGGGAGAAAACACTGGAGGGGGAGCAGGCGATCTGGGCGGTCTCCCAAAACTGAGACCGCTGGAAAGGTTCCTTCTGTCTGGAGAAGAGACTTCGCAGATTTTCGGGCAAACATGATCCCCACGCATTTTCAAGTTGCGTTGGAACTTTAGAAATGTTTACTTTGACCGTCGAGACCGCGACCATCATAAATGCGCTGAGGTCAATAAATATGGCTTCATGGATTTAGAATCCATAATCTTCTGAAAAGAAAAGTGAGCTTGATTTTAAAGAGGTCACTAAACTATAGACCAAAATGATCTCAGCAATGGTGACTGTATTGTCTCGTCTGAATAATCGATCGCCAGGAGAGGCTTCTTTAAAGAAATAGGAGACCGCAAGCCTAAATAAAAAGGTGGTGAAGGCTCCTCAGACTCTGACTAAAGCAGGCACGTCGAAAGAGACCGCTCGATCTTCTCCGAAGAAATAGCCCAACCTGCCAGAGAACACTATTTTGCCGGTCTCCACTGTTGCTGATTTGTCGAATAGTTCTTCAGGTCCTGTATTAAATCTTCCTGACTTTTCCATTTTTTTACTACCAGAAAACTCTGGAAGTGCTTAGTCAGACTATTGTCCAGTCCGGTGAGATTGCTTCAACCGAAGCCATTCTGTCTGGAATGCATGAGATGAAGACTGAGGCAAAGAGTATTAGGTAGATGATCGCTGATTCTCAAGAAGCTGCGAAAGCAAAAAAAAGAGAAAAAAACTCAAGTTCTTCTGCTAAAACTGTCAAGAAAAAGAAGAATATAGAAAATAAAATGTGACTGCTCTGAAGGTGATCACACTTCCTAAAAGCAGTGATCTTAAACATCATGCGGATGCTCCTTGGAAGATAAGTGGTGAGGTCGGTCTCTTGTTCCCTTCTGCGATCTCAGCTTCTTCATGAGAAGCGGACTCCAAGTTGATCTCTTATCTTGATGAAGATTCTTCTAATGATTTCTCTTGTTCGAACTTGCAGGTGCTTGACCCCTTTGAATTCGAACGTCTTCGGGAAGCCACCACAGAGAAGGAGATCGTCGAAAGGGAGAAGGAGATCGCTATAGAGGCGGTCGGGTTAAAGGCAGAAGTTGAGAAGAAAGAGAGGGAAAAGAAAGAGAGGGAAGAGAAAGAGAGGGAAGAGGAAAAGGAGAGGACAACACGAGTTGCTGCCAAAAAGAAGAAAGAAGAAGAAAAGAAAACTACTCTGCTTGCCGCAGAGAAGAAAAAGGAAGAAAAAAAGGAGGTTGCTCTGCTCGCTGTAGAGGAGAAAAAGGAAAAGACTTCTGACGAGGAAAGGGTTCGGCAGATTGAAAAAGAGAAAGATGCACTTTCTTGCGGTCTAGCGTACCCCTCTGCTACTCAAGTCGACAAGATAAACAAAGCAGCAGAAGACCGCACAACGGCAGTTTCTGCCTTGCAAACTGGTAAGACAACAATAGTTACGAGATCGTTTGAATTCCTTCCCCTGCCTGTTGTTCGACCTAGATCTCCAGAGAGAAAATGTGAGATCGTCATCATTGAAATGGATGACATTCTTGTTAGCAATGCAGAGTTAAAAAGGTGGAGAAAAGAGGGAGAGAGATCGCAAAAAAGGGGATTGGAAAGAATGGACCTTGAGCGCTTAAGGGGATCAGACCGCCTTTTGCTGACCGCAGAACCCGCGGTCACAAAAGATTTTGAAATTACCTTACATGATTGCGATCTTGATTTCTTTCCAAGTACTCTCTTTACGCGAACTCTTCTATTTTTGAACTATTTGTAGTTGAGCTAATTGTCAAACTCCTTTGATCGCAGATGAAGAGGTCATGGAAGTTTTTGAGGAAGGAGAGCTCTCCCCACAAGAGATGGTGATTCCTCCCCAGCTCGCTGACATCCTTAAGCCATTGTTTGAAGATGTTCGCACCACGCTGACTCAGGAGTAGTCACAAAATGATCAACTTCGCGCTCAGGATGATCAACTCCGGATTTAGACCGCTGACTTCGAAGAGAGGCTACGCACCAATGAAAAGTGAGTCCGCGAGGAATGCGATCTGAAGAATGTTGAGCTCGTCCGGGCGCTTCGAAAAGCTGAAAAGGATGCCTAATATTTCAAGGGGAAGGCCGCTGCTCTGTCCACTGAAGTCGTATCACTAAGAGGTGATACTGCAAAATTGGCATTGAGGCCGGGAACTTCTGGCGATCACACGGAAGAGAGACCGACTTCAGAGATTATGGTCATCCCCATGGAGCAGGTTGATAAGGAGATGTCCAAAATTCATCGAGCTGCAATGTCCACTAATCATAGTCTGGCGTCTGTCCTGGCCGCTGTGAATGAGATGCAGGACATCGCGACCTTTGTAGGGAGAAAGCGTCAGTACAGGAGATAAAATTATTCCTTCCTGCATTCTTGAAGACTTGAATGTTTGAACAAATTGAAGTGTGATGTAATATATATGTTGACAGTCTGATTTTCATTACATGCGGTATCTATGATGTTGTGATGTCGATCTCTATTATTGTGTGCTGCTCATTTACTTTTATTTATATATTTGTCATTCTGCCTGAGATACTGCGGTCTCATTTTACTGAGACCGATTATATAGTGATATTTCTTATTTCTTATGCAGGTTTAGCGGTCCCACAATTTACTGGGCGGTCTTTAGAGGGAGTCATCATTACAAAAATATCTTTAGATTTCTATAAATAGCTTGGCCTTAGAATTCTCATTCCATACTTTCTGAATGCGCCCTAAGCACCGGCCTCGGCAAACTCCAATTATGGTGTCTGCGCGAGCTTCTTCCGCTGAGGTTTTCTTGGAGGCCGATCACAAACCTAGTCGTCCTTCAACAGATGAGTATCTGTCTTTTCTTGCAAAACATATGATTCAAAGCTGGATTGTTGTGAGACCGCCCAATGAAGGTGAAGGGTTAAATTTTGGAAAAGAAAATAAGTACATTATTCCCATCGATCACTTCGATCATGGGCTAAAATTCCCTCTCCCTTAGTAAATTTTTGAGGTGATGGAATACTATGGATTTGAGCTCGCCTAGCTACCTCCAAATTCAATCGGTCTCATTAATGTTTTCATTAATTGTTTGAGGTCGGAATGAATCAAGTTTACCATGGAACTCTTCCGCGGGACTTTTACTGCTAAAGTGTTAAAAGAAGGACAGAAGGAGGAGTTTAAAGGGTTAATATATTTTTCGTGTGAAGGTATAAAATTTTTGAATCTTCCCAATAAAGTCCCTTTCCGGACAAAAAGGTTCCTTATTTTTGAAGGCGATCTCGGCGGTCTTAGTAGCCGACCATCTCCGAGAGTAGAAGGCATTTTCAAGAAAAACAAGATGATCTCAGAAGAGGAGTTGAAAATTGTTGCCTCCCTGGCGGGCAAGCGACTAGTACTTTTTCATTATCTAGTGATCTGGCCAGAGATCACTGAGATTTCTCCAAAAGAAAATTAGTAATCTCCCTGCGGTCTAATGTGATCTTCCCATAACTTTTTTGATTTATCTAACTCTTTCTTTTCCAGCGACCTTTGCGATCTCTGCAGCAGACCCAGTGGCACCAGCTGAGGAGGTGCTCACCCAGAGGGAGAAAAAAAAGAGATCAAGAGCGCGAGATTGCTAGAGCTGGTGGTACATCTGAGACCGCCAGTGAACAGTTTCCTATGGTCGGCTTTATGAAAAACAGAAGGACATCAAGGGAAAATCCCTTCTCAAATGGGGTGCAAAAGAGAATACCGTGAGGGCTTCCACCGATCACCCTCTTTGGAGTGGAAAATTAACTCGCCATGCTTTTGGGGTCACCTCGGCTCTTTACGGAAAAAACAACCTTAAAGAGGCGTATGATTTTGAGACCGAGATGCTTCCTGATGTTTGCGCTCAGGTGGCCACCAGGAGCACGGTCTTAAATCACCATATGTGGCGGTCTCTACGAGGAGCCCTAAAAGAGATTGAGCGGCTGCAAGAAGATCAAAAGGTAAAGCAAATTTTCCTCGTGATATCTAACTCTTCTTTTACGTGATCGCGCGGACTGACTGTTTTCTTCTGTAGTAATCAAAGAAAGCAGCATATGATCTAGAGAACCCCGAATTCCAGAATGCTCTAATGCAACACATAAAAGAGACCACGGAGCAGGTGATCTCAGAGCTTCATGACTGTGGCGGTCTTACTAAAGAATTTAAAGATATCAAATTTGTCGAACTCTTCCCTGATGTTGCGAGGGTAATAGATGAGCAGTCGACGACTACAGAGGAGACCGCCATTGAGGAAGAGGAATACGTGGAGATCGTCGATGCAGACAGGGCGAGTGGATGTCAATATGGCGCAGGCGAGGACGAGAGCTCTGGGGCGAGCTCGAGTTCTGGATCTATAATTCCGGGAGGAAGCTTAGAAGAATCCTCTGAAGAGACCGACTAATCCTCATCAGATGAGCGGTCTTCAAAAAGATCGAGGAGCTAGTGGATCTAATTGTAATCTTTACAATTTGCTACTAAGGATTTTGTGGCCGCACGATCTAATGTAATGAACATTGAAATAGAAAAATAGAAATTTGGTATACCTTTGTCTCTTCTGCGAATGAATGTTTTTCTTGTATTTTTCTTTACATGTCGATTGTACTATTCGCGACCTCGTTGTAATGAGATAGAACTGGCATTCGATCTTAATGCCTTAGATGTTATCTAGCTCGAGATATTTGACTTATACATTTTATATTGAGAAGTTCAATGAAGGCGACCTCATACTTTTCAGATCGTATTACTGGGAGGTGAAATACCAGCTTCAATTAAGCAAGAATGAAATCACGAGATAGCTAAAGATGGACAAGATCTCTTAATACTGGCGGTCTCTGGCTATAATACACCTATATGAGACCGCTTATCATATTCGCGATCTACGGCCTTGAAGATCTGCCAAGATAATGTCAAATCATAGATATTGAATCCTAATAACTTCGAACAAGAACATAAGATTTGATCTTCCATGATTGAGACCGCTCCTTGAAAAAATACAGCCCTTTCATAGTAGATAGTCCGCGATCTTCAATTCTTTAGGTCATACCTTGGATATTTAGAAAAAATCTTTTTGTGATAACCAGGGATCTCCAATATTTTTTATTATTATAAGATATTTATAATGAGGACCCACGATCTTTATTTGGGCAGACCGATTGTTATGAAGGTAGATGTAACACCCCTGATTTTTTCGGTAATTATTTAATTCAGTGATG
Source organism: Dactylorhiza incarnata (assembly GCA_033032865.1). NCBI lineage: Eukaryota > Viridiplantae > Streptophyta > Magnoliopsida > Asparagales > Orchidaceae > Dactylorhiza > Dactylorhiza incarnata. The sequence continues at coordinate 423,861 of JAWHQI010000377.1, forward strand.
ACGTGTTTATGACGTCAGAACGTTACTTTTAACGTCAAGTTAGCGGCGCGTCGCCGTTTGCGCGTTTTCATGTCCGTTTGGGTCAAGTCGACCAAATTTTGAGACGGCCTGGAATTGGAAAATTTTATGTTAGGAAATTAAATTATTTAATTTTAGACTAGCTCGTCAAGTTTCGTTGCGATACGAGCCATTTTGGAGTATCGGCGCATTTTCGAAGTTTTGTAGAATTTATCGTTCGCCGTAAACTTCGGAAATTATTATTATATTTATTATTTATTATTATTATAATTAATTAATGTACGCTTATATATATATAATAAAAATAAAATAAAATAAGGATTTCACGTGAAATCTTATTTCACGTGAAAAGGAAGATTTCACGTGAAAAGGATTTTACGTGAAATCCTATTTGTCTCCTTTGTTTTCCTTCCCGACGAATGTTTTCTCCCGTGGAATTTTCCCTTCCCTTTCTTAATATTATTATTATTATTAATAATATATATATCATCTTCTGCTCCTTTTTTGTCCGGCCGAACCAGAGAGCGAGGGGAGGAGAGAGAGAGTTTTTTTTCGCGAACCTTCCAGTCGCCGCCGAAGGAGCTCCGGTGGACGGAATTTTCAACCGAGCATAGATCACGGTATTAATTTTTACACTACTTTTATCTGATTTCGATTGAATGTGATGCGCTTGAAACGCGTCTTGAATGCTCGTTGCAACTAAAATTCCCTTGGCTAAGTCGTTTTGTGCAAGTCCGTTATACATGTGTGTGTGAGTAGTTATCCACTCGGTTGTTTTTCCTGCCCGTCGTGTCGAAGTTTTGACTTGTTATATCGACCATGTAATTCGCTAAAATCCGTGATTCGTCCGTCGATCGAGTTTCGTTCGTCGACTTAGTACTTCGTGTTCATAGTATAAGTCCTTCAATTGAGTCATTGCACCCGTCTTGAGGTTGACCACTCACCGAGTTTGCCTCACTTTAGTCAAACTTGTGCGTCAAGTTTATTCGACGATGTCTAGTTAGTGATTTGACAGGGCATGTCTGCCTTGGTGAATTTTCGTGCGTTAAGACTAGTGGTAACTAGTCTAGTTTAGTTGTGTCATTCTCGAGATCTAAGTAGTTGATTTGGGGATGTTGGGATTGGTGGATTAAAACTACCGCCGAAGCATCCTGCACATAAATTGAATATTTTATGGGATTTTACCCGCGTTGGTTTGTTGGTTGTTTTACTGTTAGTGTGCTGGCGGAGGTATCTCCCACCACAGTTACTGGATATTTTCCAGTTCGGGTGTGTCAGGCTATGAGAACACCTTTCCCTTGGGCCCCTTTTGGAGGTTGTTCTGTGGGTGTGATGGCGGAGGTATTCCCCCCACAGTCACCGGAATTTTACCGGTGTTGTTACTAAATACATTATTTCTGAAATTTTATAATGACGTTATGCTCTTATTTTAGTCGGGCATTTTAGCCCTAATTTTTCTACCGTGCTTGGGTAGTGAGGTATACGTGATTATTCACGTAAGTGTTTTTTGTTGCTTGCTTAGCTTTCTTACTGTACTCTCTTCTTGTATAGTCGGTCTTGGGTTGGTACCCCTATTGACCGTTGTTTACTTTTGTTTAGTTTTCTCCCACCACTTGTACCTTCTTGCTGAGGCGTTCTCTCTAGTGAATGCCTCAGGTTCAGAGTAATAGCGGTCAGTGGAGCTAGAGTTGGTGTTTCGGTGTTGCAGTAGTAGCTGTGACTGTTTCACCTCACCGCTGTGAGGTAGTTGTTCATTGTTTTGTTTTTGTTGTAGTTCAGCCATACTTTTGTGGTCTGTGGGTTTGTGTCAGGTTGTTGACACAGACAGAGTTGTGTTGATTTTGGACACTTTGCTAGCTGCTAATTGTTTATTGTTATTTTATAGTAGTCTCTTGCTCTCTGGGAGGTTTTATGCTAGGACTGCATATTAGGTATTTTAAGTACAAAAGACTTATATCATTACTTCATAACATCTTTTTAAAATGAATGTCACTTTATTTTAAATGTTATAAAAAGCTCTTTTGCACTTATATTAAACCTAGAAGTCTTCATATCCTGTATTATTATTCGATCGTCATGCTCATGTAGGGTAATAAGTAAATAAAACGAAGTATTTTCTGCTGCGTATTTCTACTTACATTGTTATTCGTGGGTTAGTTGACTCACTGAACTGAGGGACACGGTTAATAAATTAAACATAAATCATGTTTTTAAATTATAAATTCATGGTTTTTCATGATAAGTAATAGGAGTAGGGATTGCCTGAGCGCATGCAGTTATTCCATGCACGGCATGGCATCACGATGCATATTTTCTCTTGCTCTGACGTATTATTTAATACGGAGAAAATGCGGGTTGTGACAGTTGGTATCAAAGCGAGGTTTGTTCGACAAGTCGGTCGAGCGACTAATTCTGATATAGGTTAGTTGTTTGGTTTCATTGCATACAGACACCGATGTGTCATTAGTACGTCTTGGCTGAAGCATGAACACTACACTCATAAGCATGATAAAAAGTATACGGGGCATATTATGTTGTATGGGATGCATAATATGTGGTCATATAAGGATCCTCATAGGAGGCAACATGTGATTGTTATGTAGTATGAGATGCATAACAATCATCACATGGATGCGCATTAGATTTTTACTTTCGTTGCATGAGATATTATGTAGTATGGGATGCATAATATTTCATGTGTACGCTGCTCATAACATGCATTAAGACCATTATTAGAATGCATAACACAACATACATTGCATAGCATTGCATAAGCATACGGGCCAAGCTAAAGATTTACATGATGACACTCGTACACACATAATTTAAAAACAAGGGTATAAGAAGTTCATGCATTCATAGAATAGGCACAAGAGTCTAAGGGGATGACGGAGTATCATCCCAAGTTTTATGCATAGCATCATTTATAATTCCCAGAGCAAGTTAACAGCAAAAGCAAGTGTCTATTCGTGTGTGGTCTGAACTAAGTTGTGTAGTCCTAATGTTAATATAGGGTGTTAATGAGTTGTTTGTTTGTGTTTTCATTTAGAAATGTCGCCAAAGCGTCCTGCGACGAGGGCGATTCCCCAATCTGAGGGCGATTCGTCGGGTGCGCAGAGGGTAGCTATGATTGAAGGACTGCGACAGAGCAACGAAGCTCTATCGAGGCAGTTGATTGAGATGCAATCTCAGATTCAGTCGTTGTTGACCGCCGATGCAGGGAAGCGGGCCGTGGTGCAAGACCCTGTTGTGGGTCAAGTTGTACCGTGTTGCTGCCGCCAGAGATGAATTTCATCTCGCACTTTCAGCGACTAGGACCTCCCAACTATGACGGGAGAGCCGATTTCATGGCGTTAGACAACTGGATTATTGCTATTGAGGAAATGTTTTCCTATTATGGGATTTCTGCCGACCAAAAGGTGATGGTCGTTGCGTACCAGCTAAAAGGTCTTGCGAAGAGCTAATGGATAAGGGAGAAGGAGAACCTGACAGGTGGAAGTTCATGGGAATCCTTCAAGAAGTTGTTGCTGAAGAAACTCCTGTCGTCGGTCGAGCAAGACCGCCTGATGAACAACTTTCTGCATCTGAAGACGAGGCAACTCACTGTTAGTGAGTATGAAGTCAAATTTAGCAAGTTGAGCCGATTTGCTCCATATCTAGTCTCCTCTGAAGAAGGAAGAGTGAAGTGATTCCTGGGAGGACTTCGCAGTGATATCCAGCAATTAGCTTGTGCTTATAGATCAGAGAACTATGTTGAGGCAGTGGAAGCTGCTCTGGAAGTTGAGGCGATTGATAACGCCAAGAATCGAGGTGTTGCGATGAGAAAAGAGAAGAGAAAAGGTATTTATGAAGGAAGTTCCAGGGCATCTGTTCCCGCTTCAAAGAAGAGTGGTGGAGAAGCGTGCAGTTTCAGTGGGCGCCCTGGCCACCCCTATGAAAAGTTTTTCAAGAGGATCAGAGCTCAGAAGAAGCAGTGGGTACTCACCATTCAGGGCGCGCCCAAGGGAGAACTAGTTTGCACTATCTGTGAGAAGAAGGGTCATGATTCGAGCAGGTGCTGGATGAAAGACCGAGTCTGCTATCAGTGTGGCCATAAGGGACACATGAAGTCTGCGTGTCCAAGGAACCAGCCCCCATTGCAGCCTGCTCTGCTTCGGGCATTGCCGCCGCCGCCACAAAATCTGGATAACGGAAGGGGAAAGCTGAACGTGATGATGAGGTAGGAAGCTCAGACCTCCACTCAAGTGATATCAGGTTAGATTCTAAATCTAAATCTTGCTTTTCAGCTTTTGCCCTAGTTTGGTTTCGCTCATTTAGTTGTGTATCCGCTGTTATAGGAGAGTTTAAGGTAAAGAACCGGATGGCGCGCGTTCTTTTCGATTCTGGTGCTACCTACTCGTTCATGGTTAGGACTTTCGTAGAGCGTCATCGGTTGAATCTCGATCAAGTTGGTAATTCTTTTCATGTCAAGTTTCCCTCCGGTGACACAGTGGTGTCAAACCAGGGTATCCAGAGATGTCCTATCCTCTTGGGTGATTTCCTAGCATTCACTGATTTGAAGATGCTGGACCTAGAATACTTTGATGTTATTTTGGGCATGGACTGGTTGTCCTGTTATCATGTTGTGATCCAGTGCAAGGTTAAGCGCTTGGACTTCAAGATGGACAATGGACACCCCATGAGTGTGTATGGCTTCCCGTGCCAGGATTCCCCGATTATTTCCGTGGTATGTACTTGGAAACTTTTAGATTCCGGTTGTTTTGCTTATCTCATTTCTATTATAGAAACTGCTAAAGTTTCGCCGCGTGTCGAGGATATTTCTATGGTGCGGGAGTTTCCGGATGTTTTCCCAATTAGTCTTCCTGGTCTTCCACCTAAGAGAGATGTGGAGTTTGTTATCGATCTCGAGCCTGGTACTCGCCCTATTGCTAAGGCACCGTACCGTATGGCCCAACGTAAGTTGGAGGAGTTGCGCACTCAGCTCGATGAGTTGCTGCAGTGTGGGTTTATTAGGCCGAGCTCTTCGCCTTGGGGTGCTCCAGTCTTGTTTGTAAGGAAAAAGGATGGCTCTATGAGGTTGTGCATTGACTATCGAGAATTGAACAAAGTAACCATCTGGAACAGGTATCCGTTGTCAAGGATAGATGATTTATTTGATCAGTTGCGTGGTAGCACGGTATTTTCAAAGATCGATCTTCGTTTAGGCTACCACCAGTTAAGGATCCTTGAGTCAGATGTTCCACGAACAGCTTTTCGAACTCGGTATAGACATTTTGAGTTTTTGGTGTGTCCTTTGGACTAACGAATGCACCCTCTGCCTTCATGGATATGATGAACCGAGTGTTCAAAGATTTCTTGGATCATTTCGTGATCGTGTTTATATACGACGTTCTCGTGTATTCTCAAAGCGCCGAGGGGCATGCTCAGCACTTGCGATTGGTGTTGGATACCTTGAGGGAGCATAAGTTATATGCGAAGCTGAGCAAGTGTGAGTTCTGGCTTCCTCAGGTGTCCTTTCTGGGTCATGTAGTAAGTAAGGATGGAATTTCTGTGGATCAAAAGAAGATTTCTGCGGTTATGAATTGGAAGAGACCTACTACACCCAAGGAGATCAGAAGCTTCCTGAGGTTGGCAGGTTATTATAGGAGGTTTGTGGAGGGATTTTCAGTATTGACTGTTGGATCTGATGGTGCCCTTAGAGGGGGTGAATAAGGGATTTACTATTTTTAAGATAAACTGACAGATTTTAAAGAAACAGAAATCTTTTTAGCACTGTTGCTAACGTCTGGCGTTGACTAGTTAACACCTGGCGTTATCCCTCCAGAAAATATTTTGGCAGAAATAAACAAAGTGATTTTACTTGCACAATCTCAAATGAAATACAAATCCAGGAAAATAGATATACTGAAATAGGAATTTTATATATCACAAAATGATTACAAGGATAATATTTCAATAACGCTTGAAATTGAGGCGACAAGTTGAAAATCTCTTTTTTGTTCCTTCATCGGTCCTTCTCCCAAGGACCGGTTGGTTATAGCCTATCTATCCCCAGATAAGGCCTCTAGCCACCCCCTAGATCTACCCTTGACCTAGTCGCCACGCACAAGGCGGCAAATTACCCCCTAAACCACACAACGACCTAGTCGCCACACAAAAGGCGGCGATTTCACTACGGTTACAAGTAAATGAAAAGATAAAGATAAAAATTTGAATAAAAGACGCTTTGATCATCATCGGAGTTGAAGCGAGCGTCCTTCTTCAAATTGACAGTTGAAAATCTCCTTCTCACTCGTGTTCCTCAATGGTGGTGTTGTGAGTTCTCTCTGAATTCGGGGATGAAATGCTCTCTGAAAAGATTGGAGTGAAGGCTTCCAGAAAAAGCTCTCTTGAACAACAAAATCTGGTCTTTAAATAGACACGAGAGCTAATGCCTAGCATTAGCGTTAACGCCAGCGTTAATCATTGTGGCTGGCAGTTGCTGAAGTCGTGCAAACCATCGGAAGCGTGACAGAACCAAATTTTGTCAAACGGGACTGATTTCGTCGAACACGCCTTCGTCGAACGCACCCTTCGACGAACGGAAAAATAGCAATCGTCAGGATCGTGCAAACCGCCGGGATCATGACAGAACAAACTTTCGTTGAACGGAATCAATTTCGTCGAACGGAACTTCAAGTTCGTCGAATGCAGTTGTCGGGCGCAATGTCATTGAGCACAGGCTCAGTTCGTCGAACGGAACTCCTCGTTCATCGAACGCAGCTTGTCGAGTGTAAGTTCGTCGAGCGCAGGAAATTTCATCGAACGGAACTCCTCGTTCGTCGAACGCAGCTTGTAGAGCGCAAGTTCGTTGAGCGCAGGACATTTCATTAAACGAAACTCCTCGTTCGTCGAACGCAGCTTGTCGAGTGCAAGTTCATCGAGCGCGGGACATTTCATCGAACAAAACTCCTCGTTCGTCGAACACAGCTTCCTTCAGATTTCATTGAGCGCCTTCAGAGTTCGTCGAACGCAGGTTCCATTCATCGAACGCAGTTTCCTTCTCAGCGGTTTTCGTCTCAGCGGTTTTCTTCTCAGCAGTTGATAACGTTGGGCGTTAACTACTAACGCAGGGCGTTAGCTCTCTTTCCAGAGAATCCTTATCAAACATAATCCTGTTCATAGGGTTATTTAACAATAGTACCTGTACACTTATAAACACAAGCAAGATCAAATACATAGTGTGATTTGTTATTCTTAAACTAAGAGATGTGGAACACAATCTCCAACAATCTCCCCTTTTTTATAATAAAAAATCCACTAATAAGAAATAAAAATAGAATAATGTTTATAGTATATGACAAACGTGATAATCATGCATACTCCCCCTATGTGGATACTCCCCCTACATGAATGCATGTCATAATGTACTCCACCTAAATAATAGATTTCTCTAAGTTATTTATTGAAGTTAGTCTCTTCTCCCCCTTTTGTTATAATCAAAAGGAGATAGGGATGAGTAGTAGGAATTTGTTCTTGTGTGCACTCTGTAGAGATAATTGCAACTTTTTGAAAGTGAACACAGCGAAAGCAATATTTGAACATCGTTAAGAATTTGTAAGATCAAAACATAATAATCGTTGTAAATCAAATAAGTAGATGTTTTGAATTTAAATACACAAGTTGCAAAGACATTTGAAATTTTGAATATTTAAAGTTAGCAAGCAAGAATATATAATATCAATGGAAGATAGGTTTACAATGTAAAATAATTTGCATTTCAAGTAATCATGAATATTGTAAAGATCATGCTTTGCTATCTAGTGCATTTACTCATGATTGTAGAGAACAATGTAGGTAAGCTTTAAGTCCAATTCTCATGAGTGGAAGTATTATAATTGATGATGATGTGTACAATAAATGTGTTTTAATAAAGCATACAAGTGTAGAAATCAAACCACATGAAACTATGTAATGTAAGAGCATAACTTGAATTGAACAAAAACAACTTTACTTTCATAAATTTCAATGCACTATAGATTTTTTTTTTTATGAGAAGTGGTGAAAATTTTGTTTGCACAAGACACTTTACAATTCCTTCCAAGGTGCTCAACCTCACAATGCTCATTAAGACTTATCAGGAGGTTCAAGTAGTGCTTGGTGGAGTTATCCTTGTCATTCATTTGTTGCTTTTTAGACTTAGTGACAAAGGACTCCGAATTCACTTGTTTAGCAAACATAGTTTTGTTTTTAATTTTATTTACCACATTTCTCTAAATACAAGTGCATAAAAAACAAAAAATTCAAGAAAGAATTTAATGTTGTGTAGGTAAATTGTTTATGAAATTCAAAATAAGTTCTTATGCTACACAACCATGTAAAAATAAGATTTAAAAACACATGTATATTAACCAAAAAGTGTAAGTGAGAAAATCATTATCAAAGATAAAAAACTTTACTCATACTTAGAGGCATGTAAAAGCATTTCAACATATGTTATCTATTCTCAAACTCTTTGCACATTTGAAGATAATTAATTTTGAAGGCATGATTAAATAAAAACAATGTTTTTAATGAAACTTGAAGGTTTAAATTAAACATTGTAAATAATCTTGAACCAATATCTATATAATCATCCTTGAAATCAACATTTAAGCTTATAGTAATTTTTTGTTCTTAAGTTTTGAAAAAAAACACCAAAATACCAATACAGTTGTAAAAACACACACAAAAAATTCGGAGCATAGAAGCTAACACCAGGCGTTAACTTCTTAACGCCGAGACAGAATACCAATTTTTGACTTTTTGAAAAATATTTTTCATGATACATTTGTAATATAAATAGGCCTTCATACAGTTGAAATTTCAGACATTATGGAGTTGATATGATGGCCTTTTTAGCGTGTTTTTGGTGGTTTTCCCATAGTTTTTAAATTTTTATTGATTTTTTAATTTTTTTAAGAAAAAAAAATATCAAAGTACATAAAATAATTTGATAGCTTTTTATAAGGGTCAAAGTGACATTTCTAAGACACTTAATTCTAACCTAAGCATGTGAAAACGTGCATCGGGTAGAAGTTTGGTAAAAATGTCGGCAAGTTATGATTCTGTCCCTATAAAGCTAATTTTAACATGTTCCTTCTTAATATGATATCTAATGAAATGATGTCGGACATCTATATGTTTAGATCTAGAATGATGTACGGGATTGTTTGTGAGATCTATAGCGCTCTTGTTGTCACACTTTAATTCAATGTTATTTAGATGAACACCAAAGTCTTCTAACATTTCGGTCACCCATAATGCTTATGCACAATAACTATCTAGTGCGATATATTCGGCCTCGGTGGTGGAGAGGGCAACAGAATTCTGTTTCCTACTCGACCATGATATAAGTGAAGGGCCTATAAAATGACATTTGTCACTAGTGCTTTTACGATCTAATGAACATCCGGCATAGTCCAAATCAGAAAAACCGTGTAGAATAAAACAATTATTATGAGGATACCATAAGTCTAATCTAGATGTTCCGATTAGATATCTAAAAATACGTTTAACCACTTTTAAATGTGATTCTTTTGGGTTAGCTTGAAATCTAGCACATAAGCAAACGGAAAACATAATATCGGGTCTAGATGCGCTTAAGTAAAGCAATGAGCCTATCATTCCTCTATATAATGTTTGATCTATTGAAATACCGGCTTCATCTTTTCCTAACTTTAGTGATGCACTCATAGGAGTATTGGCTTGCTTTAGGTTTTCAAAACCAAATCTCTTAAGAATATCATGAACATATTTAGTTTGACAAATAAATATACCATCTTGTTTTTGTGAGATTTGAAATCCTAGAAAATAAGTGAGTTCTCCTACCAAGCTCATTTCAAATTCATTTTTCATCACTAAAATTACTTCATTACATAACTCTTCATTAGTGGCTCCAAAAATGATATCATCAACATAAATTTGCAATATAATCAAATCATTATCTACATGCTTAATGAAGAGTGTATTATCCGCATTTCCCATTTTATAACCGTGCTTTAACAAAAATAATGTCAATCTATCATACCAAGCACGTGGCGCTTGCTTTAATCCATAAAGTGCTTTATCTAACTTATACACATGATTAGGAAATTTTTCATTCACAAAACCAGGGGTTGTTCTACATAAACTTCTTCTTTTATAATCCTGTTTAGAATGGCACTTTTAACATCCATTTGAAATAATTCAAATCTTTTAAAACTCGCAAATGCAAGAAAAATTCTAATTGATTCTAGGCGAGCAACCGGTGCAAAAGTTTCATCAAAATCTACCCCTTCGATTTGTGAATAACCATGTGCAATAAGTCTTGCTTTATTCCTTGTTATCCTAGAGTCACCATCTAATTTATTTTTGAAAATCCATTTGACTCCTATAACCGGATGATTAGATGGCCTCTCTACTAAATTCCAAACCTTGTTACATTCAAATTGATTTAATTCATCATTCATAGCTATAAACCAAAATTCCTCATTTAAAGCGGTTGAAAAATTTTTTGGTTCTATTTCGAATATAAAACAAAGGTTTGAAAAAGACTCATGTAGAGAAGAATGAGTACTTACCCCTTTTGATGGTTCTCCTATCACAAGCTCCTTTGGATGATCCTTAGTGAACTGCAACACGCTTGGAGGAACATATTCTATTATCTCATTTTCTTTCTCCTCTTGTTCTTCTTCTTTTTCTTCTTCTTTTTCTCCAAGTGATTCATCATCCTCATGCTCCAAAGGGGAAATAGGTTCGTCTTCATTTCCTGTACGATTAGAATCTACACAAGGAACAAACTCATCAAATCTTACATGTATAGACTCTTCAACTACTTTAGTTCTTTTATTATATATTCTATAAGCCTTGTTAGTTGAAGAGTAACCAATGAAAATTCCCTCATCGCATTTTTCATCAAATTTTCCTAGTGTATCTTTAGTGTTTAAAATGAAACATTTACAACCAAACACATGAAAATAAGATACATTAGGTTTTCTTTTAAAGTAAAGCTCATAAGGTGTCAATTTTAAAATAGGACGAAGCATGACACGATTAATGATATAACATGAAGTATTAACCGCTTCAGCCCAAAATGATTTTGGCAACCCATATTCAGAAAGCATAGTGCATGCTAGCTCTTGAAGGGTTCTATTTTTCCTCTCCACTACAACATTTTGTTGTGGGGTGCGAGGAGCAAAAAATTCATGTTTAATTCCTAAATCATCACAAAAAGAAGAAAATCTATCATTTTCAAATTCTCCTCCATGATCCGAACGTATGCATTTAATCTTTAAATCAAGTTCATTTTGAATATGAATGTATAGTTTAGTAAATTCAAGGAATGCATCAGATTTGGAAGATAGAAATAATGTCCAACAAAATCTAGAGAAATCATCAATTATTACAAATGTATATTTTCAACCTCCTAGACTAGAAGTGCTAACCGGTCTAAATAAATCCATATGAATTAATTGAAGAGGTCTAGTGGTAGAAATTACATTTTTGCTCTTAAAAGAATTTTTTGAAAATTTTCCTTTTTGGCAAGTCGTACAAAGAGAAGATAAATTTCCATTAAGCATAGGTAATCCCTTAATTAATTTATCTTTTGATAATTTCAAAATAAGCTTGGGTCTAGAGTGACCAAGGAGCCTATGCCAAGTTCTAATTCTTCATTTTTAGAAATAAAACATTTTAAAGAAGAATTTGAAAAATCATTAAAATTAATCATATAAACATTATGCATCCTAGGTGCGGTGAGTACGACATCATTTGTTTTAGAATTTATAATTTTACAAAGATTTGTAGATGATTCAAATAATACATTTAAACTCTTATCACATAATTGACTAATTGAAATTAGATTATGTTTTAAACCATCTACATATAAAATATTTGAGATTGAGAAAGAATCGTTACCCACTATTCTGATGCCCATGATCCTTCCTTTACCGTTGTCACCAAATGTCACCATCCCTCCTTTCTTCATCTCAAGGCTAAGGAACTTTGCTTTGTTTTTCGTCATGTGTTTGGAGCATCCCGAATCCAAATACCACACGTCCTTTTTTTCCTTAGCCTGCCAACATACCTAAAAAGGAGATGAGAGTAAAGATCCGGATACCCAAGAGGTTCCTCCCATATAATAGGTGCAAACCTTAGGCACCCAAATTTGCTTTATAGCATTGCGACCCTCTTTCTTACAAGAGTTTGAGGTGTGTCCAAATAAATGACATTTGGCACACGCTATAAATGGGGATGAGACCCTTTTTGAAATTTTGGGTATGCTCTTGCTAGAATATGAGGTAACATTTTAGTTTTTGAAATTATTATTACCAGAATTAATGTTTCTGGAATTACAGCTAACTCCGGCGTTAGGGGTTAACGCCTGGCGATAGCTTCCAGAGCTATATCCAAGGCCATATTTGGCACTTCCATGGCATTGGTTTTCCAAGATCATATCCAGAGATCTTTGCCCAACTCCAAACTTCTTAATAGCCAAATTTAAATCATGAATACGAGCTTTGAGAGCGGTGTTTTCTGTTACCAACATAACGCACCGATTCGCAAAACTCTTCTTCCCATCCTCTATTTGAGAAAGAGATGTTTCTAAAGTTCTTTCCAAATCCCCCTTCTCCTTAGTAAGAAGTTCAATAGTGGAGTAGGATTTAGAAAGAGCTTCTTCAAGTTCTTTCACTCTTGCCAAGGAGTGATTGCACTCTTGGCAAGATACCTTTTCTTTCCCCAATTGTTTAGATAATTTTTTATTTTCTTTTAACAAAAGTTTATTTTCAGAATTTAGAAGATCAATATCTTTTAAACTTTTATCAAAAAAATTGCATGTTTGTAAATATTCAATATATAAATCATCATAAGAAGTAGGGAGAGTTACCTCAGTGTCGCTTTGGACACTACATTCATCTTCGGATATCTTGTTAATCTTTCCCATTAGGCACATGTTTGCCTCCTCTTCATCACTAGTGGATGAGTCGCTTGAAACCTCGGAGGAGGAGTCATCCCATGTAGCCGCTTTTAGGACCTTCTTCTTCTCATTTCCCTTGTGCCCTTTTTCTTTATGCTCTTTCAGATATTTTGGGCACTTGCTCCAAATATGTCCGGTCTTTCTACAACGGTAGCACTCCGGTGGTGGTCGTTCATCATCGTCCTCGTCGCTACCTCTCTATGTCTTTGATGAAGATCCCTTTTTGATGAAATATTTCTGGAATGTGTTTCTCCTTTCCGGATTCTTCATGAACCTTTTGAACTTCTTCACAAAAAGGCTCTCCTCGTCCTCTTCATCATCATCTTCATTTGCCTCCTTCTTTGACTTTAAGGCCAAACTCTTCTTCTTTGGCTCCAAGTTGTACTCTTGTTGTTGAATTTGGAGTTCAACCTCATGGGTCTTGAGGTTCCCAATAAGGCTCTCAATTTGGAGCTTTTTCAAGTCGTGCGACTCCGAGATAGCCGTCACCTTTGGATTGAACTTTGGAGGGAGAGACCTTAGAATTTTTCTCACCAAGTCATCGTTGGAGAACACCTTTCCAAGCACTTTTGAGTCATTGACGATTTTGGTGAACCTTGTGTACATAGAATCCACGTCTTCATCTGTCTCCATCCGGAATTTCTCATACTCGGATTCAAGTTGGAAGAGCTTTGAATCGCTCACCTGTGAAGTGCCTTCATGAGTAATTTCTAAACGATTCCAAATATCATAAGCTGTTTCGTAAGCACAAGTCTTATTAAATTCCATTCTATCCAAAGCACAAAATAACGCATTCATTGATTTAGCGTTATTCTTACATCTCAAATTATCATTGTCATCCCATCTATCTCCAACAACAAATGTTGGTGGAGAATAACTTTGCACTACCATACCCCAAACGTCATTATCTAAAGCAGTTAAAAAATAACGCATTCTAGTTTTCCAATAATTATAATCAGTTCCAGACAATAGTGGAGGTCTACTTGTCCCTTGACCCTCCAAAAAGGCATGATCGTGATGCGCCATTATTCCCGGTTGTGAGACCATTTTGGAATAACCTCGCTCTGATACCAAGTGTTGGATCTGATGGCGCCCTTAGAGGTGGGGGTGAATAAGGGGTTTACTGTTTTTAAGATAAACTGACAGATTTTAAAGAAACAAAAAACTTTTTAGCAATGTTGCTAACGCCTAGCGTTGACTAGTTAACGCCTGGTGTTATCCCTCCAGAAAAGAGATTTTCAACTTGTCGCCTCAATTTCAAGCGTTATTGAAATATTATCCTTGTAATCATTTTGTGATATATAATTTAAGATCTAGTCGCCACGCAATTACCCCCTAAGCCGCACAAGAACCTAGTCGCCACACGCAAGGCGGCGATTTCACTACGGTTACAAGTAAATGAAAAGATAAAGATAAAAATCTGAATAAAAGACTCCCTATATTGAAGAGAGCTGAAGGAGATGTTGAAAACACGCTTTGATCATCATCGGAGTTGAAGAGAGCGTCCTTATTCAAATTGACCATTGCAAATCTCCTTCTCACTCTTGTTCCTCAATGGTGGTGTTGGGAGTTCTCTCTGAATTCGGGGATGAAATGCTCTCTGAAATGATTGGAGTGAAGGCTTCCAGAAAAAGCTCTCTTGAACAACGAAATCAGGTCTTTAAATAGACACGGGAGATAACGCCTAGTGTTAGCATTAACGCCAGCGTTAAGCATCGTGTCTGGTAGTTGCTGAAGTCGTGCAAACCATCGAAAGCGTGACAGAACTAAATTTCGTCGAACGGGACTGATTTCATCGAACACGCCTTCGTCGAACGCACCCTTCGTCGAACGGAAAAACTGCAACCGTCAGGATCGTGCAAACCGCCGGGATCATGACAGAACAAACTTTCGTCGAACGGAATTAATTTCGTCGAACGGAACTTCAAGTTTATCGAACGCTGTTGTAAGGTGCAATGTCGTAGAGCACGGGCTTAGTTCGTCGAACGGAACTCCTCGTTCGTCGAACGCAGCTTGTCAAGTGCAAGTTCGTCGAGCGCAGGAAATTTCATCGAACAGAACTCCTCATTCGTCGAACGCTGCTTGTCGAGCGCAAGTTCATCGAGCGCAGGACATTTTGTCGAATGGAACTCCTCGTTCGTCGAACGCAGCTTGTCGAGCGCAAGTTCATCGAGCGCAGGACATTTCGTCGAACGGAACTCCTCGTTCGTCGAATGCAGCTTCCTTCAGATTTCGTCGAGCACCTTCAGAGTTCGTCGAACGCAGGTTCCATTCGTCGAACGCAGTTTCCTTCTCAGTGGTTTTCGTCTCAGCGGTTTTCTTCTCAGTAGTTGATAATACTGGCCATTAACTACTAACGTGGAGCGTTAGCTCTCTTTCCAGAGAATCCTCATCAAACAGCATCCTGTTCATAGGGTTATTTAACAATAGTACTTGCACACTTATAAACACAAGCAAGATCAAATACATAGTGTGATTTGTTATTCTCAAACTAAGAGATGTGGAACACAAGCTCCAACATTGACTACCCCGATGACTAAGCTCACGCAGAAGAACACAGCTTTCGTGTGGAGCGATGAGTGCGAAGGAGCCTTTCAAGAATTAAAGAGGAGATTGTGCATTGCACCAGTTTTGACCTTACCTACCGAATGAGAGGAGTACGCTATTTATGTGGATGCATTGCACGTCGGTCTCGGATGTGTCATGATGCAGGGAGGTAAAGTGATTGTGTACGGGTCGAGACAGCTAAAAGTCCATGAGAAAAATTATCCTACGTGTACAACCTGTATTCGCCGAGTGGGCCCCTCAAGCCAGCTGGCGAGACCTGGGCCAGTCAGATCATTCGGCCAGGTTCGGATAGGTGGAAGGGCCCCCAGGTCGATAGGGAAGGAATTCGGCGAGTGGTGCCCTCACGGACCATTCGCCCAGAAGAATGGGCACTCGCCCAGCTAGGCGGGTGCCCAGCGAGTGGTGCCCTCACGGACCATTCGCCCAGGATCATTTGAGGAGGAAATGACCATAATACCCCTGCTGGGCTGCAAATAGCCCTTCAGAACAGCGGAGTTAGGCTATTAGCAGACCAATTTGGGGTGCGGTTAGTAAAATTAAAAGGCGGATTCAGGCTATTTACAGACCAGCCTAGGAAAACTATAAATAGACCCTTAATGGCACCTTGGAGGAGATCCGATTTTAGAGAATCCTCTCCTCTAGGCTAGTTTTGGTGGCATTTAGTGCCCTCCAAGGTGCCCGGTTGAGCTTTGGTTTGGGAGGGGAAGCTCTCTAAGATCTTCCGGGTGTGTGGCGGGACCTCCTCGCTTCAGCCTTGGGTCTATTCCGTTTCCAGCATCCACCATCAAGAGAGTCTAGTGAGGGAGAAATAAGCATCGGCTACACCCCTAGTGGGTCCGAACTCAGGAGACCAGTTGCTGGTTTCAACACTTTTGGTGCGGTGAGCGTGGACCGTGGCCGCTAAAAGAAAATCCCAAGCTAGTTTCGATGACAGGAGATGGAGGAAATGGTTCTGACTCAGGTCACTCGCAGCCACCAGCGGCAGGGGAGTGGTTGGAGATGTTTGAGATGTTCAAGCGAGAGGTCCTGCAGACAGTTCTCGTGGCAAGGAGCAAATGCGAGACCCCGGCGGTCCCAGTGGTTCCGCCTTTGCAGATCGGCGAGAACGCACTGGGGCAGCGGCCGGGGAAGGAGGTGCCAGCAGAAGGAAGCGCGCGAGATCTCCCCGGACGGCAGCTGTTCAGCAGTCCGGCGAGTGCTGAGGTGTGTGAGTTGGTCCCGCGCGAGAGGGCCACTCGCCGAGCAGGGGAAGGGAGCCCCTTTTGCGAGATGATCCTCTCGGCCCCAGTGCCAGAAGGGTTTCGTGGGCCGGAGATGTCCTATTACACCGGCAAGGAGGATCCAGTCGTGCACCTGCAGTGGTTCGAGGACATGACATCAATCCTTCCCATGTCGGATTCTTTTCAATGCCGACTCTTCGCGACCACCCTGAAGGAGAAAGCAAGGGACTGGTTTCACCAGCTTCCCACAGGTTCCATCTACGCATTCGATGATCTACGCCGAAGCTTCCGACTGCGTTTCTCGACGTCAAAAAAGAGGAAGAAGGATGTGGAGGCTCTCTTCAAGATCAGGCAGAGGGAGGGGGAATCCCTGGCCAAGTACGTGGACAGGTTCCAGGAGGAGATACACCTAGTGCAGGAGGTGACGGGATTCGCCCTCCAGATGGCATTCATCGTAGGGTTGCGGGAGGGGTTCTTCAAGATGGACCTGAAGAGAAGACCTCCTGTATCCTTCGAAGAGTTGATGGAGAGAGCCGCGGAGGAGATTGAAGGGGAGGCAGCCAACCCCGAATTCTACAAAAGGTTGGTGAAGATGAGCGAACCCGAGGCGAGGCAGCCAGAGGGAAGAAGGCGAGAGGAGCCCAGGGGCCAGGGGTTCGAAAGACCACCTCGGGTTTGGAGGAACCAAGAGCCCAACAACAGGTTGGGCTGGAGGAACCAGGAAGGACCGGCGCGAGGTCAGGATGAATGGTACCAAGGAAGGGAGGCAGGAGGAGTGAATCAGGGGTGGGGGCAGGGTCCCAGACCCCCTCACCCCCCGAGGGAGCAAGCCATGGCGGTAGGCCGAGGGAGAAGAGGTAGAGGAGCGAGAGGAGGAAGAGGAAGAGCTGGAAGAGAGGACAGGGTGGCGTTGCCTTACTGTGACTTTCATCAGGAAGAAGGTCACGCGACCGCCACCTGCCCGGAGTTCTTGGAGATGAGGGGGAGAGGACAGCCACGGCGGCAGCAGGCCAGAATTGAGGAAGTGCTCCCAGAGGCAGAAGAGGACCGGTGTGAGGATAGGGCAGATACAGGAACCAGGGGGAATCGGGGTGATTCACGGTGGGGTTGGGATAGAGGCCTCTCGCAAGAGAAGCTTCCAGGCCATGTTCCGAAGGGACGTCGCGTCGACTTCCCAGACCCCACCCCCCTCTGAGAAGCTCACCTTCTCCTCAGAAGATATGCCAGATTACGAGGATCCATTCTGCGACGCCCTGGTGATCCAGACAGCGATAGAAAACTTCACAGTCTCTCGGATCCTGGTGGACAACGGGAGCTCGGTGAATGTGATCTTCAAAAAAGCTTTCGACGCGATGGAGGTAGAGAAGAAGAGGGTGCAGGCCTCCGACGGACCACTGTTTGGTTTCTCGGGGGAGCGGAAGGAGGTCGAGGGAGGCGTAGGTCTCCAAGTGACGTTGGGAGGGGTCCCCAGGAACTGCCGGTTCGTCATCGTTGACGCTCCGAGTAGCTATAATGCCATCTTCGGACGACCCCTCATCAGCGCCTTCCGGTGCGTGCCCTCATCGTACCATCAGTGCTTAAAGCTCCATAGTGGAGGATTCCAGGTCCGCGTCCGAGGAGATGCTAAGGTGGCGAGGCAGTGCTATGTGACTGCCGTCAACACCATTTCATGGATGGCGGACGCCGAGAGGATGGATGAAGAGATGGCAAGGCCGGAGGGGCCAGGGGAAGTGGAGAATAGAGAAGTAGGGAGAGAGGGCGATGCCCGAGAGGAGAATCTGGAGGTCGCTCGTGAGGAGCAGGAGGTCGAGTTGATGGAGGTCGCTCGTGAGGAGCAGGAGGTCTAGTTGATGGAGGTCGCTCGTGAGGAGCAGGAGGTTGAGTTAATGGAGGTCGCTCAGGAGGAGCAGGAGGTCGAGCCGATGGAGGCGGAAAGAGTCGCAGAGGAAGAGGCCCGGGTGGAAGGGCGAAAAGCAAAGGGCCAGTGGGAAGAGCCAACCCGGCTCGAGGCGGCAGAAGAGGTGATAGAGATGGAGGTTACCACCCAGGCAGGAAGGGTGGAGAAGGTGCGGATCAGCGGGGGCCTCGGCCCGGAGGACCAGAGAAGAATGCTGGAGTGCATCCAGAAGAACGTGGACATCTTCGCATGGAGCGCAGCGGACATGCCAGGCATCGAGGCAGACGTGGCTTGTCATCGTCTCAACCTCGATCCAGAAGCCCGCCCCATCCGGCAGAAGAGAAGGACTATAGCTGACAAGCTCGAAGGACCGATCCGCGAGGAGGTGGCAAAACTCCTCGAAGCAGGTTTTGTAATGGAGATCCAGTACCCAGGCTGGGTCTCCAACGTCGTAATGGTAAAAAAGGCCGATGGCCGCTGGCGTATGTGTGTGGACTTTTCATTGTTAAATAAGGCCTGCCCTAAGGATTGTTATCCCTTGCCTCGGATTGATGCGCTGGTTGACTCAGCCGTCGGTTTTTCTGTGATGAGTTTTTTGGATGTTTTTTCAGGTTATCACCAAATAAGAATGCACCCCCCGGACGTCAAAGATGTCTCGTTCATCACCAGGGAGGGGTGCTACTGCTATAAGATGATGCCCTTCGGGCTGAAAAATGCAGGAGCAACCTACCAGAAGATGATGGATCGGGTGTTTAAGAAGCAAAGGGGAAGGAACCTGGAGGTCTACGTGGATGACCTTATGATAAAGAGCAAGTGTGTGAGCTCTCACATCCGGGATCTCGAGGAGACCTTCGCCACCCTACGCAAGTACAAGATGCGCCTGAACCCCCTGAAGTGTGTGTTCGGGGCCAGCAAAGGGAAGTTCCTCGGGCACCTTCTCACCCCCTGGGGGGTAGAACCTAACCCGGACAAGGTTAGGGCTATAATGGAGATGGGGTCGCCACGGAACGCCAAGGAAGTTCAGCGCTTGACCGGAAGACTCGCCGGGCTGAACAGGTTTCTCTCCCGGGCCGGGGAAAGATGCTCCCCCTTCTTCAAAGCGCTACGAGGCAACCAGAAATTTGAATGGACAAGAGAATGCGAGGAGGCCTTTCAGGCCTTGAAGAGCCAACTCACCAAGGCTCCGCTACTACAAAGTCCCAAAGAGGGGGAGGATCTATATCTATATCTCGGGGTCGGGGCAGAGGCCGTAAGCTCCGTCCTGGTTCGGGAGGAAGGCAAGAAGCAGCTGCCAGTCTACTACGTAAGCAGGGTCCTAAGGGAAGCGGAGCTCAGGTACCCAATTTTAGAGAAGTTGGCCTTCGCCCTGGTCATCGCAGCAAGGAAGCTCAGGCCATAGTTCCAGGCCCATTCGATCCAAGTAGTGACGGACCATCCTCTCCGCTAGATCTTCGAAGGAGTGGAGCACTCAGGAAGGCTCGCAAAATGGTCAATAGAGCTAAGTGAATTCAACATTACCTTTGTCCCTCGATTATCTATGAAGGCGCAGGTGGTGGCTGATTTCATGTCAGATTTCGTGGCCGAGATGAAAGAAGACGGAGCCCCTCGTCATGTTCCGTGGAAGCTGCTGGTGGACGGGGCTTCGGGCAAGAATTCTCTCGGAGGAGGGGTGGTGCTGGAGAGTCCCCACGGAGTAAAGATAGAGCAGACATTAGTGATACACTTCCCAATCACCAACAACCAGGCGGAGTATGAGGCTGTAATCGCCGGTCTGCGGTTGGCCCGGGAGCTCGGGGTCCATGACGTGGAGGTCCTCACTGACTCCATGATAATAGCTTCTCAGATAAGAGGAGAGTTCGAAACAAGGGAACCTGTGCTCATGAGGTACTTAGCAAAAGTCAAAGGTCTCGTGGGGACGTTTAAAACTTTCTCCATCCGGCACGTCCCTCGAGAGGAGAGCACCCCGGCAGATCAGTTGGCAAAATCTGGTCCTCGAGCCAGGGGGACCCTGACGGACCTATTCCGTCCTTCAATCGAAGAGGGAGAGCTCATGGAAGTAGAACAACGGCTCTCCTGGAAGGATCCCTTCGTCACCTTCCTTGCAACGGGAAAATTTCCGGAAGAAGTTCCGGACCAGAGACGCTTCCGGTATAAGTCTGCCTACTACGTGCTCCAGGAGGGTGACTTGTATCGGAAGACCCTCTCGAGCCTCCTGGCCCGATGCATCTCGGAGGAAGAGGTCCCAAGGATCTTGGAAGAAGTTCACTCCGGCGAGTGTGGCTGCCACTCGGGGAGCAGGATGTTGGAAGCAAGGATAATAAGGCAGGGGTACTTCTGGCCAACTCTAAGTAAAGACGCGGCAGCCTTCGCCAAGAGATGCCAGAAGTGCCAAATGTTCGCCCCGCTTCAGCTCACGCCAGCTCAGAGGCTAAAGAGTATCACGGCGCCCTGGCCATTCGCCATATGGGGAATGGATCTGGTAGGACCCTTCCCCCAGGCTAGTGGACAGAGGAGATTTCTCCTAGTCATGATTGACTACTTCACAAAGTGGTTGGAGGTCAAGGCGTTGGCTAAGGTCACCTCCCAGATAATCCGCAACTTCATATGGGGGGAGATCATTTGTCGACATGGGCTTCCGCAGGCCATAGTCACGGATAATGGACCGCAGTTCGCAAGCGAGGAATTCATCAGCTTCTGTGGCCAGTTGGGGATAGACCTTAGGTTTGCGTCCGTTCACCATCCCAGGAGAAACGGGCAGGTGGAGGCGGCGAACAAGGTCATCGTGAACTTGCTCAAGAAGAAGGTTGAAAATCTCAAACGTAATTGGGTGGAGCAGCTCCCCTCGGTCCTATGGGCTTTAAGAACCACCCCCAACACCGCCACGGGAGAGACCCCTTTCAAGCTCTCTCACGGTTGCGAGGCCGTCATCCCCATAGAGTTCAAGGTTATGACACCACGGGTATAGGTCGCCTCAAATGGAGAGGAAGATTGGAGAGCCGAGAACGAGGAGGAGTTGCGGCTCTCCCTCGACCTCATCGAAGAAGCCCGGGATCGAGCAGCCATCCATCAAGAAGAGGTCAAGCGGCGGATGGCCAAGTATTTCGACAGGCATGTCAGGATCAAGCAGTTCGAGAAGGGAGATCTGGTACTCAAGAAGGTCGACGCGGCTGGGAGGTCCGCCGCGGTGGGAAAACTTAACCCCAACTGGGAAGGCCCCTATGTCGTGGAAGAGGCACTAAAGTCCGGGGGGTATCGCCTTCAGAATGTGGAGGGCCAACCCCTCAGCCACACATGGAGTGGCGACGACCTTAAACGTTTTTATCCTTAGTACCATGTAGTAACAATGGTTTTTGAATGAAAACATTTTGTTTAAACTGTGTATAAAAATGATGCTACAGCTCGCAGGAGAGACCCTAAAAGTTCCAGAGGTTGGCCCCGAGCAGACCCGCTGTCCAGGCTCCCATCTAGCTGGCAGGTCCGAAGGCTCACTCAGTGGCAGGTTCTATGTCAAAGGAAAAATGGCCCCGAGCAGACCCGCTGTCCAGGCTCCCATCTAGCTGGCAGGTCTGAAGGCTCACTCGGTGGCAGGTTCTGTGTCAAAGGAAAAATGGCCCCGAGCAGACCCGCTGTCCAGGCCCTCATCTAGCTGGCAGGTCCGAAGGCTCACTCGGTGGCAGGTTCCATGTACCAGAGGTTGGCCCCGAGCAGACCCGCTGTCCAGGCTCTCATCTAACTGGCAGGTCCGAAGGCTCACTCGGTGGCAGGTTCCATGTACTAGAGGTTGGCCCCGAGAAGACCCGCTGTCCAGGCTCCCATCTAGCTGGCAGGTCCGAAGGCTCACTCGGTGGCAGGTTCTATGTCAAAGGAAAAATGGCCCCGAGCAGACCCGCTGTCCAGGCTCCCATCTAGCTGGCAGGTCCGAAGGCTCACTCGGTGGCAGGTTCTATGTCAAAGGAAAAATGGCCCCGAGCAGACCCGCTGTCCAGGCTCCCATCTAGCTGGCAGGTCTGAAGGCTCACTCGGTGGCAGGTTCTATGTCAAAGGAAAAATGGCCCCGAGCAGACCCGCTGTCCAGGCTCTCATCTAGCTGGCAGGTCCGAAGGCTCACTCGGTGGCAGGCTCCATGTACCAGAGGTTGGCCCCGAGTAGACCCGCTGTCCAGGCTCTCATCTAGCTGGCAGGTCCGAAGGCTCACTCGGTGGCAGGTTCCATGTACCAGAGGTTGGCCCCGAGCAGACCCTCTTTCCAGGCTCTCATCTAGCTGGCAGGTCCGAAGGCTCACTCGGTGGCAGGTTCCATGTTATAGAGGTTGGCCCCGAGCAGACCCGCTGTCCAGGCTCTCATCTAGCTGGCAGGTCCGAAGGCTCACTCAGTGGCAGGTTCCATGTACCAGAGGTTGGCCCCGAGCAGACCCGCTGTCCAGGATCTCATCTAGCTGGCAGGTCTGAAGGCTCACTCGGTGGCAGGTTCCATGTACCAGAGGTTGGCCCCGAGCAGACCCGCTGTCCAGGCTCTCATCTAGCTGGCAGGTCCGAAGGCTCACTCGGTGGCAGGTTCCATGTTACAGAGGTTGGCCCTGAGCAGACCCGCTGTCCAGTCTCTCATCTAGCTGGCAGGTCCGAAGGCTCACTCGGTGGCAGGTTCCATGTACCAGAGGTTGGCCCCGAGCAGACCCGCTGTCCAGGCTCTCATCTAGTTGGCAGGTCTGAAGGCTCACTCGGTGGCAGGTTCCATATACCAGAGGTTGGCCCTGAGCAGACCCGCTGTCCAGGCTCTCATCTAGCTGGCAGGTCCGAAGGCTCACTCGGTGGCAGGTTCCATGTATCAGAGGTTGGCCCCGAGCAGACCCGCTGTCCAGGCTCTCATCTAGCTGGCAGGTCCGAAGGCTCACTCAGTGGCAGGTTCCATGTTCCAGAGGTTGGCCCCGAGCAGACCCGCTGTCCAGGCTCCCATCTAGCTGGCAGGTCCAAAGGCTCACTCGGTGGCAGGTTCTATGTCAAAGGAAAAATGGCCCCGAGCAGACCCGCTGTCCAGGCTCCCATCTAGCTGGCAGGTCCGAAGGCTCACTCGGTGGCAGGTTCTATGTCAAAGGAAAAATGGCCCCGAGCAGACCCGCTGTCCAGGCTCTCATCTAGTTGGCAGGTCCGAAGGCTCACTCGGTGGCAGGTTCCATGTACCAGAGGTTGGCCCCGAGCAGACCCGTTGTCCAGGCTCTCATCTAGCTGGCAGGTCCGAAGCCTCACTCGGTGGCAGGTTCATGTACCAGAGGTTGGCCCCGAGCAGACCCGCTGTCCAGGCTCTCATCTAGCTGGCAGGTCCGAAGGCTCACTCGGTGGCAGGTTCCATGTTACAGAGGTTGGCCCCGAGCAGACCCGCTGTCCAGGCTCTCATCTAGCTGGCAGGTTCGAAGGCTCACTCGGTGGCAGGTTCCATGTACCAGAGGTTGGCCCCGAGCAGACCCGCTGTCCAGGCTCTCATCTAGCTGGCAGGTCCGAAGGCTCACTAGGTGGTAGGTTCCATGTACCAGAGGTTGGCCCCGAGTAGACCCGCTGTCCAGGCTCTCATCTAGCTGGCAGGTCCGAAGGCTCACTCGGTGGCAGGTTCCATTTACGAGAGGTTGGCCCCGAGCAGACCCGCTGTCCAGGCTCTCATCTAGCTGGCAGGTCCGAAGGCTCACTCGGTGGCAGGTTCCATGTTCCAGAGGTTGGCCCTGAGCAGACCCGCTGTCCAGGCTCCCATCTAGCTGGTAGGTCTGAAGGCTCACTCGGTGGCAAGTTCTATGTCAAAGGAAGAATGGCCCCGAGCAGACCCGCTGTCCAGGCTCCCATCTAGCTGGCAGGTCTGAAGGCTCACCCGGTGGCAGGTTCTAAGTTCTCAAGAGATGATCTCAAGAGCATTCGCATAGACCACGCGCCGGAGAGAGGATCACACCTCACTTTCATGACTACCTAAGCGAAACCCCGTGATGCGCGAATGGTAAGGTTCACTCGGTAGCGAGAGGTTGAAAGGGAACGACCGACCTAAGTCATCTCCGAGCATTCGCGGGGTGGCCAAGACAGTCGCATCACGACCTAACGTCCTAATGAGCCTAACGAGGTATAGCGGCGAATAAGAAAGAATCAACGTCCTAATGAGACTAACGAGGTATAGCGGCAAATAAGAAAGAATCAACGTCCTAATGAGCCAAGCGAGATATAATGACTAATGACAAAAAATTGAGATAACACAAAAATTGTAATCAATATATATATATATATATATTTCAAGGGCATTCGCCCAGTTCATGATTACATCCAAAAGGGAGATAAAAAAGAGAACAAAATACAAAGAACCCGCCTCATGTGCCGGCAGACTTCTCGCCAGAAGGCCCACCACTTTCGCTCGAATCCAGCAAGAGGGCGTCTTCATGCGGCTGGCCATCCTCGTCCTCCGGGAAGGGGATAGGAATGTAGAGCTCGGGAACGACCTGTCGGGCAGAGAGGCATTCGGCCTCCTCCTTCAGGTACCCAGCCTGCCGCAGCACCTGCAGCGCATGCTTAACGGCGCTCTGAGCGTTCTCTTGCATCAGCTGCTCCAATTCGTGGTGGGGGTATAAGTGCCCCCCACTCGCCAGGGCGAGTGCCGAGGCCTCGGCTTCTCGCGAACGCCGGGCCTCGGCCTTCGCCAATCGGACTTCGTCCTCAAGGCCGACCACCCGCGCGCGAAGCATCTCGGCGACCGTGGTGTTCTGAAAAAGAAAAAGAAAATATTACAAAACATACATATATAGGTGGTAAGAAGAGAGTGCATCAATCGGCAACAGGTCACTCGCGAGAAGGGAATGTATATACCTCTGCCACGGGGCGGCGGGCGAGAAGGGTTTCCACAGCTTCCAGCTTTATCTTAAGATCACGCGCCTCGGCAGAAGCGACATTCCGGGACTCCTCAACCTCCTTCAAGTTCCGCGCCAGTTTGATGCTCCGGCGCGAAGACATATGCGCGAGCTCGAGCACCCGCAGCATGGCCCTGACACTCTCATGCGCAAGAATCTGGGTCGTCTCGGCATCATAAACTTCGGCATCTTCTCGGCCATAGAGGGCATACGCGATGGCGTAAGCCTCACCGCTGGCGAGATCGCTCTCTATCCACGACGGATGGAGGGTGGAGAGCGAGACCCTGTTAGCATTCCTATCCCACTTCACCAGGGGAGCCCCCGAGGGGTCCGTGTACTTCTCGCCGCTGGGGAAGTTCCGGTGGTCCCTAGGCAACGGAGGCGGCGGCAACGACGATCTCGCCGTGGTCTCAGCCCCGTCTGGCGCCGACCCCAAGGTTTGGGCCGGTGCATCTGCCCCCTGGGTTAGGGCCGGCGCGCCCGTCCCCAGGGTCTGGGTCGGAGCACTCGTTCCTGGGGTCTCGTCCAAGATTCCCTTCCCCTTGGCGGAAGGACTTTTTGGCTTCTTGGAGGAGGATGAAGTGAGCGCTCCGGGTTTTCGCTTTCGGCCCCTGGGCTTGGTCGAAGAAGGTTCCTCCCGGCAAGCATCCGCTGCGGCTTGTGCAAGAGACACGCAGAACCCCGGAGGTCGCGGCGGGTGAAGGGGGAAACTTCGCACACCTACACAAGAACGCGAATGGGTTAGCGAATGGGGTAAGATACACAGCCTAAAGGAAAGGAGGGGATCTCAAGAAAAACTTACCCTCACCCTGCGGAACGGGCGGAAGTGAATTGACGTTTCGCCGGAGATAGACGAGGTCCATCCCATGCTCCAGAATGTATTGATGGAGTTTGGCCTCGTGCCCAGCTAAGGTCGGGGGGCGGAAGGTTGACTCCTCCTCCTGCACCGGGGCGAGAAGAGTGTTCCCCAGGCTCCCGCTGATGAAGAGGAAGCGGCGAACCCAGTCATGGTTTTTGTTCGGGAGCCCATAATGTTTGAGTGGGCTTTGACCCGAGAAGAAGGAGACGCCGTGGGTGCAGCGGAAAGTGTAGAGTTTGCGGAAGACGGGAAGCGAGAACTCGATCCCCTCTTCCCGCAGGTAGCACGCGTACCCGACCAGCATGGCGATAGAGTTGGGGTTGAGCTGGCCGGGAACGACCCCGTAATACCGGAAGGTCTGGCGGAGTTCCGGCCAGATGGGAAGGAGAAAACCCACCTCGAAGTGCTCTAGCGGGATCGTAAGAGCACAAGACGAGATGGTGTTTAGACGGTCCTCTGGTCCGGGCTTCCGCGCTTGAAATCCCGGCGGAACGTAGTCCGCGACAGCGGTCAGGTAAGCCTCATCGGAGAGATCGCAAGAGTCGAATGCGTGGTTGGCGAATGCGCTGGCGCACCTGGCCCTACCTTCGGCTTCACCACCCATCGAATACTGAAGAAGGCGGGAGCAGTAGGGAAGAGAGAAGCGCGAGTGCTAGCGCGAGGAAAGAGAAGGAGCGGATGGTAAGGTATTTAATACGGTGGTTGAAAGGCCTATTTATAGAAGGGCTAAACGGCGTTTGGGCTTTCGAGGTAACGGGTGTGCAGATAGCAGTCGCGCCTTCTCGACGCCTCGGAACCCGGGCCGACCTCTCTCGCTCAGTAATGACCAATGCCCTGCGGCTATTCTCTCATCGACTACGCGAAAGAGGTTAAGAAAGCATTCGGCAATAATAAAACATTCGGCAATACCCAAGCAAGATATAGGAAATAAAAGACAAAGCATAGAGCATTCGCAAAACACAGGGCATAAGATTATTACAAACGGAAATAAAAATCCAGCATCCGCGCTACAGAAAACAGAAAGATTACAAGAAGGGCGAATGAAGACTGGCTCAATACTCCTCCCAGACCCACCGACCTCGCTTTCGCGACCCAGCTTCCATGGGCATTCGCGGGCGGTAATATGCGAGTATATTGGTGATCTCATGGGAAGCCAGTTGGAGTTGGTCCCGGGCTCGCGCGGCGTGTGTTTCGGGAGACAACTCCCCTCCTTCGCCCCCCATGTAACACCCTGCCAGTACGAATAATATAACAGTAGGTCCGGCCGGGACCCCACGCCATACTAACCACACTAGCTAGGAGTTAAAAGGTGATAAACAGAAAGAATCTACAACAGAGTATACTAAACACTAGCGGAAGCATAAAGATTTAACATTTCCATTAGAATTGTCCACTATCATAGGAATGAAACCAAGAAAGAGAGTTATGGCCTTAAGGCCTTACATTTAGCAAATGTACCCAAAACTCCAAAACATACATCGGCACGCAGGCCGGCAATACATGTGAAAGCTAAAAAGGAGGCTGGCCTTCAAGGGCCAACTCAGCAAAAGGGGCCACCGCCCGCTATTTCCCGCTAGGCTCACCTGCACCTGCATAAGAACATTCCACCAAGCGGTGGCAAATAAGGTAACGGTCAGCACAGCTGACCAAATTATAACGACCCCACCCCTTTCCCGGGGTGGCGGAGATTCTACCCTGCAAGCAAGCCATACTAGCACAAGTACTAAAATAAAGAAAGTGCAACTACACATGGTGAGGTTTCAAGCACATTCAATCTTCTAGGTTGAGCATCAAAAAGGAGGGAACCTAGATATGCACATGATGTTGGTTGGGTTCACCCGAAGGTTCCCCGCAACCGCCTAAACAACCGCATGAGGCTAACAACATCAATTCCACAAACACTCCACCGTAAGGGCCATCGCCTTATGTGGGAAAAAGAGCTTTTGGTCGGTCTAGGTAAACCACCTTCCACGACCTCTCCCATGATCACACGGCTACATGAGGTAGGGACCTCTTACCGATCTGCATGGAAACGGGTTCGGTTTAGCTTTGCCCGTGCTCTAATCGTCGCGATCTGTCGCACGACGCGGGTACGGCTTCGCCTCGGCCCGTAAGGGTTTAGCACCTTCCAGTGCTACACAAATATAAGCTACGCACCTAATCCCTTCACAAGGATCTAGGCTTCACAAATACTCAAAAGGGGAGGTATAATACGCTCCGCATTAATTTCGCGGTGAAGGGTTGCCTTCATCCAATCTCAAAGCATGGGGCTTTCGTTAGGATCTTCACAAGACGCCTACATTTAAATCCCGCACTACTATAGATGATTTCACGGAGTCATTCTCCGGCACGCATTCTAGGCTTAACCTAAATGCAACGTCGCAATCCAAGCATCACCGATCCGGGCTCACGGCCACGAATAGGCTTCACACAAAATGCCTAAATCCGCACGACTACCGGATTTTCTACATGCAATATGTCAGGGACGGACACAATCGACCCGGAGTTCCGGAGAACTTGAGGGAATCCTACACTTCACCCATTTGGTGAAAGGGATCCCTCATGCAAGCATAGAGAAACGAAGGAGAGGACAAAAGACAAGTCCAAACAACGGGAGAAGAAATCGTTACCCTAGGAGCATTCTTTTTCGCCAGGGATCCGAGATTCTAGACGGAGGGAAATGACCGCACCGGGCTGCACTCTCCAGATCTGGAAACGGTTCGCGAAACGGAGCTCCGGAGCTCCGTCAATGGCGGAATCTCCATTCTTCTTCCTTGGCTCCTCCTTCTTTCTCTAGGGTTTGGAGAGAGAATGACTTAGAGAATATGAGGTTTAACCCCCTCTCATCAGCCCTAAAGGTCTCCCGCAACTAAACCTAGCCATTGGATCAAATCCCAAAAGATTTGGACGGTCCGATCTTCTTCTCCGCTCAAAATCGCGGAGCAGAATAAACAGGGCGCACGATCGCTGGCGCACGATCACTGGTCGTGCGCGAAGAGGGAAATGGTCGTGCGCACTGTCCGAGACAGAACTCGATTCTCTTCTGAATTAACGCACGATCGCTGGCGCACGATCACTGGTCGTGCGCGAAGAGGACAATGGTCGTGCGCATAAGCCGAGACAGAACTCCGATTCTTTGCGGGTTGCGCACGATCACTGGTCGTGCGCGAAGAGGACAATGGTCGTGCGCATTGACCTGAACTCGAATCTTGAGCCTATCCCGAGCGCAACACTACCATTTCGCCTACCTCGCTGAACCACGATCTTTGGGGTGTTACAACTCCACCCCCCTTAAAAGAATTTCGTCCCGAAATTTCGAAAACAGTAATAGCAGGAAATTACAGTTTTTAAAGTAAATTTACCTGAGGGAAATAGCTCGGGGTACTCCGCAAGCATCGCTTGCTCTCTCTCCCAAGTTAGCTCCTCTCGGCCGCAATTATCCCACCGGACCTTTACCATCCGAATGGACTTGTTCCGCAACTGCTTTACCTCGGTATCCTCGATGCGTAAGGGTTTGACTTTCGTCGACAACCCACTATCCACCGACACTTTGCCGACCGCAACGATATGAGTAGGCTCTTGCACTGCCTTCCTCAGAGCTGAAATGTGAAACACGTCGTGCAGACCGCTCAGCTCTGCAGATAGTGCAAGCCGATAAGCCGCATCACCAACACGTTCCACAATCTCAAACGGTCCTAAGTACCTTGGACTGAGCTTTTTCAAGCGTCGGATCCTTGATACCCCTTTGAACGGTTTGATCTTCAAGTAAACCCGGTCGCCGACGGCGAACTCTAGGTTCCTATGCTTGGCGTTGTAATACTTTGCTTGCCTATCCTGGGCAATCAATAGCCTTTCCCGAATAGCTCGGATGGTCGAAGTTGCTTCCTCAACATCCTTTCGCTTTAATAGCTTAGTATCGCCCGTTTCTGCCCAAGACAACGGCGTACGACACTTCTTACCATAGAGGGCCTCGAAAGGAGCCATCTTTATACTGGCTTGGTAGCTATTATTGTAGGCGAATTCGATCATATAGAGATGATCTTCCCACTTCTTTCCAAAATCTAGAGCGCACATTCGGAGCATATCCTCCATAGTCCTGTTGGTTCTCTCGGTCTGTCCATCCGTTTGCGGGTGGAAGGTCGTGCTGAACTTCAATTTCGTGCCCAACAGTTCATGGATAAGCCTCCAATCTTTCGATGTGAAACGCCCGTCACGATCGCTGACGATGCTACGAGGGACACCGTGCAGCCGCACAATACTATCGACATAGAGCTTCGCTAGCTTTTCTACAGAATCATCCTTCCGGTTCGGAATAAAATGCGATACTTTTGTCAGTCTATCCACGACCACCCAGATGGCGTCGTTTCCATGCTGCGATCTCGGCAATCCGTGCACGAAATCCATCGAAATATCGTCAAACTTCCATTCCGGAATCGGCAAGGACTTCAAAAATCCACCGGGACGTTGCCATTCCACCTTCACCAACGCGCAAGTGTTGCACTTGGCCACGTAGAGGGCAATGTCCTTCTTCATACCTGGCCACCAGAAAAGTTTCTTCATGTCCATGTACATTTTCGTGCTCCCCGGGTGGATAGAGTACTTGGTATGATGAGCCTCGTACATCAATTCCTCCCGTAGAGTACCAACGTTTGGGACGCACAATCTGCCATTCTTCCACATAAGGCCATCTTCGAAAGAGAAATCAGCGTTCAACCCGTCAACGGTTTCCGCTTTGTAGCGTTTCATGCTCTCATCCAGCTCCAATGCCTGTCGAACTCGGTCGACAAGGTGGTATTGAACCTCCGTCCAGTTCAAGCATGCTGAAGTAGACGCTCTTCGATCAACGCAAATGATCTCCATTTCTTCCAGCTCACGGATTAGACGCTCATCGTGCATCAAAATCCAATTTGCTTGAGCGGGAGCCCGACGACTCAACGCGTCCGCAACTACATTTCCCTTTCCAGGAGTATATTTGATGTCGAAGGTGTGGTCACCAAGGAACTCCAACCACCTCCTCTGTCGCATATTCAACTCCCTTTGATCTAGCAAGTACTTGAGGCTCTTGTGGTCGGTAAAGATGTCGATCTTCACGCCATACAAATAATGCCTCCAAAGCTTAAGAGCAAATACCACGGCCGCTAGCTCCAAATCATGGACCGGGTAATTCCTCTCATGAACTTTCAACTGACGGGAGCCGTAGGCAATTACCTTACCGAACTGCACTAGGACACAACCCAAACCACTCCCTGAGGCGTCGCTGTAAATTTCGTAGCCTTCCGTACCACATGGCGAGCATAGAATGGGCGCCATGGTCAGACGGCTTTTCAGTTCTTCAAAAGCTCGTGCGCACTCGGGCGACCAAACGAACTTATGATCTTTCCTAGTCAATTTAGTGAGAGGAAGTGCAATCCTCGAGAAGTTTTCCACAAAGCGCCTATAATAGCCGGCAAGTCCTAAGAAACTTCGGACTTCCGCTACGTTTTTCAACAAAGGCCAGGCTCGGATCGCTTCTATCTTCGACGGATCAACCGCAATTCCATCTCCACTAACGACGTGACCAAGGAATGCTACTGACGGTAGCCAAAACTCGCACTTGGAGAACTTGGCATATAGCTGACTCTTCCTCAAGGTGCTCAGAACGGCGTGCAGATGCCCTACATGCTCCTCTTCCGATTGAGAGTATACCAAAATGTCGTCGATAAAGACGATCACGAATTGATCCAAATACTCACGGAACGTCCTATTCATTAAGTCCATGAATACCGACGGTGCATTGGACAGACCGAACGGCATCACCGTGAACTCATAGTGCCCAAAGCGGGTACTGAACGCTGTCTTTGGAATGTCACATTCCCTAATCCGCAGTTGGTAATAGCCGGACCTTAGGTCCAGTTTGGAGTATACCGTCGACCCAACCAGCTGGTCGAAGAGATCATCGATTCTTGGAATCGGATATCGGTTCTTCTCGGTCAACTTATTTAGCTCTCGATAATCGATACATAGACGCAAGCTCCCGTCCTTCTTTTTCACAAAGAGGACCGGTGCACTCCAAGGCGAAGAACTTGGACGTACGTAGCCTTGCTCTAGCAGCTCTTGCAATTGAACCTTCAGCTCTGCCAATTCCTTTGGCGCTATCCGGTACGGTGAGCGGGCCACAGGTTTGGCACCTGGCACCAACTCGATACAGAAATCGATCTCTCGCTGAGGCGGAGCCCCAGGGAGTTCGTTAGGAAACACGTCGGCGTACTCCGCTACAACTGGGACATCACATAACCTGGGCTTTGGCTCCGAAGCCTCCAACAAGGTGAAGAACAACTCGGCGCCTTTTCTAACCGCCTTAACCACTTGGAGAGCAGACATCAGCGTCTTGCTCGCTCCTCGCATACCGGAAAACGTGGTTTCTCCATCGGCATTCCTTCCCAGAGTGATCTCCTTAGAATTGCAATCTATGCATGCACGCTGCTCCGAGAGCCAGTCCATGCCGAAGATCACATCGAATTCAGCTAACGGCAACAACGATGCTTCCAAATCGAAATCTTGATTTCCGATCCGCACCTTCACACGGCTCTTCCTATCCGCAGACATGCGAGATCCATTGGGTAGCACTACTTCTAATCTATCCTCTACGAAGGTAGATGGCACTCCGATTCGCACCACGAAGTCCTCAGACAGAAAAGAGTGCGATGCACCCATAACAAATAGAGCTCTCGCTGGATAGTTGAAAATTAGGACGAAACCTAATTGCACACAAATAAAGCATATAGTCGTACCACAGTATGAATTATATATATAGCTGTAAAAGCTAACTTCTAATTCGTACCTGTGACGACATCAGTTTGTCGTATAGCTTCTTGTTGGCCAAGCAAAAAGACTCTCGGCTGAGTGGGAATGTGCTGGGAAGCCGAAGACTCCGCAGCTTTACCCTTTTCCGCAGTACGAGCATAATCCACCGCTCGATTACCAGTCTTCGGGGGACCACTTCGACACACCGCAGCTTTGTGTCCCACCTTCCCGCAGGTGAAACACGTAATAGGAGTCCGCGCGGTCGTGGCTCCCGAAACATTTGAAGGAGCTGGTTCCGACTGTTTGAACTTCCTTTTGTTCCTTCTGAAAACCGACTTGGACTGAGAGGCCGGCGCATGAAACTCAGGTTTCTTTACAACACCCTTTGCTTGTACCCTCTTCATGTCCAACTCCAAAGATCTGGCAGTTTGCACCATCACTTGGAAGTCGAACGTCATAGGGCCTGCAAGGAGCAGCCTCAACTCGTCCCGAAGCCCTTCATAGAACTTATGTGTCTTTGTCTCCTCATCCTCCACCAAGGACCCCGCATAGCGACTCAGTCTGGTAAACTCATGCAAGTAATCGTCAACGGAGCGATCACCTTGTGTCAACCTCAAGAACTGGTTTTGTAACGCAATGCGCTGGGCAGAGGGGATAAACCTTTGGAGGAACGACTTTGAAAACTCAGCCATTGTGATTTCAGTAATATCTCTACCGCAGAACTTATGCAGCTCCTGCTCTTCCCACCACAGCAGAGCCTCTCCATCAAGAAGGAAGGTGGCTAAGGTGACCATCATTGCTTCGTCCGTCGCTGTCGCCCTCAGAGTTCTTCTAACTCTTGACAACCAGTCTTCTGCCTCCGTTGGGGACTCAGATCCCGAGAAGGTAGGAGGATTAAAGATCAGGAAATGCTTTAATTGCTGGTCACGCGCTCGCCCCGCAACTACTTGCGCAACTTGAGGTTCCACCCTCGGCGCTACCGCAGGTTCCACTGCAGCAACAGCCTCAGGGGCCACATCCGGAGTAGGAGTAGCAGGCTGGACCAGCCTTTGGGGTTGAGCGTTGATCATCGCGAAGACCGCTTCTGCGACTAATTTGATCATTTTAGCAGAAGGAGTGGTCGCTGGCACTTCAGCCGACCCACTACTTTCAGCGGTGTTACGGGGTCGAGACTGCCCCGCAGCACTTCTAGTCACCTATAATCATGCAAAGCACAATTTAGTGACCCAAAACATATCAAACAACAATCATGGAACGCTCAGGTTCCGCAAACAAGTATGTTTTCTATTCATTCCTAAGTGGACATTCTTATTAGTTTTTGTCGTTTTAGGTGAATGCACAACCCGTGCGCACCACCCCTTAAAAGGAATTCGTCCCGAATTCGCTAAACTACGGATCGACGCCTTAAGTCCGATACCAAATTGTAACACCCTGCCAGTACGAATAATATAACAGTAGGTCCGGCCGGGACCCCACGCCATACTAACCACACTAGCTAGGAGTTAAAATGTGATAAACAGAAAGAATCTACAACAGAGTATACTAAACACTAGCGGAAGCATAAAGATTTAACATTTCCATTAGAATTGTCCACTATCATAGGAATGAAACCAAGAAAGAGAGTTATGGCCTTAAGGCCTTACATTTAGCAAATGTACCCAAAACTCCAAAACATACATCGGCACGCAGGCCGGCAATACATGTGAAAGCTAAAAAGGAGGCTGGCCTTCAAGGGCCAACTCAGCAAAAGGGGTCACCGCCCGCTATTTCCCGCTAGGCTCACCTGCACCTGCATAAGAACATTCCACCAAGCGGTGGCAAATAAGGTAACGGTCAGCACAGCTGACCAAATTATAACGACCCCACCCCTTTCCCGGGGTGGCGGAGATTCTACCCTGCAAGCAAGCCATACTAGCACAAGTACTAAAATAAAGAAAGTGCAACTACACATGGTGAGGTTTCAAGCACATTCAATCTTCTAGGTTGAGCATCAAAAAGGAGGGAACCTAGATATGCACATGATGTTGGTTGGGTTCACCCGAAGGTTCCCCGCAACCGCCTAAACAACCGCATGAGGCTAACAACATCAATTCCACAAACACTCCACCGTAAGGGCCAACGCCTTATGTGGGAAAAAGAGCTTTTGGTCGGTCTAGGTAAACCACCTTCCACGACCTCTCCCATGATCACACGGCTACATGAGGTAGGGACCTCTTACCGATCTGCATGGAAACGGGTTCGGTTTAGCTTTGCCCGTGCTCTAATCGTCGCGATCTGTCGCACGACGCGGGTACGGCTTCGCCTCGGCCCATAAGGGTTTAGCACCTTCCAGTGCTACACAAATATAAGCTACGCACCTAATCCCTTCACAAGGATCTAGGCTTCACAAATACTCAAAAGGGGAGGTATAATACGCTCCGCATTAATTTCGCGGTGAAGGGTTGCCTTCATCCAATCTCAAAGCATGGGGCTTTCGTTAGGATCTTCACAAGACGCCTACATTTAAATCCCGCACTACTATAGATGATTTCACGGAGTCATTCTCCGGCACGCATTCTAGGCTTAACCTAAATGCAACGTCGCAATCCAAGCATCACCGATCCGGGCTCACGGCCACGAATAGGCTTCACACAAAATGCCTAAATCCGCACGACTACCGGATTTTCTACATGCAATATGCCGGGGACGGACACAATCGACCCGGAGTTCCGGAGAACTTGAGGGAATCCTACACTTCACCCATTTGGTGAAAGGGATCCCTCATGCAAGCATAGAGAAACGAAGGAGAGGACAAAAGACAAGTCCAAACAACGGGAGAAGAAATCGTTACCCTAGGAGCGTTCTTTTTCGCCATGGATCCGAGATTCTAGACGGAGGGAAATGACCGCACCGGGCTGCACTCTCCAGATCTGGAAACGGTTCGCGAAACGGAGCTCCGGAGCTCCGTCAATGGCGGAATCTCCCTTCTTCTTCCTTGGCTCCTCCTTCTTTCTCTAGGGTTTGGAGAGAGAATGACTTAGAGAATATGAGGTTTAACCCCCTCTCATCAGCCCTAAAGGTCTCCCGCAACTAAACCTAGCCGTTGGATCAAATCCCAAAAGATTTGGACGGTCCGATCTTCTTCTCCGCTCAAAATCGCGGAGCAGAATAAACAGGGTGCACGATCGCTGGCGCACGATCACTGGTCATGCGCGAAGAGGGAAATGGTCGTGCGCACTGTCCGAGACAGAACTCGATTCTCTTCTGAATTAACGCACGATCGCTGGCGCATGATCACTGGTCGTGCGCGAAGAGGACAATGGTCGTGCGCATAAACCGAGACAGAACTCCGATTCTTTGCGGGTTGTGCACGATCGTTGGCGCACGATCACTGGTCGTGCGCGAAGAGGACAATGGTCATGCGCATTGACCTGAACTCAAATCTTGAGCCTATCTCGAGCGCAACACTACCATTTCGCCTACCTCGCTGAACCACGATCTTTGGGGTGTTACACCCCAGGCGCTCCACCGTGGTGAGAAGGCGCGAGTAGTCCCGATGGAGGTCCTTTAACTCACGCGCGACTCTCAGCCGCACGTCGTCCACCTGGCCGGCTACATTTCGCTGGATGTGGATGAGCTTCCCCAAGACCTCCGAGATCCGATCCTTCACGGTCGCGTGATCCGAGGAGTCGCCCAGAAAGTCAGCGAGATCCCCAGGGGAAGGGAGAGGCGAGAGCATCCCCTCTCCCCCCTCGTAGTAGGAGTCAAAGGGGGAGGCTTCCCGATAGCCTGCGGAATCACAACTAGGTCAGTAGTGATAAAATATCCGAGTACGATAGGGGCGGGTGAGTGAACTGACCTGGGGTGGGGTCCTGGTGACCTGAAGGACGAGACGAATGGGGGTGCGTTCCGAACAGCCAGGCGGGAGGTAAGACCTTTCCCTTTCCAGGACGGTAAGGCTGTGAGGTAGGAGCTGGAGCATCCGCAGGATCATCCGCGCGGTCCTGCTGATCGAGTCCCTTCTGGGGAGATACCCTCGGCTCATCTGCGAGCACGGAGGGGTTCGGTCGAACAGGAGAACTCGGAGGAACAGTGTCCCGCAGCGAAAGGTCGGAGTCGAGGGCTGCGAAAAGTAGTGGTCAGCAACGAGCCACATGAAGGGAGAATCTAAAAGGGTTTACCACTTACCGGACTGCAATGAGGTCTCGCCCGGAGGGTGGTGGGGGAGCAAGGTCCCGATCTGGAGGCCTCTCGTTCGCAAGAAGTAGCACCGCGACACTGCCCGAGACGGCCCCGTGGCCAGTCTCCGGCACCAAAGCCCCCTGCGAATGGTCAGAATAAACGCAGGGTAATGGACAGGAACTAAATGGAGACAGGAAGAATCCTCATACCAGCATCGCGGGGTCCGGAAGGGCATCCGCCAGCGTGTTCGCCAGTGGAGTATCCGCCGGAGACTCCGAGGCAGTCTCGCCTCTCTGACGATTCAGCCGAATCGTCTTGGCTCGACGCGAGATATAGGGGGCGCTCGGATCCCGTTTAGACATCAGCCAGGGAGCAAATTTGGATGCCTTGGGGGCAGTTGCAGCTTGGGCCGCAGCCAGGCGGTCGATCATCTCTCGCGAGAGGGGTTTCGCAGAAGGTTTGTGGAAAGACATTAGGAAGTGGAGAAACTCCGAGCCGAGATGAGAGAGTGGTCCAGAAAAACCTGACATGAGGATATATATATAGAATGACGGTGGGACCCACAGAATCTTATGAGGTCCAGTCAGCAAGCACTCACCGAATACAGGGTTGGACTGTTCTTTCCGAGCGCAGGAATCGCTCGCAAAGAGCGGGGATTGTGTACAACCCGTATTCGCCGAGTGGGCCCCTCAAGCCAGCTGGCGAGACCTGGGCCAGTCAGATCATTCGGCCAGGTTCGGATAGGTGGAAGGGCCCCCAGGTCGATAGGGAAGGAATTCGGCGAGTGGTGCCCTCACGGACCATTCGCCCAGAAGAATGGGCACTCGCCCAGCTAGGCGGGTGCCCAGCGAGTGGTGCCCTCACGGACCATTCGCCCAGGATCATTTGAGGAGGAAATGGCCATAATACCCCTGGTGGGCTGCAAATAGCCCTTCGGAACAGCCGAGTTAGGCTATTAGCAGACCAATTTGGGGTGCGGTTAGTAAAATTAAAAGGCGGATTCAGGCTATTTACAGACTAGCCTAGGAAAACTATAAATAGACCCTTAAGGGCACCTTGGAGGAGATCCGATTTTAGAGAATCCTCTCCTCTAGGCTAGTTTTGGTTGGCAGCCAGTGCCCTCCAAGGTGCCTGGTTGAGCTTTGGTTTGGGAGGGGAAGCTCTCTAAGATCTTCCGGGTGTGTGGCGGGACCTCCTCGCTTCAGCCTTGGGTCTATTCCGTTTCCAGCATCCACCATCAAGAGAGTCTAGTGAGGGAGAAATAAGCATCGGCTACACCCCCAGTGGGTCCGAACTCAGGAGACCAGTTGCTGGTTTCAACACTACGCACGATCTAGAATTTGCAGCTGTGATCTACGCCATGAAGCTTTGGAGACATTTACTGTATGGCGCATTGTGAAGATTTATACAGACCATAAGAGCTCGAAGTACGTCTTCACGCAGAAGGAGCTGAATTTGCGTCAGCGTAGGTGGTTGGAGTACGTTGCGGATTATGACGTAGAAATCTTGCATCATCCGTGCAAGGCTAATGTGGTAGATGATGCATTGAGTAGAAAGACCGCGCAGATCTTCAACCTTACCGTGCAATCTTTGGTTGAGAAGTTTGTTTCGATGGATATTTCATTCGGCAGTAGTGTCGGACCCTCTCGCTTGGAGGTAGAAGATCCTTCGTGGATCACCCTCACGAGGGTACATCAGAAAGAAGATCACGATCTTCAGCATCTCTGAGGAAGGGCAAAGAAGGGAGAATTGGCTGACTTCTCGATACACGAAGACGGTACCCTGAAGTACTGAGGTAGATTTTGTATCCCCGTAGTGGGTAATATTCGGACAAGGATTTGCGATGAAGCACATGGTTTTAGTGTGGCCTAACACCCTTGTTCTACGAAAATGTATGGATATTTGAAACAGATTGTGTAGTGGTATGGAATGAAGAATGACATAGCTAAATTTGTGTCTGAGTGCTCCACCTGCAAGTGTTTCAAGGCAGATCATAAAAGGCCTGGTGGCAAGTTGATGCTTTTGGACATACCGAGTTGGAAGTGGGAGAGTATATCGATGGACTTTATTACTGGTTTGCCAAGATCTCCCCAAAGGCATGACTCAGTGTGGGTCATAGTTGATAGACTGACGAAGTGTGCGCACTTCGTACCTTTCAAGATCGGATATTCTATGAAGAAGATAGCGTAGTTGTATTTGGATGAGGTCATTCATTTGCGCGGAGTGCCAGTGAGTATCGTGTCAGATCGAGACTCCGGGTTTATGTCGCGATTCTGGCAGAGCTTACAGGGAGCTTTGGGCACCGACCTCAGGTTTTCAACCGCGTACCATCCGCAGACCAATGGTCAAATAGAGCGAGTTAATCAGATCATGGAAGATATGATCAGATGCTACATCTTGGACCACGGTGGAGCTTGGGATGAGCGTCTCAGACTTATGGTATTTGCATACAATAACAGTTATCAAGAAAGTTTGCAGATGGCCCCGTTCGAGGCTTTATATGGGACGCGTTGCAGGACTCCCTTGTTTTGGGCCGAGGTTGGTGAGAGGCCATTTCTAGGTCCGGAAGCCCTTGAAGAGATGACTATTGTTGTAACTCATATTCGGGAAAAGCTTCGTGTGGCCCAGGAGCGTTATGAGAAGTACGCAAATCGGCGAAGGGTTGAACTGGAGTTCGCGGTTGGGGACATGGTTTTTCTGAAAGTTT
Organism: Dactylorhiza incarnata; assembly: GCA_033032865.1. NCBI lineage: Eukaryota > Viridiplantae > Streptophyta > Magnoliopsida > Asparagales > Orchidaceae > Dactylorhiza > Dactylorhiza incarnata. The sequence goes on from JAWHQI010000377.1 coordinate 463,921, forward strand.
CTCCGATGCCTGGTGTTAGAAGATTTGGAAGGAACCATAAATTGGATCCCCGGTACGTGGGACCCTTCCACATTGTTGAGCGCATTGGAGTGTCAGCATATAGGCTGGATTTGCCTGTTACCTTCACTAACGTCCATGATGTGTTTCATATGAGCCAGTTGCGGAATTGTGTTCTTAGTGATCGTCACGTCCTTGACTCGGTGCCCCAGTTACAGCCTAATCTTTCATATGTTGATGAACTTGTTCGTATTTTGGAGACTCAGGATCGAGTGTTGCGGAGAAAGACAATCCTCATGGTCAAGGTTCTTTGGCGAAATCAAGACGTTGAGAGCGCGATGTGGGAGTTGGAGTCAGCGATGAGGGAATCTCATTCACATCTTTTCTCCTAGTTTTTCGGTAAGTTATTCGTTTTTTAGCCTTTGACTATTGCGGTTGCTTTTGTTTTGAGTTGTGTTAAGTTTTAGGACGAAACTTTTTTTTAGGATGGGTGAATGTAACGCCCCTAATTTTTTCAGTAATTATTTAATTCAGTGATGACGTGTTTATGACGTCAGGGCATTACTTTTAACGTCAAGTTAGCGGCGTGTCGCCATTTGCGCATTTTCGTGTCCGTTTGGGTCAAGTCGACCAAATTTTGAGATGACCCGTAATTGGAAAATTTACGTTAGGAAATTAAATTATTTAATTTTAGACTTGCTCGTCAAGTTTCGTTGCGATCGAGCCATTTTAGAGTATCGGCGCATTTTCGAAGTTTTGTAGAATTTATCGTTCGCCGTAAACTTCGTAAATTTTTATCTCGAGAACGGCACGTCGGATTTTGGTTTTGACTTCGCTGATGGATTCGTGGCGCCGGCGTTCGCCTTTGGAGCGATTTTCATCGGTTTCGGCATTCGTTTGGTTTTGGTAATAATATAATATTATTATATTTATTATTACTATAATTAATGTACATGTATATATATACATAATAATATAATTAAAAAATAAAAAAAAAGGGATTTCGCGTGAAAAAGGATTTCACGTGAAAAGGATTTCACCTGAAATCCTATTTCACGTGAAAAGGCTTGTCTCCTTTGTTTTCCTTCCGGACGAATGTTTTCTCCGGTGGAATTTCCCCTTCCCTCTTTTAATACTATTATTATTATTATTATTATTATTATTATTATTATTATTATTAATATATATCATCTTCTCCTCCTTTTTTGTCCGGCCGAACCAGAGAGCGAGAGGTGAAGAGAGAGTTTTTTTCGCGAACTTTCCGGTCGCCGCCGACGGAGCTCCGGTGGACGAAATTTCCAACCGAGCATAGATCTGAAAAGCTCTCGGCAAGAGCTTCGCATGTGTGGTTTGTATTTCTCGTTTCTTGGACTTTTTCGCGCTAGGGTTTTCGGCCATAACCTTCCTTTTGTCCATTTTTCTGTAGATCTCGCCTCGTCGTGCCTCCTTTTGAACCGATCCACGACAAGGAGTTGTTCGGAGAATGATTCCGGTGATTTCAAGGCAAGTGGTGGTTTTTTTCCCTTTTCCCCTCTCATTTTTGATCGCGGTATTAATCTTTACACTACTTTTATCTGATTTCGATTGAATGTGATGCGCTTGAATCGCGTTCTTGAACGCTCGTTGCCACTAAACTTCTGTTGGCCAAGTCGTTTCGTCCAAGTCCATTATATATGTGTGTGTGAGTAGTTATCCACTCGGTTGTTTTTCCTACCCGTCGTGTAGAGGTTTTGACTTGTTAAATCGACCGTGTAATTTCTCTAAAGTCCGTGATTCGTCCGTCGATCGAGTTTCGTTCGTCGATTTAGTTCTTCGTGTTCATAGTATAAGTCCTTCGATTGAGTCCTTGCACCCATCTTGAGGTTGGCCACTCACCGAGTGGGCCTCACTTTAGTCAAACTTGTGCGTCAAGTTTATTCGACGAAGTCTAATCAGTGATTTGATAGAGCATGTCTGCCTTGGTGAATTTTTGTGCGTTAAGACTAGTGGTAACTAGTCTAGTTTAGTCATCCCATTCTCGAGATATAAGTAGTTGATTTGGGGATGTTGGGGTTGGTGGATTAAAACTACCGCCGAAGTACCCTGCACTTAAATTGAATAATTTACGGGATTTTACCTGCGTTGGTTTGTTGGTTGTTTTACTATTGGTGTGCTGGCGGAGGTATCTCCCACCGCAGTTACTGGATATTTTCCAGTTCGGGTGTGTCAGGCTATGAGACAACCTTTCCCTTGGGCCCCTTTTGGAGGTTGTTCTGTAGGTGTGCTGGCGGAGGTATTCCCCCCACAGTCACCGGAATTTTACCGGTGTTGTTACTAAATACTTTATTTCTGAAATTTTATAATGACGTTATGCTCTTATAATAGCCGGGCATTTTAGCCCTAACTTTTCTACCGCGCTTGGGTAGTCAGGTATACATGATTATTCAAGTAAATGTTTTCTGTTGCTTGCTTAGCTTTCTTACTGTACTCTCTTCTTGTATAGTTGGTTTTGGGTTGGTACCCCTATTGACCATTGTTTACTTTTGTTTAGTTTTCTCCCACCACTTGTACCTTCTTGTTGAGGCGTTCTCTCTTGTGAATGCCTCAGGTTCAGAGTAGTAGCAGTCAGTGGAGCTAGAGTTGGAGTTTCGGTGTTGCAGTAGTAGATGTGATTGTTTCACCTCACCGCTGTGAGGTAGTTTTTCATTGTTTTGTTTTCGTTGTAGTTCAGTCATACTTTTGGGGTCTGTGGGTTTGTGTTAGGTTGTTCCCACCCACAGAGTTGTGTTGATTTTGGACACTTTGCTAGCTGATAATTATTTCTTGCTATTTTATAGTAGTCACTTGCTCTCTGGGAGGTTTTATGCTAGAACTGCATGTTAGGTATTTTAAGTACAAACGACTTATATCATTACTTCATAACATCTTTTTAAAACGAATGTCACTTTATTTTAAAGGTTATAAAAAGCCTTTTTTGTACTTATATTAAACCTAGAAGTCTGCATATCAAGTATTATTATTCGATCGTCATGCTCATGTAGGGTAATAAGTAAATAAAACCAAGTATTTTCTGCTGCATATTTCTACTTACACCGTTATTCGTGTGTTAGTTGACCCACTGAACCGAGGGACACGGTTAATAAACTAAACTTAAATCATGTTTTTAAATTATAAATTCATGATTTTTCATGATAAGTAATAGGAGTAGGGATTGCCTGAGCGCATGCATTTGTCCCCTGCACGGCGTGGTATCACGGCGTGTATTTTCTCTTGCTCTGACGTATTATTTAATATGGAGAAAATGCGGGTTGTGACAGTAGATAATGGAGAAATTATAAATGATCTTCTCTTCCCTTTTAAGACAATACTTGATTGAACCGAGAGAACCTGGCAGTGATCTCATATTTCCCAGACCGATATTTCTGGGAGGTAGATAACAATTTTAATTAAACAAGAATGAGATCATGAGATCGTTGAAGATTAACAAGATCACTTATGACTGGCGGTCTCTGGCCATAATACACCTACACGAGACCGCTTATCACATTTGCGACCTCTAGATTTGAACATCTATCAGGATAAAAAGTGACAATTCGTAGATGTTGATTCCCAAACAATTGTGCAAATATAGGATGTGATCGTCAATAATTTAGACCGCTTCTTGGAAAGATAAACCTTTTCACAATAGATAGTCTGCGATCTTCAATATTTCACAGACCGCCTTTCCGCAGATCGGAACAGCAATATTTCGTGAGTTTTAAAAAACTACGAAAAAACTTAGATGGCGGTCTCGAATGTTTCAGGTCGCTCCATTCCCCAAAAGTCATCTTAAAACTGGCGATCTCCATAATTCTTAGATCGCCCGAAGGCAGAAAAAGGTTTGAGAGGTAGGACCTGTAATTAGGCCTGTAAGCAAAAACCAACCGAACCACGAAACCGAACCGAACCAAACCAAACCGCACGGTTTGGTTCGGTTTCAGTATGTCACGGTTCGGTCACGGTTTTGATTTTAGAAAAACCATACGGTTCGGTTCGGTTCATGGTTTTGCATGGCAAACCTAACCGAGTCGAACCGAACCGAACCGTAGTGTATAATAATATGTAATTACATTTATATTTTTTGTAATTAACTATATCCATATTTTGATTTAGTTATGGTTCATAGTATATCATATTTTGGACACTGTTTTAGTGTTTTTAAATTTTTATTATATATTTATATCCCTATTTCAATTCACGGCTTTTAGAGGACAGCAAATACCAAATAAGAATCCCGGACTTTGTGGAGCTTTTGCATATCATTTAAATTGACATGTTGTGCTTCATATAGAGTAATTTGCAAGTTTTGCATTTATTTTTATTTCTAAGTATAAACTCTTGTTTGTGAATGTAGTTGTGATTTTAAGACATTCTTAGATTACATATTATTTAAACCACCAAAACCAAACCAAACCAAACCGAACCATTTGGCTCGGTTCAGTTCGGTTACAATGTTTGAGCGGTTCGGTTCGGTTCCAAAAATTTGGAACCACATAGGGGTGGTTCGGTTTGCGGTTTTGCTTGAAAACCGAACCAAACCGAACCGTTACAGGCCTACCTGTAATGATAGAAAGGGCAGGTGCGACCATGCTCGAGAGCTTCGCCAGCATTGCTTTCCTTAAGAGATCATCACAATTTAAACACATTCAAAAGGAGATAGAGAGTGAGAGAGAGAATAATATCTCAGAATGATCAAAGGGCAGGTGTAGTTACGTCACGAAGGTCAAACCGACATTGCTTTCCTCAAGAGATTATTTAAAGGTGTTCCATCTTAGCCACTCAAAGGTTTAGATGACGGCCATAAATGAAACCGATCGCTTCTTGGCTATCTTCACACCAATGAGGGTTTGAGGGTTACAGAACAAGATGATCTATAGGGCAGGTGTGGTCATACCGCAGGGGTTACACCAGCATTGCTTTCCCTAAAATTGATCATCAAGACTGTAACGATGTCCACCTTCAATGCATGACAGAGCTGAACATTGACCTAGACTTCCCTTGATGCAGAGGTGTATCAGATGTCAACAAGGACCGGCATCCTAAAGCTCCTTCGCACGAGCTTGGCGAGCTACTGCTACACAGATGTGGAATCTCCCCGCTACCTATGGTCCTGACAGATTTACCTCTCAAGCTTCAAGTCGAGGGGGAATGAAGTGGGATTCGTCGATACCTCTTTTGGTAGGACCTTAGCCTTTAATAGATAGCTAATATAACTCAAGGCTTTCTTTCCAATATACATGAAGCAAGAGTTTATATCCACATCATCATAACACTTGCAAAAAAGAAAGAAAGAAAAAGAGAAAAATACATGTTTTATGAAAAGAAACCCTTGAGATCATCTCCACTCCAAGTGTGAGATAAATCTTCCCCTTCATAAGATTGGAGATGGTACGCTCCATTCTTGAGCGCTTCTTTAACAATTAATGGCCCTGTCCAATTTGGATTAAGCTTCCCAACCGAGCCAGATCATGCTGCTGTGTCAACTTTCTTGAGGACCAGGTCTCCAACAGTGAATTCTGTAACTCTAACATTTTTGTCGAAATATTTGGTCATTCTCCTTTTTATTTCTTCTTGCATGATAGTTGTCGTATCCCTTAATTCTTCAATGAGATCAAGGCTACTTTTCAACTCTTCATCAATTTGCTCCATCCAGCTATCTTGATGTTGTTGAGATAATAATACTCTTGGAGTCTTAACTTCAAATTCGACGGGAATGAGAGCTTCTGAGCGATGAGATAATTTGAAAGGAGTCTCTCCAGTGGCTGAAGTTGGAGTTGTCCTCAAAGCCCATAATACTGAAGGTAATTGTTCCGCCCAATTACCTCTGAGATTTTCCACTTTCTTCTTCAAGAGGTTGATTATAAGTTGATTGGCGTCTTCTACCTTACCATTACTCTGAGGGTGATGTACAGAGGCAAATCGAACTCAGTGTCGATCTGATCACAGAAATTTATAAGACTTGAGTTGTTGAATTGTGGACCATTATCTGTGATGATTGTCATGGGAATTCCGTGTATACTAACTATCTCTCCCTAAATAAAACTCCTTACGATTTGAGTAGTAGTCTTAGCTAGTGTCTTTGCTTCAATCCATTTAATAAAATAATCAATCATTACTAGAATGAACCTACGCTGACTACTTGCTAGGGGAAAAGGTCCAATCAAATCCATTCCCCAAACCGCAAACGGCCATGGGGTGGCTATTGACCTAAGCTGTTGGGCTGGCTGATACTGGAGAGGGGCAAACTTCTGGCATTGAACACATTTCTTTGTGAATTTTTCAGCATCCTTCCTCATTTGAGGCCAGAAATATCCTTATCTTAGAATCCTCTTTTCCAAGGTTCTAGGTCCCGAATGGCTACCACATTCTCCTGAATGAACCTGTTGAAGGATAATTGGAAATTCCTCTTCGGAAACACATCGTACTAACGGCGAAAGAAAAGTTTTCCTGTATAGAATTCCTGCAACAAGATAATAATGGGCTGACTTAAGTTTAAGCCTTTTCCTATCTTTTACCGTTGAGTGAAATTCTCTAGTCGAGAGGTAAAGTATGAAAGGATCCATCCAAGACGGACGTTGATCTATCTGCATGACTTCTCCCTCCTCGATAGCTGGACAAAATAATTCTGAGGTAGTTCCTCCTGAATGAAGACCAAATTTTGCTAGCTCATCCGCCTCTTTATTCTTTTCTCTTGGGATATGCTAGATTGTAAAGCTCTTGAACCTGCCTATCTCAGTTTTCACTAGAGCTTGATACTGCCTCAAAATGTGGTCTCTGGTCTCGAACTTTCCATTCACATGAGATGTCATTACCAGAGAATCTGTTTTGACTTGAACATCTTCGATTCCCAATTCTTTTGCGAACCTGAGCCCGACGAGCAGAGCTTCATATTCTGCTTGATTGTTTGTTGTCGGGAAATAAAAATTCAAGGCTTGGTCCAACCTAACTCCATTTGGGTTGATCAAGATAACTCTAGCTCCGGATGAATTCCTTCCCGAGGCTCCATCAACGAAAATTGTCCAGGCAAGGGGTGCTCCAACCTCTTTCTTTGAGCTAACCTCCTTCGCATCGATTATGAAATCTGCTAATACCTGAGCTTTGATCATTACTCTGGGAATATAACAGGTGTCAAATTCGCTGAGCTCTATTGCCCACTTCGACAATCTACCTGAATGCTCTGGCTTCTCTAAAACATTCTTTAGCGGGAGATCGGTGACAACTTGTATTGAATGGGCTTGGAAATAAGGTCTCAACCTTTGTGCCGAAGTCACGAGCATTAGGGCCAGCTTCTTAAGAATTAGGTATTGGGTTTACGCACTCTTTAAAATTTTGCTTACATAATAAACTGGAAACTGCTTCCTCTTTTCTTCTCTGACCAAAACCGAACTGATGGCATCAGAGCCAACTCTGAGGTATATAAATAGGTTTTCTCCCTCCCTGGGGCTCTAGAGTAAGGGAGTTGAGGTCAATTGTTTCTTGAGCTGGCTGAAAGCATCATCACATTCATTTGTCCATTCAAACTTGGCCCCTCCACGGAGATTTTTGAAGAAAGGAGCACTCTTATCTCCAAAGCGGGAGATGAAATGGCTCAAACTTGCCATCCTCCCACCCAGCTGCTGAACTTCCTTAGGGGTCTTGGGAGGTGATATTTCTAGGATAGCCTTTACCTTATCGGGATTTGGCTCCAGCCATTCTGGAGTAAGGAGATCGATGGCCGAGAAACTTTCCTTTTCTAGCTCCAAAAACGCATTTCAATGGGTTCAACCTCATATTGAAGGTTCAGAGGGTTGCAAATGTTTCATTTAGGTCGTTAAGGTGAGCTGAGAAAATCTTGTTTTTGATTAAGAGATCATCGACGTAAACTTCTAGGTTTCTCCCTTTTAAGTTTCTCCCTTTAACGGTGTCCATCATTTTCTGATAGGTTGCACCGACATTCTTTAGCTCAAAAGTCATTACGAGATAGTTGAAACATCCGGCATTCGTGATGAATGAGGTGTGAGGAATATCTGTCTTGTACAACCCATATTCTTGGAGGGTATGACCCAATTCAAGCCTCGTAGGCAGAAGTCAAGGTCAAAGGGTCAACACAGAAGTCAACAGTTCAAGACACAAGACAGCTCAGCCATTAGGAGCAGAAGAGGGCCTAGGCGAGTAGGGGTGCACTCGTGCGAGTATCCCGGATACTCGCCAAAAGCGGGCGACCATAGGTGACGCTCGCCTCTTTTATGGGGAAGATCGCCTCAATGTCGCTAGTCGCCAGGAAGGGGCTGGGCTATAAACCCCCCGCCCCTACCCCTTGGTTTTCCTATAAATAGGACCCCAAGGGTACTTGGATTGGTACCTGAACTTGAGCTATTGGAAGCCCCCTCATTCAAATTCTCAGACCCGTCATCCTTGGCCTCTACTCCCGGTGCTAGCCAAGTCGGTGCCTTCCTCGTACCCTGCTCGGTCATTTCTTGGTTGTGGAGGGAAAGTCTCTTCTGAGCTTCCGGGTACGTGGTGGGACCTCCCTGTCACAGTGCCTGGGGTCCTGTTTGTTGCTCTTCTAGCTTCTTCGTCATTGCCAGCCAAGTCATCTCGTTGGGCTGCTAGGCGAGTAGCCTCCGGCTGCATTGATCCAAATTTTGGAGCCTAGGATTTTCCTGGCTTCAACACTTTGGTGCGGTGAGCGTGGATCATAGCTAGAGGAAGAAAGCTTAGTGGAAAGGAGAGATGGTGGTTTTAGGCGACCATGAAGAGGTTGTCGACAACTCGGCTGGTGGTAGCGAGTTTGTGATGTTATGTAAGTTTATATAGGATGTAGTCTAAATCACCTAGATGAGGGGGGTGAACAGGTTTCTTATATTTTACCCTAGTTAGCATAGCTATTTTCTGGTTTAGTATTAGTAATTAATCAAGCACACAGAAAACACACAAGCATTTATAGAGGTTCCTCAAGACAGGGTGTCTTGAGTAGTCCTCTTTCCACCTTCACCTTTCTAACAATGACCTAGACAAGACCAACTTCTCCAAACTCAGCTCCAAGAGCTTACAACACAGATCCCTCAGGATCTCTCAGGTTTGCACAAACCCTACCTCAGGCACAGCAGCCCTACCTCAGAGGAATACACCTCTTATAACTCAGACCACCTGCTGGTCCTACCTCAAGCTGGCCTCTCAGCTCTATAACTCAGGCAAATCAGCCCTACCTCAGATCACACAGATCCTACCTCAAGCTGAGCGCTCAGCTCTACAACTCATGCAATAAAGCCCTACAAACTCAGAACCCAAAGGCTCCTACAAATGAAATAATAATGTTTACAAATATAAGGAAGAAGAGGTTGAGCCTTGTTCTTCTTCTTCTTATCAGCTGCTATTGCAGACTAGAACCAGAGAGCAGAAGTGCAGCTCCAACTTGTTCTTCTTGATCAGCCCTTCAGATGATCGACTGGATCTACTGCTCTATCTTGAGATAAATCAAGATGAGCTATCTCTTTTCTCCTTGCAGCCTTGTGTGTGTTCAGTTGTTGGCTTCCTACAATAGAACAGTGATGTTCTCATTTTTGCGTGCTGGAGAACTAGCAAAAGTCCTTGCTAAAACCTAATTTATCCCTTTTATACATCTCAGTTCTTCAACGGCTCTCAATCGATCTTCTGACAGACATGGGAGTGATTAGTGGACCCCACAATGCCTTTCTGCAGCTTGCGCCAAGGGCAGAACCTGCCAGGTTACTTTTGAATCTGTCTCAGCGGTTGGGCTGAGATGGTTAGCTGTCTGAGCGGATTCTGACGATCTGCAGCGTAAGTTTTTGCGTTCGACGAACTGCATTCTGCGTTCGATGAACTGCATTCTTCATTCGATGAACTCACCAAGTCCCAACATTTGACGAACATCCCAAGTCTCAGTGGATATTTGCTGCTTCTCAGCGGCACCTGTCCTCGTCTCAGTGGTTCAGCTGAGATAGTGAGCTTGTCTCAGCGGATTTGACCCTTTGTCTCAGCGGTTCTGCTGAGACAACTCTTCATCTCTTATGAGTTGATTTCTCCTGATCTAAAGGCATGATTGGCCCTTTCTCTTGAGTTACCTGAGCCTGTATATCTTACAAAATATGGCTTTATCAAATACATCTTGTACTTAGCATTGCATGGTGACCCCTCTTCAAATCAAGGGAATTTGAGGGCAAATTCCCAACAATCTCCCCCTATTTGAAGAGAGCAAAACACCTGTCAATGTTAAGTAGCAACTTAATCAAAAATATGTCAGCTCAATGAAATTTATTAAGTAAGAGGAGTTATGACATTTCATGACACATGTAGATAGAGTAAATTTCTATTGACATTAACAGTTTTTTTTATCTATACCAATTATCATTAGATACATATATCAACTACTCATAAGGACACATCACATTTATGTTCATTATATAATGACTCAGTATTTCTTCACTACTATTGTACTTAGCACAGAATACTGAAAGTAAATATTAAGTTAAAGCACAGATATTCAAGTGCAACATACATATATAAACAACAAATGACACAATATAATTTTCAGGAGAGATGAAATATCATTTCATTCAATTGTTCAAAACAGACTTATACTATCAGTTCAAGTCATATTGTTACATCAAACATCCTAAGGAGCTCCCAAAAAAAGAGTCTTCTTGGATGGTCCCTGGGATGATGTAGAGCTTTCTCCTTTTTCCTCAGATTTTCTCTTCCTTGCTTCAGCAGCAGCCTTCGTCTTTTCCTTCTTTTTGAAGTATAGGAATGGCTTAGGAAGATATTTTGGGGGTATCCTTATAGGAGTTTCCCTTCTCACCAAATTTTCTTTGAGGATTCTTTCCCTTAGAGACTCTCTAGATGCTTGATCCATTCAGCAGATGAGTAGACATGGTCAATATCCTTGAGTGGATTGCCATGGCTGACCCAGGTATTGACTACTATTGTTTCCAATTCCAGATTATCTTCCTCATAAAGTGGATCATCTATCCTTTCCATCCTCTTTTGGGCCATATATTCTTCAGCAGTCTGAATGCCCTCTCTCCTTCTCCTCTTTGATTTCCACTCATCTTGAATCTGTTCAGATTAACCTTGAAAATTAAAATCTTCAGGTCTGTTTGGGTTTAGTACAGGAAGATTTAAGGCAATTCTGGTTCCTTGTAACACCTTTATACTTGTGATCTTATGATCATCATTTACCCTCTTAACCACAGTTAGAAGTTTATCTTGAATTGCATTTGAGACATTGTTGACCTCTTCCACCACTTTCTTGTAGGCTGCTTCCTGGTTAGTGAGTGGCAGTTGGTGGGCATTCTCCAGGTTGGTGTTTAACCTTATGTGCGCCTCTTTCGGTTTTGCACTTAGCTTGGCAACTTTTTCCTCCCCCTTTTTGCCTTCTTCAAATATCATTTCTTCAATTTCAGAGTGTTGGTCAATTATAGATTGGAGAGAGTTTGGAACGTACTGTCCACATCCTCCAGAATGTTTTCCTTGGCCTTGTCAATGTGGGACATGACATGGATGCTGGTTGTGTTAGCCACTTGTACCGTTCTGGCTAGTTCTTTCTCCCAGACATTTTCATTCTTGTAGAGTTGATGTTTTACATATGCAATGTCCTTTGTGGAGTCCCCTTGTATGTCTGAAATTTGCTTCAGTATGGTGTGTTGGGCAGCTACAGTGCCTTTATCCATCTCAAACCATCTGGTCATCTGTTGGAGGATATGAGCAGATGCTGTTGTGACATCATGAACTTGGGTATTCAGCTCAGTCCTTACTGCATCCACCCTTGACTCCATTCTCTGCTCACTGGCTTGGATCTCCTAGGTCAATGCTGCACTTGTAGCATTTAGCTCATCCCTGATTTGGGCAGTGGCACCAAGAACCTTTTCTGCAACATGCTCTTTAATAGACAACATCTGACCCTCTATGATGGATTGTATTGAGTTCAGTAGGTCAGATGTGTCCAGCACAGCTGCTGGCCTTTCCTGGGCAATTTCCTTCTCCACTACCTCTTCAGCCCTATCCTTTTCCTGCTCCACTGTAGGGTCAGATCTTGGCAGCTCATCAGAGGGGAGTAGATAATCTGGCTGTAACTCAACTTCCATGTTGTTACTTATCTTGTTCACCTCTTCCTCAATCTGAGCTTGAGCTCTGCTAGCATCTGGGTTGTGCTCCCCCCTCACTAGTACCCTCATCTTCCTCTTCACAATGTGAGCTTTGCTCCCCCTCACTTCTTGGTGAAGCATCTACTGCTCCTGACCTGGGTCATGCTCCCCCTCACTTGGAGCATCCATGTGTGGAGGACTTTGTCTTGGGGAACCTGAAAAAAAATGATGTGTTAGTTAGCCTCCTAGTCTCATCTATAGTCTGAGGAGTGTAGATTAAATGTGATCCTAGGTTACCATGGAGAGGTGAATTCCTTGGTTAATCCTCAACTTGTGGGACAGCTGGATAAGTAGTAATAGGAGTTGGCTCAGAGTGAGATTTAACTCTTCCTTGGGGTTCAGTATCGACATTTGACCTGGGGACATCTTTACCTTCCACACCTTCCATGTGCACTTGTGGTTCATCATCCTTCCTGGATTTCTCAGCACCTTCTTCTTCAGTCTTCTTTGCCTTTTTCTTCTCCTTCAGCTCTGCCACCATAGAGGGTTGGCACATGGGGAGGACTCTTGTTGACCTGTCCAATGTTCTGATATCCAATCTTTTCAAGTAGTGGATATTGACACCTTTGATGGAGGAGAAATGGTATGGATATGCCTTCAGTAGGAAAAGTGATAGGATCCTTCCTAAGTTAGGGGCCTGCAGACATTGCTTCATTCTTTGATAAAGAACATTCCCCCAGCTAGTTCTTTTCTTCATGATGATTCTTATAACCAGCTCAAACATTGGTTGAGAAATCGTGTCATGAGAGCCTGGTTTACACAGAAGAGCTTTTCCTACTATATCACATAACAGCTTGCCCTTTTGATTGAAGAATTTCTTTTTCAGGGATGAGGTCTGGGGATCACTGTATTCACACCAGCTCAGGGCTTGCTCCTTGTCAGTATTTGACACCTCCTCTCCTGCCACTCTAGGTAAGTGCAGTACCTTTTCTAGTCTCTTAGGGGACAACTTCACCCTTATCTCTCCAATTTTGGAAGATATACCATTCTTAGAAGATGATTGCTTGCCATTCGCATAAATCTCTAACACTTCATGCTTGAATATCTGAGAAGGTTCAGATAGCAGGAACTCTAGACCATCTTCAGTGATGAGGGTGATGACACTTAGAATCTCTGGTGAGGCATGGAGAATGCCATCCCTCACCAACTCATATCCCTCAAGCAACTCCTTCATGATCTTGGGCGCCATTTGTCGAAGAGAATAGCGCTGAGATGAAGGGTGTGTGGAGTCGATTCGTCGGTTGGAGTGGCGCAAGTGAATGTGAAGAGTCTTTGAACACAGTCGGCTATTTATACAGTAAGTCTGAGTGTTAACCTAGTCGACTCAGCGGATCAGCTGAGAAGGTTCATCTAAAATTTCATCCTAGGGCTGAGTTCTTCGAACTCATAGCTGAGTTCGTCGAACTCAAACTACGTTTATCTAAAACTACATCATAAGGCTGAGTTCGTTGAACTCAAACTGAGTTCGTCGAACTCAATCTGGAGTTCGTCGAACACTAACTGAGTTTACCTAACAATTACATCACTAATCTAAGTTCGTCGAACTCAAGGTTGAATTCGTCGAACACTAACTGAGTTTATCTAAAACTTCAACATAAGGTTGAGTTCGTCGAACTCAAGGCTGAGTTCGTCGAACTCAAATGGGAGTTCGTCGAACACAGACCTGAGTTCATCTGAACTACATCATACAACTGAGTTTGTTGAACTCAAGGCTGAGTTCGTCGAACTCAAATTCGACATTCGTCGAACTCAGGCAAGAGTTCGTCGAACCCAGGTTTTTCCCAGCTGTCTAATTGCAATCTGAAGCTCAGCTGAAGCAGATTGTTCTGGTTAAGATGATCATCCTACTTTAAAATCAATAAGGAGGAGAGTTACCTTGAGGATGTAGTCCTCTAATTGATGTTGAATTCACAATGGTTGTGCACAACAGCTTCCTGCAGCAAAGTATTCAGACCCAGCAGAGAATATGTCCACACTGGTCTGCTTATTGCTGCACCATGATGTCAACCTCCTTCCTGTCATGTGCCTTGAGCACCCACTGTCCAAGTACCAAATTTGGTTGAGGCCGGTACTTGAACTATCCTGCAAGGACATTAGTTATCCTTAGGAGCCCAAATAGCTTTGGGTCCTAGGTACTTGTTAGCATGATGAAATGACCTTACACTAGTTGCACCCTTTGCAGGAAGGCTCATCTTTGCACATGGCACATTAGGGTTGTGCCAACAGTCTATAGCAAAGTGCCCTACCTTACCACAACACCAACATTCATAAATGTTGTATCTCCTCATCTGAACATTTCTTGAGGGGTGTGCAGCACAATCCACATGTTCAGGAGGAGAGACAGCAGCTTCTCTCTTGTTTCATTCAGCAAGGATTTAGCTAAAAGTCAATCTGTGGACAGTCTTAGTGGTCTTTGTATTGATGGCATCAGCTTGCTTTGGCTTTTGGGCAGTGCAAGATTTGATGTCATCAGACACTGAGCAATTAGACATGTCCACTGATTTGACAACAGTCATGTTCTTGGCTGATTCAACCTTAGAAGGGCTTACTTTCTTATTCTTGAATGAGGGGGCTGATGTACCAAATACAAATAGTCTAGGCTTGGCCATTTGAATTTCCTCATGGGGAGCCTTCCTAGCACTCAATCCCATGCCCTTTCCTCCACTATAGGAAGGAGTGTTTTCCTTTTCCTTCCTATAGGTGCTTCCATTCCTCCAGTGACCACAAATGCTTTCATGGTCATACCTGTTGGAGGGAGTAATACCCTTTGAAAGGTGGAATGAGGCTTAGCCTTACCCCTGCTCTTTTCTCCACTCCCTTCTCCTGCTTCCATTTTATTGAATGCAGGTCCTCTTCTATTGGATTGAGAAGAGAAGGAGTCAATAATAGGTAGCACAGATTTTGGCTTGGAGAATTGAGCCACTAGGCTTCTTTTTTTTACAAGCTTCTCCTCAAGATCCTTGATGACCTTGTTCTTCAGGGATATGGTGCTCAGATGGGAGATAGTTGTCCCCTTCAGATGGATAATTTCCTTATACATCTGATTCATCTTGGTAGAAGATTCAGTGCATTCTTGTTTTTCCATCTTAAGGGAATCAATCTCTTGGGCTTGCCTCTTGGCTAGCTTTTTGCTCCTTTTCAGGGCTTCCAAGAGAGCATCATACTTTTCAATCAATTGATTGACATCCACTTCAGCTTCTGAATCACTTCCATCAATTGATGAAGGTCCTCCAGATTCTGGTCCAGTCACATGATCAGAAGAGGATAAGGAATGAATTAATACATGTTCATTTTCTGAGATGTTCTGACTGTCCTCCTCATCAGAGATGGCCATGAGGCCTAGCTGAACATTGTCTTCTTCATCCTCCTATATATCACTATCTGAGTGTGATAGGTGGCCCTGACTCCAACCTTGGCAGTTGGATAATCTTCATCTTCTTCTGCTGCAAATAGCCATATGTAGGCTTCTTCTTCATTCTCTGAATCTGAAGGTGAAGATTCAGATTCACTCCAGCTTTTTCCTTTCTTTGCTAGGAAGGATTTTTCACCCTTCCTATCCATTTGGTGATGATGCTTCTTATCACGATTGCCCTTTCTTTTGGCTGGACAGACAGCTATGACATGTCCAGGTTTGCTGCAGCTATAGCAAATTATGTTATTAGAAACATGTTTACTAGATTTGGAATCATACCTGTCACCCTTTGGGTGCTGTCTTTCAGGTTTCCTGTGGTCTTTCTAGGAGTGTGATGAGGAGGAGGGTATGTTCTTCCATTGCTTCCTCTTCATCATCTTCTTGAACTGCCTTGAAAAGGCAGCAAACTCTTCATCAGAGGAAGAGCTATCTGAGGTGTTGGTTTCAGATTCAGCACTTCTCCTTAGAGGAGACACCATCCTGCCCTTGCTTATCTTGGAGTTGTCAGCTTTGAGAGCTACAGATTTCTCCCTTGCCTGAGCCTTTGTTGAGGTGTCCTCTTCCTTTCTTGCAGATAGCTGCATCTCATAAGAGAGCAGCTTTCCAAACAATGTGTGAGTGGGGGTCTCACCAAGCCTGGCCACTTCCCTGATAGCATAAAATTTTGTGTCCGAATCCCTTGTTAGAGATCTGAGGAACTTATCATTCAGCTCATAATTAGTGAACACTCTCTCATAGGTTCGCAGCTCATTGACTATTCTAAAGAACCTCTCATAGCACATGGAGATGCTTTCCTGGCTCTGCTGCCTGAAGGCTTCATACTCTTGGTTAAGGAGTGACTTTCTATCATCCCTTACTTAAGCTGTTTCTTCCATATATACTACTAATGTATCCCACATTTCTTTGGCAGTAGTGCAGTGAACCAAGTTTTGAAATGTGGAATCATCAATAGCATTAACTATGATGTTCTGGGCTCTTTTGTCCATGGAAAACAATTCAAGTTCATCATTGGTCAAGTCATTGAATGTGTAAGATCTCTTTTCTCAAGACCCGCTCGGGTACTTGAAAACTCGAACCTCTCCCGCATCGCACGGTTGAGGTGGATCTTTGCCCAGAATCGCTGCCTTGCGGTGTCACCAACACTCGGGTTGGCTAACACCGGTCAGCACCAACTCTGCCGGCTATACGATCATAAGTAAAATATGCCAAAATGAAGTACAGAAATAAAGGCATGTCCACAACCACATCATATAAAGATATAATGAAACAGAAAGTCCAAAAAGAGAAGTACAAGCAAAGAGGGCTTAAGCCCGATACAAATCCACAATAAGTACTCTCTCTCTCTCTCTCTACAATCATGCGGAAACTACAACAAAACACTCAAATGCGGAAGTCTAACTATCAACCTGTCATGTGGTAGTAGTATATTGCAACTACGAGTCAAATCCATCTCTCTTGTCCTGCTGCACCCGGGGTAGCTCCGTCTCCTCGGACTCCTGTGGTCACACCGACCGTTAGTCATAAAGACTAAGTCGTTTTGTCCTCGTCTCCCCCCCCCCCCCCCCCCCCCACGACTCCTAGGCACCGAGTGAGAGGAAGAAGCGGAGGACAAACAAGGGGTAAATAAGAAGAGTGACGTGGCACTAACTAGCAGTACATAAATATAAACAGTAGAGCTAACAGTAACATGGTATAAGTAAAGAGCATGTAAGTAAGTGCGGTAAATAGTAGACAAGTAGAGGCAATATATAGTGAACAATAAGTAAGTAAAGGCAGTGCAGTAACATAAACTAAACTACCAATCACAGTTTCGTACCTTAACTTATATGAACGCCCATACGACATATAAGTTAAGATGTCCAGGTAACCCATCATATAAAAGAGCCCATACTAATTTATATGATGGGGTATGCAGATGTGAGTTATGTTATGCTATGTTTATGATGTGTAATATGCAGCCATGCAATGCAATTCACCCACACGACTCCTTGCGCACAGACCTTTATAGTTCCCAATTTGTTTGAAAGGAAGCCAACCTTTCGGGTACCGACCGTCGTGGCTCACGGTGGCAGTGGATCGGGCACTCCACATCCTAGGCGGGTATGGTCACTACCAAGCCTAGACCTCATGTACGCCTCAATGCTAAGAACACAACAACGGAGCTCCTGCGTACTCTTGCTGGAATCCACCAGACTTTAAGGTCGGGGTGGGTTATTAGGGATTGTCCTCCAGACCGCGGTACTCAAACTTACCGGCCCTCTAAACCTCACCCTCACCTGAGTCAACGTACTACCGTCGGTGACACGACTGGCCTAGTGCCGAAGACTCGCCACTATTTGCATAAGAAACAGGTGTTAACAAGTCCACCCGAGCTTCCGGCTCAGGGACTAACACACAAGCTGATTCAACCCATCTCCTTCCCGGAGGATACTCATACTATTTTGCAGACCTACTTAGGCTACTCTTGCCTACAATTTAGTTAGGGTTATATTTAGGGTGAATCTTGGACTTCCCGCGGTGTACTCCGTAAGGGGCCCCTAACGGTACTACAGATCAATGGGCTCAACCCCACTATCCTCCTCAAGACAACAACTTTAGTTGGTGATTAATGTTTGGTTCACCCCTCATCATTTCATATAGTTAAAGTGACTTAGCTCATCTCCCGTCCCACCCAATCGGGTTGGACGTGCCTCCACACCTCATATACTAACCCTAACACAACCTCACAACTAACCCTAGGATTGACCTTCCATGAATCAATGTGTGCTATAACTCAATTACTGAATGTATATAACTTCTAAATACTATTTAGTGGTCTGAATTGTCTAAAACTCAAAATTCTGTTTTTACTAAACGCAGACCACTAAGTTGAACTAACTATCAACCCCATAAGGGAACCCTTCTAAAAACTCATCACCAAGGTCTCTAATAATTATCCTAGTCTCCCACTGACCTTAATAAGATATGATCCAATTTCCATAATTTTCCATATTAATTTGGTATTTAATATAATTCAAAGTAGTTAAGGCCTTCAGTCAAATTGCACATGAACTACCCTCAAAATGATTCCCCATGCTACATGAAAATTATCAGTAAGTTAATATCCCATATCAAGGTGGTTCACTGAGTTCCATGACACTAGGGTGTGATTTACTAAATCATCACAGTTGTATAATTACCAAAATGCCACTAAAATTAGGAAAAATAGTATTTTACTTCTGAAAATTCTCCAAAAATTACCAAGTGTCCAAATGGGGTCCTAGAGTCCTCTGCCAAAATATTGTGTCATTACGATGTGATTTGACATTTTAAAAAGATTTAATATCCAAGTGAGGTAAATTCCAATTTCTACATGAAGTACATGAAAAACAAATCTACAAGCTTCCAAACAATTGTCATGGGCATATATTAACCTAACATTACAGATAACCAAGTATCATGACAAAGCCCCATGATTTGACATTTTAAAAAGATTTAATACTCAAGTGGTGTAAATTTCAATTTCTACATGAGGTACAAGAAATACAATTCTACAAGCTTCCAAACAATTATCATGGGCATATATTAACATAAAATGACAGATTTCCAAGTATCATAACATTGCCCCATGATTTGATATTTTAAAATGATTTAATACCCAAGGGTTATAAAATCCAATTTCTACATGAGGTACATGAAATATAATTCTACAAGTTTCCAAATAATCATCATGGGCTTATAATAGCATTGAATGACAGAAAACCAAGTCTTACAATTTTTTCCCCATGATTTGACATTTTTCACAATTAAATTCCCTTAAGCTAGCAAGTACTTAAAATTTCCTACACAAGGAATAATACTTTAATAAATCATAACAAAATTACTATAGTCCATTTTCATCCCTAATCAGCCACTGATAGAGTTTCAACATCATACAAGGTCCTATGACCATGCATTTCATTTTATTAAGGAAAGGGTGGCAATTTCATTTATTAGGAAGAAAATATATAAATACCTCTAAAAATTCTCATTAAATTAACAAAGTCATTTTATGCTCCTACAAACATATCTACAAAGTTCTGAGACAAGGCAAGGACATTTGGTCCTATGTCCTTCACAAGCCCCAAATTTGCAACCTTAAGGGTTTACCCTTAGGGTTTTAGGTCACACCACCCTAATGTCCCCAAATGCTCCATTAGGGTGTGTCACATGCATTTGAATATCAATACCTACATAATCAACAGGGTGGGAGGAGGCTACTCACTCAACTCCTCAAAATGACCTAATCACTAAAGTGACCCTTAAAGGCCCTCATTAGGGTTTCCCATTTTCCATATCAAATCAACTTCGAATGGAGTGATAATTTAGGCAGGCACTACTCAGGTACTAAAGAGCATGCCACCAAAATTTGGTGTCATTTGGACATCATATGCTCCAAAAATCAACATAATTTAAATAATCTAATTTCCACAAAAACCCAAGGTAAAAGTGTCCACCAAGGGCAGGACCTTAGGTAGGTGGTGCCCCTAGGGTATACCAACCCATGGTTAAAAGCTCGGCTCCAAAGCTTGAGGGGTTTGGGCTAGGTAATTATTTTAGTGGACTGACCTAGTGTAGGACCAGTCCTAGTAAGACAGCTCCCTAGGGATCTGTGGGTCACCAAATGACCTAAACTTACGCCCTAATGAAATTCAAGACCAAGGCCTACAACTTTAATGTTGGGCACTTTTTCTAATTCAGCCACTAAGAGGCTTTAATTAATTATAGAAGTGGACTGATTTATTTAGGCAGAAAATCCATGCATTGAATTAAATTAATATAAAGAAAATGAGGTTTGCACGAATCTAGAAGCACATCCGACCCTCCCCCTTCATCTTCTTCCTCCAGCCAACGGCTGGGATTTGCCCGTGTTGGGCCACCTTGCTCCTCCATTTCCCGGCCACCTGGTGGCCACCACGGCCGGCCACCACCTCCACCACCTTCGTGGTGGTCGGGGCTACAACTTCCCGGCGACATGGCGGCCGGAGGACGTGTTTTCCGGCGAACTAGCATGGCCGGAAATCACCAAAAAACCATGATTTTGAGATTTCGATTCCGCCCAATTGAGCCCGAACCTTCAAATAAAATAAATGGGAAGCTAGCATAGAGGGAGAGGAGGAGAAATGAACCTTAAAGGGGGCTTGGCGGCGGCGGCGGCGGCGGCGGCGGCGGCGGCGGCGGTTGGCCATGGAAATGCTCCTCTCCGGCGACCTTGCCCATTTCCTTCATTCTCCATGAAAAGCTTCGATCCAAAGGTCGATTTCGACTGCTTGCCAGCTTCTGAAGCTAATGAGATGGATAGAATGGGGTGGGGAGGAGTGTATACCCGGTTTTTAACTTAGGTGCCCACGAGTTTGCATGGTTATCACCATGGTTGCCACCTCCTGCTATCTCCTGCTCCTCCAGCAATCAGCCAGGACACTTCCCAAGCCCCAAGAGTGATTGGCTTGGGTGAAAAAGGTGGTCAAGCTTTTGCTTTCTCTTTTTGTCCCCTCTCTCTCTCTCTCCTCCTTTGCTTTTTAATGAATCATGCACACATGTGACCTTTTCTCTTCATAACCAGGTGCCATAGGGTATTAATTTGATGAAGATATTTGGTGGGGTCACTTGGTTTGAGCTTGGTTCAAGTGTATGAGGGCTAAGTCACTTATTTTGGGCTATGTTGACCATGATTGACCTAGGGTTGACTTTGGTCAACAAGGTGAGTGGGTTGACCCCACTTGGGGGTCATGGGTCCCTTAACATGACCCAACATTGGTTGGTCCATGGTGGGGCCCCAGTTGGTTCAATTTAATCAAAGGGTGTAGATTTGACCAAAATTGGGTAAAGTTTGACTTTGGTCAATTGGGGTCAACTGGTCCCACCATGAAGGGGCTTTTTGGTCCAATGGGTTCCTTAAAGTGTTTAGAGTGTGGTGGAAAGGTTAATTTGAACATTTGGAGTCAATTGAACCCTAATTGACTTAGTTTGGTTAATGTGGACTTATCGTTGACTTTGGTCAATTTCATGCAATTGGGTCCCATCCAAGTGCAATTCTCAAGGTAATGGTCTTCCTTAGTGGTTAGGGTGGTATGGGGGAGGTCAATTTGGTGAATTGAGGATCAATTGGCATAAGGGAGTGGTATTGGGCTATGTTGATTTTGTGCCCATGGTGTGCGCTTAGCACACTCCACTTGGTCCAAGGGCCTTAGTGGCCACTCAGCACACCACCCATGCCCTAATACCAATTAGGGGTCTAGAAGGATTGGGGATGTTACAGAATGCCTTGGCCACTCTTCTTGTTGGATCTATAGTTGAGGCAGTTTGAAAGATGAAAGGTCCTTCCTCAACTGTAATGTAAATCCTTGGATCAGATGCTTCCATAAACAGTCCGACCCTTTGCTTCCATATGCCAAAGTTTTCTTTGTTGCATATGGGCAACTTCATGGATCCCATTTCCTTCTTCGATCTAGAGGAGGTCATTGGATTGAGATTAGACTATTCCTTTATAGGATCTGGTCAGACAGTTATGTCTTTCTTGACCAACCTCGCTCTGATACCACTTGTAAGTTTATATAGGATGTAGTCTAAATCACCTAGAGGGGGGTGAATAGGTTTCTTATATTTTACCCTAGTTAGCCTAGCTGTTTTTTGGTTTAGTATTAGTAATTAATCAAGCACACAGAAAACACACAAGTATTTATAGAGGTTCCACAAGACAGGGTGTCTTGAGTAGTCCTCTTTCCCCCTTCACCTTTCTAACAATGAGTTAGACAAGGCCAACTTCTCCAAACTCAGCTCCAAGAGCTTACAAAAAAGATCCCTCAGGATCTCTCAGGTTTGCACAAACCCTACCTCAGGCACAAGAGCCCTACATCAGAGGAATCCACCTCCTACAACTCAGACCACCTGCTGGTCCTACCTCAAGCTGACCTCTCGGCTCTACAACTCAGGCAAATCATCCCTACCTCAGATCACACAGATCCTACCTCAAGCTGACCTCTCAGCTCTACAACTCAGGCAATAAAGCCCTACAAACTCAGAACCCAAAGGCTCCTACAAATGAAATAATAATGTTTACAAATAAGGAAGAAGAGGTCAAGCCTTGTTCTTCTTCTTCTTATCAGCTGTTGTTAAAGACTAGAACCAGAGAGCAGAAGTGCAGCTCCAACTTGTTCTTCTTGATCAGCCCTTCAGATGATCGATTGGATCTACTGCTCTATCTTGAGATAAAACAAGATGAGCTATCTCTTTTCTCCTTGCAGCATTGTGTGTGTGTTCAGTTGTTGGCTGCAGACAATAGAACAGTGATGTTCTCGATTTTGCGTGTTGGAGAACTAGCAAAAGTCCTTGCTCAACCCTAATTTATCCCTTTTATACATCCCAGTTCTTCAACGGCTCTCAGTCGATCTTCTGACAGACATGGGAGTGATTGGTGGACCACATAATGCCTTTCTGCAGCTTGCGCCAAGGGCAGAACCTGCCAGGTTACTTTTGAATCTATCTCAGCAGTTGGGCTGAGATGGTTAGCTGTCTCAGCGGATTCTGACGATCTGCAGAGTAAGTTTCTGCGTTCGACGAACTGTATTCCACGTTCGACGAACTGCATTCCGCGTTCGACGAACTGCATTCTTCGTTCGACGAACTCGCCAAGTCCCAGCGTTCGACGAACTTCCTAAGTCTCAGCGGATATTTGCTGCTTCTCAGCGGCACCTGTCCTCATCTCAGCGGTTCAGCTGAGACAGTGAGCTTCTCTCAGCAGATTTGACCCTTCATCTCAGCGGTTCTGCTGAGACAACTTTTCATCTCTTAGGAGTTGATTTCTCCTGATCTAAGGGCATGATTGGCCCTTTCTCTTGAGTTACCTGAGCCTGTATATCTTACAAAAATATGGCTTTATCAAATACATCTTTTACTTAACATTGCATGGTGACCCCTCTTCAAATCAAGGGAATTTGAGGGCAAATTCCCAACATGTTAGCAGTCTTTTGAGGAATTCGCGCGGTGAATAGTGGGGTCCATGCGAGCAGCTCTCCAACGTCATGCGGAAGGAACGACGACCTTGCCTCATCGCCCGATTCTAGCCGAAGAAGGTGCTCCCTCCCGGCGAGCAGGGAAGGAGCCTGAGAAAGAGCCGGAGCGACCGAGGAGGTCGCAATTCTGCCCGCAGACCTCACAAGGGGCTGGCGGAACCCGTTTCTGAGGAGAGGAGGAGCAGGCGAGGTACTATGGTACTCGCCCTTTTAGCGAGTATGGGGGTGATACTCGCCCAGCTAATTATCGTCGCCCGATGGGAGGAAGGAGTCCCTTCTGTGAGGAGATCATTGTTGCGCCCGTACTGGAAGGATTCAGAGACCCCGTGATGACTTTCTATTCCGGAAGAGATGACCCTGTTCGACACATCCAATGGTTCAAGGATGTAGCTTCCCTCTGAACCATGTCGTATGCCTTCAAGTGCAGGCTCTTCGCCATCTCCTTCTAAGGGAAGGCTAGGGACTGGTTTCACCAGTTGCCAGCAGGTTCGATCTACTGCTTTGAAGACCTTTATCAGTGGCTGACGATGCGGTTCGCCATGGCCAAGATGTTGAAGAAGGAGGCAACAACGCTCTTCTATCTGGTGCAAGGGGCCAATGAGACATTGGTGGATTATATCGACCGCTTCCAGGAGGAGGTGTTGGACATCCAGGAGGTGGATGGTCGCACCTTGCAGCTGGTCCTAACTTTCGGCCTTCGTGAAGGCCTCTTCAAGTTGGAGCTCGGTAGGATCCCTCCCTATTCCTACGACAACCTCATCGAGAAGGTCAATCAATTTGTCTAGGGGGAGGCTGATGAGTCCTGATCATATACACTTTTATGGACTCATCTGGGCCATTTTTCCTATCATTTCACCGCACTTTAGCCCTGTTATAGTTCATATTGATCAGTCTATGCTAGGTGCACCTCTTGGCCCATTTTGGTGTGATTTCATGCTTATCTTCATTAGTTGTTTTCTTGCAATGTTAAGTCCCACTTTCAGTGGTTAGACTGGTGTCGTACGCTGGAACAGGTGTCGTGCAGGTGTTTCCGGTGCAATTCTGCCCAGGAACACTGCGCACGATCACCGGTTCTATGGCGCACGACCACTGGTCATGCGCCACTGATCGTGTGCACTTAACCCTTTTTCACGAGTTCTGTTTGGTTCAGTGCGCACGACCACCAACGCCAGTGCGCACGACCACCGGTCGTGCGCCACTGCTCGTGCGCACTTATCATTAAAATTCTGAGTTCTGTTTGCTGTATTGCGCACGACCATCAACGCTAGTGCGCACGACCACCGGTCGTGCGCCACCGGTCGTGCGGACATGTTATTTTATAATTTCTGTCTTTGCAGGCTCCGTCCAGGCAGAGCGCACGATCACAGGATTCTAGTGCGCACGACCACTGGTTGTGCGCCACTGACCGTGCGCACTGTTTAATTCCAGCGCCTGTAAATTCCCTGCTCGCGATTTAGGTCAAGATAGCCCGCCGTATTCCGCCGTTTTCTGCTCCAGTTCGTCCGACTTCGCCCCTCCATCGCCGCCCACCATCTAGAGGTGCTCCGGGCTTGCTCTTCACGCCAATCTTGAGCCGGAGTTTCCTCTCGGCCTCCTCCTTCATCCAAGAGCTCCAAAGGAAGACCTAGCCGCCATTACCATCAAGCAAGAGGAAGTTTGCAACCTCTACCGGATCGTGACACGAAGAAGACCGGTCCATTGGAGTGTCGTGACAGCTCTCTCTACCCCGGACGTAGTTGCAGACCGAGCTTGGGCGCGGATTGACAACCCGTCGATTCCAACCGTGAATCTACAACGAGCCTTCGGATTCGGTCGATTTCTTGCCTTATTCTTCTCTTATTGATTGTTGTAATAGCTAGATCTATATATTTTGATGAAGTTGCACTTAGACTTGCTTCTATTTATATAGATTTCATGTTTGTGTGAAATGCTTTTGTGGTCTATGTGTTTATGAGGAGCGCCACCATCCATTTTCCACTTCACCACCGCGTTCGTGTGTCGCACTAGCAATTGCTAGTGGCGTGCTTGTCGAAGAGGTGCTTGCGACCCTCATTCCGTTAACCTACTCGCCCATCCGCCTACCGAAGCGTGGCATCGCGGCCCGTACTTCATCCCGCCTAACGAAGCAGCGCACTCAAGGCCTGCATAGTTCGATCTGCTTGCCTACTCGTCCATCCGCCCTTACGAAGTAGCGCGTTCAAGGCCTACGTAGTCTTCCATCCCGCCGAGCGAAGCATTGCATAGCGGCATTGCATAGGAGTAGTTGATAGCTTTTATTTCATTTTCCAAAAGCCAACCCAACTCCCCCGCATTCCATCCGATTTAAGGACTTCAATCTCAAGTCCTTCCTCGAAACCTAACTCCACCTTACTGTGTTCCTCAAGAGACCGACACTCGGGGATTTTCCCCATTATTATTACTTGCGCGACCGGTGCACTTGCCGAATCATCGCATCAAGTTTTTGGCGCCGTTGCCGGGGAACACAGTCGTGTGAGTTTTCTGGAGAGGGAGAATCTGAGAGAGAAGCCCTTCCATTTGTTTATCGCATCTTTTATTTTATTTCTGCTCTCTTTATTCCATTTTCTTGTTTTATAGTAGGTTGCTTTAGTAAATTTTTGTTAGGTGTAGTATTTCGCACAATAGTGTTCTTCTTTTTGAATCGTTTTATCTTCGCACTATGTGGGCACATCTCAATTTCCGTTGCCGTTGGTGTGGAGCTACCTCCCACTCTAGTGATGAATGCCCTACGGAGAATAGTAGGCATAATTCTTATAGCCCAGCATATGGAGCACCGACTTCGTCTGGTACTCCATATGGTGCGCGTAAGTCTTATGGCTACTCTGCTGAGCCTTTACCGTCATACTTCTTTTCGGCTCCAGCCCCCGCTGTGCCAAAGAAGCCCGCTAGGCAGTGCCAGTTTTGTCGGAGCACAGATCATGCCCTGAAGGATTGTGCTGCTTTTCGTCGCCAATTGGATGAGGATGACGAGCCGGATATCCGGATCGTCCCAACTCCTAATTCTGGCGGCACACCTTCAACATCCGGTTTTGTGTCCTTGCCACCTTCACATCTTGAAGGGTATGGCGTTGACACAGTCACCGGATGTGCGGCTGATCTGGGCACCGACATTGCTGAGCATATTCTCCCGGTGCATCCACCACCTCTAGTGGATTCGATTCGTTGTGAGGAATCGGTGCTCGACTTTTATCCGAGCACTACTCCTCTCCCTGTTGTGCATACTACACTCGTCTCTGACGACATTGTTGATGATGTGTCGCAGGAGGAGGCGGTTGATCTGCGTGTTGTGCCTATTCCTATGGAGGAGGACAACCTTCTAGGTGAAGAGGAATTTTCCTCAGCACCGGTGGAGGAAGTCCAAATCCTAAGCCTAGCCACCGTTGATCCCGCCGAATCTTGTAGCATTGATGACAATGCAAACATTATTTTACTTCCCCAACCTAATGGGAGTGAGACCGGGACCACTCCCCCGATTTTTGATTATCTATGTTCTTCATCTTGTTTATTTCTCGATCCCCCCTCTTCGCCCGAGCCTGTGCAGGTTGAATCTTCACAGGTACTTCAGGAGGACTTGGAGCTTTGTGCTCAAGTCAATGATGAGAGTATCCTCTCATATGAGGAGGTTTATTCCCCCTCCGTTGAGGAAGCTCCACTCATTGCCTTCTCCTCCTGCGGACCTGCTGCAGACGATACCTTGCTAGGCAAGGATGTGTTTTGTGAGATGAGTGAGGACCAGGCCTCCTCCTCTTCTTACTTTCTTTTCCCTCTACCTGTGATGGGCAGGTTTTATCTATATTTAGGTAGAGGGGTGACTGCTCTGTCTCCGTATCGGTACCCGCTACCGATGCGCATATTAAAACAGTTACCTGTGCATTTTCTTTTTCATAGGCCCATTAGCTAGAACCGTTTTAATTTAGAATAAGTCGTGCTGGGATGACAATAACCCCAGTAGTTATCTTTCTTTTCTACATTTTTATTTCTTCTAATCATGTTTAGTTAGCTGTAGTTTATTTTAGTTTGTCATTTTTCTTTTGTTTTTGCGGAGCTGACCCCTGCAGGTATCTTTTTCTGGATGGCGGATGCTGCAGTTTTGTCTTAGCTTACACGCCAATCTTCTGGTGTGCTCATTTCTGAGCACTGGGTACTCTCTTTCCCTAGCCTTTTCTGATTTTCATGTCATATATTTTGTGGATTGTTTAGTTTAAGTCTGGGGGAGAGTAGTTTTGTTTACCCGCTCACGTGCACTATTGCACTGCATGCTAGAAGATTTCATTTAAAATGTTTTGTTTATTTTCATTGCACACCACATCACCCACTTGAGCGCGTACTCATCTGTTTGCTTGCTCTGTAGTGAATTTAATTCTTCTGCTTATGTGGGAAAATCTAGGTGATGGCTTAGGACTATGTAGCAGAGTAAATTGTTGACTCCCGTAGTGCTCCTAGTCGAGTGCTCGGTTGCATAGAAATTTGTGTAGATTAGACTTCTTTTTATACTATGGTTTTATATTTTTCTCTATTAGTGTAAATGTTGTTTACTCTACTCAAATGGTGAATCCGGTGTGAATCAAACGGTAGCATAGGGATGTGTGTATACGATCGCTAGATTCGTATTGCTTGAGTTGGGAGAAAGGAGAATCTTTCTCGGTGGCTAGAACTTGCCCCAAGCGATTCTTGAAGCATGGGTATACGGTTAGTCAATTGTGTGAATGTGATATAGGCCATCATTTTGGCCCGGTTGAGCCTTTGTGCCTATCCCTACCGTTATATCCTCGCTAGCCCAGTTGTGCCTACTCGTTCTTTGATTCAGCCCCACTTTTATTTCACCAAAGCCCAAAAGCCAATCCTAGTCGCACACCCAAATCTGAGCTTTAGCTGTTTATTATTTTCATGAGTTGGGTTGTTGATGTGGTAATATGTTTGTGAAGATGTGGATGTGTCCTTTTGTTTATTTGCTGAAAATGATAAGAAAAGAAAAAAAATGAGAAAAAGAAAAGAAGTTAAAAAGAAAGGAAAGAGAAGGAATGTTTACTTGAAAATCTTTATGTATAGATTTATGTTTGGGAGTAGGCGGTGCACGCACCCATGCTGTTAAGTCCAAGTCTGGGGGTGTTGTGTACCCGCATGTTTGTGTGGTGAATGAGGATAGTTTCCTGCATTAGCTCATTTGGGTTTAGTGCTTTAGCCGTCGTTTTTATCTTTGTTTTTCCTCACCTAAACCCAAGCCTCATTTAAAACCTAAAGTCCTATTGATTCACGCATTTGAGTCAAACCAGTGTCGTGGAGAGAATGTAACCGGGCAAGCCTATGGTCACCGACACCGATGGATTTCGGTGGAGTTTATCCGGCACCCCAATCTTGAGCAATGCTCACCTCAGCGCTTAGTTTACTTTCTCCGTATGCATGACCGAATGATTCACCGTTGTTCACCATTTTGAGTAGTTGTAATATGCTTTTACTCTTTTAGAAATATATAGACTGTTTATATAATCAGAAATCTTCTCTACTATTCTTCTTATGCACGTGAGCATGCGACTTCGCATGGTACTCTGTATTGTAGTTTTAAGCCATCTACTTTTCTTTCCCCGTTCGCTTAGAATTTGTTTGCTCGGGACGCGCAAACAATTAAGTCTGGGGGTGTGATGAGTCCTGATCATATACACTTTTATGGACTCATCTGGGCCATTTTTCCTATCATTTCACCGCACTTTAGCCCTGTTATAGTTCATATTGATCAGTCTATGCTAGGTGCACCTCTTGGCCCATTTTGGTGTGATTTCATGCTTATCTTCATTAGTAGTTTTCTTGCAATGTTAAGTCCCACTTTCAGTGGTTAGACTGGTGTCGTACGCTGGAACAGGTGTCGTGCAGGTGTTTCCGGTGCAATTCTGCACAGGAACACTGCGCACGATCACCGGTTCTATGGCGCACGACCACTGGTCGTGCGCCACTGATCGTGTGCACTTAACCCTTTTTCACGAGTTCTGTTTGGTTCAGTGCGCACGACCACCAACGCCAGTGCACACGACCACCGGTCGTGCGCCACTGCTCGTGCGCACTTATCATTAAAATTCTGAGTTCTGTTTGCTGTATTGCGCACGACCATCAATGCTAGTGTGCACGACCACCGGTCGTGCGCCACCGGTCGTGCGGACATGTTATTTTATAATTTCTGTCTTTGCAGGCTCCGTCCAGGCAGAGCGCACGATCACAGGATTCTAGTGCGCACGACCACTGGTCGTGCGCCACTGACCGTGCGCACTGTTTAATTCCAGCGCCTATAAATTCCCTGCTCGCGATTTAGGTCAAGATAGCCCACCGTATTCCGCCGTTTTCTGCTCAAGTTCGTCCGACTTCGCCCCTCCATCGCCGCCCACCATCTAGAGGTGCTCCGGGCTTGCTCTTCACGCCAATCTTGAGCCGGAGTTTCCTCTCGGCCTCCTCCTTCATCCAAGAGCTCCAAAGGAAGACCTAGCCGCCATTACCATCAAGCAAGAGGAAGTTTGCAACCTTTACCGAATCGTGACACGAAGAAGACGGGTCCATTGGAGTGTCGTGACAGCTCTCTCTACCCCGGACGTAGTTGCGGACCGAGCTTGGATGCGGATTGACAACCCGGCGATTCCAACTGTGAATCTACAACGAGCCTTCGGATTCGGTCGATTTCTTGCCTTATTCTTCTCTTATTGATTGTTGTAATAGCTAGATCAATATATTTTGATGAAGTTGCACTTAGACTTGCTTCTATTTATATAGATTTCATGTTTGTGTGAAATGCTTTTGTGGTCTATGTGTTTATGAGGAGCGCCACCATCCATTTTCCACTTCACCACCGCGTTCGTGTGCCGCACTAGCAATTGCTAGTGGCGTGCTTGTCGAAGAGGTGCTTGCGACCCTCATTCCGTTAACCTACTCGCCCATCCGCCTACCGAAGCGTGGCATCGCGGCCCGTACTTCATCCCGCCTAACGAAGCAGCGCGCTCAAGGCCTGCATAGTTCGATCCGCTTGCCTACTCGTCCATCCGCCCTTACGAAGTAGCGCGTTCAAGGCCTACGTAGTCTTCCATCCCGCCGAGCGAAGCATTGCATAGCGGCATTGCATAGGAGTAGTTGATAGCTTTTATTTCATTTTCCAAAAGCCAACCCAACTCCCCCGCATTCCATCCGATTTAAGGACTTCAATCTCAAGTCCTTCCTCGAAACCTAACTCCACCTTACTGTGTTCCTCAAGAGACCGACACTCGGGGATTTTCCCCATTATTATTACTTGCGCGACCGGTGCACTTGCCGAATCATCGCATCAGAGGCCTCCAACCGCGGCTTCTTAGCTCGGCTTCCAGGGCGACCCGAGAAGACGAGGAAGAAGAGAAGAGGACCCCCGAAAGGAAGAAGAAGGAAGAGCCCAAGAGGACGGAGAAGAGAATGTCGGAGGAGAGGAGAAGGGGGGAAAGGAAGAAGGAGGAGGCCAGGAAGGAGGAGACGAGAAAAAACGATGAGAGGAGACTCATCGTGGCCCCGGAGCATCGGGAGGAGGAGAGACGCTATCAAGTCCCCGCTAACCGGCCACTTGGAGGCCGACAGGGGGACCTCATCGTCACGACAGGGAAGGAGATCCCCGGAGAGAAGGCGTTACGATCAGCCAGAGAGGCGTCAAGAAAGGAGGAGGGAAGAAGCGATGGCGGTTGCCCGACGTGGCAACAGGCAGGGAAAGAAGAATCTGCGGAGGATGCAGTAGGCGGAGGAGATCCCCCTCTTTTGTGACCTGCATCTGGTAGCAGGTCACGGGACGATGACTTGCCTAGATTTTTGGGAAGCTCGCAGAAAGTTGGCAGCAGGAGAAGTAGGAGGAGAGCAGCAGAGGATTGAAGCCCCTGTCGAACCGCCGGTAGCTCAAGCCATCGGTCGAAGGAGGAACGAAGACCGCATCAACCATGGAGGTCGAGGAGACCTCGCCCAGGGAGGCAAAGGAGTTGGAGTGATCCACGGGGAGCAGGGATGGAAGCTTCCCGCAAGGGGAGTCTCCATCAGATTTAACGAAGGTGTGTCTCTTCAACTTCACAGGCACCGCCCCCGTTGGAGGAGATCACCTTTTCAAAGGAGGACATGCTAGGAAATGAGAATCCCTTCCATGATGCCCTCGTGATCTAGGCTGCAATGGAGGACTTCACCGTTGATCGGATCCTGATCGATAATGGTAGTTCCGTGAACGTCATCTTCAAGGAGACGTTTGACGGGCTGGGCGTCGGAGCGGCAAGAGTCCGGGCGCCGGATGGTCCCCTCTTTGGCTTCTCCGGAGAGAAGAAAGAGGTGGAAGGAGGAGTAGATCTCCTTGTAACTCTCGGTGGTACCCCTCTCTAGTGTTGTTTCATCATCGTCGATGCCCCGAGTTGCTACAAGGCCATCTTTGGAAGGCCGCTTCTCAATACCTTCCAGGTCGTTCCATCCTCTTACCATTAGTGCCTCAAGTACTGCCAGGGGGATGTTCAGGTGAGGATCAGGAGCGATCCAAGAGCCGCCTGCTAGTGCTACCTTAGCTCGGTCAGCACTATCAGCTGGATGGCTGACGCGGAGGAGTTCGAAAGGCTGACAGGAGGTACGACCCAGCTAGAAGCATTTAAAGAGGTTGAAGAAATCGAGGTACTCTCCGCGGCAGGAGTACCTGGGTTGCTGAAGATTGGAGGAGCGCTGAAGGTCAGCGAGAAGATAGAGATGGCGATGTGCCTACAATAGATCGTTGACATCTTTGCTTGGAATGCTGCCGAGATGCCTGGGATTGATCCTGAGGTGGCCTTCCACCATCTCAACCTTGACCCCGCAGTCAAGCCCATCCGCCAGAACAAAATATCAAGTGCCATCATGTTGGTCGGACCTATCCGTGAAGAAGTGAAGAAGCTGCTGGATGCAGGCTTTGTGTTGGAGATCCAGTACCCAGGCCGGGTCTCGAATGTTGTAATGGTCAAGAAAGCTAGGGGTAGCTAGAGTATGTGTGTAGATTTCTCTTTAATGAATAAAAGCTGCTCGAAGGATTGTTATCCCTTGCCTCGAATCGACGCGGTGGTTGATTCCGCCGTCGATTTTTCTGTAATGAGCTTCTATGATGTGTTTTCAGGATATCACCAGATCTGGATGCATCCCCCCGATTGTCGTGATGTGTCCTTCATCACGGGTGATGGCTACTACAGCTACAAGATGATGTTTTTTGTCTTAAAGAATGCGGGGGCCACTTAACAGCGGATGATGGACCACGTGTTCAAGGAGAAGAAGGGGAGGAACCTGGAGGTGTGTGTAGACAACCTCTTGATTAAGAGCAAGAGCGTTCGGGAGCATGTGGTTGATCTGGTGGAGACCTTGAAACGCTAAGGAAGTTCAAAATGAGGCTCAACCCGGCAAAGTGCGTGTTCGGGGCGGGAAGGGGAAAGTTTCTAGGACATCTCATCACCCCAGGGGGGGGTAGAGCCTAACCCTGACAAGGTTAAGGAAATCCTAGAAATGACTTCGCCGAAGACGATGAAAGAAGTTCAAAGGCTGACAGGAAGGTTGGCGGGTCTTAGCCGCTTTCTGTCAAAGGCAGGGGAGAAGTGCTCACCATTTTTCAAGATGCTCCGGAAGAGCGAGGACTTTGTTTGGTCAGATGAATGGGAGAAGGCATTCGGTAGGCTGAAGGAGCAGTTGACTCAGACACCTCTCCTTCAGGGTCCGAAAGAAGGCGAAGACCTACTCATCTACTTGGGAGTAGGAGTGGAAGCAGTGAGTTCGGTGCTGGTCTGAGAAGAAGGAAGGAAGCAGCTCCCCATCTACTATGTCAGCCAGGTGCTAAAAAAGGCAGAGTTGAGATATCCCATCTTGGAGAAGCTTGCCTTCGCCTTGGTGGTGTCGGCACGGAAGCTCCGGCCTTATTTTCAAGCTCACTCCATCCGGATCGTGACTGACCATCCCCTCTGAATCATCCTAGAAGGGGTGGAGCATTCTGGAAGGCTGGCAAAATGGTCGGTAGAACTCAGTGAGTTTGACATTTCCTTCTCGCCCCATGTGTCAATCAAGGCACGGGCGATAGCAGATTTCTTAGCCGACTTCTCGGTAGAAGCAGAACCAGGAGAGGAAGTTTCCAATCCCATTCCTTGGAAGATGTTCGTGGATGGAGCTTCAGGCAAAAGCTCTGTGGGAGTGGGCATCCTGCTTGTCAGCCCATAGGGGACTAGAATCGAGCAAGCAGACGAGATCCTCTTCCCCATCAAGAACAATCAAGCCGAGTATGAAGCCATAGTAGCGGGCTTGCATCTCGCAAGGGAGTTGGGGATCCAGGACATCAGGGCCTTCACTGATTCAATGGTGGTTGTGTCATAATTCGGGGAGAGTTTGAAGATCGTGACGTCGTCCTACAGAAGTATCTTGTCAAGGTGAAGGGATTAATAGGAGGTTTTCAATCCTTCTTCATTGAGCATGTCCCAAGAGAGAAGAACTCAGCAGCTGATCGTTTGGACAAGTATGGGCCAAGGGCTGGAGGGACGATCACGGAGCTATTTCGACCGTCCATCAAAGAAGGGGAGATGATGGAAATCGATCAGCATCCTTCGTGGATGGAGTCGTTCATATCCTTTCTGAATACCAGACATCTTCCTGCGTAGGGTGGAGACCAAAGAAAGTTTCGGTACAAGGCGGCGTACTACTTATTGCAAGACTGGGAGTTGTATCGCAAGACCATCTCGGGCCCCCTGGCAAGATGCGTCTCCAAAGACGAAGTACCTCGAATGCTGGAAAAGATCCACTCGGGAGAGTGCGGAAGCCATTCTGGGACTCGCACTTTGGAGCAAAGGATCCTGAGGCATGGCTACTTCTGGCCCACTATCCGGAAGGATACGGAGATCTTCTCGAAGAGTTGCCAAAAATGTCAGCTGTTTGCCCCCCTTCAGTTGCAGCCAGCCCAACAACTTTGCTCGATCACCACCCCGTCGCCGTTCGCTATCTGGGGGATGGATTTGATAGGTCCCTTTCCCTCGGCTAGTGGTCAGAGAAAGTTCATTCTCGTCATGATCGACTACTTCTCCAAAGGGATCGAGGCCAAAGCTCTGGCCAAGACCACCTCTCAAATCGTGAAGAACTTCATCTGGGGAGAGATCGTCTGCAGATTCGGAATCCCCCTCGCCATCGTCACCGATAACGGCCCCCAATTCGCCAGCTTGGAGCTGGAAGATTTTTGCAGGCAGCTCAGTGCTGATCTTCATTTCGCCTCTGTCCACCATCCCCGAAGGAATGGGAAAGTGGAGGCCGCCAATAAGCTGATCATCATCCTCCTGAAGAAGAAAGTCGAGAACCTAAGAGGTAATTGGGCAGAGCAGCTCCCCTCAGTTTTGTGGGCTTTGAGAACCACTCCTAGCTCAGCCATGGGGGAAACCCAGTTCAAACTCTCTCACGGGTCCGAGGCTCTCATCCCGGTGGAGTTTGAAGTCAGAAGTCCCAGGATGATTGCGGCCCAAGATGGAGATGAAGAATGGCGGCTAGAAAATAATGAAGCGCAGGGGCTAGCACTCGACTACATCAAAGAACTTCGAGACTTGGCTTCAGCCCGACAGGAAGAGATCAAGCGCCGAATGGCCAAACAGTTCGACAAACATATCCGTCTTAAACATTTCCAAGCAGGTGATCTAGTCATGAAGAAATTGGACGCGGCAGGAAGATCAGCGGCCGTTGGGAAGCTCAACCCAAACTGGGAAGGACCCTTCATCGTCCACGAAGAGCTTATGACAGGAGGATATCGCCTACAAAACCAAGAAGGAGAGCTGTTGGGGAATACCTGGAGCGGCGACGACCTGAAAAGGTTTTATCCATGTGCAGGGAAGGTGTATTCTCCCCCTCTTTTGTATTCCCCCATGATGAATAAAAATTCCTCGCCCCCTGAAATATGGGCCGCGAGAGCTTCTTTTTTCCTAGCAAGATTATCTCAAAATAGGTGAAGTCGATCTCCACGTTAGGTTGGGAAACTGGTCGCCGACTTAATTCTCATAAAACCCAGAACGGATGATGGGACGGTGCCTCGGTAGTGCGTTCTCTTAAGACCAAGCCTCTGCACTGACGGTCGAGATCAGCTCCCCCTTGCACGTTGGCTACAGGAACCCTCCGACCGCACCCCTCATCCGATTGGTAAGATTATCAGAAAGAAGTCTGGACGCCGACCTCCCAATTCAACGAAGAGATGATCGACTTAACCTCTCAGGGGACCCTTAAATAAAGGCGTCACAAACCCTCGAGAGCCAAAAGCTCGCAGCATAGCATTTCGCTTCCAATTACCTCGTCCAATCATTTGAGTTGGTGTGCTTAACCCCCTCTGATTGTCAATTATGTCAGGAAAGTGTCGATCTCTTCAACATCATCAACAAGAGCAGTAAGATGGAGACCTCGGGATGGTGTGTTCCTTTAGAACCTCCCCGACAGTCAGTCCCTACTTGTCGATCTCTTCAATAGCATCAACAAGAGAAGTAGGATGGAGACCTCGGGATGGTGTGTTCCTTTGGAACCTCCCCGACGGTCAGTCCCTACTTGTCGATCTCTTCAACAGCATCAACAAGAGCAGTTGGATGGAGACCTCGGGATGATGTGTTCCTTTGGAACCTCCCCGATAGTCAGTACCTACTTGTCGATCTCTTCAACAGCATCAACAAGAGCAGTAGGATGGAGACCTCGGGATGGTGTGTTCCTTTGGAACCTCCCCGGCAGTCAATCCCTACTTGTCGATCTCTTCAACAGCATCAACAATAGCAGTAGGATGGAGACATCGGGAGGGTGTGCCCCCTTGGACCTCCCTGATGGTCATTCTTTATTTTTGACCACTTCTTCATCAACATCAAACATAGGCGTGCTAGATGAAGTCTTGGGAGTGCATTCCTCTAAAAACTTCTTCATATGCAGGTGCGAGTATGCAGATGCGAGTATGCATGTACGAGTATATAGGGGCGAGCACCCAGCAAGCGAGCAACTAGAGTGCGAGCATGGTATGATCATCGTCCGTAGTATCCTATATCATTTGTGCTTAGTCGCCTAGCGAGCACTCAACCTCGCCTCGAACCTAAGAGCCTACTGGGCATAACCACAAAAAAAGCAAGCAAAAAGTGACTACAAAAGGCAAGCAAAAAATTGTATTCATTTCTTTCATAAATACATGCACAAAAAATGTTATACAGCTTGCAAAAAAGGGCCCAGCGACTATGCGTCATCATCGCCTTCATCATCATCCTTGTTAACATCTCCATCCTCACCTTCCTCGTCCTATGAGTCTTCTTCATCGCTAGAGGACGATGAAAGAACTCGCCCAGGGGAAGCAGACTCTTCAGCGAGTAGCGTCGGGATGAGATCCAGGATGGTCAGGTGCATTGCCTACGGCTTCAGAAGACCTTCAGCTTTCAACCTACTTAAGACCACCTTCCTGGTTGCTCGTGTGATCTCCCAGTGAATATGCGGCATCTCATCACCATAAATCTGAAACTGCTTACCGACCCTGGAGGGGCCGGCCGCCAAAGGTTGTTGCTCGGCAGGCCGAGTCTCCAACACGACAATGCGAATTTGCACAGCCTCCAAAGATTGCCGAGTATCCTCCAGATCTTTCTCTAGCTGTGATACTTTCTTTGCCATTTCAACCTCGGCAGTCTGCACAGGTAAAGAAAAGCGAGTAAACGCAGTGATCGGCACAAATGGCGTGTATCACCGAAGATAGAATGGCGCCAGGCGAGTACCTCATAATCATTCCACTTGGTGGCCTCTAGCCCCATGGCGATGAGCTTCTTGCTCTGCATCTTGATCATCCGCTCATATTCGAGCAGCCTCCTCGATGTCGCATGGCCGAGCTCGGCAGCTCACAGGTAAGAGCGCGAGGACTGGTGTGCCAGATACTCGGCCGATAAATCTTTCATGGCCTCGACATCTGCTCGACCATACATGGCAAACATGACATCAAACGCCTTGTCGTTGTCCCCCCAATCCTCCGACCAGGCGGGAAGGTTGGAGCTCAAAGTCACCTCGTGGGCGCTCTCCGCCCAGGTCACCAAGGGGCGACCATAGGCATCCTCACTGCGGGTGCCTTCATTAAAGAGAGGGTGACTGTGAGGCTCGCCATCCTCTGAGGGATCCGCCTTCACGTGTAGATCCCTCTTGGCGACCTCTTTCCGCTTCCTCGCAGTCTCTCGGGATCTCGCCTTGCCTTTCCGCTTCCTGGCGAGCCCGGCATCATCCGCGGCGGCCATCAGCTCATTATCGCTCGGCAACAAATCGATGGGAGATGAGCCCCCGCTCTCGCGCGCTGAAGTCCCCGCGCCCCCCTGAGAAAAAGCCACCGCCTTCGCTGCCGGAAGAGGCTCGCTCGGCAAAGAGCGAGTAGCTGCAACAATCAACCGACCGAATGAGTTTAGCCGCTAAGTAAATAAAAAAGGCGAGTATGATCGATGCTAGCCCCAATAACGAAGATCTAGGCAAATAGCTTCTTCATGCTCTCCTCTAAATAAGGGGTGGCGAATGCACTTTCCGATGGCTGGGAGGATGATCTTGGGATGGCCCCAAAGTCGCCGCTGATGATGACTAGTCGCACGCCCCAGTGATGATTTTTGTTCGCCGTGCCAATGAGTGTGCAGACATGGCTGCATAGGAAGATGACGCCTTCGCCTGTAGAGCCGAACTGGAATACCCGCCTGAAGATGGCGAGATCAAAGGCGATCTTCTCTTCTCGCAAGAAGCAAAGAAAGCCCACAATCATCGACACTCCATTTGGATTGATCTGGGCCGGGACTATCCCGTAGTGGCGGAGTATCTGGCAGAACTCCGACCACAACGGTAGTCGCAGGCCGACTTCGAAGTGGAGGATAGGGAACACCATCCCGGAGGATGAGAAGGTGTTTAGTTACTCAGTATCATGCAGAAGTCTGGCGACATACCCTGGCGACAAGTACTTATCCGAAAAATCATCCAAGTCTTTCTGCCGAGTAGTAGGCTTCTTGAAAGAGGTCACCGCAAACTTCTTGGCGTGATTGGCACGCCGAACAGCCGCCTCTTCATCCATCGCAGAAGCAAAGGAAGCCAGAGAGCGAGTATCGGAGGGCGAGAAGAAGAGCAAGAGAAATATACTCGCTAAAAGAGAAGGAAATCGCCAAAAGCATAATTAATACGTACCCACCTCCCTATTTATAAGAAATCGAGAAAATTTGGCTTGTCGCGTACGCCACTGAGAGTGTGGACAGCGGGATGAGTATAAAAAGAAGTCGCCAAATCTCGGCGCGAACCAGCTGCCGACTTCAAATGCGCGAGTACCTACATCAGAAGCACAAGGAAACTCGCCAAATACGCGCGACATTCAAAAACTACTCGTAAGAAATGGACAAAGAAGAAAGACAAATCCAGACATCACAGCATGCAGACAAGAAAGAAGAGGCGAGATTATAATACTCGCCAAATAAATATTACAAATTACAAAAATGTTGTTTATAAAAACTCGAACAAAGGAGCTCAGCAATTAGCGACTAGCAACTACGTAAAGAGGATCTAGCGACTATCCAGGGAGTCCAGCATTGGGGTCCGCCGGCTGAGGTTTTCACCCAGTCCATCCCATACTACGCGCGTGCTTGAAATGCTCCATCGCCAGAGACATCGCGTCCTCGCCTTGGCGTAGCTGATCTTCCATCCTCACTAGCCGGCCAGCCGAGCCCATGCTCGCACGCATTCCCACCAGCTCGTTGTGATGCAATTGTTGGCGATGCTCCACCCTGCCAACCCGGCGCTCTAGGTCGCTGATAGATTGAAGGCGAGACTCCACAGCCGCCAGCCGAGTATCAAACTCTTCCAGCCGTGATACTCACACTTCCAGCTCGGTCAAACGACGTTGAGAATCAGTGGTCGCCATGCGCTCAATTCGCGCCTCCACAGTAGTCAAGCGGAGGTGAGGCTCGCTGATCGCCAGGCTCTCTAACTTTGCTTCCAGGTCCAAGATGGCGCGAGTAGCCCTCTCCTGGTACTCGCGGGAGGGAAGCCCGACCCCATCAATCAGAGCACCTATAGGAGTATGAGCGCGAGCTGCAGAAGAAGACAAGGAAGCAAAAAATCTTAGTGGCGAGTAGCGAAAAGTCCAAATCAAAAAGCTCGACAAAGTGACGACTTCTTTACCAGGACGATGAGCAGCA
The DNA here is from genome assembly GCA_033032865.1 of Dactylorhiza incarnata. Lineage (NCBI taxonomy): Eukaryota > Viridiplantae > Streptophyta > Magnoliopsida > Asparagales > Orchidaceae > Dactylorhiza > Dactylorhiza incarnata. The sequence goes on from JAWHQI010000377.1 coordinate 503,693, forward strand.
TTCCATGAGTCGCGACAAGGGCTTTGAGATTGTCGACGAGGAGAGCTCCTTCCTCTACGCGGGGATGGGCTACGATGGCTGCTATCTCACCGACTAGAGTGCGACCCGCCGGTGTGCTCCCTACTGGGGTGCACATCCCCTCGACCGCGACCATCCACTGGTCGCCCTCCTCCTCTTGGGGCGATGAAGCCAGAAGACCCCGCCACCCTGCATCGGCGCGAAGACTCAGCTAGATGGGTGGTGGGAGCTAAAGAGGATGGAAGGCAATGATTGCCTTGCATGTCGGCAGGAGGCGGAAAAGGAGGAGGTGGAGGAAGTTCATCCGCGGGTAGCTGTGCGCTACTCGCTAGCTCTATTTGCTGCAAGAGCGATGGCGGTGGAGGAGCATTACTCGCCAGAGGAGCCCCCTGCTCACTCATCGGCCTCTTCTCCACCAAAGAGCTGTGACGGATCAGCACTGATCCACCTCGGTGAGATCCTCCCCCGGTCCTGGGCGAGATCATCGGCGATGATCGCAAAGGAATTGCGACCAAAGGCTCCTCCTGAGTAGCAGTAGACGGTGGATCTGCGAGATAGTATAATCAAGCATCAGAAACTAGCCAACAAATTAACAGACCTACCCAAAAGTGGCGAGTAGGTGGCTCTCACTTTTTGCAGGTGGGACTTCAGGTCGAACCTGAGTCGAGGCCCCGGTTGTACTCGCATCTTGGGCGACATTCGATGCAGGAAGGTCAGGAGCAGGCGAGTCGTCCAAATGGCCGAGACCCAAGTCGTCAAGCATTTGCTGGGTACCGCCGACTAGAGAATCGGCGACATTCTCCGGGGCGGCGGCGTCCTTCTTTTTCTCTTTCTTCCTCTTTTTCTTGTCAAGTCGCTTCCTCTTCTTGGAGGCAAGGAAGTCTTCAAGCTCGGCATCCACGCGAACAGGAGCCCGAAGGGGTGGCAGAAGACCTACAAGCTCGGCCATATCAACAGCAGCTTCCTCAGCATGAGTGCGTGACATCTTGAGCGAGATCAGAAAGGCTGTGCCATCTGAGACCCCTCCCCCTCTATATATAGAGTCCAGAAGCCAGCCATGTGACTACCGAGTATGTCCTAATACTCACCCAAAGCAGCTCGTCGAATAGGGGTTGGATGATTCTTTCGGAGCAACTGCGTTACTCGCAAAGAGCGGGGATTGCGTACAACTCATATTCTCCGAGGGTAGGACCCAATTCAAGCCATGTAGGCAGAAGACAAGGTCAAAGGGTCAACACAGAAGTCAACAGTTCAAGACACAAGACAGCTCAGCCAGCAGGAGCAGAAGAGGACCTAGGCGAGTAGGGGTGCACTCGCGCGAGTAGCCCGGATACTCGCCAAAAGGTGGGCGACCATAGGTGATGCTCGCCCCTTTTATGGGGAAGATCGCCTCAATGTCGCTAGTCGCCAGGAAGGGGTCGGGCTATAAAACCCCCCTACCCCTTGGTTTTCCTATAAATAGGACCCCAAGGGTACTTGGATTGGTACCTGAACTTGAGCTATTGGAACCCCCCTCGTTCAAATTCTCAGACCCGTCATCCTTGACCTCTACTCCCGGTGCTAGCCAAGTCGGTGCCTTCCTCGTACCCTGCTCGGTCATTTCTTGGTTGTGGAGGGGAAGTCTCTTCTGAGCTTTCGGGTACATGGTGGGACCTCCCTGTCACAGTGCCTGGGGTCCTGTTTGTTGCTCTTCTAGCTTCTTCGTCATTGCCAGCCAAGTCATCTCGTTGGGCTGCTAGGCGAGTAGCCTCCGGCTGCATTGATCCAAATTTTGGAGCCTAGGATTTTCCTGGCTTCAACACTTTGGTGCGGTGAGCGTGGATCATAGCTAGAGGAAGAAAGCTTAGTGGAAAGGAGAGATGGTGGTTTTAGGCGACCATGAAGAGGTTGTCGGCAACTCGGCTGGTGGTAGCGAGTTTGTGATGTTATGTAAGTTTATATAGGATGTAGTCTAAATCACCTAGATGAGGGGGGTGAACAGGTTTCTTATATTTTACCCTAGTTAGCATAGCTGTTTTCTGGTTTAGTATTAGTAATTAATCAAGCACACAGAAAACACACAAGCATTTATAGAGGTTCCTCAAGACAGGGTGTCTTGAGTAATCCTCTTTCCACCTTCACCTTTCTAACAATGACCTAGACAAGACCAACTTCTCCAAACTCAGCTCCAAGAGCTTACAACACAGATCCCTCAGGATCTCTCAGGTTTGCACAAACCCTACCTCAGGCACAGCATCCCTACCTCAGAGGAATACACCTCTTATAACTCAGACCACCTGCTGGTCCTACCTCAAGCTGGCCTCTCAGCTCTATAACTCAGGCAAATCAGCCCTACCTCAGATCACACAGATCCTACCTCAAGCTGAGCTCTCAGCTCTACAACTCATGCAATAAAGCCCTACAAACTCAGAACCCAAAGGCTCCTACAAATGAAATAATAATGTTTACAAATATAAGGAAGAAGAGGTTGAGCCTTGTTCTTCTTCTTCTTATCAGCTGCTGTTGCAGACTAGAACCAGAGAGCAGAAGTGCAGCTCCAACTTGTTCTTCTTGATCAGCCCTTCAGATGATCGACTGGATCTACTGCTCTATCTTGAGATAAATCAAGATGAGCTATCTCTTTTCTCCTTGCAGCCTTGTGTGTGTTCAGTTGTTGGCTTCCTACAATAGAACAGTGATGTTCTCATTTTTGCGTGCTGGAGAAGGTCCGACTAGATTGGCACCTGAACTTGAGCTTTTGGAACCCCCCTCATTCAAATTCTCGGACCTGTTATCCTTGGACGCTACTCCCGGTACTAGCCAAGTCGGTGCCTTCCTCGTACCCTGCTCAGCCATCTTTTGGTTGTGGAGGGGAAGTCTCTTCTGAGCTTCCGGGTACGTGGTGGGACCACCCTGTCGCAGCGCCTGGGGTCCTATTTGTTGCTCTTCTAACTTCTTCGTCGTTGCCAGCCAAGTCATCTCGTTGGACAGCTGGGCGAGTAGCCTCCGGCTGCATTGATCCGAATTTTGGAGCCTAGGATTTTCCTGGCTTCAACATGGCTTATGCATTCTTATTTGGGGATAACCAGATAATGCATCTAAAAAACTCATGCAGGAAAACCCCACCACCGAATCAACTAAAGAATCTATCTGAGGCAAGGGGTAACAATCTTTAGGGCAAGCTTTATTAAGTTTGGTAAAGCCTACACACATCCGCCACATTCCACCAACTTTCTTCACCATTACAACATTTGATACCTAATCAGGGTATTGGATCTCCTGAACGAACTTAGCCCTCAGCAATTTCTCTACCTCCTCCCGAATCGGCTGAGCGAGTCTCTACAACTGCTCTTTTCTTTTGTTTGATTAGGATGAAGTTAGGATCGATGTTGAGGTGGTGACAGGCAACATCTGGATCAACTCCTGGCATGTCATCCGCCAACCAAGCAAAGACATCCAGGTTCTTTAGGAGGCAGGAGATGAGCTGATCCTTATCAGCTTTGGGCAATTCAGCGTTGATTGAAATCTTCTTTCTTTCATCTTCTTTGTTGATGGGGAAGTCTTGAGTTGCTTGGGAAGGTTCCAAGAGAGCTCCGTCTCTTGCATCTTCTTATTCTATCTCTTCTGCTACTTTTACCTGATCAAGAATTTGAGGTGCTGCGGAGATCTCAATTACCTGGAGATGAGATGATTCGATCGCATTGATCATCCTAACGTAGCATTCTCTAGCCTTCCTCGGATTGCTCCTAATCCGGTACTATTTACCATTCAAAGCAAACTTCACGGCCTGATGATAGGTTGAAAATTTTGCTTGGTACTCGTTCAGGACTAGCCTTCCAAAAAATGCGTTGTAACTGCTCGGAGCTTCAACGACTATGAACTTTACCAATTTTACAATGCCTGCTAACGTCACTGAGAGGGTGACAATTCCCTCCACCTCCTTCTTCTCCCTTGAAAACCCACAGAGTGGCCCTTCAGTAGAGAGAAGAGCCTTCCCGGTCTTCAGCGCCTTGAAAATAGGTTTGAAGAGAACATTCACCAAACTTCCGGTATCTACTAGGATCTTATCCACAGTATAATAGATTACCGCCTTGATAACTACTGCGTCGTTGAAATGGTTGGCGGTCGGGGAAAGGTCTTCTTGCTCGAAGGTGACTGTTCCCTAAACTGGAGCTTAGGAGGAGGTAGTTGCAACCTCGGATTGATAGACTCTTTCGATGCTAACTTTCCTGGAAGATTTGAGTCCTGCGCCACCATGAATGCAAAAGAGATTACCCAGGATACCTTTGTCATTTGCATCTATATATTCATCTGGATATCCGATGTTGCCGACAAAGCCAACATCATCCACTTCTTCGCATTCCCAAAGAACTTTCGCTACCTTCTTGCACTTGGAGGCCGAAGATTTGGAAGTATCTCCCTTTTGGAACAGATTTTTGAATTTTCCTTTCGTTTAGGAGCTTCTCCACCAGCAAGCGGAGAGCTCTGCAATTCTCGGTCACATGGCCCCTCTCCCTGTGATGTTCACAGTAGAGAGCTGGATTTCTGGTTTTGGGGTCAGAGTTGATCGGGGCAGGCCTTTTGTACAAGGGCTGCTTTTGAATAACCTGAACCACCTCACTCATAGAGATGCCAAGGTTGGTGAAGGATTCTTGAGAATCATTGAAAGTGGTTGAGAAGGGGTTGGCAGAGATGGCTGAGGATATTGGATCTGATGGACTGGTGTGGATTGCTGAATCAGGGCAGCCGAGGTTGGCATCGAGGACCCTTTAGGATGGAACTGCTGATTCCCCAGATGAGAGCGGTAATGATGGGAGTTCTTTCCCTTTTGATAAGGGAGCTGGAACTCTTGACGAGGTGGTTTGGACGATGGCTGGGCTGGATAAAAACCTGCCGAACCTTTCTCGATGGCCTTACTTGTCAAATTAGAGACATAAGCAGGGTTATTGATCTCCCCCTCTATGTAGCGGTTGACAATACTAATCAGTTCTTGATACGAGCTGGGCTCCCTGGTTGTGACCTCAAACTTGAGAGGTCAATATTGCTAGCCGTTGATCAGAGCCACCATAAAGAGATAGGAATCTACGTCCCTTATTCTGAGAATCTCCTTCTGAAAATGATCAATAAAGCGAGTTAAAGTCCCATCTTCCCCTTGCTTGATCTTGAACAAGGCCACTCTTCCTCCTCTTGGAGGTTGCAAACCTCAGAAGAAGCTCATTCCTCAGGACGGCGAAGCTATAGATGGACTGGGAAGGTAACTTGTAAAACCATTCCCGGGCTTGCCCATCGAAGGAAGTGATTAACAGCTTACACTTCACAGCATCGGAGAGAGTCCTCAAGAGCAACAGCAGACTCGAAGGCTTTAAGATGGGAGATTGGGTCATTCTCCCCTGTAAACATAGGTAGGCGAGGCTCTCTGAAGCCATTGGGAATTGGCTCACAATGAACTCTATCAGTAAAGGGGGAAGACTCCTCCGCTTCAACAACGGCGAAAGGAGCAGGAAAGGCAACAGCAGTGGCTGGAGGATAAGCATAATCCTCCTAGAAATTTAGGGATTGAGCAAGAGGTCCCTGAGTTGTTGCTCTGAAGAAATCCTAGTTAGCTGTGAACTCTCCAACTTGAGGTCGCACAGGAGTTGTGGGTTGGGAGGTCGAACGATTAAGAGGGTGACCGCCAGCCAAGCGGTCAGGGGTCGCGGCCTGACTTGGCTGGGTGAGAAGCTTCTGGGAGATCACGGCCAGGGTTTGACTCAAAACTTCAAACTGCCGGGCAGACTCTTGTTGAGCCTGAGCGGTCTCTCGACGAGCTTGGGCGGCCTCTCGAAGAACTTGCTCAACGCGAAGCTCAAAACGACGCTCCAAATTTTCTAAGGAGGTCGGATTGTTCGAGGGGCGACTGCTGGGAGACCAGCGAGAATGATGCCTGCGGTCTGACATCTTGAATGCCCACTTATTTCACCTAAACACTCTGAATCTAAAGGTCGCGTGTTCGTTCTGTTGGTACAAAAAATGTACCTCTATGACTCATAATAAAAGAAAGGGGAAGGAACTGCGGAGTGCCGGTTACTCGGGACAAAGATGCCAGAGGAGAGATCAACAGGAGGAAAAACTGTTGGGATTGATCTCAAAGATTGACTACAAAGGGGGTCCAAAACAGGTCAGGAGGAGAGGTTGAAAAATGATAGAATTCGGGACCGCTTACACAGGTTGTAAGCTGGAGGATCGAAGTAAAGGTCCTTTTTCAGGTACCCCTACCCCTCTATTTATAGACACGAAGGCTGCCAAATGGGCAGATCCAAACATTACGGGCTGCCCGGGGTATAGGAGAATCGGGGCAAAGGAAGGGGGTGCAAATAACAAAAAAGGAGAAAGTGACCAGACCGCACGGTCTGGCGATCTGACAGGGGCCTGATCATATGTGCCTTGGGAGGAAACATTAGAGGGGGAGCAGGCGATCTGGGCGATCTCCCAAAATTGAGACCGCTGGAAAGGTTCCTTCTGACTGAAGAAGAGAGGTCGCGGATTTCTGGGCAAACAAAGACGATTCATGCAGAAAAATTGAACTAAAGCTATACAGTATGCAAATTCGACCAAAAGAACCAAATTCGACTAAACATCTAGTCGAATTGCTGAAGGGCCAGAATTCAAATTAAAGCATGATTTTGGCGTCATGTCATTTATTACCGTCGCAGATTGAGCCAATGAAAGCTGAGCTTTATGGAAAGCCGATAACTGACATAAAGGTCATCCGAGGAAGAGACTGTTACCAAAGGTTGTTGGAACATGGTCTTCCACATCTCCTAGGTTTGAGAATAACAAATCCTATGTGTATTTGATCTTGTGTGTTCAAGTGTGCAGGTTAACATAGTCCATATGACTCAAGGAGTACTCATGATGACTGCCCCCAAAATTGAGGCCAGAATTCGAAGAGGCTCACTAGCGCCGGCGGTAGCACCTAGCGCTGGGCGCTAGCGATGAATAGCGCAATTCCAGGAGCTGATTATAGAAGGCACTAACGCCTGGCGGTAGCGGATAACGTTGGCGGTAGCGCTGAACACAGAAGGAATAAAAGCAAGGTTGCCGCAGATTGAAGATCCTGCCGCGCAAAATGTTTCTTAATCAGGGATAGCGCCGGCGGTAGCGGTAGCACGGGCGGTAGCGGTAGCGCCGGCGGTAGCGCCTGGGCTATAAAAGGACCCCCTCTCCTCTTGTTTTCGAACACCTATTGCATACACCTCAGAGAGAGAGTGTTAGAATTCCAGAGGCTCTTCTTGGCCGAAATTTGACGACACGCCGAAGCTCTGCTAATTTCTGAAGGAGAATTCCATCACGTCGAATCCAAACGAAGTTTGCTTCGACAAACGCTGATTCTACAGCGGATCTTCGTCTCCGACTTCAGAAGTTCATCTTAAGGGAGTTTTTATTATTTTATTTCTCTTTCTTCATTGTAAACGGTAGTGAAATTGCCTCGTGTTGGCGACTAGGTTTGGGGTAGACTTAGGGCTAAAATTCGCCTCGTGTTGGCGACTAGATCTAGGCTAGTTCTAGGGGGTGCTCGAGGCCACATCCGGGGAACGATTGGCTAGAGCGGCTTGAGGCCGAATCCGGGGAGGATAAGGCTAGGGCCACCGGTTCGTGGGGAAGCGAGTCGGGATAGAAAACAAAAAGAGCATTTTTTATTATTCGCCTCCGATCTCTAGCGTCATCGAGATCAAGTTTTGTAAAACTTATTTATCATTAATAAAGCTTGTCTCTTTTTGTTTTACTTAACTTCTTTCATGTCTTTAATCTTGCAATAATTCAAAGATTTATAAATATAATCTAAAGTTTTTGAAAACCCTTATTCACCCCCCCCCCCCCTCTAAGGGCGCCGACCGATCCAACAAGTGGTATCAGAGCCAGGTTTTATTCCAATCGGCTTAACAACCGGGAATAATGGCGTCTCATGATCTCGCTTCAACTAGTGGGGCAAATTTCTGTGAAGATGAAATATCACATAAACCACCATTGTCTGAAGGAACAAATTATAAAGGATGGAAAATCTTAATTGAAAAATTTATTAAAACTTTAGACATCGAAGTATGGAACTTAGCAATTATAAGACCTGCAGATGAATCAAATAAAAAAGAACGTCAGCTAAATGCCAAAGCCAAACACTATCTATTTTGTGCACTATCTAATGAAATTTCCAAATTCATATATTGCTTTTCTAGTGCATACAAAATATGGCACTTTCTTAAAGAAATGTATGATCTTCCTCTCGCAGGTGTGGAACAAACACAGGAGGAAAAGAACGTGCAAGCATCCTTTATCATTCAAGAAGATCTCTCTCGGAGCAAAGCCATGGAGAATATTGAATAGAGAAAGAGAACAATACATCAAAAGAAGATGAAAACTCATCTGTGATCGAAGAATGACTAAAAGATGACACAGGAACTTCATGCTCATATTTAACCTCCTCCAAAAGCACTGTAAGAAAGGCTAAATCTTCGTCTTGTGTAATAACCTCTATCTCCAGTTTCAACATATTAAAAATAGCTAAACGAAAGATCAAAAATTGAAAATTGCTAATAAAAATTTACGTTTAGAAAATAAGAGGCTAAAGGCTAATGAATCAAATTGTGATGTGTCTTCATTATCTTGTTTTTTACTTGAAAATACAAAATCTTGTTTTGATTGTAATAATATTAAAGAAAAAGTCAAAGAACTTGAAAAAGAAATTATTTGTGTGAAAGAACATAATGAAAAATTATGTTTAGAAAATTCATCGTCGAAGAATGATTGTGCTAAATGTAAAGACTACGAGATTGAAATTACAGAGATGGACGAAACATTTGATGAATATAGGGATGAATATGAAAAACATATTGAATCAATTGCTACCATTCTTAAAAATAGCACAATCGCTTACAATAAAGCCAGACACAATTTACAAACTAAGAATGATGAATTAAATGCTAAAATCAACTTGCTCAAGGAAATCATAAAGAAAAACACTCATTCACAATACCATGATATATCTAAAAGCAAGTTAAATATAAATTCTCAAAATATTAATAAATCAAACAATGGAAATAAAAGACATCAACAAATTGAAAATGAAATTCCAAAGTACAATTATTATCATCAAACTTCTCCCAACATAAAACTTCACAAACTTCCTATGAAAAATGCTTTCTATAATCACTACAATTATAATCCTAAAGATAAAGATTATCACAATAGAAATTTGACTCATAATAATAATATTAAACCACAGTTTGAATGGAGGCCCAAAACCAAAGATGAAACACAAACACCACTTGAAAGGGTCCATTCGTACTTATCTCCCCAAAAGCCATCTCGCTATATTTGGGTACCCAAAGGAACCATCCCACATGGTCCTCTTTGGATACCTAAATCTCTCATTCATTAGTATCCCATCATTTGCATGAAGTAGAAACCAACTAAAAATGAAATATCACTTCTCTACTTCATGATATGCTTAAACTTTTGTTTTGTTTATTTTCTTTTGTTTTGTTTAAACTAACATGATATGATCACTCTATATATCTTGTGATATGACTTTCATAAACCATAATTCATAAATGAATCAATAAAAGTGAATTAAAGTCATATCATTCTGTTTAGTGATCTAATTACCCTTTTTATTTTTATCATTACCTCTTAAATGTCTTGAATTATGAATTGAAATTATTGCCAAGACCAATGATAATATTTTAATGGATTTAAATGGTTTATTAAAGGGCTTAGGCTAAAGATTAAAATGTGAAATGTGTTGATCTTGTTTTGTTGATTATGTTAGCCCTTATAATGAAGAAAAATATTTTTCACAAAATGCATGATTAATCCGCATCCAAACGCATCATCCTAGCATCACTTTTTGGTTTATGCTTGCGTATCTATGCTAGATACAACATTTATGATGTTATGTGATTTGAAATCATAATAGAATACTAAAATTCCATCAAACACATAGTTTATGGATTAATCATTAGAACATATATCATTTGGCTTATTCAAACATGATATCATGTGCTTACATTTCCTATCAGTTTCAATTTACATTATATGGATAAATATGAGTCTTAGAAAAATGAAAATGAAAATATAAGAAAATATACATCATGTGTTGTCAAGTCATACACTAAATCGCTAATGTTTCATGCAATTTGCACTATCTAAATATCTCCTAAAAATCTGATATTTCTGCATGGAACTGCTATTGGGACACTTAATCAAAATCAATAATTAAAATATTCAAAATCACAAAAAATCGTTCACTGTTTCCCGCGCTAGCGCTACCGCAGGCGCTAGTGTCCATGTTCAATTTTCTGTGATTTTAAAATTTTGAAAATTTTCTAAAAATATTTTAATCCATATTTTCTACTTAGTTTTGCACTTCTGTTTTTCTTTATTTTTTGAAAAATCAAATATAAAACTACAAAAACCAAATTACAAAAAATATGTTTTTCCTGTTTTTGTTTTTGTTGTTTAAAAGTCTATTTTTATGCAAAAATCAAATACAAAAATACAAAAGCAAAAATTACAAAAATATGCTTGTATTTGCTAAAATCAAAATACAAAAATATAAAACACTAAAACTATCAAAAATACTGTATGAACTTTCCTGTGATAATCAAGCATGATTTAGTCTATTATTTAGAAATTCTACAATGTTGCAATTTATCTTTTCAAACTACGTTGAACATTGTTTTCATCATGCTTTGATATATCTATTAATATGTGCATCAATTATATTTTAAAGGTTGTGTAGAACTAAGCATAGCATTCCTCTAAGTATGAGTAAATGTTTTATGTTAGATAATGATCGCTATTCACTCACTTATTTTGACATTGTCTACATATGTGTTTAATCTAAGAATGCTTGTGTATGTTATGTATTAGTACAATGATTAAAATTGCACAAGTATCTTACCTACACTCCTTTTTTGCACTCTTAAAAGTTAAAAAAGTGGTTTATTTCTTTCAAAAAATTATAATGGTTTGCAAAAACAAGTGTATTCGGAGAATTTTGTACAAAAAAATATATCATAAATTAACAAAGATAACTCCACCAAGCACTACTTGAACCTCCTGATAAGTCTTAATAAGCATTGTGGGGTTGAGCACCTTGGAAAGAATAGTAAAGTGTCTTGTGCAAACCATAGCCTTTCTTTCAAAATAAAAACCACTTACTCTTAAGTACACCGGATCACTAGTTTCAATATTAAATTTAAATATGTGATCCCCCAAGCACTACTTTGCACCCTGATAAGTCATAATGAGCATTGTGTGTGCAGAGCACCTTGGTAGTTGTAATTTTTATTGTGCATTAAAGTGTGTGGAAGTAATCTTATTTGTGTTTTATTGTGCTCGTACTTTACATATATCTTGTATTTTTTATCAAAACATTTGTTTACACTACTCAAAAATACACTTATGTACACATCATTATCTTCCATAACACTTCTTCTCATGAGTATTGGATCTTAATGCGAATTCTATATTACTCTTTACTTATGAAATGCACTAGATAACCTAGCATGTTTTCTATAATGTTTGGTATGATTTGAAATTGTAAATTGAAATAACATTGTAGTAATCTCTTTGTGATAATATTATTTCATGCTTGGTTATTTTTGTCAACCATAAAAGATTTTCATTGAAACATGATTTACATAAACATCTTCTTTTTGAAATTAAACTCATATATCTTTTTATGGATTATTCTTGATTACAATAAGATGTTTCATGATTTCTACAAGTCTTCCGCATCATCACCATATAACTTTGACCTTGCACTTTCATGCTTAAATCTCAATTTTTTTCTTAAAAATAAGTGGTAGACTTGCTTGGTAGAATTTATATTGGTTGTTCTAACACGCATATCATTTTTATAGTAATGAACTCTGATTTATTTCAATGCAAACGTGTATGCTAAACGCTCTTCCAACAAGTGAAACATTGCTAAAAGGATGTTGTTTCTTTCTTCCAAAATGCTTCAACTCTTATCTCTATAAAGTTAGTTTTGAAACTCAAAAACATCTCCTCTTTTAACTTAAACTCTTATTTAGTATTATGGTGTTTCTTTTTCGAAATCTTCCGCAATGCTCAAACTCTGATACATTCATGAATTTCAATATAGCTAAGTAAGTTTTATTTCAAAAAAATTCAATTATGATTCTTCCCATTAGATTTAAAAGCTTCATGTTTCAAAAAATATTATCCGTGACTTCATATCTCACCATAGCGGGGGCGTAGGGTTGTAGACATTAGATAAACTTATCTTTAGTCATGTCTTGTCCTTAACCGGGGAGGGTTCCAGTGGGGCCTTGCGAGGCACTAGGGGGAAAGAGTGCTAGGTTGAGTTTTGTCTAGTGTTTGCATATGGGACTAATACCCCAACCTACGGCATGTTTGCAGCTCCTCATGCCCATCCGTCACTTAGTACGGGGCTAGGGTGTAGACATATTGTCTGGGTAGATTGGTTATTTGGAAATCCTTATTTTTAAGCTTAAAACTTTTATATAAAGGGAAAATCCTTACTTTTTTATGCTAAAAACTCTGATTTCCTTCTATAAAAAAATTTGTAATGCTTATAACTCTGATCTATTTAAATGAAAAACTATTCTAAAACTCCTTATCATTTACTTCAAAAGCTCGATCATGCCTTATTTTCTACTTACAAACTTTTTTGGTGCTTTGTTTCCCTACCCACTTTTGCTAATAACAAAGGGGGAGAACTAACATGATAAATATAACCCGCTATCATAAACCCAACATGACAAATTCAAATGATAGCTTACATATTAGGGGAGCACTCACTTAGGTGGAGCATGTATTTAGGGGGAGCAATTCTAAATGCTAAAATCAATAATTATCCTAAGTCATCACTCTCACACACACACAAGTAGAGTTTCATCATGCTTATTTATTAATGCTTTGATTTATCATTAATGGATTTGTTATTATCAAAAGGGGGAGTTTGTTGGAACATGGTCTTCCGCATCTCCTGGGTTTGAGAATTACAAATTCTATGTGTATTTGATCTTGTGTGTTCAAGTGTGCAGGTTAACATAGTCCATATGACTCAAGGAGTACTCATGATGATTGCTCCCAAAATTGAGGCCAGAATTTGAAGAGGCTCACTAGCGCCGGCGGTAGCACCTAGCGTCGGGCGCTAGCGATGAATAGCGCAATTCCAGGAGCTGATTATAGAAGGCGCTAACGCCTGGCGGTAGCGGATAACGCTGGCGGTTACGCTGAACACAGAAGGAATAAAAGCAAGGTTGCCGCGGATTGAAGATCCTGTCGCGCAAAATGTTTCTTAATCAGGGATAGCGCCGGCGGTAGCGCCTGGGCTATAAAAGGACCCCCTCTCCTCTTGTTTTCGAACACCTATTGCATACACCTCAGAGAGAGAGTGCTAGAATTCCAGAGGCTCTTCTTGGCCGAAATTTGACGACACGCCGAAGCTCTGCCAATTTCTGAAGGAGAATTCCATCACGCCGAATCCAAACGAAGTCCACTTTGACAAACGCTGATTCTACAATGGATCTTTGTCTCCGACTTCAGAAGTTCATCTTAAGGGAGTTTTTATTATTTTATTTCTCTTTCTTCATTGTAAACGGTAGTGAAATCGTCTCGTGTTGGCGACTAGGTCTGGGGTAGACTTAGGGCTGAAATTCGCCTCGTGTTGGCGACTAGATCTAGGCTAGTTCTAGGGGGTGCTCGAGGCCACATCCGGGGAAGGATTGGCTAGAGCGGCTTGAGACCGAATTCGGGGAGGATAAGGCTAGGGCCACCGGTTCATGGGGAAGCGAGTCGGGATAGAAAACAAAAAGAGCCTTTTTATTATTCGCCTCCGATCTCTAGCGTCATCGAGATCAAGTTTTGTAAAACTTATTTATCATTAATAAAGCTTGTCTCTTTTTGTTTTACTTAACTTCTTTCATGTCTTTAATCTTGCAATAATTCAAAGATTTATAAATATAATCTAAAGTTTTTGAAAACCCTTATTCACCCCCCCCCCCCCCCCCCCTCTAAGGGCGCCGACCGATCCAACAAAGGTCCTTATATTAGGGAAGATATGGATTTCAACAAACCATAATCTTGAGATTGGCAATCATTTCTATAATAATTTCTGAAGGAAGAGTTCGTCGTCGTCAACAATGATTTTCGTTTACAGGGCTCAAGTAAACTGAATAAACACTTTGAAGTCATTCATTCTATTCTTCTGAAGAAAAGATTCAATCATCTTGTCGATTCAATGATTCATCCTCTACTGCAAGAAGATTTCTGAAGAAGTCATTTCCGCTACAGGCTTCACGAAGACTCCAGCCTTACAAGATAAACTTTCTGAATCAAAGATTTGTTTGTAAGAATATTGTTTTTCATATTCATCTGTAGGATTTCTAAGGAAATCTGAGTGTAGGATCTTTCAGATCTAAGTTGTAGGATCCTTGCTAAGGAACTGAGGTAGGGGACTTTGCATAGTTCCTGCGGTAGGATTCAGTCTTGAATCTGAGCTGAATGATCCAAGGATTAGATCTGAGGTAGGGAATAAGGAGTTATTCCTGAGTTGTAGGAGTCGTGGACTCTGATTTGTAAGATCTGAATGATCTGAGTTTTTGGAGAAGTTAGCCAAGTCTAGTACACTACTAGATTGGTGGAGGGGAAAGTGGGCGTACCCAAATCGGGAAAACACTATAAATACATGTGAAATCTGTGATGTGCTTGATTTTTTTGTGATTTATCTTCTTATACTTTTAATATCTGAAAACTGATCAAACACATATTGACCCCCTATAGGTGATTAGACATCCCTCCACTTACAACACTACACTCAAGATTATAGAGAATGCTCCCGTGAGCTCTAGAGAAGGCTCTGGGGAACACTCCAGTGAACCATTTCAAAGACTTGTACTTCTTACCTCCTTTCTCACAAGGCTTCTAAAGGGAGAGGTGGTGTGTCATCCTCCTGAGATCTCCACCTCTTGTAACCGCCAAGGAGATAGTGGAATTTGGTCGGCACCGAACTGACCCTGTGGTTTTTTTTTCTTTCCGAGTTTTCCATGTAAAATGTGTTGTTGTCATTGCTGTTGGTTCTCTTTTGTTTGTTTGTGTACTCAGCTCACTCTCGAGCTAAGGTGATTAGATTCTCCGGGCCGGGAGAGCGCTGAGTAACCCGCAACAATATTAGAAGAATTATACCAATATGTAATTTGAGTTGGTGTTGATTGACAATATAGAAGAGGTAGACCCAAAGTAATGTGGGAGCTTTACATGATGAACTGCAAAGTTCAGTTGAACGCTAGATCAAATGAAAGAAAAATGAGTATTCAATACATCATAGGCACATTGAGAGCGTAAATAATTGTAACCATAGACATATGAAATGAAAACAATGGATTCTCAATCCTTGATTTTTGTTTGCAAAATCTCTAGTACTCGACAATCAAAACCTAAAGATCTATGAACTAGCCCATGCTTGACTAGCCAATCAGATAAATGAATCTACATCTTCATCTCTCCCATATTTTCTTTGTTTTCTTTTTATGAATATTTCACATTGGTAATGAAATTGTTAAAGATCTACTATCTTTTTATTTTATGCACAAGGGAACCTTGCCCGGTTCACAAATTTATAGGAATATATTCAGACTCTTTAGATTTGAAATCTTTTTCAAATTCAAAAGACATCTCTGAAGTAGATCATGAGTGATAGAGTAATCATGGATCGTAATTTTCAGTATTACTGAAAATTTTGAGTATGAGCAGGTGCGGACCTAGATGGAGGCACACCCAGACACATGCCCGGGTCAGTTTTTTGGAATTTTTAAATAGGGTATACTACTTTATGTTGTAGCTAGACTAGCCATCTAGGTTGCAATGTTCCAAGAATTAATTAACTTTTAGTCTTCGAAACTATGACCGACTGACCAATGCTGCGTCTTTTTTTCATAGCTTCACCTCTAGTACTTTCTGTTGTAATTTGTAGCTAGAAAATAGCTGCACTATTCCAAACATTTAATTTACTCTTAGCCCTACGGAACTCTGCTCACCATATGTTGTCTTTTCTCCTTCCATGGGGCTTCACCTAGCTCTAAACTTCCAAGTTCGGCCTCTTGACTCCACCTTTCATTTCGAGCAGGCTTCCCTTTCACGATCGCTTGAGCAAGCTTCTTCCTTCTTGTCGTTCCTGATCAGACGAGCAACAGAGCAGTCTTTGATCGTTGTCTTTCTTCCTTCCCAAGTAGGTCATCTCTTTTCCAAGCAGACTTTGATCGTTGCGGACAGGGGCGGACCGGCTTACTGTATTTTCCAGTCCCAAACTCCAGTGGCCGAGCAAGCTTCTCCGGTTTCCATCGCAAGTTTTTAAATCCATTCTAGATTTCAGTTTTCTTTCCGACTTAGTTTTTGATTCATGTCAGTTTTTATTTTATTTATTTTAGTTTCATGTGATTGTTTTTGGCACTTTGCACCCTTTAAATTACTCTTTTTGGCACATTGCATCATAACATTTCAACTTTGACACTTTGCACCCATTAAATGCTTTAAGAGAGCACATTGCACCCTCACGATATTTCCCTATTAATTTTGTTATTATTAAATCATGTAATTTAAAGAAGAAGGGGTATTTTGGTCCCTCTTAAATTGAAATATTGTAGACGGCTGAATATATTAAATATAGTGGTCATTTGGCGATGTTGGAAGACCAGAAATGATTCAATATTTTTGAATCATAGGATCGAGATTCATTTGAGAATGCGCAATTTACAGGCCCCAAAAATTTATGAAATAAAATTATTGTTAAATGGGTGATTTTTTTTGGATATTCATTATGCGCTATTTGCATACTCAGTAATGTGTGTTTTTTATCTAACTCATGTTATGAGAATTTCTTTTCGGTGTGATGTTTTCGCAACCCGGTTGATGTCTATGCGCAAAACAGGTCAATTAGAATTCTCGGTGCCGAATAATCTTATAAAAACACTCGAGATATTATCTTATATATACATATAGTATAGAAACGAACCGAAAATTTCATCTCTCACACTCTCTTGTACGTGATTTCTTAATTCATCGGATGAATTGAAAAATTAATCCGAAGAATTGAGCATCTAGTATTATCTTGTATATAAGAACTTTAGAAAATAAGCAAATTTCTCATTAATCGTAAGGCTGTGCATATTATTCGAAACTCAAAATCGCTGAATATTGAGCTGAATCGGAATCGGTTACAATTGATTCGACTCAATTTAAGTCGATTCAATTTGACTCGAATCTGATTTCGAGCCAGCCCTGAATCGCTCGAAATATGATTTGAATCAGCTCGAATTGATTAAAAATATTATGTATTTATTAATATATTATTATTTTAAAATTAAAAATACTAAATTTTAAACCTAAATAAAATATTGAAGGCTTTAAGTGTTTCATTTGATAATTTTAGATGTTTCCCAATTTAATTTCTAGCCAACTATGAATAAAGAGAAAAATTGCTTAATTTCGAGCCAGATTGATTCGATTTTGAGTCGGCTCGATTAGATTTCGAGCCAGCTCGATTCGATTTCGAGTCAGCTCGGAATCGAGCCATTTCGATCCTTTTTTTCGTTCCTACAGGGCAAAAGGGTCATTTCACTTCCGTGACCGAGCCCGGGGTACTGTAGCAATGCGATAGATTCTTATTTAATATAGATATAGTATAAAACGAACCGAAAATTTCATCTCTCACACTCTCTTGTACGTGATTTCTTAATTCATCGGATGAATTGAAAAATTAATCCGAAGAATTGAGCATCTAGTATTATCTTGTATATAAGAACTTTAGAAAATAAGCAAATTTCTCATCTATCGTAAGGCTGTGCATATTATTCGAAACTCAAAATCGCTGAATATTGAGCCGAATCGGAATCGGTTACAATTGATTCGACTCAATTTAAGTCGATTCAATTTGACTCGAATCTGATTTCGATTCGATTTCGAGCCAGCCCTGAATCGCTCGAAATATGATTTGAATCAGCTCGAATTGATTAAAAATATTATGTATTTATTAATATATTATTATTTTAAAATTAAAAATACTAAATTTTAAACCTAAATAAAATATTGAAGGCTTTAAGTGTTTCATTTGCTTATTTTAGATGTTTCCCAATTTAATTTCTAGCCAACTATGAATAAAGAGAAAAATTGTTTAATTTCGAGCCAGATTGATTCGATTTTGAGTCGGCTCGATTAGATTTCGAGCCAGCTCGATTCGATTTCGAGTCAGCTCGGAATCGAGCCATTTCGATCCTTTTTTTCGTTCCTACAGGGCAAAAGGGTCATTTCACTTCCGTGACCGAGCCCGGGGTACTGTAGCAATGCGATAGATTCTTATTTAATATAGATATAGTATAGAAATGAACCGAAAATTTCATCTCTCACACTCTCTTGTACGTGATTTCTTAATTCATCGGATGAATTGAAAAATTAATCCGAAGAATTGAGCATCTAGTATTATCTTGTATATAAGAAATTTAGAAAATAAGCAAATTTCTCATCTATCGTAAGGTTGTGCATATTTTTCGATACTCAAAATCGCTGAATATTGAGCCGAATCGGAATCGGTTACAATTGATTCGACTCAATTTAAGTCGATTCAATTTGACTCGAATCTGATTTCGAGCCAGCCCTGAATCGCTCGAAATATGATTTGAATCAGCTCGAATTGATTAAAAATATTATGTATTTATTAATATATTATTATTTTAAAATTAAAAATACTAAATTTTAAATCTAAATAAAATATTGAAGGCTTTAAGTGTTTCATTTGCTAATTTTAGATGTTTCCAAATTTAATTTCTAGCCAACTATGAATAAAGAGAAAATTTGCTTAATTTCGATCCAGATTGATTCGATTTTGAGTCGGCTCGATTAGATTTCGAGCCAGCTCGATTCGATTTCGAGTCAGCTCGGAATCGAGCCATTTCGAGTCGAGCCGACTCAACTCGAAATCGATTTCGATTTCGAGCCGAGCTCGATTCAAAAATTTCGATTTCGAACCGAGCCAAAATCACTCGAACTCGACTCGATATCAGCCCTAATCTATCGCACTCTCTTATACATGAATTGAGTAGTGCATCTGATAAATTAGATAATTGCGTAGTATTTTGCAGTAAGAAATGCACCGACATTTTGAATGTCTTCTTGCCGACAATTACTACTGAAACTGTAAATGTGGAATATTCAAACACATACAACTGAATAATATTAGGCTTGATAAACTATGATAGTTAATCTTTTGGAGGATGAAACCTATAAGATAAAATCACCAAATTGATAGATCTAGAGAATGAAACTTATTCTCTTCTTGATGACTTTCAATACAATTAAATTAGTTGATGCCATCCCAAACATTTTTCTGATCACCTGCGAAATAACATTACAATTTATTATGAAAGTACTTTAAAAAATAGTAGATGAAATTTTGAAGTTAATCACTACAACAAAATTGTTATACAGTGACATTTTTGTTATGCCTTTAGTGACGATTTTCAAGCGTCGCCGTAGTTTTCGTGACGTTTATAAAAACTTCACAAAATCATCGTGATTGTAGCCGTTGTCGTAGCTCTTTGCGACGCTTTCACAAAAAAAATGTCACATGTAATTGGTAGTTACTCTATCATGACATTTGAAAAAAACGTCATGATAGATAATTGATCAATCATGACAGTTAATAAAAAACATCGAGAAAATTATTAGCTCTACCAACTATATTTTTTGCAAAATGTCACCGTAGTTAAAACTCTAAAATAACATTTTCCAAAAAAACGTCGCAACTTTTTGCATCTTAAGAAAAAAACTTAAAACAAATAAAAGTTTATGATAATTTAAACTCTAAAAAGTAATTGTGTATCTAAAATCTTAATTATAAATATAAATATTACTTTTGTATAAAATTAATTTTGATAAATATTTCAAATATTTTTTGAGAGTATATTAAGATATGTTAAAAGATTTTGTGCAACTTGTTGCTCCAAGCATTATATCTCTAATTATAACAAAAAGAATGAAAAAATTAATTATAATGTCCACATAGTACATCATCACTAGAATTAAAGAGTATAAATTTACAAAAAAATCGCATTAATAAAAAATAAAACTTGTTTCAAATAATATAAATGTGCAGAAAAAAAAACATTTAAGCATTCACTACATTGCTTTCAATATTATAAACTTGTAAATATCTCTTTAGCACACATTAATATCAACTTGCCAAAAAGCGCATGAAAAAAGTAAGGACTATGTAGGTTCAAAATTTTCTTATATAACTATTGGCTTCATTATCACCGGATAATATAGTAGCTTGATTTGGTCCTCTGAATACAATAGGCATGGTATCTGCGCGCCCTAAAGAGATGTAATTTGATTTTGCCGCAAAATTTATATTGTGGTCAATTGCCTGCATAACAAATGAAATTGAAACACAACTTGAATCATTATTCTAATTGCATCTAAAGATAAAATAAATAACAACTTGGAAAAGTACCATTCAAGATTGCCAACAATTTAGCTGACAACCATTCAGGAGTTCCATCATGATCTTGATGTTAACATGCTTTCTTTCTCTAGAAATAAAACATGACATGCATCAAAAGAAATTCTAAATGGCATGCATACATAATGTAGATCCTACTTATCTCTTCTTTCAAATTTTCGATGGACCTCCATACCTCCACAAGAACATCTATGCACGCATCATAAATTAACCTAGGAGAAAATTTTGGCAACACATTGGAAAATAAAATAAGAAAAATATCTTTGTATACAAAGAATTAAAGAATAACACTTATTAAAGAACGTGATATACACCCAACCACACAATTAAGTGAGCTAAAGTATACCATAAACCTTGCCACACAGCGCAAAAAAGTGTTTATATTCTCATAGCTCTAATGATAAGTACGTGAGACAATATAGCTAGCACTCGTAAGTTTACTAGCTACAAAAATATCTGAATAAATACTATATAAAAATAATTTTGCTGATTGTATTCAATTACTACAGAAGATTATTTTGGTACTATTGTGACCTTCTATTAGTGGATGCATACATTAGCTAACTAAAAACACTTTTTGTAATATGAAGTGACTTAGGCGCAATGACTTAACCAACAAATGCACTATACTGAATGATAAAGTGTGTGGTGATGGAGTTAGATGCTTATTGATTTTCTACTTGCTCAGCATGTCTTGTATAAGAAAGTGACAAGAAATCTGTTTTATTTCTAACACCCCATCTACTGATGACCTGAAATGGTTGGTAAATGTTCAATTCCTAACTTCCTCAATTATGAAAATATAAAAAAATATACTAGAAAATCTATAAATGAGGTTTTTTTTTTCGGGATAGATGCAGCCACCAGTGAATTATAATAGGAATACATATTGAATGATTTTATAAATCTTATAAGAAAGCAGTTGCAATACAACCAAAAAGCCATAAAAGAAAGTCGTTATTGTGTTCCCGTACACATTCAAAAACCAAATTAAACCTAAATATAGTAAGTTAACCAAGCATATTAAAATCCAGCCTGTTGGTTTCCTAAAATCCCATGAAATTCCTCACTGTGTTTACAAAATTAGAGATGATTGGTTGAAATTGTTTCCTTAATAATGGTAAGCTGCCTCCCAGCACAAAGTCCTTAATTTGATATTTTGCTAAACACACAAGAAGAAAATAATGCCTAGCATCTTATCAATCTCCACAACACATGTAAATGTTTCTTAGGCTTCGTTTGGTTCGGCTTATTTGCTCCGGTGAGTTTGGACAAAAACGTCATTGTCATACCAAACATTTTATGCTTATAACTAGTTTCTTTTCTTGGTAATGATAGTAACATTTGTCATACCAAACATACATTCTATGACAATGACGATTTTATCCAAACTCACCGGAGCAAATAAGTCGAGCCAAACGAACCCTTAGTGAGACACTGTTGAATATCCTCCTCCACAGTTGCACTCTTAGAAAGATGAGATGGTTTGTACCACTTCAAAAATATTACCCTAGCACCAATTCAAGTAATTTTACCCTGTATATGCCCCTAAAAGTATCTAAACACCATAATCGTATTGCATATTTGTAACTCTAATTATCCAATAAATTACAGCTTCGTTGGTTTGTATATAAATTTTCAACTCCTTGGAGTGAGAAATATATATATATATCCTATACTCGACCAAATTAATCACAGTACTATTTCTAGAATATTATAGCATATTTTACGCATAGAGTAAGTGTTTATGCTAGGCACTAGATTGAATGATAAAGGGTGTAGATGCGGTTGGAGAGCTTTGCATGTGTGGTGACGAAAGTAGAAAATCAATAAGCATGCATCTCATATGACTGCCTCAACGGCGCACTCGAAGTTCTCAACATGATAAAATCATTATGTTATAACTTGGGCTTAGCATATCATCAAACATTTGAATGGTATCCAAAAAACCAACATAAACTGAAACTACTATATATTAACCTATAGACCAAAAGCTACATTGGATGTTTTCAAATGCTATTATATTGGTATAAAAAAATATCCCATCTCCAAAAAATATCCCATCTATAGATCATCTGGAAACTGAAAAAATATATGAAAACACACAAAAAAATTGTGGCTTGAAGTTACCTTGAATCGAAGGTCTAAACTGTTCTTGTTGGCTGTTGCCTTGGAATATCAAAAATGAAACTAGAGATAGGAGATTGAAGAAGGCCGACCTAGTCGACGAAACTAAGGCATCCAGTTTTGAACGATAGATCGAAGAAGAAAGCAATCTTTGAAGAAGGAGAATCCTCTGTTAATAGTAAATAACTGGAGATAAGAGATAGACATGTTGGAAGCGATTAAAGTAGGCACACCAAATAAAGATGAGACTAGCAACTTCTTATATTATCAACAAGTGGTTACAAAACAAATTACAAAATTTCACTTCATAAGTTACAACTCAACACATACACGCTACCCCAAGTGGGTATTTCAACTTCACTCCTAGACACCTATAACTGCAGAGGTCGTCAGGGCTGCTGTCCACAAGAAGTCTATTCGCAAGAAACTTCAGTCTGCAAGGAACTTACCGCAACACCACTGTTGCTTCCACCTTTTCTTCTTCGCATTATGTTAACCGTTGTTTTAAAGCTATGGACTGCTACACGCTCTTCACATTTATAGAAAAATAGAGGGAGGGATATATATAGGAGTGGAGGGCCAATGCATGGCTGCCATGTGTATGTCCTTTTCATGCCGCCATGTGTATATATATATATTAATTGCCATTAACATCGCCAACCACAACTATTACGCCAACAATCTCCCCCTCAAACACGGCATCACATGACGATTTTGCTCTTGCACTTAAGGAACGTCTCTGTCTTCAATGCCTTGGTGAAAATGTCTGTCAACTGCTCTCCTATGGGGCAGTAAATCAACTACACCACCTTCTGCTGCACTTTCTCACGAAGAAAGTGATACTTTATTTCAATATGCTTGTTGTGCCCATGCAACACTGGATTCTTCACTAGCTGAATCGCAGGCATGTTATCAACATACATCGTCACAGGAACATCCTATGGATGGTGCAACTACTTCAGGAGATTTCTCAGCCAAATTGTCTTACATGTACAGGCCGCCACTGCAATGTATTCAACTTCACATGTAGATAACACAATCGTTGCATGCTTCTTCAAACTCCAAGATAACAGAGTTGTTCCCACATGAAATGCATGCCAGAAGTGCTCTTTCGATCATTCACATCTCCACCATAATCAATATCGGTGTACTCGACCAGCTTCAACTCTTCTGTAATAGAATACAACAAACCATGATCTCTCGTGTCATTCACATACCTCAAGATCATCTTTGCTGTTGTGAAGTGATTTTGCTTCGACTCCTCCATGTATCTGTTTACCGCTCTAATAACATACATGATATCAGGTCTAGTAAAAGTTAGATAGCGTAGAATTCCAACTAAACTCTTGAACATCGTAGAGTCAGCCGCTTCATCCTTCGAGTCCTTCCTAAGCTTCACTCCAGGATCTACATGAGTGGAGATAGCCTTGTTATTCTCCATTCAGAACTTCCTCAGTATCTTCTACGCATACTTCTTTGCGAGATGAAGATCACTTCCTTCTTCAGCTCTACTTCTATGCCTGGGAAGTGAGTGAGTTCGCACATATCAATCATCTCGAACTCCTTTATTGTATTCTTGAACATATCAAACATCAGAGGGTTGTTGTAAGTGAATGTCATGTCGTCCACATACATACATACAACCATGATATCTCCATTACTCTCAGCCTTCATATAGAGTGATACTCATACGAGCTCTTCATGTACCCGTTCTTCTGAAAGTATGCATCAATTCTTTCATTCCGCACACAAGGTGCTTGCTTCAACCCGTACAATGCCTTATTAATCTTGTATACCTTCTTCTCTTGATCAATCACTTCATATACATGCAACTGCTGTACATATACCTCTTCTTCTAAGTAACCATTCAGAAAGGCAGACTTAACGTCCATCTGATATGATAGATCTTCCACTTATGCTGAGGTGCTAGTGCGATGATCAGCCTGATGGTGTCAACCAGAGCTACTGGAGCAAATAGTCCACACCTAGGACTTGTTTATATCCTTTCAGGACGAGTCTTGTCGTGTGCTTCTCCACTTCTACTTCCTTGTTTGTCTTCACTCGATACACTAATTTCACTCATATAGGCTTGTGACCTGCCGACAGAGTGACCAACTCCAGAGTATCATTCTTCTTAATGGATGTTATCTCTTCATCCATTGCCTTTCTCAAGGTCTTCTTTTGAGCATCTTCCTCATAATAGTACGACTCGCAATATTCTAAGAGGCAATGTAAAGAAAAATTAGCATAAGTCGGCTTCGTCTCCTCGTAGATCTCGTCCAACCTTCTCATCCTAGGTTGAGGTGTCTTTCAGAACTGCTCCTGCTTGTGCATACTCCACTAGAGTAGGGGGTAGAGGATCCCCCTTAATCTCTGCTCGGTGGTGATGGTGGTTCATCTCCACCATCCCCAGCTTCAGCTTCATGGCCACCTTATTCATCATCATCGTTAGAGAACATCCTTTTGACGCTTCTCTCTTTCTCAACCCAGCTCCAACAACTATCTTCTTCGAACAAAATATCTCTAGAGATAACCACCATTTTCTTCACTGGGTTGTGCAACTTGTATGCTTTACTCATCAGAGCGTAGCCCACAAATATATAATTCTCGCTCTTATTATCTAGCTTCTTCCTCTTCTGATCAGGGATGTGAGCATATGCTACACACCCAAACACTCTCAAATGTTGAACACTTGGCTTCCATCCACTCCATGCCTCATATGGAGTTTTTAACTTCACACTCTTTGTAGGATATCTGTTCAGCAAGTACACAACACATTGTACTACCTCAGCCCAGAACATCTTTGACAACTTCTTGCCATTAACCATACTCTTTTCCATATTCAGAATTGTCAAATTCTTTCTCTCCGCGACTCCATTCCGCCGAGGAGAGTAAGCTGTTGTCAATTGATGAGCAATTCCATGCTCTTTGAAGAATACATCAAATAGCTTAGAGGTGTACTTCCCACCTCTATCAGTCATGAGCACCTTTAATGACGTCCCAGACTCTTTCTCTATCATCGCCTTGAACTCCTTGAACTTGTCAAGGGCCCCATACTTCTCCTTCAAGAAGTATACCCAATACTTTTGACTGAAGTCATCAGTAAAAATGATGTAATATCTACTTTCGCCAACTGAGGCTATGTCAAACAGACCAGCAATGTCCGAATGAACCAGTTCAAGTTGTCTCCTTGCTCTTCGAGACTCTCCTCCTTCAAGCATCTGTCTATTCTGCTTCCCCTTTCCTCACAGATCTTCTGTGGTGATAAGATCTTCGGTAGACCTTCCACCATCTTAGTGTGTGATAGGAGATTCAGACTATTGAATCTTAAGTGACCCATCCTGTGATGCCACAACCAAGCTTCTTCTTCATCAGTCATTGCAAGGCATGTCGTCGCCTCGATATCCATCTTCAATCTAAAGAGACAATTCATCATCATCTTCACCTTCACTACATCTCCTCCTAGTTGGTCCCGCATAACCAACGTTCCTTCAGCTGGATGCAGTAGCTTTTCTCCACCAGTTGCCCAAGGCTTAAGATGTTACTCTTCAATCCAAGAACATAGAAGACGTCCCCGATGTGCACCTTTTCACCATTCAAGGTGACCACTATCATCCCTTTTCCTTCCACGGAGATCTTCGAAGCATCACCAAAACTAACCTCACCAACACTTGGTTCAAGGTAAGTAAATAGTTCCTTCTCACCACACATATGGTTACTGGCACATGTGTCCAAGTACCATACTTTATTCCTTCCTCCTTCAGTGCCTCTATAAGTCAGGAATATCATTGGATCACCACTAGTGTTGTTTGCTTCAGCATAGTGGTTGGTCTCCTCTGTCCTCCTCGGACGTCTGCAGTCATAACTCATGCGCCGAAACCGATTACATTTGTAACACTGGACTTGGGTCATTCCACCACGACCTCTTCCTTTTCTTTCATGCTCCCTTGCTTGAGGATGTTCCACATATCTTTGGAAGTTCAGATTTCTTCCTTGATCTCTTCCTCCTCTTTTCCTCTACCTCTTCCTTGATAACCTCGGCCTCGCTGGCCACCTCCTCTTCAAGAGCTCTCTCCAAAATTCAGCTGACTCTCCAGTGCTTGCTCCAAGCCACTTGACCCTACATTTTGTAGCATGAGATATTCATGAGCTTGCAGAGAGCCCATGAGTTCATCAATAGACATCTGAGTCAAGTCCTTTGGCTCTTCTATCATCATTATTACATTGTTGAACTTCTTTGTCATCGATCGAAGAAGTTTCCCCATAAGCTTCACATCATCAAGTTCTCTCCATTGCACTTCATCTCATTTGCGATCGTCCACAGATGAGTTACATAGTCACTCACCTTCTCAGAGTTTTGCATCTTCGTAAATTTGAACTTTGCTCGAAGAGATTGCAGTTTTCACCTTATTTATTTTGTCAACTCCTTGCATGGAGCGTTGCAAGGTCTCTCATGCTTCTTTCGAGGTCCGAGCATCTGAGATCTTCTCAAAGGTTTCTTCATTAACCCCTTGGTATAACAAGAAGAGAGCTTTCTTGATTCCCTTCTTTGCTTCTCTAAGTGTCGTTCTCTGGGCGTTAATCAACGTCGCCTCTTGTTCAGTAGTTTGCTCTGCATAGCCATCATTCATTATATCTCACAGATCCTTTGAGGCTAGCAACACTGTCATCTGGATGCTCCAGTTCACATAGTTAGTCTTAGTCAACTTGGGAACTTGACCCGACATAACATTTACCATCTCCATTACTTCGAGCTCTTCACCTTTTCAACTCTTCGGTGTTTCTTCCAAGGTTCGCAAACTCGCTTTGATACAAATGTTGGAAGCGATTAAATTAGGCGCACCAAATAAAGAGGAGGCTAACAACTTATATTATCAATAAGTGGTTACAAAACAAATTACAAAACTTCACTTCACAAGTTACAACTCAACACATACACACTACCCCAAGTAGGTATTTCAACTTCACTCCTAGACATCTCTAACCGCAGAGGTCGACGGGGTTGCTGTCCACAAGAAGTCTGTTCGCAAGTTACTTTAGTGCGCAAGGAACCTACCACTAAACCATTGTTGCTGCCACATTTTCCTGTTCGCACTATGTTAACCGCTGCTTTTAAAGTTATGGCCTTGTACACGCTCTTCATATTTTCAGAAAAACAAAGGGAGGGATATATATAGGAGTTTAGGGCAAATGCATGGCTACCATGTGTATCTCCTTTTCACGCCACAAATTTCGCATGCATCATTTATCGCTTTAACTTGGTCAACCATAGCAATTACACCAACAAGACACATAAGCGGCTAAGTCCTCTCTCAGCGAAGAGAAAAGGTCGAAGAAGAAATCAACCTATGGCTGCCATGCGAAATGATGACGCGAAGAAAAAAGCTCGAAGAAGAAATGCAGGAAAAAACAGGGCAAAGGCATCTATCTGTGAAGGAGAAGCTGCCTTGCAAAATGATGACGCCGAAGCTTCGCAGATATGGAGCAAGAACTTTAGGTCGAGGGAGCCGAGCACCTTCTTCGTCAAGGACGTTGAGGGAGTCGAGCACATTCTTCGAGGGAGCCGAGCACCTTCTTCGTTGAGGACTCGTCGAAGGGAGCGGAAGCATGCGTGAAACCTAACGTGATGCGAGAGGAGGAGAGTCGTGGCAATAGAAAATGACCTCTTAATTTGTTTTTTTTTGGGGGGGGGGGTGATTTTTTTTTAGGCAATTGTTATTAGCACATCAGTTTTGGCTATTCGCACACCAATTTCTATGAGTTATTACGCGCCTTTTGAAAATACGTCTTGTATATGCATTTTTAGGAAAAATGTTCAACACGAAAATTGTAGATCTCATTGAGATCTACAACTTTCGTGTTGAACACTTTTCCTAAAAATGCATGTACAAGGCGTATTTTCAAAAAATTGTCAAAAATTTGCTATAGTTACGATCAGGGCGTCAATACGTCTTGTGAGTGCATTTTTAGGAAAAGTATTCAACACGAAAGTTGTAGATCTCGACGAGATCTACAATTTTCGTGTTGAACATTTTTCCTAAAAATGCATATACAAAACGTATTTTGAAAAGGCGCGTAATAACTCATAGACATTGGTGTGCGAATAGCCAAAACTGATTTGCTAATAACAATTACCTTTTTTTTATTAAGAATTTTTATTAATAATTTTTATTTTTATTTTGGGGGGGGGATTTTTTTATTTTCTCTCCCTTATTTTCACCATAGTTGCCATTAATTATTAAGAATGTTTATTATTAATTATTAAAAAAATAGAGAATGATTACAACAAAATTATTATTAAGACTGATTATCTATATAATATTAAAAGGGACAATCATCTTTTGGTGAACATACTGTTGAAATCAATACTTGGTCTCTTGTGGAGTTCGGGGTCTCAAAAAAAGGGGGTGACCTCATACTTACTTCTCTCAAGGAAGAACGTTAGGTTGAAGACTTAAAGAAGTAGGAACATGACTGAGGACTCAGCGAGGAGGTCCCACCATACACCCGAAAGATCTTAGAGCGCTTCCTCTCCCAAGCCAATGCTGAGCTTGGGCACCTTTGGAGGCACTCTTCCCCCACCAAAGAAACCTAGAGAGAGTAGCCCAAAGAGAGTGATGCCCCAAAAGGTGCTCCCATTGGTCCTATTTATAGATTTCTGAGCTTGGTCTACTAATAGTCAGATTTTGGCTTAAGAGATTACAAAAGTACCCCCCAGGTTTGGCTTGCTAATAGCCAAATCCCGTTGTTCTGAAATGCTAAACACAGACCCCTTCTTGGAGCTGGACGAGAGGGGGCAGGCCGCCTCCTCTCTCGCCCTCCACCTTGGGCTGGGCGAGAAGGGGCGGGCTGCCTCCTCTCTCGCTCCCCACCTTGGGCTGGGTAAGAGGGGGCAGGCCGCATCCCCTCACGCCCCCACCTTGGGGCTCGGCTAGCGGGAGGCCGGCTGCCTCCCCGCTCGCCCCCTTCTTGGGGCCCGGCGAGCAGGAGGCCAACTGCCTCCCCGCTCGCCCCTCTTGGGGCTCGGCGAGCAGGAGGTCGGCTGCCTCCCCGCTCACCCCCGTCTTGGGCCTCGGCGAGCGGGAGGCCAGCTCCCTCCCCGCTCGCCACCCCTCTTGGTGCTCGGCGAGCGGGAGGCCGGCTGCCTCCCCGCTCGCCCCCCTCTTGGGGCTCGGCGAGCGGGAGGCCGACTTCCTCCCCGCTCGCCCCCCTCTTGGAGTCAGGTGAGTGGGAGGCATGTTGCCTCCCCACTCGCCCCTCTTCTGGAGCCAGGCGAGTGGGAGGCCGGATGCCTCCCCACTCGCTCCTCTTCTCGGAATAACCTAGGGCTGCACTCCTCGGACTTGAGCCCGTACAAAGGCTCACCCTCCCCACTTGCCTGGGGAAGTGCCTCTTAAAAATATTGGGCCTGATAAGAAAATAGGACGACGTAGGAGGCAAGCGCACCTATCGCGTGTAGTCTATATGATAAAAATCATATCAAGGTCGTATTTAGTCCTGGTCCCGTCGAGTATTGTTACTTCAAGCTACGGCTATTGTTTTATCAGATATTAAAAAAAATGAGTTTGTATTCATTTGAAAAACAAAAAGAAAATGATAATACGATAATAATCGCGGGCTTGGTGTGCGTTTAGCAAAAAACCAAGAAAAGCGATAGAAAAACAGAAAAGCTGAATTATGAAAGCTGTAAATATGCAGAAATTCTAAGTTATGAAATCGATAAAGAAAGCATGAAAGCTAGCTATGAAAACTTTAAAGAAAGCATGAAAAGTTAAGTTATGAAATCGTTAAATCTAGATTATGAAAGCATGAAAAGCTAATTATGAAAGCAATAAAGAAAGCATTAAAATCTAAACTATGAAAGGAAAAAAAAACTAATTATGAAAGCTTTTAAAACTATTCTCATACACTCACACACACTTACAAAAATTAAAAACAAGAAGAACAAAAAAAAAAAACATAACTTTTAAGAACAAAGAAGAACAAGTTTAAGAAGAAGAACATGAACAATAACAAAAACTTGAAGAACAAGAACTTATTTTATTAAGCATAAATAAACATTACATAACAAAGAGAGAGACAAAGGGAAACAAGGAGAGAGAAAATAACAACACAAAAAGGTGGAACACAATCCTAAAAAGGATTAGAAATTGTGAACCCAAATAACTAAGGCCTACCCCTTCTATTTATAGGAAAAAGAGTGGGGTGCCAATAGCAAAAAAAAAGGAAGCTTGGTGGGAAGCAGCTGGCTGTATGGGGTTGCAAATTTTGACTTGAGAGCTTGCTGGAATTGGAGAGCTGGAGGAGGCTTCCAGGAAGCTGCTGGAACGCTGGAGGAGTGAGCTGGGCTGGGCTGCGGATAGCTGGCGGGCGCGGGCAGCAGGGGCGGGCAGCGGGCAGGCAATGGGCAGCGGGTTAAATCCAGGCAAAACGCGCTGGCCTAGTTTCGATCATGCCACCTATAGAGAGAGCATTAAGAACTTATCCACTAGGTCAACTATTCTTATGTGTAAACACAAGAACATATTTATATATATTATATATATTTACAGATTTAATATATATATTAACTTTAATTATAAAATAACTTAATAATAATAATAACTATTTTTATTAACTTAATATATATATATAAATATATTATAGTTTTTATTTATATTTACATATATTTTTAAATACTTAAATTATACATTTACATATATATATATTTACATAAATATTTACATATACATTTACGTAGTTTTTATTTAATATATATACTTAAATAATTCATTTTTACATATAAATATATATGTATAAATATAAGTAAAAACAAGTCATTTATTTAATAATTAACAAGAAATATTACAAATTTTGTATAAAACTATATAAGAAACTATATAGAAAATACGTATATTTTACTATTCATCAAATAGTAAAAAGGCTCACCCTCCCCACTCGCCTGGGGAAGTGCCTCTTAAAAATATTGGGCCTAATGTCATCTTAGGCGGGGACCCACTCGGCGAATACAAGGTTGTACACAATCCCCGCTCTTTGCGAGCGGGTCACATGCTCAGAAAGTAAAGTTCAATCCTGCATATTCGGCGAGTGCCGCTGAGTGGAGTTGAGAAGACTCCACACCTCCCAAGAGCCCCGCTCCGCCGGAGGTGGAGAAAAGATTCAGGGATTTCTTTTTGAAGTGTCTATCTTGAGTTATCGTCCGAGTGGTCTGTTCATCTAAACCGCTAGTGAGAGCCCGGTTGGCAGAACCGTTTTGAGGGAAAAAGAACTTGTCCTCTCCGAGAGGTCACCCTGCCCTGCCCTGCCGGCTGGTGAGAGCCCGGTCAGCGGAACCATCTCGGGGCTAAGTACCTTTTTGAAAACTTCCCGCCGCCGAGCGATCCTCGGCCCTGCCAGCTTGGTGGGAGCCTGGTTGGTGGGTCAGCATCGGGGCTAAGTACTTTTTTGAAAACTTCCCGCCACCGAGCGATCCTCGGCCCTGCCAGCTTGGTGGGAGCCTGGTCAGCGGGCCAGCATCGGGGCTAAGTACAGTTTTTTTGAAAACTTCCCGCCACCGAGCGATCCTCGGCCCTGCCAGCTTGGTGGAAGTCTAGTCAGCGGGCCAGCATCGGGGCCAAGTACTTTTTTTTTTGAAAACTTCCCGCCATCGAGCGATCCTCGGCCCTGCCAGCTTGGTGGGAGCCTGGTCAACGGGCTAGCATCGGGGCTAAGTACTTTTTTTTTGAAAACATCATGGCACCGAGCGATCCTAGGCCCTGTCAGCTTGGTGGGAGCCTGGTCAGCGGGCCAGCATCGGGGCTAAGTACTTTTTTGAAAACTTCCCACTACCGAGCGATCCTCGGCCCTGCCAGCTTGGTGTGAGACTGGTTAGCGGGCCAGCATCGGGGCTAAGCACTTTTTTGAAAACTTCCCGTTACCGAGGGATCCTCGGCCCTGCCAGCTTGGTGGGAGCCTGTCAGCGGGCCAACATCAGGGCTAAGTACTTTTTTGAAAACTTCTCGCCACTGAGCAATCCTCAGCTTTGCCAGCTTGGTGGGAGCCTGGTCAGTGGGCCAGCATCGTGGCTAAGTATGTTTTTGAAAACTTCCCACCACCGAGCGATCCTCGGCCCTGCCAGCTTGGTGGGAGTCTGGTCAGCGGCCAGCATCGGGGCAAAGTACTTTTGAAACCTTCCATCACATTAGCTATCATATTACATGCAAGAAAAAACTAAGTTTGAAAATAAATCGTCGTACTACATGGACTCAAGGGTAGAAATATTTTTGGTCGTCACCGCTTAGCTCAGGACATCCCTTCTACCTCTCATTCGTCTCGTACTCCTAGGCCTTGTCCTCCTCGATCTCCATCGGATGTTGTTGTTGCTGCATCTGATCCCTTGTCCCCCGTATTTCCAAAAACTTTGGGCAGGCGGACGTCGCGTGACCTTCCTCCTGGTGGAAGTCACTGTTAGTTATTGGGTGTCAACTTATCACCTAGAGGGGGGGGGGAATAGGTTTTTCAAATTATTTTATCTCCTTTAGGTGATCTTATTTTCTGGTTAATAGATTTATAGATTAGTAAAACACAGCGCAGAAAACACACAAGAATTTATAGAGGTTCCTCAAGACAGGGTGTCTTGAGTAGTCCTCTTTCCCTCTACGCCTACCTAGCAGTGTATTAGGCTCGGCAAACTCCGCCAAAGCTTCAGGCCATCAAGCCTTACAACACGCACCCGCAAGTCCTACAGCCTAAGCCCACAAGCCCCTACTGCACCCGAGCCATCAAGCTCAACAATCAGGCCCTCAAGCCTTACAACACGGACCCGCAAGTCCTACAGCCTAAGCCTGTAAGCCCCTACTGCACCCGAGCCCTCAAGCTCGACAATCAGGCCCTCAAGCCCTACCTAGCTCAGACCCGCAAGTCTTGCCTCTGCCCTGGCCCTAAAGCCTTCACAGGTCTCAAGCCCTCAAGCTTGACAATATCGGACCCGCAAGTCCACTGCCTGGCCCTCAAGCCTCACAGCTCTCCAACCCTCTAGCTAGACAATATTGGACCCGCAAGTCCACTGCCCTGGCCCTCAAGCCTCACAGCTCTCCAGCCCTCAAGCTAGACACTCAGATCTGAAAACAGATCTTACAAGTTTTAGGCCCGCAAGCCTTACAAGAAATACAGTAAAGAAAACTGTTTTTTCTGCCTGATGGAGATTGGCTTCTTGACTTGAAGGAGATGCTTCTGATCTTCAATCTGAATGTTGCAAATCTTCTTCAAGCTTTCTAGCTTTGCCAGATGTTGACTGGCTACTTTCTTGAGAGAAACTTATCAGTCGATGTGGCTTGACTGCAACTTGAAGAACAGAGAATGATTGTTTCGTTCTTTTCTTCTTTCTACTTCTTTACCACCGCTTGTACTGCTGTGTTACTAAGCGGGATTCTTTTTCGTGTTTTTCTCTCCCAAACGAAGACTTCTTTATAGGGCATCCACCGTTCCCTTTTATAAGACTGAGGAACCTTCCAACGGTCTCCTATGATGTCCTTTAATATCAGATGCCCCATTACTTAAGAGCACGCGCTGATTGGACAATCAGGCGGTGGTATTAAATGCATGACAGTGCGTCCGCAGCATTTGAATTCCGTCTCGTTGGTGTTCCCAGCTTTATGATGATACAGATAGAGTCTCGACGACAGGCTTCGTCGTTGTCTTAGACCTTGGTAGATCTTCAAGTCTTCTTGCTTCTGCCTCTGACGCTGATATCTCGACGATATGAGATATCCTAGTGTTTCTGCATATATAACGATATGATATTTCTGACTGGGTCGTCATGATCTTCTTTCTTGCAGACTATCGTCGTAATCACTTTATTCTCTCGACGACATGTTCATTACGTCAATTGTCACTTCTTCAGGAAATGATGTCTTCATAGCAGCTTTCCTAGCCTCTTTGACATCAACTCTCCTTTACGCCGATATCGACGATACTTCTGGATATTGCCTTTTCAGCGATAAGCCTACTTTGATGATGTCGACGATACTGCATCTTCTCGACGATATTCCTTCCTTTGATATCTTCTGGATATTGCCTTTTCATCAGCTCATTTCTTCTCTCCAATATTCTGTCGGCATTGTGATGTCACAACGATATGTGCATCACGACGATAACCTCCATTGTCCTTCAGTTTTGCTTTGTTCATCATCATGACGACAAGCATTCTTTGTCGACGACATTATACTTAGGCAGGTTATTGAAGTACTGGACATATTGTCTCATCTCTGCATGCATGAACTAGATGTGACATTAAATACATCTTGCACTTATCATTGAGTTGAGCACTTCTTCAAATCAGGAACATTGTTGGGCACTATTCCCAACAATCTCCTCCTATTTGAAGATGTCATAACCCACTCAATGATAAATGCCACTCATATAAAAGGTTTAACATTTTAAGCAAATAAGCATATAATAATGACATTGCAACTATATTTGAGTGAACACAGAATTTGACAGGTGTTACTTCATTTATAAATAGTGCCTTTACAAAAGTTTTTAACAATTCTACATTCAACCCCTTAAAGATTTAGTCATCTATATCTCTGGTTCCCTCATAGTAGCTTCACCCTTTGCTTTCTTGGCACTGGCTTCCTGCTCCTTTCCAGCTTGTCTGGTGAAGTATTCAAATGGGTTGGGATGATACTTTAGAGGCTCAGGAGTGTCTGCAGGGATTCTGCCTGCTTGCTTGTCCCTTCTGTATACTCCCCTTGCTTCTTCTTGCTCTTCATACTTAGCCCATTCTTGAGGATTGTACACTTTGTACCTCTCACTTTTATTTACCTTCACCAGCTCCCATGCCTTTAATATGATGGCTCTGGACTTGGAACTCCATCTTTCATAGTCATCCTTTTTCTCTATTTCCTCCCTGTATTTTCTCTTCCTCATCTTTACTTCTTCATCCTCCAATACTTCCTTCTCATTACCCTTATCAGTAGCAGTATCAGGAATGTCTGCATGTTGCTCTTCAACTGAGTACTCTTCTGTAGACTGGTCAAAATGTAGAGGAGGGAGATTCATTGCTTCCCTGATGGTATTTGTGGTCCAGATGACATGCTCACCAATGGCCTTTATCATTGATCTCTCCCCCTTTATGACTTCATCAGATATCCCCATTTGGAGGTTCTCCTAAAGGACTAGTATCTTGCTTTTAAGCATGTGAATTCCTGCTTCCAAATGGTTCTTGGTCTCAAGCATATGACTATCTAGATCCTTATTGTGGTGATCTAGACTTTCTTGAAGATTAGTTTTGTATTCAACCATCAATCTGGTGGTTGCTATGTAGGCCTTCTCTATGTTGTTGGCGATCATTATTTGATTATCTCCTACCTCGGATAGACCCTTGTGAGTAAGTGTTGTCTCTTTGGCAGTGTATTCTTGTAGGTTCTTCACATCATTTCTTAGGCTTGCAGTTTCTGCAGATAGTTCTCTCCTTAGCTCATTGATGGCTGAGTCAACATGACCTTCAATTTTTAGCCTTTTGCTCTTCCAGAAGCATTCTTATCTGAGGCAGTAGGGAGAACTCTACTGGCCTATTCTCTGGAGGTGAACTAGGTTGTCCTGGTTCCTCTTCTTTATTCCCATCAACCATTGGAGATGGAGATCTTCTGATGGGTGACTGGTTTGACTCATTTTCCTTTTCAGGATTTGGCAGATCTCTACTAATCTCATCAGCAGGATTCTCTTGGTTGTCTTCTTGAGGATCTTTATTTGGGTCCTCTTGGTCTACTGGTCCAGAATGGACAGTATCCTCAGCCCCAATGATCTTGTTGATCAATTCTTCCACTTGAGCATGGATCTCACCATTCTTCTCCCCCTCAGTCTCAGCATCCTCTTGCTCTGTTCCTGCTGTTACCATTGTCCCGGATCCCAGACTTAGGGCAGAGATCTGGAGGGAAACATTACTTTTCTCTACAGGCACTTCAGAGTTAGACGAGTCTGAGCTGTTGCCTGATTCACTTTCTTCAGATGAACTTTCTCCCTTCCTCTTCACATCCTCTGCAGTCTTTAGCTTCTTGGGAGACTTAGTCAGAACTTTCTCCCACCTTTCTAGTATCCTGATATCCATCCTTCTCAAATGATGGATTTTTACACCATACTTATTGTCAAAGCTTTCAGGGTAAGATATCAGTAGAAATAGAGATAGTATTCTTCCCAGATTTGGAGCTTAAAAGCTTTCTTGTATTCTCTTGAATATGATCTGACCCCAGTTGGTCTTCTTACTTAGGATTATCCTTGCCATAATCTCGAACATGGGCTTGGATATCCTATCATGAGACCCTAATTTACAGAGGAGGGCTTTTCCTACAATATCAGCCATGAGTTTCCCTTGTTGATTAAAATTCTTTCTTTTCGGAGACTCATATGTCTTACTGGAGTGTCCGCACCATGCCAGAGCCCTGTTAAGCTCTTCATGGGTGACTTTCTCATTTTCCTCCCCCTTGGCGAAGGTCGGCAGCTGAAGAATCCTGGCCAACCTCTTGGGATTCACCTTGACCTTTACCCCATTGACCAAGCTTTTCACAGATGTTCCTTTTGAACCACCCTTGGCATTCGAGTAGAACTCCAGCACTTCTCTCTTTAATATTACTGTTAACTCTGAGAGAGCGAACTCCAGCCGATGGTGTCTAATAGCTTAATGGCGCTCTGAATCTCTTCTGGCTCCTCTGAGAAACCGCCCCTCACTACTTCGCTTCCTTCATAGAGAAATCCTTCCTTCTTTGGCGCCATTTCTTACTTGATCGGAGAGGATTCTAGTTTAGTCGACTCGTTCACTCCTCGAAGGCGTAGAGAGCACGACGTCTTTTTAGGGCAAATGTAGAAAGTGTTTTAACCTTACGACATCTGACCTTATTTATAGTTTCCGAGTTGGAAGTCGAAGTGTCATTTGTTAAATGTCTGATTAACTAGAGTTTAGCTGTAATGATTGGTTAAGCTTAGGTCTATTTAAGAGTCCATTTATGATTAGGTATCGTCGTGATGCAAATTTGATGTCGAGGACTCATTCCGACGATACCAATCATCATTTCGACGATATAATTTTGTATTCAAAACGATATTGTTCTTTTTCACTCTTTTGTATGATCAGTGCAATTCTTTAGCAGTGACATACGTGTTCCTTGAGTGATAGCTTTTGCTTACTTATGTACAAATTACCTTAAACAAAGTGATAAGATGAGGTTATGTATTGAACATCAACATTGTTACCTTCACCTTAACTTTAATATCTTCTTGAGCTAGTAGCTCCCCCCTTGATGGGATGTCCACTTATCTTTACTTTTAGCTCTGATGGGGACCATCCCTTCAGCCCCTCTCTTTTGCCCACCCCAGATGATGAAGACCACTACACCGAGCCTCATTTGGTAGGGGATGTTGCTGATGAAGACCCCCACATCCACTTGGTTGGGGATACTAATGATACAGCTGCTGGCCTAATGATCTTGATGGAGGTCGTTGATCCCCGTCATAGAGAGTTCGTGGATTGGGATGGTCGTTGCCGCAAGTTCGAAGACACGTCGTTTCTTCGCCTTCGCCGCGAAGTTCTACGCCAACGTCGCGACGTTCTTCGTCAACGTCGCTACACATTTTGCACGACGTCCGCCGTCACCATTTTAAATAAAATATATAATTATAAATTATATAATTATAATTATATAATTTATCACTTATCATTTCAAACAATTTCTATTTTTAGCAATTTCAATTTAAGCATGTTTTATTTAAAGCAATTGTATTTTTATTATGATGGCTGCATATAATCATCATAATATTTGTTTCTATTTTCATGCAGTTAACTTTTGGTAATATTTTTTATTTTATTCTAAATTTTGTATGGAGGAGATTGAGTGGTGTAAGGCTATATATAGCCATGCTTGTTGTTGATTTGAGGAGATGAATAAGAATTTGAAAACCTAAAAAAATCAATTGTGATTTTTTCCTCCCCCCCTAGGCAAATTTTGGCCATCCCTCTTCCTCTTCTTGGCCGCCGGCCACCTTCTCCCCCTCCCTCCTCTCTAGCTTTTTCCCACTCCTTCTTGTGGCCGCCCCCCTCCTCGTGGAAATCCGCCCACCCTTCTCCCTCTCTCTTCAGTTTCTCCCTCTACATTCTCTCACGCATCAAGGCGGTCTTGGGCTTGTTCGTAGCGGCGGGATTTGAAGGAGACGGTGCACATCTTCAAGGACTCCCCTCCGGCGACCACCTCCGTGAATAACGTAGGACTTTCTACAACCCGGATCTACTATTCCGGGAGGGTAACGCTTTCTACCTCTTGAGCGATTCTTCAATAGTTATTTGTGGTGGATAGGAATTGTGACGAATTTTCCGACATTGATTTTTTTTCGCGATCCTTCTCATTTGTGATAGTTGAACGATCTTGAATTATTTTTACTCGACGAGGAGTGGCGATTCTCTTTTGCCTTTGTTGGGGAAGATCCTCCTATTTCCAGAGTTTTGCTTTCGGAGGATCTTCATGTGGTAATCTTTGCGTGATAGTTGTGAAGGACTCACCCGTAGGTGGCTGCGTTTGTTCATCCAATTAGGTGTTATTTAGAAACGATCTCGCGACCTAATCGATCGCGCAAGTGAAAGCGTCCTGAACACCTAAGCCTACATCAATTTGGTATCAGAGTGAGGTTCGTGTCAATTTCTAAATTGATACATTCCTTGGGATTTTTGTAGAACGACGACGCTCACAATCTTCACACGATTTTGTGCTCAAAAAAATTAAAAAAATAAAATAAAATTTCGTCGGTCTACGAATAGCGGTCTAAAATTCTCATTTTTTTTCCGAAATTCAAAAAAAAAATTCTAGATATTCTACTTATTATTTTACAAGAAAATCAAAAAAATATTTTAATTACCTTAGTTATTAAGCGAGAATAAAATTATTTTTCGTAAAATTTTAGTCTGTTTAGAAGTTCTGGTCTGCGTTTAACGTCCTAAATCTGTTATTTTCCAGCAAAAAAAAAAGTAATCTTAATTGATACCATCCTAATTTATTTCTTACCGTAGGACGCCGACATATAATTAATCTTGCACGATTCCTTTCCAAAATAACCAAATCTTAATTAATCTTGCACGATTACTTTCCAAAAACAATTCAAATTCAAAATTCGAAATTTTGGAATTCAAATTCAAAATTCAAAATTTTGAAATTCAAAATTCAAATTCAAAATTCAAATTTCTGAAATTCAAAATTCATATTTTTGAAATTCAAAATTCAAATTTTTGAAAAGTCAAAATTCAAAATTTTGAAATTCAAATTCAAAATTCAATTTTTTGAAAATTTAAAATTCAAATTTTTGAAAACTCAAAATTCAAATTTTTTAAATTCAAAATTCAAATTTTTGAAATTCAAAATTCAAATTTCTGAAATTTTCGGATTGGTCTGCATTTACTAAAAACCTCAGAATTTTAAAACTTGCAAAAAAATCTGAAAATTTTCTGTAGCTTCCTGCTCTTATTTCCAACAACATTAAACAGAAATTTTTTCGATTCGACCACATTAGGTAGGCCTGAAAATTGGAGACATTATAATTTTGTCCGTGTCAGCACATGAACTTTCACTAGTAATGACTACTAGGCTGAATCCGGGGTTTCCCCCGGCACTCTCGCGAATAACTGCACCATCGGCTAATTTAAGGGAGTTAGGTAAGGGTCAGAATGACACTGTGAAGGTGATTAGGCTCAGCCGCGACCCGAAACACCGATTTCGAGCAAATTTTAAACACGTTGAGAAGTGGTGCAGGCTCGTGGTGGATAGTGTTTGCCATACAAACGCTATCACGGAGAATGCAGTATCTAGGATGTTGGTGACCACTGCGCCACATCCTTTCCCTTATCGTCTCGTATGTCCGGATGAGAGCACTATCTTAGTGTCCAGGCGATGTTTGGTGCCCCTCACCATCCAAGCCTATTCTGAGCTCATTTGGTGTGACGTCCTTCCTATGAAGGACTTCCATATTTTGCTGGGACGCCCGTGGCTCGCTAGCCATGACGTTAGTTATGACGCCCAGAATAACACCCTAGACTTTACACATGGGGGTCAAATAACATATCTTAGGTCCAGCCCGCCCAGGAAGCCCAAAGTCCCATCTAGAGATGCTCGCGACACGGTTGAGTCGACACCACCCGGTGCAGACACACTTGTGGATTTCGACATTGTCAGTCAAAATCAGCCCTTAGTTTGTGTTAGCCACTCTGAGGCAAACACACCGAGTTTGAGTATGGGGCCAGAGCCCGACCCTGTTAGTCCCTGCCTGCCCATAGACATTGTCCCAGTTGAGGCACCCTCGACTGACTTAGTGCCTGAAATTGATGCTGCCCTGATTAGCCAACCTCTACTTGATCCCATTAGCCTTAGGGAGCCTTCTGTTGGCCACCCCGAGGACATTCAGGAGGTTGAAGAAAATTCGGAAAATGGGCTGAGTGAATCTGATGCTGATGGTGAGACGGTTGAGGAGATAGGGCGAGCCTTACCGACTCCTCACATTTTTGATGGTGGGATTAGGGCTCGTGCATTTCCTGTGTCATTTAGTGGGGAAGACAAATGGTCCAATCCATTATCTGTGGGTAGTAGCTGTGTGGGAACATTCTCTGCACTAGTGGACCCTAGGCTTGTGTTAGCGCCCCCGCTGAACCTTCACCCATTTAAGGTTGCTTGGGTTTCCCCTACTTCAGCCCCGATCTGGAAGTATGGCATGGAGCCCGTTACCGCCGCGGGGCGGGTTGAGTGGTTTCGTTGGGTTGTCTTTCCCATGTTAGCTGATCTTAATTGTTGGGATTGCCCTAGGATGAACCTGAATTTAATTTCATATAATGAATTAGTAGGTGTTTCAAGAGGTCTTAATCCTCCCAAACATGATGAATTGGTGCTATCCGACCCATCTGGGTCCATTCACTTTGTAGTCACCACACCCATTATTGGAGAATCCCGCAATAAGGAAGACTCGGTTTTAGTAGATCATTCCCCTGGACAGTTGCCAATTGGCAACTTAGACGGCAATGTCAGTATTGTCTCCACTATTCGTCGAATAGTTGTCGTTCTAGAAAGTTTTGCTTTACATTTGAGAGTTTTTGCTGAGAGGGGCCCAAACCCCATTTTCAATGACTCGAAATATTTTTCACTCTTTCTAGCTCCACTGCATCTAGCTCCCCCTTCGTCCCCCTCCACAAAAATTTTTATTGGGTTGAGAGATGAGTGGGGTAGCATGTTGTTCACTCTCATGGTGATCTCCGGAGGTAAGATGTCTTTTGATATTGTATCACTTTCCCCTTCTTTTTCATATGCTATGATCAAGGTCCCCGGGGCCAACTTTTTGCTTAACAGGTTGCCACAGGTTGAGGACTCATTTGGGCCATGCTGGGCCCTTTGCTGCTTCCTGCCCCCATGGCCGAATGGGCCACCTTCATGGCCCGCTCCCTCGGATGTACTCCTCCAGGTTGCTGCTCTGCCACGCCGGCTCCTTCGAGCCCACTCATCGGTGATGAGTGTTTTTGAGTGGGGGAGGATTGATGGGGACCATCCCTTCAGCCCCTCTCTTTTGCCCACCCCAGATGATGAAGACCCCTACACCGAGCCTCATTTGGTAGGGGATGTTGCTGATGAAGACCCCCACATCCACTTGGTTGGGGATACTGATGATACAGCTGCTGGCCTAATGATCTTGATGGAGGTCGTTGATCCCCGTCATAGAGAGTTCGTGGATTGGGATGGTCGTTGCCGCAAGTTCGAAGACACGTCGTTTCTTCGCCTTCGCCGCGACGTTCTACGCCAACGCCGCGACGTTCTTCGTCAACACCGCTACACATTTTGCACGACGTCCGCCGTCACCATTTTAAATAAAATATATAATTATAAATTAAATAATTATAATTATATAATTTATCACTTATCATTTCAAACAATTTCTATTTTTAGCAATTTCAATTTAAGCATGTTTTATTTAAAGCAATTGTATTTTTATTATGATGGTTGCATATAATCATCATAATATTTGTTTCTATTTTCATGCAGTTAACTTTTGGTAATATTTTTTATTTTATTCTAAATTTTGTATGGAGGAGATTGAGTGGTGTAAGGCTATATATAGCCATGCTTGTTGTTGATTTGAGGAGATGAATAAGAATTTGAAAACCTAAAAAAATCAATTGTGATTTTTTCCCTCCCCCTAGGCAAATTTCGGCCATCCCTCTTCCTCTTCTTGGCCGCCAGCCACCTTCTCCCCCTCCCTCCTCTCTAGCTTTTTCCCACTCCTTCTTGTGGCCGCCCCCCTCCTCGTGGAAATCCGCCCACCCTTCTCCCTCTCTCTTCAGTTTCTCCCACTACATTCTCTCACGCATCAAGGCGGTCTTGGGCTTGTTCGTAGCGGCGGGATTTGAAGGCGACGGTGCACATCTTCAAGGACTCCCCTCCGGCGACCACCTCCGTGAATAACGTAGGACTTTCTACAACCCGGATCTACTATTCCGGGAGGGTAACGCTTTCTACCTCTTGAGCGATTATTCAATAGTTATTTGTGGTGGATAGGAATTGTGACGAATTTTCCGACATTGATTTTTTTTTGCGATCCTTCTCATTTGTGATAGTTGAACGATCTTGAATTATTTTTACTCGACGAGGAGTGGCGATTCTCTTTTGCCTTTGTTGGGGAAGATCCTCCTATTTCCAGAGTTTTGCTTTCGGAGGATCTTCTTGTGGTAATCTTTGCGTGATAGTTGTGAAGGACTCACCCGTAGGTGGCTGCGTTTGTTCATCCGATTAGGTGTTATTTAGAAACGATCTCGCGACCCAATCGATCGCACAAGTGAAAGCGTCCCGAACACCCAAGCCTACATCAAGCTCCCCCTTAACCAGTGCATCTTGGCATGTGGTGAGATTTTTCTTAGTCCAGAGTTGAGCCTGGAGCATTTATTGTCCATTAGTCTTGTTTGCTTTTTATTAGCTAAATGGACTTCCCTGCAAAACAGATTTAATATCCCTTAGGAACCCAAGGTGACTTGGGTCCTAGGTTCTTGTTATTATAATAAGGAATTCTTCTACTCACCTTAGCCCTTCAAGGAGGTCTCTCCTTTGCACTAGGCACACTAGGGTTGTGCCAACAGTCAATGGAAAAGTGTCCCACTTTGCCACAGCACCAACACTCATGGATGTTGTACCTTCTTTTTGAACAAATTTTGAAGTGGGTGGAGAATCACAATGCTTGTGTTCAGTAGAGAAGGCAACATCATTCTTTCTATCTCTCTCAGCCAAGGGCTGACTAGCTGCTCTAGTATAATTATTTCTTCTTGACTTTATCTGTTGGTCAGCAACCGATGTCAGCTTGGTAGCTAACATACTGTTGATGGCATCAGATATGATCAAGTG
This sequence comes from Dactylorhiza incarnata, assembly GCA_033032865.1. Taxonomy (NCBI): domain Eukaryota; kingdom Viridiplantae; phylum Streptophyta; class Magnoliopsida; order Asparagales; family Orchidaceae; genus Dactylorhiza; species Dactylorhiza incarnata. The sequence continues at coordinate 547,748 of JAWHQI010000377.1, forward strand.
AGAATTGATTATACTGGGGCTATTAGCCTACTTCTTTGCTGGGAGAGATTGGGTTGGTGTTGCTTCCTTACCCTTGAGTGTTGAGGTTGGGGCACCAAACACAAATGGTCCATGATGGGCCATTTGGATTTCCTCATGGGGAGCCTCTAATGCACTCATTCCCATTCCCTTTCTCCTCCCATAGTCAGGAGCATCTCCCAGTCTATTGGAGCTTCCATTCATCCAATGACCATGGACACTGTCTTGGTCATACTTGTTAGAGGGAAGCACTACCTTTTGAAAGATGGTATGAGGCTCAACTTTAGTTTTTCCCTTTTCTCTATTCCCAGCATCTAATGCCCCTTCATTGAAACCCAATCCCCTCCTATTTCCATAGGAGAAGAAGGTGTCAATGATGGGCAGTATGGTTTTGGGCTTGGAGAATTGAGCCACTAAGCTTCTTTCCTTAAGAAGATCATTCTCAAGTTTCCTGATGAGCTCCTCCCTTTGGTTTCTCTCATCATGCAGCTTGCCTATGATCTTCTTGAGCTCACAGGAGTTGGTGCCCTCATTATGGGACATACCCATTTCCTTATTCATCTCAGCCTTAATGAGCCTGGGTGATTCTAGCTCCCTAGCTTGCTTCTTAACAAGCTTCTTGCTCTTTCTCAGAGCTCCCAAGAGATCACCAAACTGCTCTATTAGATCAGCATGGTTCTTATTGTTGCATGACGAGCAGTCTTCTGCATCATCTTCAGAAGATGAGCAATCATCTGATGCACTCTTGGTTTTCTTAATTGAAGCAGGTAGTAAAGGTGTGTGAGTGATGCATAGCTGATCATAATGTGATTCATCGTGATTTTCTTCATCTGATAGAGCCATTAACCTGTAGATTTCCTCATCCTTAGAATCACAGTCTGTGAGAGTCAAAGGTGCTCTTATTCTTCTTCTGACTACAGAGCATTCTTCATCTTCAGATTCATTGTCTGAAATAGTCAAGGGTGCTCTGATTCCTATACTTCTTTCTTCTTTATTGTGAGAAGAGTTCCAGCTGCTTTCACTTAAGGATCTGAACTTTCTGATGTCATATCCATTGAATTTCTCCATCGAGTTACGATATGATGATCAGTTGATTTGATACACCCAAGAGCAGATCTGTTCAAGCTGTTAAGCTTTTCTTTGAACAACCTGGCTTTGATACCACTTGTTAGTTATTGGGTGTCAACTTATCACCTAGAGGGGGGTGAATAGGTTTTTCAAATTATTTTATCTCCTTTATGTGATTTTGTTTTCTGGTTAATAGATCTATAGATTTGTAAAGCACAGCGGATAAAACACACAAGAACTTATAGAGGTTCCTCAAGACAGGGTGTCATTAGTAGTCCTCTTTCCCTCTGCGCCTACCTAGCAGTGTGCTAGGCTCGGCAAACTCTGCCAAAGCTTTAGGCCCTCAAGCCTTACAACGCGGACCCGCAAGTCCTACAGCCTAAGCCCGCTGTCACGACCCGTCTGGACAAGAGTCAGAGTGCGCTTCGGGGCGGGCCGTGATGCCACAGGCATGGGCGAAAAGAAATCGATGCCTGCTAAGGCGGATGCAGAGAAGCTGATAATAAGTTTTTAAAATAGTTACTTTGAAGGAAACAATTGTTTTTATTGTGGAAGCTTTAAAATATGATAACTTGAAACAGGTGCACATGCATTTTAGTAAAAACTCATGATACAAGTTCTGGAACAGAATGTATGTAGTGATTATCGCAAATGAATGAGCATGCAAAACATGTCAAATTCTAGTACATATAATATTTAGCCTAGCAGTTGTCCATGAAACAAGAGAAAATGGCTGATCGTAATTACTACATAACAGAAATATCCGACAGTAAAAGAAATGAAACATAAACACAAAACCTGAAGCTTGACGCAGATCGACTCAGGAAGCAGGCGCCGCAGGCACGAACTCTAAGGCAAATTCCAAAACAAGAAGGAAAAGCCTCAGAACATTGAAATACATCAGAACAAGCAAAATAAAATACGAGCAGGAGAAACAAAATATTTGCGTGCCGCTTTCCATGAAGCAGAGCTAACAAGACAGGCAAGCAAGTGAGACAAGCAGAAATATCTAGAATTATTAGACTACTCCGAAGTATAGCATAAACATTCTTGCAATGACATAAGCTGTAATCGTTGAAATGCGTAGGAGTTTGCAGTGGGTATGTATGGTTCACACTCAAGTTCAAGTGTAAGGCTTACTAGAATAAGAGTATTTCTTGCTTACCGTGACCATGCAAACAAGACGATGCACCATCTAAACTCTAGCTTCCAAGATTTGCTTATGACACGCAGGACCTAAGAGATTCAGAAATTTAAACTCGCTATGACTGGTCCTTTGTTCCCATTATGGATTCAAGAGGGAACCCAAGTCAATGAGTCTCATCAATTAAACCCTACCTTTCAATGTTAACCTACGTTATTATTGACTTAGTGCAGGATTTCGTGGATTCTAGCATATCAAGACATGTAACCAAAATGCTGATTCAGATATACAAGAGTATATTTACAAACGTGAAATGGGAGGAATCAAGTTATAGAACGTTATTTAACTAAGTCTTAGAACCAGACAGGCATAAGAAACAAGATTCAATGACTCAAAGAACTTGATAGAGAGTTTAGAAACTTGCGGATTCAAGTATTCACGAGTAATAAGATTATTATACATCATTTTCCAGGATATCAAGTATTCTCTTAGATTACGTCATTCAAGGACATGAATATCTTCTAAGTAAACATATGTACGAGCCGAATATTTTATATCAAGCACAATTCATCTAGTTGCTTGCAAGATCTTAACATTTATCATTATAACAATTAATACTCATAATCAAAAAGATCTACTAGTCTTCCATTTATCCATCAAATGAGATGCAATTCAATTAAGTGGAAATCCAATTTAAACAACTTTCGTTCACTAACTCGTCTCCAACAAATGAGACACAATTCATCTAAATGAATATTCGAGTAACCCTCATTCAAATTCACAACTTGTGACATTCCAAACACGTGATACCTCAATCTATTAATAAGTCTATTTAGAGATTCGAGGTCTAAATTTATTCGATGAAACAAGCATTCATGGGTGCATTCATATAAACATAAGAACAGACATGACAATTAAATTCAATGCTTGCAAGAGAGAGGGATCTCTACTTGCCTTAAATGAGGCTGAATCTGACGGCGACAGCTAAGCGGCGCAAGCAAAAGCAGACATCACATTTTGAACCTGATCAAGCACAACGAAGGCGACATAGCATAATTTACTACGCTAACACATTCTTTCTACGACGCGAAATTTTAAATAAAGAGGATTTAACAGATTTTATCTCCCTCAAAAGTGAGGGGAGAAGAGATACCACGCGGAGACGGAGACTTGACGGCGCTTAGGTTGCGAAAACCCTAAGTCGGAGAGGTCCTTGGAGAGATCCCGCCAATTGGAGCGACTAACGGCGTCGTAGAGCATGAAAACCTAGGAATTAGACGATTACGAGCGGGCAAAACCATGAATCAACAGAAAATCCGCAATTTGGAGTGCACAATTTGCAAAATAATTCGAGAAAAATTGAACAAAGGCGGAAAGGAGGAGTTCCTTACCCGAGGAAACCAAAATCTGAGCCCAAGGAGGAGCATCTCGCAAACATCGGCCCAATCGGAGAGGAGAAGAAGGGGCTGTCGGCCTGAGGATGTCGGAGGAGACTGAGGGTGGCTGCCGACCCTTGAAGAGGAGGAAGTGCTGGAGACTGTCGTCCTGAGAAGGAGGAGGAAGGGTCGGCTAGGGCACAGAGTAGGGGGAAGGACTTGCCGGCCGTAGGGGAAGGAGCCATCGGCGGCCTGAGACGGAGGAGGATCCAGAGGAGTCGTCGTCCAAAGTAGGAGGAGGCGTCGGCGAGCAGGGAGATGAGCGGGAGCAGCGCTGCGGCTTGCGGCTTACGGGATCGAAAGCGGGAGACGGGAACCCTAGCTGCGGCTTGCGGGATTTTAAAACAGGGGAGGCTGCTCATGATTTAACAGAGGAGGGGAACTTGGGTGCGGATAGATACTTAGCTAAAAAATAATAATAATTTGTTATTATTATTATTATTTCTATTTTAGGGTTGTTACAATCTCCCCTACTTAGGAAGTTTCATCCCGAAACTTTCTGAGGATTCCCTGAATGGGACTTCTCATGGCGAAGATTCAAATGTCATTTATTCTGAAAGAATATAGGTATGCTAACTAATTCACCTAGAGGGGGGGTGAATAGGTCTTTTGAGTTTTACTTGATAATTATGGCCTGTTTAAACTATTCTAACCAGAGAATCAAGCAACACAGAAAGCACACAAATATGTATAGAGGTTCCTCAAGACAGGGTGTCTTGAGTAGTCCTCTTTCCCCCTTCACCTTTCTAACAATGTGTTAGACAAGGCCAACTCCTCCAATCTAGGCTCCAAGAGCTAACAACACAAGTTCCTCAGAACTTCTCAGATCAAAGATGATCCTACCTCAGGACAAAAGTCCCTACAACTCAGAGCTATCACTAGCTCCTACCTCAGGCAAAAAGCCTTACAACTCAGAGTTATCACCAGCTCCTACCTCAGGCACTGCTGCCCTACAATCTCAGAGGAATACACCTCCTACAGCTCAGACCACCTCCTGGTCCTATCTCAGGCAACAAGCCTTACTCCTCAGGCAAAACAGCCCTACAATATCAGGCAAACCAGCCCTACAAGCTCAGGCCAACAAACCCTACACACTCAGGCAAATGCCCTACAACCTCAGGCAAAAAGCCTTACAGATAAAGATGTTGTAGAACTTTTCTACAGCAGAAATACTCTCCTGTAGATCCTGCACAGTTTGTGCTTTCCTGTAGCTGAAGATGTTGATAACAGCTACAACCTGAACTTTCTCTTCAATAGAAGGATGGAAGATCACCTTGCCCCTTCTGGTGGAGGAGCTATCTTCTTCTCTCAGTTTCTTCTTTTTTCTCAGTGAGCAGGAAGAAATACGAGAGCAGCTGCCGCCAATGGAGAAAAGAGATTTAGCAAGCAACCAGCACTTCGAAAGTGTCCTAACTCTTTCTTTTATACTTCTTTTATCTTCAACGGCTCTAAGTTGATCTCCCAAGAGGTATGGGAGACATTGGTGGTCCCCTGTAGCTTTTCTGCAACTTGCCCTAGCCGCAGGACCCGCCGCTCTGCCTATCCGTAGAGAAGGTCTGCGTTCAACGAACGCGCTACACTCTGCGTTCGACGAACCCGCTGCATCCTGCATTTGACTAACTCACTAAGTCCTGAGTTCGACGAACCCGCTTCATTCTGGGTTCGACTAACTCATTTATAAAAGGTCTGTGTTCGACGAACGCGCTACACTCTATGTTCGATGAACCCGTTGCATCCTGCGTTCGACGAACTGCCTTGTCTCTGCGTTCGATGATCTGCCTTGTCTCTGCGTTCGACGAACGGCACTCTGCGTTCGACGAACATGCCAGATCTCAGCTGATTCTTCTATCTCATCTCAGCGTTCGACGAACTGTGTTCTGCGTTCGACGAACGTGCAATTATCAGTTGTTTCTTCTATCTCGTCTCAGCGGTCGACGAACTGTGTTCTGCGTTCGATGAACGGCTCTCTGCGTTCGACGAACATGCCCTTTGTGCCTTCTCAGCGGCTCCTTCTCTGGTCTCGTCTCAGCGGTCGATGAACTGAGTTCTTCGTTCGACGAACGGCACTCTGCATTCGACGAACGACACTCTGCGTTCGACGAACCTATCAGTTGAGACAACTTCTTCATCATCTTAGGAGAAGATTTCTCCTAACCTTAGGTCTTGATTAACCCTTTCTCTTGAGTCACCTAAGCCTGTTTAACTTACAAAAACAAAGCTTTATCAAATACAATATGTACTTAATATTGGAAGTGATGCCTCTTCAAATCAAGGGAACATTGAAGGCAATATTCCCAACAATCTCCCCCTATTTGAAGAAGGCAGAACATCCCCAATGCTAAGGTGCATAGCCAACAAAAACATATCATGATACCACTTAAAGGACATATTATGTAAATGATCTATGAGATAATCATGATAACATAGCTTCTAGATAACAACATAGTTTAAGCTAACAACTTCATGACAGATTATATAAAGCTTTGAGTAGCTTAGAGGGCATCTCCCCCTTTCTATCTCAGATTGAATAACATATCATGATAACTAACTTAGAGGGCTAACACTAGCATATCATGATAACTAACTTAGAGGGCTAACACTACTTTGGTCTTAGCAACTAGCATTCCATCTCCTATTTGCATCTAGCAAGACCAAATTTGGTCTTAGCATTGGCCATCTCCCACTTTCTGGATTCTTCAACCTCTTTCCCATTAGGGAATAGGATTCTTCAACCTCTACTCTTTTCTGGATACTTCTAACAAATCCTAAGATAGATTAGAAAGAATTTTCCAAATCCTCTTTTAGGACAACCTACATCCTCTCTAACCTACTAAGCATTATCTATCTACCCCTCAACTTATAGTCAACTCCCTCTCAATTTGAGCAGGAGCTTGCTCCCCCTTAATTGGAGCACCTGTATTGACCCAGACATTTCCCTTCTGATCAAGAGAAAACTAGAATTTCAGCTGATCCAGATGTTTCTGATCCAGCTGATCATTTTAAACTATCTATCAGTGGATTATGCTTATTGAAGGAAGGTCAATTCAGATATTAGTCTATCATAACATTACATTTTATGATAAATTGAACAGATAAAAGCATAAGCAGTTTAACATAGAGAACATATATTCAGAAATGAACTCATTCTAAATTCAACATGCCTAAGTCAATGTTAAAAGAATTAAACTTGTCCTCATCCAGTGGCTTAGTGAAGATATCAGCTACTTGATTGTCTGTAGGGACATATTCAAGTTTGATATCTTCACACTCTTCATGCTCTCTAATAAAATGACACCTAATTTCTATGTGCTTGGTCCTGTTGTGGGAGACAGGATTTTTAGCAATAGAAATTGCACTGGATGAGTCACACAGCAGGGGAGATTGTCTTACTTTGATGTTGTAATCTTCCAACTGATGTTGGATCCACATAATTTTAGCACAACAGCTACCTGTTGCAATGTACTCTGACTCAGCTGTGGACATTGCCACACTGGTTTGCTTTTTGCTCGTCCATGAGACTAGCCTCCTCCCTAGGAATTGACAGGTGCCACTTGTGCTTTTCCTATCCTCTTTGCATCTTGCAAAATCTGCATCTGAATAGCCTATCAGTTCAAAATCATTGTTCCTAGGGTACCAAAGGCCAAGATTTAGGCTTCCATTGAGGTATCTCAAGATCCTCTTCACAGAGGTGTAGTAAGATTCCTTAGGACATGCCTGATACCTAGCACAAACACATGTAGAACACATAATGTCTGGTCTACTAGCAGTCAGATACAACAGGGATCCAATGATACTCATGTACATGGACTCATCAAAGGCCTTCCCCTTTTCATCCTTGTCTAATGATGCATTAAATTCCATGGGTGTTCTCATGGTGGAGGCTGACTCCATCCCAAATTTCTTGATGAGCTCCTTAGTTTACTTGGTCTGGGAGATGAAAATTCCATCATCAGACTATTTCACTTGGAGCCCAAGGAAATATTTGAGCTCACCCATACTGCTCATCTCAAACTCCCCCTGCATTAGATTAGCAAATCTCTTGCAGAGGTTGTCATCAGTAGACCCAAAAATTATGTCATCAACATAAATTTGGACTAAGAGACACTTGCCCCTTGTTTCCCTAAGAAACAATGTGCTATCAATCTTTCCCCTCATGAACTTGTTCTTGAGGAGAAAGCTGGACAAAGTCTCATACCAAGATCTTGGAGCATGCTTGAGACCATAAAGGGCTTTTCTAAGAAAATAGACATGAGATTTAAGAGTAGGATGAACAAAACCTGATGGCTGCTCTACATTTACTTCCTCTTTCAGATTACCATTCAGGAATGCTAATTTGACATCCATCTGGTAGACTTTGAAGCCCTTGTGAGCAACATATGCAAGGAATAATCTTATGGCCTCCAACCTTGCAACTGGGGCAAAGGTTTGGTCAAAGTCTATTCCTTTCTCTTGCCTATACCCTTTTGCAATCAGCATTGCTTTGTTTTTGATGATTGTCTCATTCTCATCCAACTTATTTCTGAATATCCATTTGGTGCCAATGATGTTGTGTCCTTCTGGTCTTGGCACCAACTTCCATACTTTGCATCTTTTGAATTGCAAAAGCTCTTCATGCATAGCCTGAATCTAGAATGGATCCAAGTTGGCCTCTTCAAACCTTTTAGGCTCTACCTGTGACAGAAAACTGAGGAACAAGGCCTCATTGTGAGCCCTGCTCCTATTGTCACACCTGCTGAACATTCCCTATTATCTACTCTATGGGATGATCCCTTAGATGTCTGGTGGCTGCAGTCATTCTGTTCTCAGCTTGCTGTGCTGTTTCTGCAGGTTCAACAGTTTCTTCATCAAGGTTGACTTCTTCCTCTTAAGGTATGGCAGCATCAGAAATAGTTTTGTTGCAGCTGGGAGTGTCTTGTATAGACATCCTTTCCAATTCCTGTTCATTTCCTGTCAAAACAGAAGATCTAGACCAACCTTTATATATTAGGCTGGTCTCATCAAAAACAACATGCATAGACTCCTCTACAATATGAGTTTTCTTGTTGTATACTCTATAAGCTCTACTATTTGAGCTATAGCCAACAAGAACACCTACATTGCATTTCTCTGCAAACTTTGTTAATTGGGATTTGCCATTATTTAGAATGTAGCATTTGGAGCCAAAGATTCTAAAATATGAAATTGTAGGTTGTTTGCCTTTCAGAATTTCATAGGGGGTTATCCCATGAACCATATTGATAGAAGCTCTATTGAGAACATGACAAGCTGTATTGACTGCCTCAACCCAGAAATATTCTGGGAGTGAGGAGTCACTAAGCAGTATTCTCCCAACTTCTATCAAGGTTCTATTCCTCCTCTCAGCCACACCATTTTGTTGTGGAGTCCTTGGGGAGGAGAACTTTTGGGTGATACCAAATTCTTGACAAAATCTTGTCATTGCATCAGATTGAAATTCTGTGCCATGGTCAGTCCTAGTCCTGACCACAACACATTGTAGATCATTCTGAATTGTCTTGACATGATTGATAAAGACATTTAAAGTATCAGATTTCTTCTTAAGGAAGAATACCCATATATATTTTGAGTGATCATCAACAATCACCAAAGTATACAACTTCCCACCTAGGCTCTGAATTGGTAAAGGACCAAACAAGTCCATATGCAAGAGATAAAGACATTTTTCAGTGTCTTTGGAGCTAATACTTTTAAAGGTGGCCCTAGTTTGCTTACCCATTTGGCATGCATGACAGGGACCATCTTTAATACATTTTAAATTTGGACTATTCCTAACAAGATTTTTAGAGAAAAGTCTATACATTGTCTTGTAGTTAATATGAGCAAGTCTCGTGTGCCATTAAACACAGAGAGACTCATTCTCATTAGCTACAAGACAAACAAAAGTAAGAATTACTGCAAATGAAATCTAAGCAATAAACATTTCTGTTGGATCGTGTGACGCCCTTAGAGGGGGGGGGGGGTGAATAAGGGTGTGTTTTAAAAATATAATTTTTACTTAATAATTTTTAGACAAATTTTACTTTACTAAAAAGGTTACTTATAAATAATTTTAAACCAATGTAATTTTTGTATTTAACCAAACACAAATTTCTAAGATAAAGATTTAAGCAAACAAAATTGCAATTAGTGAAAAGAGCATAATTATATTAATCATGAAATTTGCATACAATAAAAATGATCTTAACAATGCTTAAGATCAAGGCACAATTATGATAATAAAAATACAATAATTTTGGTTTACCAATCCTTCTCCCAAGGATCGGAAGGCTATCGCTTGTCTCTCCTAAGACCAAGCCCAAGCCTATCCTCTAGATCTTCCCAAGATCTAGACGTAGCACACAAGGCCACGATTTCCCACCAAGCCTCGCAAGGACTTGGACGCTCCGCACAAGGAAGCGATTTTCCCCTAAGTCGCGCAAAGACTTAGACGCCGCACGCAAGACGACGATTTCTCTACCAATACAAAATGAAAAAGTATGTGAATGAAAATACAATATGAAAAGAACAACTCCCTAGAAGATCAGATCTCTGAATGGATTGTTGAAGCCTCGAGATGATCGATGATGTAGAAGCACGCCCGATCTCGTCTTCAATCTTCAATCCTTCTTTGCACAAATGGGAGTTGAGGAGGTTCTGGAGCTCTCTGGTTCGTATGCACTCAGGAAGGGACTGGAATTCTCAAAAGCTTAGAATGCACGAACCAAAGGAACCAATTTATAGAAATTCACTGTCGCATGGGCGACAGTGACTGTCGGAATTTTCCGACAGCGCTAAACTGCCGCTGGAGTGCCGTCGTGGGTGGAGTCGTGGGCAGTTGGTGTAACCGTCGAGCTGTCGCCTGGGCGACATCGATGTCGGAATTTCCGACAGTGCAAAACTGCCGGTCGTGGGTGAAGACGTGGGCAGTTGTTGTAACCGCCGAGCTGTCGCCTGGGCGACATCGCTGTCGGAATTCCGACAGCGCAAAACTGTCTTTCGTCGATCTGCCGTGGAGGGAAGTAGTTGTAACTTCTCTGCTGTCGCCTGGGCGACAGTGGCTGTCGGAATTTTCCGACAGTGAAATTTTCCCACATTCAATTTTAGCTCCAGCAGCAATGTGAACATCTCATACCTGTTATCTGCACACCATTAATGAAAATAGAATCAAATACAAAAGGGACTTTGTTATTATCAAACCGGAGGAGTGCGAAACGCATGCTCCAACAATCTCCCCCTTTTGATAATAACATATCCGTATAAAAAGAAATCATGTCTATTTAGATTGTTGATTTTAACCTTTGATGTGTGCACAAAATTAACATAATATATATTTCTTGAAAATAAATGATCTACCTTTAGATGAAAACTCCCCCTAAATGAAAGCTCCCCCTAAATATATGCTCCCCTCCTCCTAAATATATGCTCCCCCTAAATATATGATGTATTGTGTAGGTGGAATATTTAGGTGTGATAGATTTGTGACTTTTCTTTTTATACTTTAAATTCTCCCCCTTTTGGTATTAGCAAAAATGAATATTAGATAAAAGAGTAGCTTTTAAGGGAAAGGTAATAGAAAATAGAAATGAAGAGTAAGCGGAAGCAATTTGTTGGTAATGATTGAAGTCCATGAAATAATAGGAATATGCCATAGTATGAATAAGCTCATGAAGTGACGGTATAGCCATATGTAGTAATGAAAGAAAGAACTTAAACATGAGTAAGATCATTTGAAAGTATCATAGAAAGACACAATAGTGTATAGAATTATGGAATATTTTCGGTCCAATTCTCATGAGATGAATATTTATTTAACATAATGATGTGTACATGTGATACTTAGATCAAACATATGAAGCTATTTAATTTACATGATCATTGAAATGTAGAACATAATAAAAGCACATAAAGGCAACTTTGACTTTGAAGATATAGCACAAGATGAATAGTAAACCATGTTTCTTTTGCACAAGACACTTTACAATTCTGTCCAAGGTGCTTAACCTCACAATGCTCATTAAGACTTATCAGGAGGGTAAGTAGTGCTTGGTGGAGTATCCTTGTCTTTATTTTTATTTTTTTTTATTACAGACGTTGTGATATCTTAATTTTGATATATTGATATATTTTTTTTAATTGACCAAGGATCTCCGAATTCACTTGAATCGCAAAAGATGGTGTATATTTTGTTGTGCTAACAAATCAATGTTGAAAGTTGTATTTAAGAAGTGCTATTTTATTATGTGAAAGCAATTATGATCCATGTATATATTAAATAAAAAGACATACGTATTGATCAAAAGAAGTGAACGTGATAGTTCATTATGATAGATAAACAATTTCTCATACTTAGAGGCATGCGAAAACAATTTCCAATGGTCTAAACTACTAAGTAGAAGTGTCAATACGATGATAGCTTGGAAATGAAATCATATAAACATGTAAGTCATTTTTTTAAAAATAAATAACACATGGTTTGTTAGCAAGTCATGAGGTGAAGCATTAATAATGACATATAACTATTGTAGATCATCAAAGGGAACTTAAATTGGAGTTTTGTTAAAATGAGAGCTGTCGGAAATTTCCGACAGTCACTGTCGCCTGGGCGACAGTGAAAAATATAAATAGGGCTGGGGACCGAGTCAAACCCTATTGTGCATCATTTCCTGGAGTTAAAAACGAGAGGAAGGCTGTCGGAAGTCGGCGACATCCCTAGAGCTAAGGTATGGGTTTTTGATTTTGGTGTTTTTAACTCAAAAATTTTTAGGGATTTGTGATTTTGATAGTAGAGAAGAAGGAAAATGTAGTTTTCATGTTGATTTTTGATGAATGGTGTAGGTTTTGAAATTTTTGATTTGAAAAATGTAGATCTAGTTTAAAAACAAGTGGATCTTGGTGGATTTTTGCTAAAATTTTTATCTTTGTTAAATTTCTTTTTGAGTTGGTGATGAAGGTTTCCATTTGTTCATTTTCTAAAGGATTATTGTAGATCTAGTTTAGAGAAGAAGGTGGAAGATGATGAATAGTAAAGGATTTGTAGAATATGTTGATTTATAAAAAAAAAAAACTTGATGTTGAAATTACATTTATTTTGAGTAGATCTGGAAGTATATGTAAAAATTTTGAGAGAAAATCACTTGGAGGGCTGTCGGAAATTTCCGACAGCCACTGTCGCCTGGGCGACAGTGTTCCAGTGCACAATGTGATACCTTGTTTAATCAAAATTTTTGTATGTTATTGCAGAATGGCTTCCAGTTCCAAAGCTCGAAAGAGTACTTCGGAAGATGCACATACTTCATATCAAGTTTTTCCGGGGGTGGAGAAGGCTATTGTTGGAATAGCGAAGTATGTGGAATTTGAGTCGCCAAAGCACGATCATATCTATGATCGGCTTGCGAACGCAGGTATAATTTCAATAATCACACCAGAGGGGTTTTCTTCCTTTTTCATTCGTGAATTTTATAACCATTTGGAAGACCCAAATTTTACTGAATTGGATGGCGGAGTGAGATCAAAGATCCAAGGTCAACATGTGGAAATAACACATGTTGATCTACGAGAGGAATTTGGACTAGTGATGAGTGAGAATATGCCTGATATAGTGGAGAATTATCGAAAGGATAGAGATTGGACCCTTGTAAACATGAGTTTACATGGAAATCAAAAGAAGACTCTTACCACTGAAGTTACCTCACTTACTCCGGATGCGTTCTTAGTCCAAGATATATTAAGGAATTCAGTGATGTTGAAGAGTGGAGACACAAGAAGTATTACAGCTCAGTTGACCCTCTTTACATATTATATTATGGAGGATGAGCTTTTTGATGTGGCGGACTTCATTCTCGCCCAGATTAGATATGCGTATAGATTAAAGCATCCAAGATGGGTGAAGGTTCATACGCTGCCAATGGGGGCGGTAATACAGCGTGTACTCTACAAGAAGTATGGATGGATAGTGCAAGGTGCTTATTTGGATGATTGTTACCCGGAAATATATTATACGGGTTCAATGAAGGTGAAGAAGCCGCAGAGAAAAACTCATCCGGGGATTGAGATTAGAGAGCCGACCATTTCTAGGGCAGGATCACTACGAGAGTCCATTGATGATTTGCGTGATTCATTAGAGGATCACAAGAGGGAAGTGAAGAAGGACCGTAGTCGAATGCAGAAATTTATGAAGTTTCTCGTCAAAGGTCTGAAGTTGAAACCAACTCCGGAGGAAGAGGCCGAATGGCAAGTTCCGGACGAAGAACCGCCACGCCAATCGGTGAGGCGAACTCACCGTGGCAAAGCCGTGAGACGAGGACTTCCAGAAGATTGTCCAGAGAGCAGCGGGGCTGGTTATGAAGATTTAGAGTAGTTTTATGTTGCTGCTGCTGCTGGGCGATGTCGGAAAATTCCGACATCCACTGTCGCCTGGGCGACAGTGAACTTCTTTAGATTTCTGTTTTTATTTAAAAAACTTGATCCTTAAGTTTGTTCTACTGTTCTTATGTGAACAATATTGATGTAATATTAATGATGTTGAATTTTTGTTAAGTCCTTTGAAATTTTATGTTTTGATTTTTAGAATTTTGGCTTTTTGGTTTTTACATTTGTTTATGTTTTGTGATAATAATTTTTTATTTTATAGGCTTTAAATTGTGATATATTCATTGTGAAATGTCTAGAATGCCCAATTCTAACCTAAGCATAGAAAAACGGGAATCCATCAACGGCTTAGTGAATATATCCGCTAGTTGATTTTCCGTGCCTATAAAGTTGATTTTTATATTACCCTTCTTAATGTGATCCCTTATAAAATGATGTCGGACGTCTATATGCTTAGATCTAGAATGTAATACGGGATTGTTTGTTAAATCTATAGCACTTTTATTATCACACTTTAATTCTACACTACTTTGTTGTATGCCAAAATCTTCTAACGTTTGGGACATCCAAAGTGCTTGGGCACAACAACTACCTAGTGCAATATATTCGGCCTCGGTAGTAGAGAGGGCAACAGAATTCTGTTTCCTACTCGACCATGAAATAAGTGAAGGGCCGATAAAGTGACAAGTGCCACTAGTGCTTTTCCTATCTAAAGAACATCCCGCATAATCAGAATCCGAAAAACCATGCAAAATAAAAGAATCACTATGTGGATACCATAAACCTAATTTTGATGTTCCAATGAGATATCTAAAGATACGTTTCACCGCTTTTAAATGTGACTCTTTAGGATTAGCTTGAAATCTAGCACATAAACAAACGGCAAACATAATATCAGGTCTAGATGCGGTTAAATACAATAAAGACCCTATCATACTTCTATAAAGGGTTTGTTCAATTGAAACACCACTTTCATCTTTTCCTAATTTTAGTGAAGTACTCATAGGAGTGTTTGCATGCTTAAGGTTTTCAAATCCAAATCTTTTTAACATATCATGAATATACTTGGTTTGACATATAAAAATTCCATCATGTTTTTGTGTAATTTGAAAACCTAGAAAATATGAAAGTTCTCCAACCATACTCATTTCAAATTCATTTTTCATAATTTCAACTACTTCATTACACAACTCTTCATTAGTGGCTCCAAAAATAATATCATCAACATAAATTTGTAGAATAATTAAATCATGATCAATTTGCTTAATGAAGAGTGTAGAATCAGCACTTCCTATTTTATAATCGTGCTTTAACAAATATTGAGTTAATCGATCATACCAAGCACGAGGCGCTTGTTTTAATCCATAAAGCGCTTTATCTAATTTATAAACATAATTTGGATATTTCTCATTTATAAAGCCAGGGGGTTGTTCTACATAAACTTCTTCTTTTATATACCCGTTTAAAAATGCGGTTTTGACATCCATTTGATATAATTTAAATCTTTTAAAACAAGCAAATGCAAGAAATATTCTAACCGCTTCTAATCTTGCTACGGGTGCAAAAGTTTCATCAAAATCTACCCCTTCAATTTGTACATAACCTTTTGCAACTAATCTGGCTTTATTTCTAACAATTCTAGATTCATTATCCATTTTATTTTTAAAAATCCACTTAACACCAACTACAGGACGATTTTTTGGTCGTTCTACAAGATTCCAAACCTTATTACGTTCAAATTGATTAAGTTCTTCATTCATAGCTAAAAACCAAAATTCATCATTTAAAGCGGTGGAAACATCTTTTGGTTCTATTTCAGAAACAAAACAAAGGTTTGAAAATAAAACATGTATTGATGAACGAGTACTAACCCCTTTTTGCGGACCCCCAATGATAAGCTCCTTTGGATGATCCTTTGAGAATCTCAAATCACTTGGAGGCACATATCCTTCTCTTTCTTCTTCTTCTCTAACTTCTTCTCCTCTTTCTTCTTCTCTTTCTTCTTCTTTTTCTTCTTCATTTTCTCTAAGTTCTTCTTCATCATTCTCCACCGTGGGAAGGAGTTCATCTTCTTTTCCTGTAATTTTCTTTTCTACACATGAAGCAAACTCATCAAACCTAACATGAATAGATTCTTCAACTATTTTTGTTCTTTTATTAAAAATTCTATAAGCTTTACTAGTTGAAGAATAGCCAATAAAAATACCTTCATCACATTTTTCATCAAATTTTCCTAAGGAATCTTTAGAATTCAAAATAAAACATTTACAACCAAAAACTTTGAAATAAGAAACATTTGGTTTTTTACTAAATATTAATTCATAAGGAGTTAATTTTAAAATGGGGCGAAGCATTACTCTATTAATTACATAACATGCCGTGCTAACCGCTTCAGCCCAAAAAGATTTTGGTAATTTGAATTCAGATAACATTGTACGGGCTAACTCTTGAAGAGTTCTATTTTTCCTCTCCACTACACCATTTTGCTGTGGTGTGCGTGGAGCGGAAAATTCATGTTTAATTCCTAACTCCGTACAAAAAGAAATAAACTTTTCATTTTCAAATTCTCCTCCATGATCCGATCGTATGCGTTTAATTTTCAACTCAAATTCATTTTGGATACGCAAACATAATTTTGAAAATTCTGAAAATGCATCGGATTTGGAGGTTAAAAATAAAGTCCAACAAAAACGAGAATAATCATCAATCAATACAAATGTGTATTTTCTACCTCCTAAGCTAGAAATTCCAATTGTCCCAAATAAATCCATATGTATTAATTGAAGTGGCCTAGTGGTAGAAATAATATTTTTACTTTTGAAAGATGATTTTGAAAATTTTCCTTTTTGGCAAGGCACACATAGTGAAGAAGATAAATTTCCATTTAGCAAAGGTAAACCTTTAATTAATTTATCTTTTGAAAGTTTTGAAATTAACTTGGCACTAGCATGTCCAAGTCGCCTATGCCATAAATCTAATTCATCATTTTTTGATAAAAAACATTTTAAAGTAGAATTTGAAAAATCAAGAAATTTAATCATATATACATTATGACATCTAGGTGCGGTAAAAACAATTTCATTTGTTTTGGTATTAATAATTTTGCACAAATTTGTAGAAGATTCAAATAAAACATTTAAACCCTTATCACATAATTGACTAATAGAAATCAAATTATGCTTTAATCCTTCTACAAATAAAACATTTGAAATTGAAAAATTTTCGTTACCCAGAACACCGATGCCGATGATTTTTCCTTTTCCATTGTCACCGAATGTAACAACTCCTCCTTTCTTCATCTCCAGGCTAAGGAACTTCTCTTTATTGCCTGTCATGTGCTTTGAACAGCCCGAGTCCAAGTACCACACGTCTTCTTTGTCCTTAGCCTGCCAACACACCTAGAAAGAGGAGGTGAGTAAAGATCTGGTTACCCAAGTGGTTCCACCCATAGTATAGGTAGAAGCCTTAGGCACCCAGATTTGTTTTATTTTACTTTTTCCTTCCTTCCAGCAAGAGTCCGTAGTGTGACCAAATCTATTGCATTTGGCACATGTAATGTATTTAGAAGAGTATAACTTTTCTGGACTTTTACTGGATGAGGATGCATTATTTGATAATTTATTAATTTTAGAATTTTTAAAAGTAGATTTTCTGGACTTTTCACTGTCGCCGGCGACAGTGGTTGTCGCCGGGCGACAGCTTCCAGACGTGTATCCGAGCCCAAATCTTCCAGATCCATGGCATTGGTATCCTAAGATCATATCCAGTGATCTTCGGCCCATTCCAAATTTTTTCATGGCTAGTATTAAGTCATGAATCTGGTTTCTCATTTTTGTATTTTCGGATACTAGATTTACGCATCTACGTTCAAAAGATTTCTTTCCCTCATGGACTTTGGAATTGAAGATTTCAGATCTCTCTCTAAAATCTCATTCTTTTTAGTAAGTACTTTTATTGTAGAATGAGATTTGGAAAGAGATTCTTCAAGTTCATTAATTCTTCCCAAAAAGTGATCACACTCTTGGCAAAAAATATCTCTTTTTCCAATAGTCTTAATTTCATTTAACAATTTTTTGTTTTCTTTAAGTAAAATTCCATTTTCAGATTTTAGAAGATCATTATCTTTTAAACTTTTTTCAAAAAATTTGCAAGTCTTTAAAAATTCGGAGAATAATTCATCATAGGTTGGAGGAGTTACCTCAGTGTCGCTTTGGACACTGCATTCGTGATCCGATATGACGCTCTTTCCCATTAAGCATATGTTGGCCTCCTCTTCTTTACTTGAGTCGGAACTGCTTGCATCCTCAAACGTAGTATCATCCCAGGTTTCCGCCTTCAACACCTTCTTCGACCCTTTGTGCTTCTTTTCTTTAAGTTCTTTCAAGTACTTTGGACACTTGCTTCGAATGTGTCCTAACTTCTTGCAGTGATAGCACTACGGTGGCGGTCTCTCTTCCTCCTCATCGCCTTCCTTTCCTTTTTTCTTCCTAAAGGTTTCCTTCTTAAAATACTTCTTAAACGAATTCCTTCTCTCCGGATTTTTCATAAATTTTCTAAATTTTTTAACAAATAAGCTCTCCTCATCTTCTTCATCCTCCTCAGAATCACTAGTTTCTTCCTTCTTAGATTTTAGAGCCAATCCCTTCTTCCTTGGCTCCATATACTCTTGTTGTTGAATTTTTAATTCAACTTCATGAGTTTTCAAATTCCCAATGAGGCTCTCCAATTTTAAAGTCTTAAGATCATGTGACTCGGAAATTGCAGTCACTTTAGGATTGAACTTCGGGGGAGGTGATCTTAAAATTTTCCTTACCAAATCTCCATTTGAGAAAACCTTTCCTAGCACCTTTGAGTCGTTCACGATTTTTGTAAATCGTGTGTACATCGTATCAATCTCTTCATCTACCTCCATTTTGAACCTTTCAAATTCAGATTCCAGTTGAAACAGCTTTGAGTCCTTTACCTGCGAAGTACCTTCATGAGTGAGTTCTAATAAATTCCAAATTTCAAATGCAGAATTACAAGCACAAACTCTATTAAATTCAGTGCGATCTAGTGCGCAAAATAAAGCATTCATGGCTTTTGCATTGTTCTTACATTTTAATTTATCGTTGTCATCCCACTTGTCTTTGGGCTTATCCATGGTTACATCTCCTACAACAAATGTTGGAGAAGTGTAACTAGATTCTACCATATTCCAGACTTCAATATCTAGCGCAATTAGAAAACAACGCATACGTGTTTTCCAATAATTGTAGTCTGTGCCCGTAAAAAGTGGTGGCCTACTAATTCCTTGCCCCTCAACGAACGCGTGATCGTTGTGCGCCATTACTCCCGGTGGTAAAACCGTTTTGGAGTAACCTCCCTCTGATACCACTTGTTGGATCGTGTGACGCCCTTAGAGGGGGGGGGGGGTGAATAAGGGTGTGTTTTAAAAATATAATTTTTACTTAATAATTTTTAGACAAATTTTACTTTACTAAAAAGGTTACTTATAAATAATTTTAAACCAATGTAATTTTTGTATTTAACCAAACACAAATTTCTAAGATAAAGATTTAAGCAAACAAAATTGCAATTAGTGAAAAGAGCATAATTATATTAATCATGAAATTTGCATACAATAAAAATGATCTTAACAATGCTTAAGATCAAGGCACAATTATGATAATAAAAATACAATAATTTTGGTTTACCAATCCTTCTCCCAAGGATCGGAAGGCTATCGCTTGTCTCTCCCAAGACCAAGCCCAAGCCTATCCTCTAGATCTTCCCAAGATCTAGACGTAGCACACAAGGCCACGATTTCCCACCAAGCCTCGCAAGGACTTGGATGCTCCGCACAAGGAAGCGATTTTCCCCTAAGCCGCGCAAGGACTTAGACGCCGCACGCAAGACGACGATTTCTCTACCAATGCAAAATGAAAAAGTATGTGAATGAAAATACAATATGAAAAGAACAACTCCCTAGAAGATCAGATCTCTGAATGGATTGTTGAAGCCTCGAGATGATCGATGATGTAGAAGCACGCCCGATCTCGTCTTCAATCTTCAATCCTTCTTTGCACAAATGGGAGTTGAGGAGGTTCTGGAGCTCTCTGGTTCGTATGCACTCAGGAAGGGACTGGAATTCTCAAAAGCTTAGAATGCACGAACCAAAGGAACCAATTTATAGAAATTCACTGTCGCCTGGGCGACAGTGACTGTCGGAATTTTCCGACAGCGCTAAACTGCCGCTGGAGTGCCGTCGTGGGTGGAGTCGTGGGCAGTTGGTGTAACCGTCGAGCTGTCGCCTGGGCGACATCGATGTCGGAATTTCCGACAGTGCAAAACTGCCGGTCGTGGGTGAAGACGTGGGCAGTTGTTGTAACCGCCGAGCTGTCGCCTGGGCGACATCGCTGTCG
The DNA here is from genome assembly GCA_033032865.1 of Dactylorhiza incarnata. Lineage (NCBI taxonomy): Eukaryota > Viridiplantae > Streptophyta > Magnoliopsida > Asparagales > Orchidaceae > Dactylorhiza > Dactylorhiza incarnata. The sequence continues at coordinate 568,183 of JAWHQI010000377.1, forward strand.
GAATTCCGACAGCGCAAAACTGTCTTTCGTCGATCTGCCGTGGAGGGAAGTAGTTGTAACTTCTCTGCTGTCGCCTGGGCGACAGTGGCTGTCGGAATTTTCCGACAGTGAAATTTTCCCACATTCAATTTTAGCTCCAGCAGCAATGTGAACATCTCATACCTGTTATCTGCACACCATTAATGAAAATAGAATCAAATACAAAAGGGACTTTGTTATTATCAAACCGGAGGAGTGCGAAACGCATGCTCCAACAATTTCCACTCCTAGTGCCTGAGAGAATAGTCTCTAAGTCATTTGACTTTTTAATCAAGCATTTGTCATTGTGGAATTCAATGACATAGCCTAAGTCACATAGTTGACTTATGCTTACTAGATTGTGTTGCAACCCTTCAACAAAAGCTACCCTTGTGATTGTAACTATGCCATGGAGATCATACCATAGCCTTTGGTGACTCCTTTTTCAGCTCCCCCAAATATAACTTTGGGTCCATTCTTCACAGGCTTGTAATCCTGTAGAAGACTCCTAGTTCCAGTCATGTGCCTTGAGCAACCACTGTCCAAGTACCATATTTGGTTGAGACTGGTACTTGAACTACCCTGCAAAGAAAGATTTAGTTATCCTTAGGAGCCCAAAAAGCTTTGGGTCCTAAGTGCCTGTTAGTTTGATGAGATAATCTCACACTTGCTACACTCCTAGCAGGAAAGCTCTTCTTTGCATTATGTACATTGGGATTGTACCAACAATCTATGGCAAAGTGTCCCACCTTGCCACAGCACCAACAATCATGAATATTGTATCTCCTTTTCTGAACATTTTTCTGAATTGGTACAGCACTGTGCACATGTTCAGCAAAAGAGACTGCATCATTCTTCCTATTTCTTTCAGCAATAATCTGACTGAAGGATAATCTGTGGGCAGTCTTGCTGCTCTTTGTCCTGATGGCCTCAGCTTGCTTTGGCTTGACAGCCATACAAGATCTGATGGAATCAGACACGGAGCAGCAGGCTTTGTCAACAGATTTGACAGTAGTCTTGCTTTTTGCTGAAGCTGATTTGGAAGTGCTTGCTTCCTTGTTCTTGACTGAAGGTGCTGAAGCACCAAACACAAATGGTCCAGATTGGGCCATTTGTATTTTCTCATGTGGAGCTTTCATTGCACTAAATCCCATGCCCTTTCTTTCACGATGGGAAGGAGTATTTTCCTTCCTATAGGAACTCTCATTCTTCCAGTGACCATAAATACTTTCATGGTCATACCTGTTGGAAGGAAGTAGCACCTTTTGAATGGTGGTTTGAGGCTTAGCCTTCTCCTTGCTCTTTCCTCCACTCCCTTCTCCTACTTCCATCTTATTGAATCCAAGTCCTCTCCTATTGTTTTGAGAGGAGAAGGTGTCAATAATGGGAAGCACAGATTTGGGCTTGGAGAATTGAGCCACCAGGCTCTTCTCTTTCACCAGCTTCTCCTCAAGGTCCTTGATGACTTTGTTCTTCAGGGAAATAGTGCTCAATTGAGCACTTGTCATACCCTTTAAACGACTTATTTGTCTACTCATCTGGGCCACCAGGGAGGTAGGTCCAGTGTAGTCACCTTCAGTCATCTTAAGGGAGATTTCCTGGGCTTGCCTCTTGGCAAGTTACTTGCTCTCTTTCAGAGCAAGAACCAAGGCAACATATTTGTCAATCAATTGATTGACATCTACTTTAGATTCAGAGTCACTTTCATCAATTGATGAAGGTGCAATAGAATCTGGGCCTGTCTCATAATCAGAAGAGGATATAGAAAGAATTAATACATGTTTATGTTCTGAATTATTCTGAATGTCCTCTTCACCAGTGAGGGCCATAAGGCCTAGCTGAACACAGTCTTCTTCATCCTCCTCTTCATCACTATCTGAGTGTGAAAGAGGGGCCCTGATTCCTGTTCTAGCAACAGGATAGTCTTCATCCTCCTGAGCAGCAAACAGCCCTATGTAGGCTTTCTCTTCTTCATCTGAATCTGAAGATGAAGATTCAGATTCACTCCAGCTCTTGCTTTTCTTGGCTAGAAGGGATTGTTCTCCCTTCCTCTCCTTCTTGTGATGAGGCTTCTTTTTACCTCTTTCTTTCCATTTGACTGGACAGTCAGCAATGACATGCCCAGGCTTGCAGCAGCAATAGCAAACAATGTTAGCTGAAGCATGTTTACTAGTTTTGGAATCATACTTGTCCCCTTTGGGGTGCTGACTTTCAGATCTGAAGTGATCCTTCTTGGAGTGTGATGAGGAGGAGGGCTTGCTCTACCATTGATTCCTCCTCATTATCTTCTTGAACAGCCTAGAGAAGGCAGCAAACTCTTCATCAGAAGAAGAGCAGTCTGGAGAGCAGCTCTCAGACTTCTCAGATTCAGCCTTCCTTCTTGGAGGTGACTGCAACCTGCCCTTGCTCTTATTTGAGCTATTGATGGCGCAAATCTCGCACACCGCTATAGGCGGTAGCTTGACTGCGGCATGAAACGGCAGTGTACCGATCGTTCAAGTAATATAAAACGAGGAGTAAATCCCCGAGTATCGATCTCGGAAGGAACACAGTAAGGTGGAGTTGACTATTGAGGAGGACTTGAGATTGAAGTCCTTAAGGTCGGATGGATTGCGGGAGGCTTGGTTTGGATTGCGGAAAACAAAATAAAATAGCTACGACTACTCCTATGCAGGCCTTGAGCGCACTGCTTCGCCAGGCGGGATGGAAGACTACACAGGCCGCAATGCACCGAATCGCTAGGCGGATGGATGAGTAGGCTAGCGGATGGAGTGGAGAGAGCGGCGGAATGAGGGTCGCAAGCACCTCTTCGCAAAGCACACCACTAACAATTGTTAGGGCGGCACAACACAACAAACAATCCACACCACTTGGCACACCTCAAATGAAAATATAACAAGATTACTCAATCACATAGACATGATTTCATACTAATGTTAACAAATAAAAGTATACTTCATCAAACATATAAGAAATCCAACTAAACTATCAACTACAAGAGGAGGTGAGTGTGCGAAATCGACCGACTCTGAAGTCTTGTTGAGGATTCACGGAAGGAATCGCCGGGTTGTCAATCCGCGTCCAAGCTCGGTCCTCAACTGCGTCCGGGGTAGAGAAGGCTGTCACTACCTTCCATTGGACCCGTCTTCTTCGTGTCACGAACCGGAGGAATGATCACAAGCTGCTCCAATCTTGAAGAAGAAGGCTAGGTTGACTCCCTTCTTGAAGCCCAAGGATGAAGGAGGAGGCCAAGAGGAAGCTCCGGCGACGATTTGGCGTTGAAAGCTTGCCCGGAGATCCTCCCTAAGGTGGGTGGCGCTGGAGGAGTCGGAACCCCCCGAAATAGGCGGAAAACGGCGGACTGGAAGTGATCCCGACCTAAAATCGCACTTGCCTATTTATAGGCGGAGCAGGAAATAAACACCGCGCACGATCAGGCGCACGACCAATGGTCGTGCGCGAAGGAATGCCTCTGATCGTGCGCGAAGAACCTGTAGCATAGGCCTGAACTGCAAAATAGCGCACGGTCAGCGGCGCACGACCAGTGGTCGTGCGCGAAGAAGGCCAATGATCGTGCGCCGTCGCTCGATCAGGGAAGGGAATTAACGCACGACCATTGGTCGTGCGCCTGGTCGTGCGAGAAGGAAAACGCACGACCAGTGGCTTTTTCGACCGAAAATCCCCCAGAACCCATCCCGAGTGTCGCACAACCCTTGGACCTGCATGAAAATATACTAGACCACAGAAATACATGAAATCACACTAAGATGGGGCATAAATGTGCACTAAGCAATGAAATGGGTAACGTGATCAAATAGAATTGAAAATAGGCCTAAAGTGAAGTGCATGTGCATGAAAACTAGCCCAGATGAGTCCGGAAATCACTATATAAACTGGACTCATCACACCCCCAGACTTACCTGTTTGCACGTCCCGAGCAAACAACTCTCGGCGGATGGGAAAAACAAGGGTTAGAGAGGTGATTATGGCTAGGAGTAATATGCGAAATCAAATAATCATGTGCATAAAATTCTCGTAGAAGAAATTTCTATTATGCAAAGTAATCTACAAATATCTAAAATAGTAAATAAGAGATTAGTTTACTCAAAAGCTGAACCAAGTGTGATCTGCCAGTCACGTGTAGGGAGAATGTAGAGACGCACTCAGACGAGTATTTTGCAAAATACTGGATACGGAACTAACTCCACCGAAATCCATCGGTGTCGGGAGCCATAAGCTCGCACTTTCGCACTCTCTCCACAGCATTAGGTAAAACTACACACTAGTCAATAGGGCTTTCAGGTAAATATGTGGCTTAGGTTGCGGTATGATATACAATGATAAATTCGGAGGCTAACGCACCTAACACATTTGAGCAATACACTTTGTAAACCCCGGCAACAAATAAAGCTGATGTTTTCATTGCCAACACCCAATATAAAGTAATTCCTCTCAAACAATTCAGAATTTCTGAGTTAGAATATAAAGAACTCAGAATTTTTTTTCATTTGGAGCGCTGATCTTTTCAATTTTTAGCTCGCTAATACTTTTTTATTTTACTTTTTTTTCAACTTAGCCAAAAACAGCACATCGCAATAATTAGTTATACAATAAAGCTCAAAACACGTGCGTATACAGGTTTGATGATCTTGGCTTAAGCGAGAGCGGTGGAGCTAAAGAGAAAAGGTGGGATAGGCTCAAAATTAGTTAGCAAGGATAAATCTCTGGTTTTGGCTCAAAGCTCAAACGGTCCAAAGAATGGCCTACATCATGCTAATGCATTAGAACTACCCGGTGCCTATGTTTCGAGAGTCGCTAGGGGCAAGTTCTTAGCCACCGAGAAAGATTACTCTTTCTCCCGACTCGTGAAATACGAATCTAGCGTTCGCTACCGACTCACCTAGACTACCGGCAGATCGGCACAGCTTCATGCTTTGAGTAAAATAAAACTCTAATTACTAGATTAGATAAGAATAAATATACAAAGCATGAAAATCGAAATAGCTTCTACGCAAAATTCTATGCAAAACATGAGTATTCGATTAGAACACTACTGGAGTCGACATCGTACTCCAAACCACAATTCCTAGCCAACACAATTGACTTCCCGGCTCCATTCCAAAAGGAAATTTGGCACGGTAGCACTCGCAAGTAAGTGCGTGCATAATGGGTGCAGTGATGTATGCTATAATATGACATAAATAAAAATATACTTCTGGTATGCAAAAATGTGTACACGTGTAGTGAACACTCGGTACGCTCCCCCAGACTTGAATTGGACAATCACACGAATTATGACAATGAGAATAAAGAGATGCTAAGGAAGAGGGTACTTATGCTCAGGTATGAGCATACCAGAAGATTGGCGTTAATACTGCGATGGAAGTCCGAGTCCGCCACCAAAAGAAATTGCCGCACACCTGCAGGCAAAAAGGCTCCAAGCAAAAATATATAAAACTAAACTATTAACAGGTTAGCAACAAAAACTTGGGTTGTCTCCCAGCAGTGCTTTTCTTTACCATCCTTAAGCTGGACTTAATACCTGTATTAAGCAGTTTTAATAATAGTCTAAGCATAGAGCAAAAGATGGTAAATCCTAAATATTACATGCCTCAAAATGATCAACTATAAGTTGATTTAAAATGGTAACTAAGAATAAAAGAGATGGGCCCGAAGACCCAACAACAGCAGTTAAGAGGATCAGGAGCTTTCCATCTCCATATTTCGTCCTTCTTCATCCTCTTCCTCTCCTCCAACCTGCGGTCATGGATGAAGTAACGCTTTCCTCCCTGCACCCAGTCTTTCAAGGAAAAAGCAGGCAATGATGATGAAGTGGAATAGACGATTGAATTCATCATTGCCAACTGCTTTCCCTGCCAAGACTGCCTCTCAAAATTACCCAAGAATGGGTCTATAAATTCAAGCATCTGCAGAGGGATAAATGAAATATCAGACATTAAAGCAGGCGGGGAAGCGGGAAGGATGAACTTATCAATATCAGCATTAAAAGAAGGTTGATTAGGAAATAAAATGGACGAAGAACTAAAAGAATCAAATAAAGGAGGAGTGATCCCAGTTCACTCCTGGCAGGATCCAAGAACAGATCACTGTCGGTATCATATGAGTCGTAACGAGGGGAACCCAGGAGCTCGGGGTCCTCGGTGGTGAGCTGGATGTCCCCATCCAAGAGGTAAGTAAATACCTCCTCCCCGGAAAGAGAATCCTCCTCATCCCACCGCGGTGCGTCATCGTGTTCAAAGTTATCACACTCCCCATCAGAGAGAATGAAATCCTCATCCCACTTTGGCGCAACCTCAGGCGCCGAATAAACCACCCGCACAACATCATCATCCGACTCACTGAAGATAGAAGTAGATGAATTTTGCAAGGAATGCGGAGGAACCAGACTGCTCTCATGATCAGAAAATAAATGAGCAGTCGCCTCCGCGAAAATATCCACAGACGCCTCTCCGCAGGAAGAACCAAAATCTGCACACCATACTGGTACATCCATGAGTTCCCAATCCTGTCCCTGTTGACCATCGAATGAGTGCACATCGTCACTCAAGGGAAGCTCATAAAAGGGGATTGAGGGACCCATGAAAGAGCTGTACGCGGCGAGAGATTCCTCAGTAATCTCCAAGGGAAAAGATCGAGCATGATGTGCGATGTCAGTGTAGGGGCCAGGAAACACTCTGGTGGGCCTGTCCGCAGTAGTCTCCCGTAAACGGGGGGATGCTGCGCACACGTCCTCAGAGGGGGAAGGATCGCACAGACGAGGGCAGTCCTTCACCATATGACCTAAACCTTGGCATAGCAAGCACCTAATACAATGCACATTGTTTAAAGCAGTCAGGGAGTCGATGTATCGACGCAAAGTGTCATAAAGACGACACTCGGCTTCAGAATACATCACAGAAATATGTGGATAAACAGAAAATAAAGATTCTTTGCAAAATAATACTACACACACAAAATAAATCTGGAAAACCTGCTTTAGAAAAGTTAAAACTAGAAAAAAAATAACAGAGCACAGAAACTTAAGAGGCTAAAAATTTTTGTAAGACAAAAACAAAGTAGAAAAATGGATATACAAGTGAAAAAGAACTACAATCTCTCGTCTACCTCTCAAAAACTCACACGACCGTGTTCCCCGGAAACGGTGCCAAAAACTTGATGGCGCAAATCTCGCACACCGCTATAGGCGGTAGCTCGACTGCGGCACGAAACGGCAGTGTACTGATCGTTCAAGTAATATAAAACGAGAAGTAAATCCCCGAGTATCGATCTCGGAAGGAACACAGTAAGGTGGAGTTGACTATTGAGGAGGACTTGAGATTGAAGTCCTTAAGGTCGGATGGATTGCGGGAGGCTTGGTTTGGATTGCGGAACACAAAATAAAATAGCTACGACTACTCCTATGCAGGCCTTGAGCGCACTGCTTCGCCAGGCGGGATGGAAGACTACACGGGCCGCAATGCACCAAATTGCTAGGCGGATGGACGAGTAGGCTAGCGGATGGAGTGGAGAGAGCGGCGGAATGAGGGTCGCAAGCACCTCTTCGTAAAGCACACCACTAACAATTGTTAGGGCGGCACAACACAACAAATAATCCACACCACTAGGCACACCTCAAATGAAAATATAACAAGATTACTCAATCACATAGACATGATTTCATACTAATGTTAACAAATAAAAGTATACTTCATCAAACATATAAGAAATCCAACTAAACTATCAACTACAAGAGGAGGTGAGTGTGCGAAATCGACCGACTCCGAAGTCTTGTTGAGGATTCACGGAAGGAATCGTCGGGTTGTCAATCCGCGTCCAAGCTCGGTCCTCAACTGCGTCCGGGGTAGAGAAGGTTGTCACTACCTTCCAGTGGACCCGTCTTCTTCGTGTCATGAACCGGAGGAATGATCACAAGCTGCTCCAATCTTGAAGAAGAAGGCTAGGTTGACTGCCTTCTTGAAGCCCAAGGATGAAGGAGGAGGCCAAGAGGAAGCTCCGGCGATGATTTGGCGTTGAAAGCTTGCCCGGAGATCCTCCCTAAGGTGGGCGGCGCTGGAGGAGTCGGAACCCCCCGAAATAGGCGGAAAACGGCAGACTGGAAGTGATCCCGACCTAAAATCGCGCTTGCCTATTTATAGGCAGAGCAGGAAATAAACACCGCGCACAATCAGGCGCACGACCAATGGTCGTGTGCGAAGGAATGCCTCTGATCGTGCGCGAAGAACCTGTAGCATAGGCCTGAACTGCAAAATAGCGCACGGTCAGCGGCGCACGACCAGTGGTCGTGCGCGAAGAAGGCCAATGATCGTGCGTCGTCGCTCGATCAGGGAAGGGAATTAACGCACGACCAGTGGTCGTGCGCCTGGTCGTGCGAGAAGGAAAACGCACGACCAGTGGATTTTTCGACCGAAAATCCCCCAGAACCCATCCCGAGTGTCGCACAACCCTTGGACCTGCATGAAAATATACTAGACCACAGAAATACATGAAATCACACCAAGATGGGGCATAAATGTGCACTAAGCAATGAAATGGGCAACGTGATCAAATAGAATTGAAAATAGGCCTAAAGTGAAGTGCATGTGCATGAAAACTAGCCCAGATGAGTCCGAAAATCACTATATAAACTGGACTCATCAGCTATCAGCTTTGAGAGAAATAGTTCTCTCCTTTGTGTGAGCCTTGGAGGAAGTATCCTCCTCCTTTCTTGCAATCAGTTGCATCTCATATGAGAGCAGTTTCCCAAATAGTGTATGGGTAGGGGTTTCTCCAAGCCTTGCCCCTTCCCTGATTGCACAGATCTTTGTGTCCCAATCCTTAGTTAGAGATCTAAGGAACTTGTCATTCAGCTCATAATCAGTGAACACCCTCTCATAGGTTCTTAGTTCATTTACTATCCTAAAGAACCTTTCATAGCACATGGAGATGTTCTCCTAGCTCTGTTGTCTGAAGGCTTCATATTCCTAATTGAGGAGTGACTTTCTATCATCCCTCACTTCAGCAGTTCCTTCCATATATACAACCAATGTGTCCCGCATTTCCTTGGCAGTTGTGCAGTGTACCAAGTTCTGAAATATAGTGTCATCAATTGCATTAACAATTATGTTCTGGGCCCTTTTGTCCAAAGTGTATAGTGCAATTTCATCATTGGTCAGCTCAGAAAATACCTTGAGTACTTTTCTAGTAGGGTTAACAGTGGAGGCCTTCTCAAAGGTATAAGGTCCATTTTTGACTGTTACATAGATCCTTGGGTCTGAGGTTCCATGAACAGCCTCACCCTTTGCTTCCATATGCCAAAGTTTTCTTTGGAGCATATGGGCAACTTCATTGACCCCAACTCCTTCTTCATTCCACTGGAGGCCATTTGATTTTGAATCAGCAATACCTATTTAGGAACTAGTCAGATTGTTAAGTCCTTCTTGACCAACCCCCCTCTGATACCACTTGAAAGAATATATGTATGCTAACTAATTCACCTAGAGGGGGGGTGAATAGGTCTTTTGAGTTTTACTTGATAATTATGGCCTGTTTAAACTATTCTAACCAGAGAATCAAGCAACACAGAAAGCACACAAGTATGTATAGAGGTTCCTCAAGACAGGGTGTCTTGAGTAGTCCTCTTTCCCCCTTCACCTTTCTAACAATGTGTTAGACAAGGCCAACTCCGCCAATCTTGGCTCCAAGAGATTACAACACAAGTTCCTCAGAACTTCTCAGAACAAAAATGATCCTACCTCAGGACAAAAGTCCCTACAACTCAGAGCTATCACCAGCTCCTACCTCAGGCAACAAGCCTTACAACTCAGAGCTATCACCAGCTCCTACCTCAGGCACTGCTGCCCTACAATCTCAGAGGAATACACCTCCTACAGCTCAGACCACCTCCTGGTCCTACCTCAGGCAACAAGCCTTACTCCTCAGGATAAATAACCCTACAATCTCAGGCAAACCAGCCCTACAAGCTCAGGCCAACAAACCCTACACACTCAGGCAAATGCCCTACAAACTCAAGCAAAAAGCCTTACAGAAAAAGATGTTTTAGAACTTTTCTACAGTAGAAATACTCTCCTGTAGATCCTGCACAGTTTGTGCTTTCCTGTAGCTGAAGATGTTGATAACAGCTACAACCTAATCTTTCTCTTCAATAGAAGGATGGAATATCACCTTGCCCCTTCTGGTGGAAAAGCTATCTTCTTCTCCCAGATTCTTCTTCTTTCTCAGTGAGCAGGAAGAAAAACGAGAGCAGCTGCCGTCAATGGAGAAAAGAGATTTAGCAAGCAACCGGCACTTCGAAAGTGCCCTAACTCTTTCTTTTATACTTCTTTTATCTTCAACGGCTCTAAGTTGATCTCCCAAGAGGTATGGGAGACATTGGTTGTAACACCCCCATCCGTTACGAAGCATATAGCAGAAGGTCCGGCCGGGGCCCCACGCCATATACTACAAAACAAACGGGAACGTCACTTAATTGAACATACAACGACACTATACCACGAAGCCTAACTCAGAGCATTCTATGCGAAAGTAAAAGAGAGAGAGAGACAGAATTATAAACCACAAGACCCGAACTCGGGTATGTCCACTTCTATTAACTTGGAATAAAATGTTTTACAACACAAAAGAGGCACGACGGCCTTACAGTTTACCAACATCGGCGCGCAGGCCGGCCATACATGAAAAACAGAAGGAACATCAAAAGGCCTTCAATGGCCGCAGCAGCGCAGGGGCTTCAGCCCGCCATGTTCCCGCTTGGTCCAGCACCTGTACAACAAGCCCACCAAAAACGGTGGCAAAACAGGGCAACGGTCAGCTAAAGCTGACCAAAAATATAACAACCCCACCCCTTCGAGGGGGTGGCAGTTCTAACCGTCCTGCAAACAGTCTCAGCAGCATATATATATAAGAGTGCGACTAGCAAAGTCCACAACAGTTCCTACATATGCAACATCACAAACGTGGGAATGGCCTCCACGTCTCGTGCACTCAGGCACTCTTTGGTGTACTACGCCTTCCACCACCATCCACTCTAGATGGCTTTGCCCTTCGAGGCTAAAGTCGGCGGCCCGAATACCAGGGCTCCCCCGTGCTTTAATTGTGAACATAACGTAGTCCGAAGACTCTGTCCCATTGCCTCCCGACATGCTGTCCGAGACTTACTAATCAGGTGTTGTAATGGTGCGGTTTCAGGTTCGCCAAATGCCCGTTGTTCACAGCTCTCGTTGTACAACACGAAGAGAGGGTATGGCGTCCCCTCAGCCCAGGTATTCTCAATTAGCCGGCTCCACGGGCCGCTAAGTCATCCACCAGGACACCCCCACAAGTCGGGTACACCGGCCTCAGGTCCCCTCAACGGGTGGGCACAACAACATAACCAGAACTCAGTCTGGGAAGCTGTCGCCTGGCGACATTCACTGTCGCCAGCGATAGTGCACAAAACCCCCAATTTGGCTTCTAGCTGTGGGTGCTTCCCGGGGCACACCCCCAGGCATTGCTGCACATGCAGTAGCACTCCCACTGCCTCAGAACACCCAAATTCACCAGAACCCAATTCTGGGGAGCTGTCGCCTGGCGACAGTCACTGTCGCCAGCGACAGCTGGACAGAACTCCATTACTGCTTTTTAACTTCGGGTTCTCCCCGGGGCACACCCTCGGGCGTTGCTGCGCATGTAGTAGCACCCTCTAGTCCTACGAAGCAGTATAACACCCATAGTTTTTCCCCCGGCACGCACAATACCACAAAGTATCACCAATCCGGACGCACCGTCTCGGATGGGCTTCACACAGCGCGCCTACGCCCATTTCATGCATGGACTCTATATGAATGCAAGATTTGACGGGGATAACACGAATCGACCCGTCGGAGGCCACGACCTCACCCTTTTGGGTAGGGGCCTCAACGATGCAAGGGTATGGACTAGAACATGTCCAAAAGAGGGTAGAAAAGTTCGTTACCCTTAAACGCCGCTTCGAGCCCATGGCTTGACTTTCGGCATGGATGGAAAGGAGCGCTTTGCCCTCCTCTACGCGTAGCCACCAACTTTGAGGGGATCGGATGAGTGTAGCTCCACCAAACCCAAGCTCCAAGCTAGGGTTTGTTATTGGCTTCTTCTTCTCCAAGCTCCTCTCTCTCTCCAAATTAAAATCCTTAAGGAAATAAGGAAGGAAGGAGGATTTCGGCCACCCTATGCATCCACCGAGCCAGTCAAGCCAAAACCAGCCCCCAAAGTCAAAGTGCAATCAATGGGCATGATTTCGGATGCAAAGTATAACTTTGAGCTGTCGCCCGGCGATAGCCGCTGTCGCCCTGGCGACAGCGATAATGAACCGACATTGACCAGTCAACGCCGTCTGACAGCTCACGACAGAACCTTCTCAACAGAACACTATCGCCGGGCGATAGCCACTGTCGCCGGCGACAGCTCTGGATTCTAGAATTCTGATTTTCTGATTTGGGGTCTTACAACCCTCCCCTCCTTATAAAAATTTCGACCCGAAATTTGTAAAAACACGCATATATATACATATCCAAAAATGTCTTTACACAAAGGGGAAAAAAGATAAACGTCACCGAAACAGCTCGGGGAACTCCTCCATCATGGTCTGCTCACGCTCCCATGAGAGCTCCTCGCGACCGCAGTTGTCCCAACGGACCTTTACCATACGGATAGCCCTGTTCCGCAACTGACGCACCTCAGCATACTCGATGCTAACGGGCCTGACCGCCGTCTTAAGCCCACTATCCACGGGCACCTGTTCCCCGCGACCACCTGCGTAGGCTCTTGCACTGCCTTCCGCAACACGGAGATGTGGAATACATCGTGTAGCCCGCTCAGTTCCGCCGATAGCGCAAGCCTATAAGCCGCCTCGCTGACGCGCTCGATGATCTCAAATGGTCCAAGGTATCTCGGACTCAGCTTTTTCAAGCACCGAATCCTGGACACGCCCTTGAATGGCCTGATCTTCAAGTAAACCCAATCACCAACGGCGAACTGGACGTCGCGGTGCTTCGCATTATAGTACTTCGCTTGCCTATCCTGCGCAACCAAAAGCCTCTCCCGGACCAAACGCACCGTCGAAGTCGCCTCTTCGACGTCTTTCCTCTTGAAGAGCTTCGTCTCGCCCGTTTTCGCCCAAGCTAAGGGAGTGCGGCACTTCCTGCCATAGAGGGCCTCGAAAGGCGCCATCTGAATACTCGCCTGATAGTTGTTGTTGTACGCGAACTCAACAAGAAAGGGGTGATCTTCCCACCCCTTGCCAAAATCCAGGACGCACATCCGGAGCATGTCCTCCATCGTCCTGTTGGTACGCTCAGTTTGGCCATCCGTCTGAGGATGAAAGGCCGTGCTAAACTGCAGCTTCGTACCCAAAAGATGGTTGACTAGCCTCCAGTCGCTCGAAGTAAAGCGTCCATCACGATCACTGACGATGCTACGGGGCACACCGTGCAGTCGCACTATAGTATCATCATACAACTTCGCCAATTTCTCCACCGAGTCATCCCTCCGGTTGGGGATAAAGTGCGCCACCTTCGTCAGCCGGTCTACAACTACCCAGATGGCATCGTTCCCGCACTGCGATCTCGGCAGCCCATGCACGAAATCCATGGAAATGTCATCAAAATTCCACTCCGAAACAGGCAATGACTGCAAAAAGCCACCGGGCTTCTGACATTCCGCCTTCACTAGCGCACAAGTGTGGCACTTGACCACATAGTGAGCGATGCCCCTCTTCATACCCGACCACCAGAAAAGGACCTTCATGTCCTTATACATCTTCGTGCTCCCCGGATGAACTGAATACCTGGTACAATGCGCCTCGTACATCAACTCATCGCGCAGCTCACCCGCCCTGGGGACGCACAAACGGTCACCTCTCCACAGCAACGTGTCACGCAGCTGAAACTGGGCATCCGGCCCACCACCAGCATCCTTCGCGTAGCGCTTTAAATTCGGATCGAGTTCTAAAGCCTGGCGAACTCTATCTGCGAGGTCGTACTGCACCTCAGTCCAACTCAAACAGGCACCGGCACCACTCCTCTTCTCTACGCAAGAAATACCCAAGGCCTCCAGGTCACGTATCAGGTGCTCATCATGCATCTGAATCCAGTTGGCCTGCGCTAGAGCCCTGCGACTGAGTGCATCAGCAACAACATTCCCCTTCCCGGGAGTGTAGTGGATCTCGAAGGTGAAGTCCCCCAGGAACTCCATCCACCTCTGATGCTGCATATTCAGCCCTTTCTGCGTCAGAAGGTACTTCAGGCTCTTATGGTTCGTGAAGATGTCGATCTTCAAGCCATACACATAATGCCGCCAAAGCTTCAGGGTAAATTTCACGGCCGCCAACTCCAAGTCGTGGACCGGATAGTTCCGCTCGTGCACCTTCAGCTGGCGAGAGCCATACGCTATAACCTTGCCATGCTGCTGCAGAACGCAGCCAAGGCCGCTCCCAGAAGCGTCGGTGTAAATCTCGTAGCCCTCCGTGCCGCAAGGCAAACATAAGATCGGAGCCGTCGTAAGCCGCCGCTTCAACTCCTCGAAAGCCTGCGCACACGCGGGCGTCCAAATGAACTCCTGCATCTTCCGTGTCAGCATCGTAAGAGGCAGCGTGATCCGTGAGAAGTTCTCCACGAAGGGCCTGTAATAACCGGCCAGCCCAAGAAAGCTACGGACCTCCGCTACAGTAGAAAGGACATGCCACTCCCTGATGGCTGCAACCTTCACCGGATCTACCGCCACACCCGAACCACTTACCACATGGCCCAAGAACGCCATGGAAGGAAGCCAGAACTCGCACTTCGAGAACTTGGCATACAGCTGGTTCCTCCTCAGAACCTCTAAGACTACTCGCAGGTGATCACCGTGCTCCTACTCGGACTGAGAGTAGACCAGTATGTCATCAAGGAAGACGACCACAAACCGGTCGAGGTACTCTCGGAAAGTTCGGTGCATCAATTCCATAAACACCGAAGGCGCATTAGACAGCCCAAACGGCTTCACGGTGAACTCATACTGCCCGTACCTCGTACTAAAGGCAGTCTTCGGGATGTCGCACTCCCTGATCCGCACTTGATAATAGCCGGACTTCAAGTCCAGCTTCGAGTATACTGTCGAACCAACGAGCTGGTCGAACAAGTCGTCTATCCTCGGAAGAGGATACTTGTTCTTCTCGGTCAGCTTGTTCAGCTCCCGATAATCGATGCAAAGCCGCAAACTACCGTCCTTCTTTTTTACAAAGAGGACCGGTGCACTCCAAGGTGAGGAACTCGGATGCACGTAGCCCTGCTCAAGCAGCTCCTGCAACTGCAGCTTCAACTCTGCCAACTCTTTCGAAGCCATACGATACGGCGAGCGGGCCACAGGCTTAGCGCCTGACACCAACTCAATCGTGAAATCTATCTCCCGCTGCGGTGGAGCACCGGGGAGCTTGCTCGGGAACACATCGGGGAACTCTGCTACTACCGGAACATCCACTAGGCTGGGCCTCGGCGTTGAAGCCTCCACAAGAGCAAAGAATAACTCTGCTCCCTGTCGCACTGCCTTGGACACCTGGAGAGCAGACATCAGCATCTTGCTCGATCCACGCATGCCCGCAAAGACCATCTCACGATTGGCACCTTGCCCAAACCTCACCTCCTTGGTGGTGCAATCGATACACGCACGCTGTTCCGACAGTCAGTCCATACCGAAGATAACATCGAACTCAACCAGGGGGAGTAACAATGCCTTTAGGTCATACTCCCGACTACCAACTAGAACCTTTACGCAGCAACTCCTCTCCACACGCATCGAATATCCATTCGGCAGTAGGACCTCCAGTCCATCTGTAGAAGCAATCAACGGCGCACCAATACGTTGGACGAAGTCCGACGATAAGAAGGAGTGCGAAGCTCCAGTATCGAAAAGCGCTCTCGCAGGAATGCCTAAAACATTTACATAGCCTACGCCGCCAAACAGGGTTAGCATGAACATTAAAACAGGTAATAAAACAGTAAAGACTGTATCTTAAATTGTACCTGTCACGACGTCCTTGGCTTTGATAGCCTCCTGCTGATCAAGACTAAAGACTCTGGGCTGCGGGGGAGCCATGCGGGAGGCAGTGGACTCAGCTGTCTTCCCCTTCTCAGAATAAGCTGGCCCAGTCTTCTTCTCTGGCCTTGGAAGCCCACTGCGGCACTCCCGAGAGAAATGGACAGGCTTGACATAAGTAAAACAAATAAGAGGGCCACGTCCAGACGACGCGCCCAAAGCAGAGGGAGCTGGCCCAGATACTCGAGCCTTCTTCCAGCGACTCAACCTCCGCAACTTCGTCGCACTCGGCGCTTTGCCCTCCGGCACTGCCTCGACCACAGCCACCTTGCCCTTCTCCCTGAGCATGTCCTGCTCAAGTGCTCGGGCTGAACCCACGAGGGTCGTGAAACCCTGCGCCAACGGCCCTGTCAGAAGGTGCCGCAACTCAGTACGCAAACCCCCATAGAACCTGTTCACCCTTCTCTCCTCATCATCGAAAGAAGTTCCAGCATAATGCCCGAGGCGGGTGAACTCATGCAGGTAGTCATCAACCAGTCTACCACCCTGCGTCAGAGCCAAGAACTGGTTCTCCATCGCGATCTGTTGCGACTGAGGCATATACCTTGCCAGGAAGATTTTCGAGAACTCTTCCATCGGCACATCAACCAGTCGCCTTCCCGCAAACTGGCGCTTCTCTACCTCATCCCACCACCACCTAGCTTCCTTTTCCAGCAAGTAAGAAGCAAAGGTCACTTTCTGCGCTTCCTCCGACTGTGTCGCTGTCAGAATTTGCTTCACATGCGACAACCAGTCCTCGGCCTCAGCTGGGGATTCAACCCCGGTAAACGGAGGAGGTCAAAATCCCAGAAAGTGCTTCAGCTGCTGCTCAGGAGCACGCCTCACGGGGACTTGCTCCACTCTTAGTGGCTCTGGGGCCACTTCCTGCACCGGCGGTTGGCCTTGCCTTTCAGGCTGGCCATTCAACGCAGCTAGAAAGGCTTCAGTAACTAGCCGAACCAACTCAGCAGACGGAGCTGTAGGGGCCTCAGCAGACCCACTACTCTCATGCACATCACGGGGACACGACGGTCCCGCTGCACTTCGAGTGCCCTACACAAGTGCAACACACAGTTAGGCGACAGCACAGTCGCAACGAACAACAAAAGGAACACTCAGGTTCCAAAATCATGCAATTATTGTTGGTTTGCTGTTACATTGTATTCCTAAGTGGACATTTTTGGGTTTATTTTATGTCTCAACGGTAGCGCACACACGTGCTCACCACCCCTTAAAAGAATTCGTCCACGAATTCCTTAGAAGGATACGGAACCCTAGAAGCTGATACCAATTTGTAACACCCCCATCCGTTACGAATCATATAGCAGAAGGTCCCGCCGGGGCCCCATGCCATATACTACAAAACAAACGGGAACGTCACTTAATTGAATATACAACGACACTATACCACGAAGCCTAACTCAGAGCATTCTATGCTGAAGTAAAAGAGAGAGAGACAGAATTATAAACCACAAGACCCGAACTCGGGTATGTCCACTTCTATTAACTTGGAATAAAATGTTTTACAACACAAAAGAGGCACGACGGCCTTACAGTTTACCAACATCGGCGCGCAGGCCGGCCATACATGAAAAACAGAAGGAACATCAAAAGGCCTTCAAGGGCCGCAGCAGCGCAGGGGCTTCAGCCCGCTATGTTCCCGCTTGGTCCAGCACCTGTACAATAAGCCCACCAAAAACGGTGGCAAAACAGGGCAACGGTCAGCTAAAGCTGACCAAAAATATAACGACCCCACCCCTTCGAGGGGGTGGCAGTTCTAACCGTCCCTGCAAACAGTCTCAGCAGCATATATATATATATAAGAGTGCGACTAGCAAACTCCACAACAGTTCCTACATATGCAACATCACAAACGTGGGAATGGCCTCCACGTCTCGTGCACTCAGGCACTCTTTGGTGTACTACGCCTTCCACCACCATCCACTCTAGATGGCTTTGCCCTTCGAGGCTAAAGTCGGCGCCCGAATACTAGGGCTCCCCCGTGCTTTAATTGTGAACATAACGTAGTCCGAAGACTCTGTCCCATTGCCTCCCGACATGCTGTCCGAGACTTACTAATCAGGTGCTGCAATGGTGCGGTTTCAGGTTCGCCAAATGCCCGTTGTTCGCAGCTCTCGTTGTACAACACGAAGAGCGGGTATGGAGTCCACTCAGCCCAGGTATTCTCAATTAGCCAGCTCCACGGGCCGCTAAGTCATCCACCAGGACACCCCCACAGGTCGGGTACACCGGCCTCAGGTACCCT
This sequence comes from Dactylorhiza incarnata, assembly GCA_033032865.1. NCBI lineage: Eukaryota > Viridiplantae > Streptophyta > Magnoliopsida > Asparagales > Orchidaceae > Dactylorhiza > Dactylorhiza incarnata. Next base: position 586,550 of record JAWHQI010000377.1, read on the forward strand.
CAACGGGTGGGCACAACAACATCACCAGAACTCAATCTGGGAAGCTGTCGCCTGGCGACATTCACTGTCGCCAGCGATAGTGCACAAAACCCCCCAATTTGGCTTCTAGCTGTGGGTGCTTCCCGGGGCACACCCCCAGGCATTGCTGCACATGCAGTAGCACTCCCACTGCCTCAGAACACCCAAATTCACCAGAACCCAGTTCTGGGGAGCTGTCGCCTAGCGACAGTCACTGTCGCCAGCGACAGCTGGACAGAACTCCATTTCTGCTTTTTAACTTCGGGTGCTCCCCGAGGCACACCCCCGGGCGTTGCTGCGCATGCAGTAGTACCCTCTAGTCCTACGAAGCAGTATAACACCCTGAGTTTTTCCCCCGGCACGCACAATACCACAAAGTATCACCAATCCGGACGCACCGTCTCGGATGGGCTTCACACAGCGCGCCTACGCCCATTTCACGCATGGACTCTATATGAATGCAAGATTTGACGGGGATAACACGAGTCGACCCGTCGGAGGCCACAACCTCACCCTTTTGGGTAGTGGCCTCAACGATGCAAGGGTATGGACTAGAACATGTCCAAAAGAGGGTAGAAAAGTTCGTTACCCTTAAACGCCACTTCGAGCCCATGGCTTGACTTTCGGCACGGATGGAAAGGAGCGCCTTGCCCTCCTCTACGCGTAGCCACCAACTTCGAGGGGATCAGATGAGTGTAGCTCCACCAAACCCAAGCTCCAAGCTAGGGTTTACTATTGGCTTCTTCTTCTCCAAGCTCCTCTCTCTCTCTCTCTCCAAATTAAAATCCTTAAGGAAATAAGGAAGGAAGGAGGATTTTGGCCACCCTATGCATCCACCGAGCCACTCAAGCCAAAACCAGCCCCCAAAGTCAAAGTGCAATCAATGGGCACGATTTCGGATGCAAAGTATAACTTTGAGCTGTCGCCCGGCGACAGCCGCTGTCGCCCTGGCGACAGCGATAATGAACCGACATTGACCAGTAAACGCCGTCCGACAGCTCACGACAGAACCTTCTCAACAGAACGCTATCGCCGGGCGACAGCCACTGTCGCCGGCGACAGCTCTGGATTACAGAATTCTGATTTTCTGATTTGGGGTCTTACATTGGTGGTCTCATGTAGCTTTTCTGCAACTTTCCCTAGCCGTAGGACCCGCCGCTCTGCCTATCTGTAGAGAAGGTCTGCGTTTGACGAACGCGCTACACTCTGCGTTCGACGAACCCGCTGCATCCTGCGTTCGACTAACTCACTAAGTCCCGAGTTCGACGAACCCGCTTCATTCTGGGTTCGACTAACTCATTTAGAGAAGGTCTGTGTTCGACGAACGCGCTACACTCTGCGTTCGACGAACCTGCTGCTTCCTGCGTTCGAAGAACTGCCTTGTCTCTGCGTTCGACAATCTGCCTTGTCTCTGCGTTCGACGAACGGCACTCTGCGTTCGACGAACACGCCAGATCTCAGCTGATTCTTCTATCTCGTCTCAGCGTTTGACGAACTGTGTTCTGCGTTCGACGAACGTGCAATTATCAGTTGTTTCTTCTATCTCGTCTCAGCGGTCGACGAACTGTGTTCTGCGTTCGACGAACGGCTCTCTGCGTTCGACGAACACGCCCTTTGTGCCTTCTCAGCGGCTCCTTCTCTGGTCTCGTCTCAGCGAGCGACGAACTGAGTTCTCTGTTCGACGACGGCACTCTGCGTTCGACGAACGACACTCTGCGTTCGACGAACCTATCAGCTGAGAAAACTTCTTTATCATCTTAGGAGAAGATTTCTCCTAACCTTAGGTCTTGATTAACCCTTTCTCTTGAGTCACCTAAGCCTGTTTAACTTACAAAAACAAAGCTTTATCAAATACAATATGTACTTAGTATTGGAAGTGATGCCTCTTCAAATCAAGGGAACATTGAGGGCAATATTCCCAACATATTCCAAACAAGATTTGCAGATCAAGACATGGAAGCTAACTATGAATATGCTGAAACAGAAAGAAAAACAAGCGCGGAGACTTACCAAGATCAAGAGAAAATTTACGGATACTTGCTACGCATATCATATTCAAGTTCTCAAAAGAATTATTCAGACTTTTCATGCATTCAAAACATAGTTATCATAAGATGATTTTCTTTCGAAGCTTGTGCATTTGATACTATACGATCTTAACGGGTAAGGCCAGATACGAAGGATTGGATTCAGGGAACACAGGAATTGCTTTACTTAGTTCGGAATTGAGAGATAAGACTTAAGAATTCGGGAGCGAAAAATCTTTGCACGAAGGGATAACTTACTTATGATGCTGACGCTTAAGAGCTAACCAGAAGGTGATACTGGAGAATCAGATGAGATCGGTAGACAAGCAGAACAAGAAGCATTGATTACGAATACCGGAGAATTGAAACAAGAGGTTCTAACACATTTCCTACTGTCAGGTACATAAATTATGTAATAATTACAGCATTTCCATTGGACAACTCTAGGTAATGATCATGCAAGTGCAACCATGAGATCGTGTGCGATGTCAAGCAAATAGTAAAACCATGCGTGTTCAATCATTATTGTTGTTCTTGGCTTCACACTTGTGAAATGATTTATGATATGAATGCAATGAATGGATACACATGCCATGTTAAGCGCCCATATCACTTAACATGTCATGCATTTTAAGACTCTAATGCCAACGCACTTGAAAATATTAAACTGCCCATAACCATTTAATATTCGCAAGCGGTGTATATCCTAGTGGAAATTCATATGCACAAAAATGTTTAGTTTGCCCATAACCCCTTAACATTCGTGTGCATACTACTCATGCTTATGAGTGAGTGTGTGCGTGTTTCAGCCGCGAACAACAGATAATGACAAGGTGCGTGAAGAAATGATGCATGCATAAATAATTATAAAATAAGATTCAAAATATTTGATAATTGTAAAATACTTTATCTTTAGAAACAAACCTAGCTCTGATACCAACTGTCACGACCAGTCTCGACAAGAGTCAGAGTGCACTTCGGGGCGGGCTGTGATGCCACAGGCATGGGCGAAAAGAAATCCATGTCTGCTAAGGCGGATGCAGAGAAGCTGATAATAAGTTTTTAAAATAGTTACTTTGAAGGAAAACAATTGTTTTTATTGCGAAAGCTTTAAAATATGATAACTTGAAACAGGTGCACATGCATTTTAGTAAAAACTCATGATACAAGTTATGGAACAGAAATGTATGTAGTGATCATCACAAATGAATGAGCATGCAAAACATGTCAAATTCTAGTACATACAATATTTAGCCTAACAGTTGTCCATGAAATAAGAGAAAATGGTTGATCGTAATTACTACATAACAGAAATATCCGACAGTAAAAGAAATGAAACATAAACACAAAACCTGAAGCTTGACGCAGATCGGCTCAGGAAGCAGGAGGCGCAGGCACAAACGCTAAGACAAATTCTAAAACAAGAAGGAAAAGCCTCAGAACATTGAAATACACCAGAACAAGCAAAATAAAATACGAGCAGGAGAAACAAAATATTTGCGTACCGATTTCCATGAAGTAGAGCTAACAAGACATGCAAGCAAGTGAGACAAGCAGAAATATCTAGAATTATTAGACTACTCTGAAGTATAGCATAAATATTCTTGCAACGACATAAGCTATAATCGTTGAAATGCGTAGGTGTTTGCAGTGGGTGTGCATGGTTCACACTCAAGTTCAAGTGTAAGGCATACTAGAATAAGAGTATTTCTTGCTTACCGTGACCATGCAAACAAGACGATGCACCATCTAAACCCTAGCTTCCAAGATTTGCTTATGAAACGCAGGACCTAAGAGATTCAGAAATTTAAGCTCACTATGACCGTTCCTTTGTTCCCATTAGGGATTCAAGAGGGAACCCAAGTCAAGGAGTCTCATCAATTAAACCCTACCTTTCAATGTTAACTTACATTATTAATGACTTAGTGCAGGATTTCGTGGATTCTAGCATATCAAGACATGTAACCAAAATGCTGATTCAGATATACAAGAGTATATTTACAAACGTGAAACGGGAGGAATCAAGTTATAGAACGTTATTTAACTAAGTCTTAGAACCAGACAGGCATAAGAAACAAGATTCGATGACTCAAAGAACTCGATAGAGAGTTTAGAAACTTGCGGATTCAAGTATTCACGAGTAATAAGATTATTATACATCATTTTCCAGGATATCCAGTATTCCCTTATATTACGTCATTCAAGGACATGAATATCTTCTAAGTAAACATGTGTACGAGTCGAACATTTTATATCAAGCACAATTCATCTAGTTGCTAGCAGGATCTTAACATTTATCATTATAACAATTAATACTCATAATCAAAAAGATCTACTAGTCTTCCATTTATCCATCAAATGAGATGCAATTCAATTAAGTGGTAATCCAATTTAAACCACTTTCGTTCACTAACTCGTCTTCCAACAAATGTGACATAATTCATCTAAATGAATATTCGAGTAACCCTCATTCAAATTCACAACTTGTGACATTCCAAACACGTGATACCTCAATCTATTAATAAGTCTATTTAGGGATTCGAGATCTAAATTTATTCGACGAAACAAGCATTCAAGGGTACATTCATATAAACTTAAGAACAGACATGACAATTAAATTCAATGCTTGCAAGAGAGAGGGATCTCTACATGCCTTAAATGAGGCTGAATCTGACGGCGACGGCTAAGCGGCGCAAGCAAAAGCAGACATCACATTTTGAACCTGATCAAGCACAACGAAGGCGACATAGCATAAATTACTACGCTAACACATGCTTTCTACGACGCGGAATTTTAAATAACGAGGGTTTAGCGGATTTTACCTCCCTCAAAAGTGAGGGGAGAAGAGATACCACGCCAAGACGGAGACTTGACGGCGCTTAGGTTGCGGAAGCCCTAAGTCGGAGAGGGCCTTGGAGAGATCCCGCCAATTGGAGCGACTAACGGCGTCGTAGACCATGAAAACCTGAATTAGACGATTACGAGCGGGCAAAACCTTGAATCAACAGAAAATCCGCAATTTGGAGTGCACAATTTGCAAAATAATTTGAGAAAAATTGAACAAAGGCGGAAAGGAGGAGTTCCTTACCCGAGCAACCCAAAATCTGAGCCCAAGGAGGAGCATCTCGCAAACATCGGCCCAATCGGAGAGGAGAAGAAGGGGCTGCCGGCCTGAGGATGTCGGAGGAGACTGAGGGTGGCTGCCAACCCTTGAAGAGGAGGAAGAGCTGGAGACTGTCGTCCTGAGCAGGAGGAGGAAGCGTCGGCTAGGGCGCAGAGGAGGGGGAAGGACTTGCTGGTCGGAGGGGAAGGAGCCATCAGCGGCCTGAGACGGAGGAGGATCCAGGGGAGGCGGCCACGCCATGAGGAGACGCCGTCCAAAGTAGGAGGCGTCGGCAAGCAGGCAGACGAGCGGGAGCAGCTCTGCGGCTTGCGGGATCGAAAGCGGGAGACGGGAACCCTAGCTGCGGCTTGCGGGATTTTAAAACAGGGGAGGCTGCATGGGATTTAACAGAGGAGGGGAACTTGGGTGCGAATAGATACTTAGCTAAAAAATAATAATAATTTGTTATTATTATTATTTCTATTTTAGGGTTGTTACACCCGCAAGCCCCTACTGCACCCGAGCCCTCAAGCTAGACAATCAGGCCCTCAAGCCTTACAACACGGACCCGCAAGTCCTACAACCTAAGCCCGCAAGCCCCTACTTCACCCAAGCCCTCAAGCTCGACAATCAGGCCCTCAAGGAATACCTAGCTCAGAACCCAAGTCTAACCTCTGCCCTGGCCCGCAAGCCTTCACAGGTCTCAAGCCCTCAAGCTTGACAATATCGGACCCGCCAATCCACAGCCATGTCCCTCAAACCTCACAGCTCTCCAGCCCTCAAGCTAGACAATATTGAACTCGCAAGTCCACTGCCCTGGCCCTCAAGCCTCACAGCTCTCCAGCCCTCAAGCTAGACACTCAGATCTGAAAACAGATCTTACAAGTTTTAGGCCCGCAAGCCTTACAAGAAATTACAGTAAAGAAAACTGTTTCTTCTGCCGATGGAGATTGGCTTCTTGACTTGAAGGAGATGCTTCTGATCTTCAATTTGAATGTTGCAAATCTTCTTCAAGATTTCTAGCTTTGCCAGATGTTGACTGGCTACTTTCTTGAGAGAAACTTATCATTCGATGTGGCTTGACTGCAACTTGAAGAACAGAGAATGATCATTTCGTTCTTTTCTTCTTTCTACTTCTTCACCGCCGCTTGTACTGCTGTGTTACTAGGCGGGATTTTTTTCGTGTTTTTCTCTCCCGAACGAAGACTTCTTTCTAGGGCATCCACCGTTCCCTTTTATAGGACTGAGGAACCTTCCAACGGTCTCCTATGATGTCTTTTAATGTCAGACACCCCATTACTTAAGAGCACGCGCTGATTGGACAATCAAGCGGCGGTATTAAATACATGACAGCTGTCTGCAGCATTTGAATTCCGTCTCGTTGGTGTTCCCATCTTTATGATGATACAGATAGCGTCTCGATGACAGGCTTCGTCGTTGTCTTAGACCTTGGTAGATCTTCAAGTCTTCTTGCTTCTGCCTCTGACGCTGATATCTCGACGATACGAGATATCCTAGCGTTTCTGCATATATAACGATATGCTATTTCTGACTGTGTCGTCGTGATCTTCTTTCTTGCAGACTGTCATCGTAATCACTTTATTCTCTCGACGACATGTTCATTATGTCGATAGTCACTTCTTCAGGAAATGATGTCTTCATGGCAGCTTTCCTAGACTCTTTGACATCAGCTCTCCTTTACGTCGATATCGATGATACTTCTGGATATTGCCTTTTCAGCGATAAGCCTACTTTGATGATGTCGACGATACTGCATCTTCTCGATGACATTCCTTCCTTTGATATCTTCTGGATATTGCCTTTTCATCAGCTCATGTCTTCTCTCTGATATTCTGTCGGCATTGTGATGTCACAATGATATGTGCATCACGATGATAACCTCCACTGTCCTTCAGTTTTGCTTTGCTCATCATCATGACGACAAGCATACTTTGTCGATGACATTATACTTAGGCAGGTTATTGAAGTACTGGACATATTGTCTCATCTCTGCAAGCATGAACTAGATGTGACATTAAATACATCTTGCACTTATCATTGAGTTGAGCACTTCTTCAAATCAGAAACTTTGCTGGGCACTGTTCCCAACAGTCACAGTAGGGTATCGCCACCCTATCCCCTCCTCTTCCTCATATTTCTGCTTTTCTGGCTCTCCTCCGTCTCCCCCAGCCGATCGCCATAGCGTGCTGAGGCGGGGCGAGGAGTGGTCTAGGGCCCTGCCTCCCCCCGGCTCAGGAGCTCTCAGCTCATCCCATTTCCCGAGCTCCGGTGGTCCCGCCTCCAACTCACCCAGCTTCGCCAACCTTTTCACGAACTCTGGGTTAGCTGCCTCACTCTCGATCTCCTTCGCCGCCCTTTCCCTCAACTCCTCAAAGGACAAGGGAGCCCTCCTTTTGAGGTCCATCTTAAAAAAACCCTTCCTGCATCCCTACTATGAAGTAGAGCTGGAGGGTGAACCCAGGCACCTCCTGGACGAGGAGAACTTCCTCCTGAAAGCGGTCCACATAATGGGCCAACGACTCCCCTGGCCCCTGCTTGATCTTGAAAAGCGCCTCGGCATCCTTCTTCCTCTTCTCCGAGGTCGAGAAGCGAAACAAAAGGCTACGGCGCAGGTCCTCGAAAGCATAGATCGATCCCGTGGGCAGCTGGTGAAACCAGTCCCGGGCCTTCTCCTTCAAAGTGGTCGCAAAGAGTCGGCACTTGAAAGCGTCCGACATGGGCCTGATGGAGACCATGTCCTCGAACCACTGCAAGTATTGGATGGGGTCATCCTTGCCGGTGTACAACATCATGGCCGGCTCCCTGAACCCCTCGGGGAGTGGTGCTGAGAGCACCAACTCGCAGAATGGGCTTCCCACCTTCGCCCCCTGACCTGCTGTCACAACCCGCATTTTTCCCAAAAATATAATACGTAATATCAGAGCAAGGGAAAAATACGCGTCGTGATGCCACGCCTGCAGGAGACGACTACAGACGCTCAGGCAAACACTCTTTACGATAATTTTATAAAAGACATATATGTGATTGGATTAAAAGAGAAATTTTCATTTTTAGCTTAAGACCGCGTCCCTCGGTCCGGTGGATCATCTAGTCCATAAGTAGAAAACTATATATACGCAGCGGAAAATAGGTTTGTTTTTAGCCTACATGAGCAAGAAAATAAGCAATTCCAGAAATGATATGCATATATCTATGTTTAGTATAGTAGGAAAAGATTTTTCTTCGATTTTCAAAATATGTGACATTTGTTAAAAATCATGATGTGCAAGGATGACATTTTTATATCAATAAAGTAACTACTACATCTTAGCAAAGAGCTTCCCAGAGAGCAAGTAGGTAAAGTACCCAAAAGTAACAGCAATACTACTAGCAAGTAATCTAAAGGTACAAGCCATACGGGCGCCAACAACTGACACGAACCCGCAGGAAAGAAGGAGAACAACAAAAAAAAGAAACTGCCTCTTACCTAGAAGAGGGGAAGGGTCTCGACAGGAGACCTGAACGACGCTGCTCTAATACCTGCGGCAGCTAAAGACCTGAACCTGAGACATTCATAAGAAAAGAATGCCTCAGCCCAAGAGGGTGCAAGAAAACCAAGATTAGCAGTAAGAGAAATAATAGAGTGCAGAAAGGAAAACTAAGCAGGTAAACATCTATAATCTTACAACAACCCGAGCCAGCTCAAACGAGTGAACTCGGTAAGAAGAAAAGCCTGCACCAGAAGGTAAGTCAACACAATCAAAGCCCACCACGAGTCCGCCATTGCGGCTCAGATGAGATAGTCATACATATACTATCATAATACACATATATAAGCATATGTGCTTAAGAACTTGAGACTGATCAGCTCGAGGGAAAAGCGTCTCCCAAAAGAAGGTACTGCGACGGTGGTATCTTCCACCAACGCCCGCAGCCCAAAACCCGGGTCGTGGTCCTCTATCCACTGCCACCCAAAACCAAATCCGGGTGGTGGTACTCTATCCACTGCCACCCAAAAACCAAATCCGGGTGGTGGTACTTTATCCACTGCCACCCAAAACTACCCACCGTGCAAGGCTTAAAACAAAGGTTCTGAATAATCAAATTAAGTTTCAATTAAGACACGGGACGTAACCCGAGATACCAGCACCATAACACCCTAAGGATAGGGTCACAAAGAAATGAACACTACTCAACGATTCATTTGAAAACACTTGGTGAGTCCAAACTTGACTCCCAACGAACTTCTCGAAACCGTGCAATGAATTGGGCACGACCAGACACCATAAATGATCACTTTTCTGTAAGAATGAAAGTTTCAATAATTGGAACGGGTGAAGAGCTTGAAACCCAAAATGCAACCACACAACTATCCACATTAGCAATAAATGATTCCGTTGTGTCATCGAGAACTAGCAAAAGAAATTCCCAAGGAGTTTAGCATCTAATTTCCCGTACCCGTCGGGAATTAGGAAACAAACTCCCAGGGAATTTAACCGGCTAGACCATCAGAACATAGCCAACAAAAGAACAGTGCAGGATTTGGGGATTTACCGAGCAGGACCACTTATACTTAACTAAACAGATAAGTCCAAGATTTGACCAATAACATAAAGACCAAGGAGAAACCTCGCATAAAACCAATAGCTGACATGCACAACTTCCCCACGAGACGAAACCTCTAGCATAGAGCCTAGGAAATCCAACTTTGCATAAACCTAAGTAAATACCTAGCCATCAAACTTAAACCCAGAAAATTTACGAATCGGTAATTTACTTAAGGTTATACCAAGAAAATTTCCTAGCGTATAGGCGCGGAGGTTTATATATTAAGTGTTCAAATTAGGGGGAACAAGGGAAAAATAAGATATATCAAAAGCTGCCATGGTAAATCAAGGGGAAGACAGGCACAAAGAAGCTATAAGGAACTTTGCCAACAACCAAGAGGGACACCACACATAACCTAATAGGTAGGATCATAATTACAGCAGCCCCAATTAGAGGATATATATAACCAGCAGCCCCCATCAACAATACTTGAGAAGCATCCCCATGAACAGAGCATAAACCAGGCAGCCCCAAATGAGCAATATATGGAACAGCCACCAAACCAAAAAAATCAGTCGGTCAGGCAGACAAGGAAGGAGAAAGAATGGAAACTATAAAATGATAGATATGCTAGTTAGCTATTGGTAAGGCTCGAATAAAATAATTTCCTCATATAAAGCATATGCCAAAAGAGCATCCCCAAACCGGGGCATCTAGTAACCAGAAGAAAAGAAAGCCATACAAAGGGAAATAACCAAACTTTTAGCTTGCTATAAGAGAAAATAGGAAGGATTTAACAAGGCAGGCACATGAAATTAAGAGGTGAAATATCTCGCTTCAACCGGTGAAGGGTGCAGATCAGTAAAACCAACCAGGCTTTTTGCTATTGAAATGCGCAGAATTAGTATAGATATGCATGATTTAACTCTCCAAACCTCTAAGGAAAAGCACATAATAAGCATAAAAGTATGCATTTTACCCAACCGGATTTCTAAATGAAAGGCAAGGCTAGCCAACTGACCACAATTAAGAACTAGCCCAATAAACCGAGCATGAATAACCAAGGAAATCCATCCCTGTTTTCATTTTATTTTATTTTTTTACTGATCCAAATAACCAAGAAAACCCATCTCCAATAAACTGAACATGATTAGGAAATGCAGAAACTGAACATGATTATTAACCAGGAATTACCAAAAAAAGCAGGTAAAGCCAAGGTGGTCCAGGAATTTCTAGCATAACAACCAAGAAATAGCTAGCATAAACCAGGTAAGAACCAAGCATCAAAAGGGGGAAATTTCCAGCATAAATTAGGTGATAACAACCATCAGGAAGAAGAAAAAAAAATCTCCAGCATAACCTAAGTAATACCAAGCATCAGAAAGAAGGAACTTTCCAAACAAAAACTAGGTGATATCAAGCATCAGGAAGAAGAACTTTCCAACATAAACTAGGTGATACCAACTATACTCACCACCGATTCAGCTAAACAGAAGGAAAGAGGGGAGGAGAGAGAGAGGGAAAGGGTTTTCTTGCCTCGAATCGATTGACGACTCGCCGGAACGCGGCAACATCGACGAAGGCCGGTCGGAAATCCAAGCCCCCGACGACGACAGCAAGGCCCGACCACCTCTAAAGCTCCCACGAAGGCCAACACCTCCGGCGCCCGGCGACTCCGGCGAAAATCCTAGGTCGCGACACAGCACCCTCGGCAGAAATCGGGGAAGGGGAGAGCAGGGTTTTATCGGGGAAGGGGCAGGATCGGCCCCCTTTTTATTTCCTGATGGGAGGAGGGGAGAGATAAAGGCTGCCAGCTATTTAACATAATAATAATACCAATAATAGTAATAATAATAATAATAATAATAATAATAACTCTTATATAAATATCATATATAATTCATTTATATATAATATATGATTGTAATTACATGCATCCACCAGCATATAGCCACAAAGCCTAAAGTACCCCAAGTTTAATATATATATCTATACATATATATATATATATATCGTATTTATGTTTGCATAAATCTCTATACTCCACCATACGCACAAACATAAACCCTTACACCATCCATTGCACAAATACGAATACATATACACACTTATATAATTTTCCTACTTATAAACTTCTATATCTAAACATTTATATCTATAACTATATAAGCCTATTTACTTATAAACTTACCTATATAAAAACATAACCGCATAGATGACTCAATCAAGGATTAACTCGCCGGACGACGACGATCACGAAAGGTAACGCCCCTACGCATCGACACCCTAAATTAAATCTCGCTTGCGAATAATTATCATAAATTCCATATGTTTTAAACAAAACAATTATAAGGAAAAAAACCCGGGGCGTTACAGTCACCCCATCAAGAAGGAAGTTTCGTCCCGAAACTTAGAATCAAAACTTAGAAGGCATCGAATGAAAGGTATGAAGGGAGAGGTAAACTCACACTCGCTAGAAAGGAACGCTAACCGAAAAGGGCTAGGAAAGCGGATGCGGATATGACTACCCCAAAAGAAAAGGACATTACCAAGAACTCGATATGTCCAGACCGAGAACAGAAAACAGATCGCTGAACATCTGACAAGCGGATCCCCAACTAAAGGAAGCCTACACGAAGATCAGCGAAAACACCGAACTAACTTCCTTCTTTACGAACAGGATGAGAGCACTCCAGGGCGAGGAACTAGGCCAGAAAAAGCCACCCTACAACCACCCATCTATCTGAGTGCGGAACTCTCGCAACACATGCGGGGCCAAAGGGTACGATGCCCTAGCAACGGGACGGGTACCCGGCTCAAGGTCAGAAACAAACACCTCAACTCTCACGGTAGAAAACCAGGGAGACAACGGCGAAGACATCAGCGAAATCTCGCACCACAGGGAAGATCTTCAATACACAACAAACCGAAAACGGTTTCTAGCGTAGAAACAAGGTAAGCAACGCCATTAAAACTAAAGGCTCCTGGCACACACCGCGGAAATAACCAGGGAAAACATAGCGCGGAAAACCAAACACGCTCGAGGGTTGACCGATGTCCAGCTCAAAGACCAAACGCTTTACCTTGCGTTGGATAACAACATCAAACCTGGACAACTAGCCCAAACCCAAAAAAAATCACGACGAAGGCCCAAATGAGGATAAGATGCTTACTCAGTACTCAATCTTACGTCTCCAGAACATAAACAGACTCTTTGACATAGAAAAGATTAGGCCGAACATAAATATCGAGCTAGGGGCCAGATAACCAAAACACAAACTTTCACGACTGGCTCACGTGAAACACACCGTGAACACTAGGGAAAGAAGCAGGAAAATACAGCTTAACTGCAGATGTTCTGATGCACTCAACTCTGGCATCAGAGAAACCATCAAGAAACCCATGCCCCCAACTACGAGCTCTAAATTAGCACTCCGCTAATTGCAAATCTCTCATAACACACCTGAGCCAACTGTAGCTCTCCACGGATAAGTGATACCGCTACGCTCGAATCCACCCAAGCTTCCAAGATCTGCCTCAAAATGTTGACAGACACAACATTTAGATATAAGCCTTACTAAGCCAACTTGAACTTCCTACCACCAAACCATTTCCTTCAGATCACGATACATTCCTTTTGAAATCAAAATGGTAGGCAACGCTAGAACTTTATGCTTTGCCACAAATCCTTGCCCGAATATCCTCAATAGCAGGAATATAATATTTACTTCTAAATTTCTACGTGATCATATCTTTCTCCAGAAGTCCAGAAAATCTTTGCATTAGGATTAACCCCGAATGAAACACAATTCCAATTTATAAAGAAAAACTCTCCCAACCCTAAGCTGGTCAACAATAATATTGCTTCCAACGGTTGCCAATGAAATTCTCTCTGCCAGCTACTACACTAGAACACTAATGATGAGTGTAGGGTAATTCTTCCTATAAAATTTCAAATTCCATGAACCATTCGCAAGCACAATCCCTGTCTACGCCAAAACAGAACACCCAAACCATGATCAAAATTCACGACAAGGTCTTCTAAATTCAACACTTCCAAATCAACCTAACGATGACCGCCTGCAAAGCTCTATAGCCAAAACATCGAGTAAAACTCAAATCAAAAAGAAGGCACGCTCAACATCCTCTACCTTAACTCGCACAGAATTGAGATAACAAAAACCCAAATCCACATTCGCAAGACAACGAATAAACTAGGTCAAAACCTTAACCTGAAAACACCTCAAAACACCTAGCTTAAGACGCAACAGCTAGGAACCAGAATTTCCTAACTCGATACAGATCAGAAAGGAGTAGATACTTGCTCTTGCTGTTACCTTGCTCTGGGAATTTATGAAATGATGTTATGCTAAACTTAGGATGATACACCATCATCCTATCAACTTATGTGCATATAAAATAATGCATGAATGCCAAATTTTTATTTCAAATCATGTGTGTACGAGCGTCATCATGTATGTCTTTAGCTTGGCACGTGTGCAATGCTATGTTATGATGTTTATGCAGTGCTATGCAATCTAAAAAGGCCTTAATGCATGTTATGAGCGGCGTACACATGCGATCTTATGCATCCCATACTACATATTATCGCATGTAACGAAAAGGAAAATCTAATGGACACGCATGCGACCTATGTTATGCATCCCATACTACATAACAGTCGTATGTTGTCACCTATGAGGATCCATATACAAACACATATTATGCATCCCATACTACATAATATGCCCCGTATACTTCTTATCATGCTATGAGTGTAGTGTTCATGCTTCAGCCAAGACATACTGATGACCCTTCGGTGTGTGTATGCAATGAATGACGATTCTCACCAAGCGGTTAACCGGGCAACCAAACTATCACAGCAACCCGGCTAACCTCCCTCTGATACCAACTGTCACAACCCGCATTTTTCCCAAAAATATAATACGTAATATCAGAGCAAGGGAAAAATACGCGTCGTGATGCCACGCCTGCAGGAGACGACTACAGACGCTCAGGCAAACACTCTTTACGATAATTTTATAAAAGACATATATGTGATTGGATTAAAAGAGAAATTTTCATTTTTAGCTTAAGACCGCGTCCCTCGGTCCGGTGGATCATCTAGTCCATAAGTAGAAAACTATATATACGCAGCGGAAAATAGGTTTGTTTTTAGCCTACATGAGCAAGAAAATAAGCAATTCCAGAAATGATATGCATATATCTATGTTTAGTATAGTAGGAAAAGATTTTTCTTCGATTTTCAAAATATGTGACATTTGTTAAAAATCATGATGTGCAAGGATGACATTTTTATATCAATAAAGTAACTACTACATCTTAGCAAAGAGCTTCCCAGAGAGCAAGTAGGTAAAGTACCCAAAAGTAACAGCAATACTACTAGCAAGTAATCTAAAGGTACAAGCCATACGGGCGCCAACAACTGACACGAACCCGCAGGAAAGAAGGAGAACAACAAAAAAAAGAAACTGCCTCTTACCTAGAAGAGGGGAAGGGTCTCGACAGGAGACCTGAACGACGCTGCTCTAATACCTGCGGCAGCTAAAGACCTGAACCTGAGACATTCATAAGAAAAGAATGCCTCAGCCCAAGAGGGTGCAAGAAAACCAAGATTAGCAGTAAGAGAAATAATAGAGTGCAGAAAGGAAAACTAAGCAGGTAAACATCTATAATCTTACAACAACCCGAGCCAGCTCAAACGAGTGAACTCGGTAAGAAGAAAAGCCTGCACCAGAAGGTAAGTCAACACAATCAAAGCCCACCACGAGTCCGCCATTGCGGCTCAGATGAGATAGTCATACATATACTATCATAATACACATATATAAGCATATGTGCTTAAGAACTTGAGACTGATCAGCTCGAGGGAAAAGCGTCTCCCAAAAGAAGGTACTGCGACGGTGGTATCTTCCACCAACGCCCGCAGCCCAAAACCCGGGTCGTGGTCCTCTATCCACTGCCACCCAAAACCAAATCCGGGTGGTGGTACTCTATCCACTGCCACCCAAAAACCAAATCCGGGTGGTGGTACTTTATCCACTGCCACCCAAAACTACCCACCGTGCAAGGCTTAAAACAAAGGTTCTGAATAATCAAATTAAGTTTCAATTAAGACACGGGACGTAACCCGAGATACCAGCACCATAACACCCTAAGGATAGGGTCACAAAGAAATGAACACTACTCAACGATTCATTTGAAAACACTTGGTGAGTCCAAACTTGACTCCCAACGAACTTCTCGAAACCGTGCAATGAATTGGGCACGACCAGACACCATAAATGATCACTTTTCTGTAAGAATGAAAGTTTCAATAATTGGAACGGGTGAAGAGCTTGAAACCCAAAATGCAACCACACAACTATCCACATTAGCAATAAATGATTCCGTTGTGTCATCGAGAACTAGCAAAAGAAATTCCCAAGGAGTTTAGCATCTAATTTCCCGTACCCGTCGGGAATTAGGAAACAAACTCCCAGGGAATTTAACCGGCTAGACCATCAGAACATAGCCAACAAAAGAACAGTGCAGGATTTGGGGATTTACCGAGCAGGACCACTTATACTTAACTAAACAGATAAGTCCAAGATTTGACCAATAACATAAAGACCAAGGAGAAACCTCGCATAAAACCAATAGCTGACATGCACAACTTCCCCACGAGACGAAACCTCTAGCATAGAGCCTAGGAAATCCAACTTTGCATAAACCTAAGTAAATACCTAGCCATCAAACTTAAACCCAGAAAATTTACGAATCGGTAATTTACTTAAGGTTATACCAAGAAAATTTCCTAGCGTATAGGCGCGGAGGTTTATATATTAAGTGTTCAAATTAGGGGGAACAAGGGAAAAATAAGATATATCAAAAGCTGCCATGGTAAATCAAGGGGAAGACAGGCACAAAGAAGCTATAAGGAACTTTGCCAACAACCAAGAGGGACACCACACATAACCTAATAGGTAGGATCATAATTACAGCAGCCCCAATTAGAGGATATATATAACCAGCAGCCCCCATCAACAATACTTGAGAAGCATCCCCATGAACAGAGCATAAACCAGGCAGCCCCAAATGAGCAATATATGGAACAGCCACCAAACCAAAAAAATCAGTCGGTCAGGCAGACAAGGAAGGAGAAAGAATGGAAACTATAAAATGATAGATATGCTAGTTAGCTATTGGTAAGGCTCGAATAAAATAATTTCCTCATATAAAGCATATGCCAAAAGAGCATCCCCAAACCGGGGCATCTAGTAACCAGAAGAAAAGAAAGCCATACAAAGGGAAATAACCAAACTTTTAGCTTGCTATAAGAGAAAATAGGAAGGATTTAACAAGGCAGGCACATGAAATTAAGAGGTGAAATATCTCGCTTCAACCGGTGAAGGGTGCAGATCAGTAAAACCAACCAGGCTTTTTGCTATTGAAATGCGCAGAATTAGTATAGATATGCATGATTTAACTCTCCAAACCTCTAAGGAAAAGCACATAATAAGCATAAAAGTATGCATTTTACCCAACCGGATTTCTAAATGAAAGGCAAGGCTAGCCAACTGACCACAATTAAGAACTAGCCCAATAAACCGAGCATGAATAACCAAGGAAATCCATCCCTGTTTTCATTTTATTTTATTTTTTTACTGATCCAAATAACCAAGAAAACCCATCTCCAATAAACTGAACATGATTAGGAAATGCAGAAACTGAACATGATTATTAACCAGGAATTACCAAAAAAAGCAGGTAAAGCCAAGGTGGTCCAGGAATTTCTAGCATAACAACCAAGAAATAGCTAGCATAAACCAGGTAAGAACCAAGCATCAAAAGGGGGAAATTTCCAGCATAAATTAGGTGATAACAACCATCAGGAAGAAGAAAAAAAAATCTCCAGCATAACCTAAGTAATACCAAGCATCAGAAAGAAGGAACTTTCCAAACAAAAACTAGGTGATATCAAGCATCAGGAAGAAGAACTTTCCAACATAAACTAGGTGATACCAACTATACTCACCACCGATTCAGCTAAACAGAAGGAAAGAGGGGAGGAGAGAGAGAGGGAAAGGGTTTTCTTGCCTCGAATCGATTGACGACTCGCCGGAACGCGGCAACATCGACGAAGGCCGGTCGGAAATCCAAGCCCCCGACGACGACAGCAAGGCCCGACCACCTCTAAAGCTCCCACGAAGGCCAACACCTCCGGCGCCCGGCGACTCCGGCGAAAATCCTAGGTCGCGACACAGCACCCTCGGCAGAAATCGGGGAAGGGGAGAGCAGGGTTTTATCGGGGAAGGGGCAGGATCGGCCCCCTTTTTATTTCCTGATGGGAGGAGGGGAGAGATAAAGGCTGCCAGCTATTTAACATAATAATAATACCAATAATAGTAATAATAATAATAATAATAATAATAACTCTTATATAAATATCATATATAATTCATTTATATATAATATATGATTGTAATTACATGCATCCACCAGCATATAGCCACAAAGCCTAAAGTACCCCAAGTTTAATATATATATCTATACATATATATATATATATCGTATTTATGTTTGCATAAATCTCTATACTCCACCATACGCACAAACATAAACCCTTACACCATCCATTGCACAAATACGAATACATATACACACTTATATAATTTTCCTACTTATAAACTTCTATATCTAAACATTTATATCTATAACTATATAAGCCTATTTACTTATAAACTTACCTATATAAAAACATAACCGCATAGATGACTCAATCAAGGATTAACTCGCCGGACGACGACGATCACGAAAGGTAACGCCCCTACGCATCGACACCCTAAATTAAATCTCGCTTGCGAATAATTATCATAAATTCCATATGTTTTAAACAAAACAATTATAAGGAAAAAAACCCGGGGCGTTACAGTCACCCCATCAAGAAGGAAGTTTCGTCCCGAAACTTAGAATCAAAACTTAGAAGGCATCGAATGAAAGGTATGAAGGGAGAGGTAAACTCACACTCGCTAGAAAGGAACGCTAACCGAAAAGGGCTAGGAAAGCGGATGCGGATATGACTACCCCAAAAGAAAAGGACATTACCAAGAACTCGATATGTCCAGACCGAGAACAGAAAACAGATCGCTGAACATCTGACAAGCGGATCCCCAACTAAAGGAAGCCTACACGAAGATCAGCGAAAACACCGAACTAACTTCCTTCTTTACGAACAGGATGAGAGCACTCCAGGGCGAGGAACTAGGCCAGAAAAAGCCACCCTACAACCACCCATCTATCTGAGTGCGGAACTCTCGCAACACATGCGGGGCCAAAGGGTACGATGCCCTAGCAACGGGACGGGTACCCGGCTCAAGGTCAGAAACAAACACCTCAACTCTCACGGTAGAAAACCAGGGAGACAACGGCGAAGACATCAGCGAAATCTCGCACCACAGGGAAGATCTTCAATACACAACAAACCGAAAACGGTTTCTAGCGTAGAAACAAGGTAAGCAACGCCATTAAAACTAAAGGCTCCTGGCACACACCGCGGAAATAACCAGGGAAAACATAGCGCGGAAAACCAAACACGCTCGAGGGTTGACCGATGTCCAGCTCAAAGACCAAACGCTTTACCTTGCGTTGGATAACAACATCAAACCTGGACAACTAGCCCAAACCCAAAAAAAATCACGACGAAGGCCCAAATGAGGATAAGATGCTTACTCAGTACTCAATCTTACGTCTCCAGAACATAAACAGACTCTTTGACATAGAAAAGATTAGGCCGAACATAAATATCGAGCTAGGGGCCAGATAACCAAAACACAAACTTTCACGACTGGCTCACGTGAAACACACCGTGAACACTAGGGAAAGAAGCAGGAAAATACAGCTTAACTGCAGATGTTCTGATGCACTCAACTCTGGCATCAGAGAAACCATCAAGAAACCCATGCCCCCAACTACGAGCTCTAAATTAGCACTCCGCTAATTGCAAATCTCTCATAACACACCTGAGCCAACTGTAGCTCTCCACGGATAAGTGATACCGCTACGCTCGAATCCACCCAAGCTTCCAAGATCTGCCTCAAAATGTTGACAGACACAACATTTAGATATAAGCCTTACTAAGCCAACTTGAACTTCCTACCACCAAACCATTTCCTTCAGATCACGATACATTCCTTTTGAAATCAAAATGGTAGGCAACGCTAGAACTTTATGCTTTGCCACAAATCCTTGCCCGAATATCCTCAATAGCAGGAATATAATATTTACTTCTAAATTTCTACGTGATCATATCTTTCTCCAGAAGTCCAGAAAATCTTTGCATTAGGATTAACCCCGAATGAAACACAATTCCAATTTATAAAGAAAAACTCTCCCAACCCTAAGCTGGTCAACAATAATATTGCTTCCAACGGTTGCCAATGAAATTCTCTCTGCCAGCTACTACACTAGAACACTAATGATGAGTGTAGGGTAATTCTTCCTATAAAATTTCAAATTCCATGAACCATTCGCAAGCACAATCCCTGTCTACGCCAAAACAGAACACCCAAACCATGATCAAAATTCACGACAAGGTCTTCTAAATTCAACACTTCCAAATCAACCTAACGATGACCGCCTGCAAAGCTCTATAGCCAAAACATCGAGTAAAACTCAAATCAAAAAGAAGGCACGCTCAACATCCTCTACCTTAACTCGCACAGAATTGAGATAACAAAAACCCAAATCCACATTCGCAAGACAACGAATAAACTAGGTCAAAACCTTAACCTGAAAACACCTCAAAACACCTAGCTTAAGACGCAACAGCTAGGAACCAGAATTTCCTAACTCGATACAGATCAGAAAGGAGTAGATACTTGCTCTTGCTGTTACCTTGCTCTGGGAATTTATGAAATGATGTTATGCTAAACTTAGGATGATACACCATCATCCTATCAACTTATGTGCATATAAAATAATGCATGAATGCCAAATTTTTATTTCAAATCATGTGTGTACGAGCGTCATCATGTATGTCTTTAGCTTGGCACGTGTGCAATGCTATGTTATGATGTTTATGCAGTGCTATGCAATCTAAAAAGGCCTTAATGCATGTTATGAGCGGCGTACACATGCGATCTTATGCATCCCATACTACATATTATCGCATGTAACGAAAAGGAAAATCTAATGGACACGCATGCGACCTATGTTATGCATCCCATACTACATAACAGTCGTATGTTGTCACCTATGAGGATCCATATACAAACACATATTATGCATCCCATACTACATAATATGCCCCGTATACTTCTTATCATGCTATGAGTGTAGTGTTCATGCTTCAGCCAAGACATACTGATGACCCTTCGGTGTGTGTATGCAATGAATGACGATTCTCACCAAGCGGTTAACCGGGCAACCAAACTATCACAGCAACCCGGCTAACCTCCCTCTGATACCAACTGTCACAACCCGCATTTTTCCCAAAAATATAATACGTAATATCAGAGCAAGGGAAAAATACGCGTCGTGATGCCACGCCTGCAGGAGACGACTACAGACGCGTAGGGGTTGTGAGACCCCCAAGTGCCGTGGCGAGAGCGCACTGAAAAGCTTCGAGCAGGTCCCTCTTGAGGTCTGCCAACATCTGTACCGTCGCTGGCGCGCCGGGAGGTGGCAAGTGGAATGGGTCGGGTCCATCTCCTCCATCTCCATCCATGGAGCTTAGCTTGAGATTTTCTGTGCAGGTCACTCTCCACGCTCACCGCACCATAAATGTTGAAACCAATACTTAGTCTCTTATAGAGTTCGGGGTCACCAAAAAAAGGGGGTGACCTCACACTTACTTCTCTCAAGGAAGAACGCTAGGCTGAAGAATTAAAGAACTAGGAACAAGACCGAGAACTCAGCGAGGAGGTCCCACCACAAACCCAGAAGATCTTAGAGCGCTTCCCCTCCCAAGCCAATGCTGAGCTTGGGCACCTTTGGAGGCACTCTTCCCCCCACCAAAGAAACCTAGGGTGAGAGTAGCCCAAAGAGATGCCCCAAAAGGTGCCCCCTTGGTCCTATTTATAGATTTCCGAGCTTGGTCTGCCAATAGCCTGATTCTGGCCTAAGAGATTACAAAAATACCCCCCAGGTTTGTCCTGCTAACAGCCAAATTCCGCTGTTCTGAAATGTTAAACGCAGACCCCTTCTTGGGGCTGGGCGAGAGGGGGCAGGTCGCCTCCTCTCTCACTCCCCACCTTGGGCTGGGCGAGAGGGGGCAGGCCGCCTCCCCTCTCGCCCTCCACCTTGGGGCTCGGCGAGCGGGAGGTCGGCTGCCTCCCCGCTTGCCCCCTTCCTGGGGCTCGGCGAGCGGGAGGCCAGCTGCCTCCCCGCTCGCCCCCTCTTGGGGCTCGGCAAGCGGGAGGCCGAATGCCTCCCCGCTCGCCCCCCCCCACCCCCCCCCCCCCCTCTTGGGGCTCGGCGAGCGGGAGGCCGCCTGCCTCCCCTCTCCCCCCCCCCCCCTCTTGGGGATCGACGAGTGGGAGGCCGACTGCCTCCCCGCTCGCCCCCCTCTTGGGGCTCGACGAGTGGGAGGTCGGCTGCCTCCCCGCTCGCCCCCCTCTAGGGGCTCGGCAAGCGGGAGGTCGTCTGCCTCCCCGCTCGCCCCCCTCTTGGAGCTGGGCGAGTGAGAGGCATGCTGCCTCCCCACTCGCCCCTCTTCTAGAGACGGGCGAGCGGGAGGCCGGCTGCCTCCCCACTCGCTCCTCTTCTCAGAATAACCTGGGGATGCGCTCTTTAGACTTGAGCCCGTCCAAAGGCCCACCCACCCCTCTTGCCTAGGGCAGTGCCTCTTAAAAATATTGGGCTTAATGACATCTTGGGCCTCAGGGACCCACTCGGCGAATACAGGGTTGTACACATACAACTTTCTAATTTTACCCATATTTATTACAAAATTTCCAATTTATTTAATTTAAGTGTTTTTTTTTTATTTTAAAAAACATGCTCTCATATAGCAAAGTCTATTACCTACAACAAAAAATATGTTCCCGCCATTCACAAATACATTGTACATTATATTAAAAGGGAAAAACACTCTTTGGTGAAACCTCCAAAAACTCTACGTACTGACATTTGATACGAGGTTGGGATCTCAGAACCCCTAAAAACTCTTCATATGAGGCATTTGATACGTGGTTGTGATCACTCTCATCTTAGAGTACTATTCATCTAATCGGCTCATCGATGTTGTTTTTTTCGTTGCGATTGCGCGTGACTCAGCTCCTACTATACCTTGGAACATTCATCTAGCGCCTCATTGATGTAACCATACTCTCCCTATGGAAAAAATTCTTGGTATGATAGAAGATAACAATTTGACGAGATCATTGAGCTACAAGCCAAATAACAATTACCTTATGTGCTAACCTTAACAATTATATATGCTTACATTGACATCATATCCAGAGTCAACACATTCATCATATATAATTATTCTTATAAAGGTCACGATCGAGATCGTCGCTAAATATCATCAATATAGTTTTATTACTATCAGAAACGTCACTATCAGAACTACTATCGATATCATCAACATAATTGAAGTTTGTTATATCTAGAAACTTATTTATAGAAAAACTATATAATGAAAAGAGCATATATAAGAGTTTTGTCACTATGTATATATATAATATTTCATGACCAAGTTCCTATATAAAATATCCTTTAAAATAAGTACTTGATTCTTTGATAATCAATAAGAAATATTCGTCTTTCTGCTAAACATGTATTAAATTAAGAAATATTTCTGATATCATTTATTCAGATCGAATACATGCAAATATAATGTCATGTCCTATTTCATGCATATATTTTATCCTCAGTGAATACAAGACATGTTTGTAGGAATATTCAGTTGTTCAATCATTTGATAAATGATAACTATATCACTGATATCCCCTTCGACAAAAGATCTTCTTAACTACTTAATGACAAACTTTGCAGAAGATCATATGTTTTGGTGACGTTTTAAAAATAATCGTCACAAAAGTTAAACATGTATGCCGACGCTTTTCATAGAAAACGCGGCTAATGCTTAGTTTTTTATTGAAGACGTTTTTGAAAAAAACTTTCACTAAATAGAAAACTTATGGCGACGCTTTACAAAACGTCACAATAAAAACGTCGTTGTAAAACATATATTGTAACATCCCGTTTGTTTGTCTCTGCTGCTTCCGTTCGACGAACGTCGAAGGGGTAGACGTTCGTCGATCGACGAAATTGCCGTCGTTCGACGAACGTCGAAGGGGCAGTCGATCGTCGGTCGACGAAGCTGTAGCCGTTCAGCGATCGACGAAATTGCCGTCGTTCGACGAACGTCGAAGGGGCAGTCGATCGCCGGTCGACGAAGCTATAGCCGTTTGGCGATCGACGAAATTGCCGCCGTTCGACGAATGTCGAAGGGGCAGTCGATCGTCGGTCGACGAAGTTGTAGCGTTCGACGAAAGTATTGTGTGCAGGGTTTGGGCATTTTTCTGCTGCCTTCCAGTAAAGGCTTAATTGCATGGGAAGTTGTTGCCGTAAATGTTTGTCAAATCAAATCCCACTATCTCTTTTCTTTAAGCCATTAGCCTCATTCTTCATCAAAAAGGGGCCAAGCCATTATTTTCTCTGGCTCATTTCTTTTTCTTCTTCATCTCCTTCCCCCACCTTAAGGGTTTTATCCAAGGAGCTTTGAAGGAGCAAAGCTTGGAGAAGGATTTGAGCTTGGCCAACTGCCGCCATGCCGCGGAGGAGACAACCGCGATCGTTGACCGGAAATCAGGTGACTTCCGACCCCTCTCCCTTGGTGCTAGATCTCTAGATAAAACTAGGAGAGACATCGAGCTCAAAAGAGCTCGGTTTGGTGAGTTTATGGAGATTCGTAGGAAGATGCCACGCTAGAGTTTTCGCTTTAGGGCGTCGTTCGCCGCGAAAATGCCTTCGAATAACTCCTCTCTTCGATGCGAGGGCAAAGGAGTTGATTTCGTGAAAATCGGCGGCCTCATGAGGGAGTATTGGAGGAATTAAGATTCGTGGAAAGGGGTAGATTCTGCTGGAGGAAGAAAACGAACATCAGCTGTTAGATGCACTTTAAGATTTATGCAGATTATTATCCGCAGACCAAACCTGGGCTGTTTATAGACATGCAGCTGAGTTCAAGCCTAATTTTAGGCATGTTACAGCTGGACCCAAGCCTTGGGCTTAACATAAAAGTTGTAGCCCTCGGAAAGACCTTTCCGAATTGTGGTTGCACGTTTTCTGGAGAGCCATGTAGCTCCCTATATGACAAATCGAAAATGCTGAGTTTAGGCAATTTATAGGATAAGTGCTGGACAGATTCTGTCCAGGTTTCCACAGCAGGGTTCAAACACACTTCTAGCCATGATGTGACTGGATCTGGGCTGATGGCTCAACATAAAAGTTCTTGCCCTCGGAAAGAGCTTTTCAAAATGGGGTGGCACGTTATTGGTGGTGGAGCGTAACTCTCAGAAATCCAGTTTCGGTAAACAGCGATTCACGCTTAAAATTTATAATGATGTTTGGATTTCTCTCAAATTACTTATCGGATGTTCGTAAACTTTGGTGGACATGTGTCTAATGGTATTGAGACCACCCCCAGTCAGAATTATGAATATTGGATTTATATTTACTGTAATATTATTAGTCTCTTCCTATAAATTTGTTATGTTGCAAATAACATTGGTAAATATAGATAAGACTTGAAATTGGGGAAATATTCAAGGTAATGATTATGAGATAATACGGGGGATTTCATAGGAGTCGGGTTGTGCATGGGAAGCACATGGGTTGCATGGCTTACACCTGGTGGTGTATGGATCCCGGTTGGAGGATTACTTGTGGCGGGTCTACGGGCTTGCTAGTCGTGACACCGACAGAAGCCGACAGTTAGACTCTAGACCGGTTGGGTTGGACTCTTGGTGCTTACCTACCCAAGTCCCCTTCTGTGTCCTTGAAGGCTCAGCATGTTGCGAGCAGTACGCAGGGTCTCCGCTGTATGTTCTTAGCGTCGAGGCGTACAGAGGCCTAGGACTGGTGGTGTTCATACCCTCCTAGTAGTGGAGGAGCTCGTTCCACTGTCTCCGTCTGGCCACGGCGGGAGATGCCTGAGCAGTTAGCTACCCCTCAAAAAGCGAGAACTAAAGGTATATGTCGACATAGCAATCATGCATGGGTGAGTCATCATATCATAATCATTGTGTTGCATTCATCCTTCATAATCATTGCATTGCACCGCATTGGATCCTCATCATATAAACTTGTATGGGCACCTTTATATGATGAGTTACCTTCATATTCAGATCCTTAACTTATAAGCTTGTATGGGCATCCTTATAAGTTAAGTTCAATTCGGTTCTGTGATACTCTGCTCATGCTTTCTTGTTACTAGTACTTACTTATATAACCACTGTTATTTATGTACCTGTTAGTTAGAGTTATTGCAAGTACTTGGGTACTTAAACAACTGTCATATATGAACAACCATTCATGTCACCTGCTTGTATATTATTGCTTATATTGCAGTTTTTCTTCCTTTCCTACCACCCGGTGCGTTGGAGTCGTCGGGGGAGCGGATGTGAAGCCACTTAGTCTTTATGACTAACGGTTGTTACGTCCCTCTTTTTAGGAGCGCACCCTGGAGCAGCAGCGCACGATGCTGGAGGAGATTAGTCAGGCCAGGACGACAGAGCCGGAGGCCACGATACCCTCACTACCGTCGGTGACAGATGTGAGAACAGTTTGAGATGTAGCCCTTGAGGCATTTCTTTTGTCACTCTGATATAGTACATGATTTTCCTGTCTCGTAGTTTTTGTGACACTTGCTTATGTGGATTTAATTATGGCTTCTTACTTTTACATTATTGATGGGTTGGCACTGTTCAGTTGGTTCGGCCGGCAGGGTAGGCGTCTTGTGGGGGAGGCTAGCTCGTGTGCTGGCACCTCCGCAAGGCAGCTGTCCTGGGCATAAGACTTCCCTCGGCCGTGTTTTGTGTTCCGGGAGGGGGGTCTTACAAATGGTATCATCTTGCAACGATCCTGAGATAAAGAAGTCCATTCCTGCATGGTGTCCCTCTCACCTCTTCAGTTTGAGGACAAACTGAATGAGCGGAAGCGGTGGTGTGCCCATGTGTAATTCACATTAAGTAGGTCTATTATCTTCTTTCAAGTAGCCAACCTAACCCAAAAATCTACCTTGCATGAAGATTCTGGTACGTTCAGAACCAGCGACGGCCTCTCCCGTGCCTCCTGTACCTACTCCTTTTCAATAATTAGAGTTGGGCCAGACCCTGATGGCAATCCCGGATGCCTTCAGGTCTCAGCAGATGCCGGTGCAGCCGCAGGCTCCGAACTCAAATTGGTTAAGCACCTTCTGTGCTCTCTCCCCTCCCACCTATCATGGGACGGAGTCCGCAGTTCAGAAGGAGGAATGGTTGGACACAGTGCAGGAGTTACTTGCAGGGATACGATGCCCAAGCAATATGGCTCGAGTCACGTTGGCGGTCACGGCCTTGGATCTACATGCGAAGAGGTGGTGGAAGTCCTTGATGGGCTCTACCTTTGAAGGGCGTAACCATCTTGACATAAGCTGGGACGAGTTTGCAGACTTGTTCCTGGAGCATTTCATATCTTCTACAGCCCGAGATGAACTCGAGGAGAGGTTCCTGCAGCTGAAGCAGGGATCTAGGACAGTTGTGGAGTATCAACGGGAATTTCAGCACTTGCCTAGATTTGCAGACTCTTATGATCTAGATGATCGTGGGTTCTCGAAGCGGTTCTACAAGGGATTGTGAGATCCCCTGAGGCAGGCTCTTCTCTTTGTCACCGATTCGAGCCTCGCACAGATTATAGAGACGGCGCAAAAGTTGGAGGCGGACCATTTGGGGGTCTAGGCTAAGGGAAAGAGGCCCGCAGAGGGCGTCATGGAGGCCGGGCCTAGCTTCAGGAGGAGGTAGAACACCAGGGACAGAGGCGGAGACCGGAGGAGAGATGGTGGGCATTTTCGCCCAAACTTCAGGATAGAGCAGCCAACACGACCAATACCATTGCCCCCACCGCATCAAAATCAAGCGCCTCAGCCGCAAAGAGGTGCCGGAGTTTGCTACTATTGCCACCAGCCCGATCACATTCGGGCCTACTGCCCGCAGCTGCAAGGAAATGCTCTGAATCGCCCCATGGCTACCCCGGGGGCGCAGTGGGGTAGAGGTCGAGGTCGAGGCCAAGGTCAGCAGGGTAGGAAACCCAGGCCTGCTCAGGAGCAGGTATACGCTTTGGATCTAACTCAGGAATGAGACCCGCAGGAGGTCATCACAGGTAATCATGCATTTAGTTTTGTCTTTTCATAACTATTATGCTTAAGCGTGCATGATTTAAAACCCCAGGTACCGTGCTCATTTGCTATAAGGCCTCCCTTACTCTTTTCGATACGGGTGCCACTCATTCGTTTGTATCGGAAGAGTTCGTGAGTGAAATGGATGCGGTGCAGTGTTTCGAGGGAGCCCCTAGGAGGGTGCGCCTTCCGGATGGCTCAGAGATACTATCTACCGCCAAGTGCAGCATGGTAATATCCATCGGTGGGAAGCAATTTGAGACACCGGCAACAGTGCTGCGGATGCCAGACTTTGATCTAATCTTGGGCATGACATGGTTGCATTGGAATCACGTGAAGATCGACTGTGTGGCAAAGCGGATCACGCTGAGGCATGATGACTCAGAGGTGGTAATTCAAGGTATAAGATTCGTATCTCAGAACTTGTTGTCCTCTGTACATGTTGTAAAGTCTCACGGGCAAGGCGATGAGGTGTTCATGATCTGTTTTGAGATGAAGGAGATGGGGGCTGATATGAAGGATGTACCGGTAGTTCGGGATTTTCTTGATGTTTTCCCTGAAAAACTACCCGGATTATCCCCGCCTAGGGAGGTAGACTTCCAGATTAAGCTAGCACTGGGTGCTAAGCCTGTTTCTCGGGCCCCGTACAGAATGGCACCTAAGGAGCTAGCGGAGTTCCGAGTACAATTTTGGTGGACTCAGGGTTCGTTCGCCCTAGTTCGCCACCCTGGGAAGCCCCGGTTCTGTTCGTAAAGAAAAAGGACGGTTCGCTCTGCTTGTGTGTAGATTATCGGGAGCTCAATCGGCTAACGGTCTGGAACACTTATCCCCTGCCGCGAATCGACGAGCTCTTCGATCAGTTGGAAGGAGGACATTGGTTCTCCAAGCTCGACTTGCGCTCTGTTTATTATCAGTTGAGGATTCAGTAGGAGGACATCCAGAAGACTGCTTTCAGCTCGAGGTACGGGTTATATGAGTTTACGGTTATGCCTTTTAGGCTCACTAATGCCCCCTCAGCATTCATGAGCCTGATGAACAGGGTGTTTGAGCATTATCTGGACGACTTTGTGATTGTATTCATCGATGACATCCTGGTTTATTCAAAGTCGATATTGGACCATAGGACGCATCTGGAGTTGGTGTTAGCGAAGCTGAGGGAGCATCAGTTGTTCGCCAAGTTCGGCAAGTGCGAGTTCTGGATCCGGAAGGTTGCCTTCTTGGGTCATGTCATCAGTGGGGCAGTATTGGCCTTGGACCCTGCTAAGGTTCGTACAGTGAAGGAATGGCAGCCATTGAAGTCAACAGCAGATGTGCGCAGTTTTTTGGGACTTGCCGGGTACTACCGCAAGTTTGTCGAGGGGTTCTCGAAGATCGCTCTTCCACTCACTGCGCTGACCAAGAAGGAGGTGCCATTCGTGTGGTCACCTAAGTGTGAGGCCGCATTTCAGGAGCTGAAGGATCGCCTCACCTCGGCCCCGATCCTTGCTCTTCCATCTGGGAAGGAAGGATTTCAGGTTTACACAGATGCATCTTTTCAGGGGATGGGTGTTGTACTGATGCAGCACGGGCACGTAATTTCTTATGCTTCAAGGCAGCTTAAGAAGCATGAAGTGATTTATCCGGTGCATGATCTGGAGCTGAGTGCAGTGATTTTTGCCTTGAAGATTTGGAGGCATTATTTATATGGTGTTCACTGCGAGATATTCACCGATCACAAAAACTTAAAGTATATACACACCCAGAAGGATCTAAATTTAAGGCAGCGGTGGTGGATTAAGTTTTTGAGCGACTATGATTACACACTAAAATATCACCCAGGGAAGGAAAATTCGGTGGCCGATGCACTGAGTAGGAGGACGTCCAGTCCAGAGTCACGGCTGATGGCCATGGAGTTGGTAAGGATGCTCGAGGAGATGCAGATCATGCTCGTGTCTAGAGACAATCCAGAGGTTTTCGCCGAGTACCTGGCCGCGATGAGCATAGTTTGTGATATTCGAGATCGCATCCGAGCGGAGCAAAGGAAGGATGCTGCCCTAGAATCTATACTTCGAGCAGTGGAAGCTGGAACCGCGGGGGAGTACACCATGCAGGAGGATCTTGTTCCATGGAAGGTTATATATACCCGCGGGAGGAGGGATTTGAGAAGACATAATGAAGGAGGCTCACTGCACAAAATATTCGGTGCATCCCGGGATTGTCAAGATGTATACTGATTTGTGGAGGACGATGTTTTGGCCAGGGATGAAGCGGGATGTCACCTATTTTGTCACTCACTGCGAGAAGTGCCAGAAGGTAAAGGCAGAGTGTAGAAGCCCGGTTGGGTTGTTGCAGCCGTTGTCCATTCCCGAGTGGAAGTTTGAAGATATATCCATGGATTTCGTTCACGGGCGACCTCGTTCCCGCTCCGGGAATGACTCTGTATGGGTGGTTGTGGATCGTCTGACGTTAGGTCGCGAGGTTTATACCGATGAGGAAGGATACACATGTTGACGTGTTGGTGAGACTCTTCGTCGAGCAGTTTGTTCGCTATCATGGAGTGCCCAAAACTATCGTTTCGGACCGCGACAGTCGCTTCACCTCCAAGGAGTGGAAAGCAGTGCAAGCTTATTTGGGCTCACGTTTGACTTTTACCACAGCCTTCCACGATCAGACGGATGGCCAGTCAGAGCGGACGATCAGGACCCTAGAAGATTTGTTGCGCCTTTGTGTTTTGGATCTAGGTGAGCCGTGGGAGAGACTTCTGCCCTTGGTAGAGTTCTCTTATAATAACAGTCATCAGGCGAGCATCGGCATGGCTCCTTATGCGACATTATATGGGAGGAGGTGCAGGACACCTTTGTCATGGGTCCAAGATGAGGACCCGAAGGCGTTAGGGGTGAAATTCATCGATGATACCGATGAAATGGTCAGACTGATTCGGGACCGCATGCTTGAAGCGCAGAGCCGACAGGTAAATTATTATGACAAAAAGCACAGGGCAGTGGAATTCCATGTTGGAGACAAGGTGTTCTTGAAGATCAGGCCGATGCACGGTGTTTCTCGGGTTCGGGGAAGGAAGAAGCTCAGCCCTCGTTATATGGGGCCTTATACCATCCTGGAGCGGATTGGCCCCTTAGCTTATCGGTTGATGTTACCGTCAGAGTTGGAGAATTTACATGACGTTTTCCATGTGTCCTCCCTTCGGAGGGCCTTGCTTCTCCCTGATCAGCATGTTATAACTATGTCTGGTCCTGTGGAGACCGACAGGTCTGTCCGGCTGGAGCCTATGCGGATAGTAGACACCGAGATCAGAGTGCTGCGGAGAAAGAGTGTTTCATTGGTGAAAGTTATGTGGTCCAACCATGGACGGGAGGAATACACTTGGGAGCCAATGGACCTTATGCAGCAGCGTTACCCGGGATTGTTTTCCCCAGGTATGACCTAAACTAGTTTGTCATACTTTGTTTCGATACCGTAGCCCAAACTCAAAATTTTGGGGACGAAATTAATTTTTTGTTTATTGGATTTGTAACATCCCGTTTGTTTGTCTCTGCTGCTTCCGTTCGACGAACGTCGAAGGGGAAGCCGTTCGTCGATCGACGAAATTGCCGCCGTTCGACGAACGTCGAAGGGGTAGTCGATCGTCGATCGACAAAGCTGTAGCCGTTCGGCGATCGACGAAATTGCCGCCGTTCGACGAACGTCGAAGAGGCAGTCGATCGTCGGTCGACGAAGCTGTAGCCGTTCGGCGATCGACGAAATTGCCGCCGTTCGATGAACGTCGAAGGGGCAGTCGATCGTCGGTCGACAAAGTTGTAGTGTTCGACGAAAGTATTGAGTGCAGGGTTTGGGCATTTTTCTGCTGCCTTCCAGTAAAGGCTTAATTGCATGGGAAGTTGTTGCCGTAAATGCTTGTCAAATCAAATCCCACTATCTCTTTTCTTTAAGTCATTAGCCTCATTCTTCACCAAAAAGGGGCCGAGCCATTATTTTATCTGGCTCATTTCTTCTTCTTCATCTCCTTCCCCCACCTTAAGGGTTTTATCCAAGGAGCTTCGAAGGAGCAAAGCTTGGAGAAGGATTTGAGCTTGGCCAACTGACGCCATGCCGCGGAGGAGACAACCGCGATCGTCGGCCGGAAATCAGGTGACTTCCGACCCCTCTCCCTTGGTGCTAGATTTCTAGATAAAACTAGGAGAGACATCGAGCTCAAAAGAGCTCGGTTTGGTGAGTTTATGGAGATTCGTAGGAAGAGGCCACACTAGGGTTTTCGCTTTAGGGCGTCCTTCGCCGCGAAAATGCCTTCGAATAACTCCTCTCTTCGATGCGAGGGCAAAGGAGTTGATTTCGTGAAAATCGGCGGCCTCATGAGGGAGTATTGGAGGAATTAAGATTCGTGGAAAGGGGTAGATTCTGCTGGAGGAAGAAAATGAACATCAGCAGTTAGATGCACTTTAAGATTTATGCAGATTATTATCCGCAGACCAAACCTGGGCTGTTTCTAGACATGCAATTGAGTTCAAGCCTAATTTTAGGCATGTTCCAACAGGATCCAGGCCTTGGTCTCAACATAAAAGTTGTAGCCCTCGGAAAGACCTTTCCGAATTGTTGTTGCACGTTTTCTGGAGAACCCTGTAGCTCCCTATATGACGAATCGAAAATGCTAAGTTTAGGCAATTTATAGGATAAGTGCTGGACAGATTCTGTCCAGGTTTCCACAGCGGGGTTCAAACCCCCTTCTAGCCATGATGTGACTGGATCTGGGCTGAGGGCTCAACATAAACGTTGGTAGCCCTCCGAAAGAGCTTTTCAAAATGGTGTGGCACGTTATTGGTGGTGGAGCGTAACTCCCAGAAATTCAGTTTCGGTAAACAGCGATACACGCGTAAAATTTATAATGATGTTTGGATTTCTCTCAAATTACTTATCGGATGTTCGTAAAATTTGGTGGACATGTGCCTAATGGTATTGAGACCACCCCTGGTCAGAATTATGAATGTTGGATTTATATTTACTGTAATATTATTAGTCTCTTCCTATAAATTTGTTATGTTGCAAATAACATTGGTAAATATAGACAAGACTTGAAATTGAGAAAATATTCAAGCTAATGATTATGAGATAACACGGGGGATTTCATAGGAGTCGGGTTGTGCATGGGAAGCACATGGGTTGCATGGCTTACACCTGGTGGTGTATGGATCCCGGTTGGAGGATTACTTGTGGCGGGTCTACGGGCTTGCTAGTCGTGACACCGACAGAAGCCAGCAGTTAGACTCTAGACCGGTTGGGTTGGACTCTTGGCGCATACCTACCCAAGTCCCCTTCTGTGTCCTTGAAGGCTCAGCATATTACGAGCAGTACGCAGGGTCTCCGCTGTGTATTCTTAGCGTCGAGGCGTACAGAGGCCTAGGACTGGTGGTGTTCATACCCTCCTAGTAGTGGAGGAGCTCGTTCCACTGTCTCCGTCTGGCCACGACGGGAGATGCCTGAGCGGTTAGCTACCCCTCAAAAAGCGAGAACGAAAGGTCTATGTCGACATAGGAATCATGCATGGGCGAGTCATCGTATCATAATCATTGCGTTGCATTCACCCTTCATAATCATTGCATTGCACCGCATTGGATCCTCATCATATAAACTTTTATGGGCACCTTTATATGATGAGTTACCTTCATGTTCAGATCCTTAACTTATAAGCTTGTATGGGCATCCTTATAAGTTAAGTTCAATTCGGTTCTGTGATACTCTGCTCATGCTTTCTTGTTACTAGTACTTGTTTATATAACCAATGTTATTTATGTACATGTTAGTTAGAGTTATTGCAAGTACTTGGGTACTTATACATCTGTCATATATGAACAACCATTCCTGTCACCTGCTTGTATATTATTGCTTATATTGCAGTTTTTCTTCCTTTCTTACCACTCGGTGCCTTGGAGTCGCCGGGGGAGCAGATGTGAAGTCACTTAGTCTTCATGACTAACGGTTACTACGTCCCTCTTTTTAGGAGCGCACCCTGGAGCAGCAACGCACGTCGCTGGAGGAGATTAGCCAGGCCAGGACGACAGAGCCGGAGGCCACGATACCCTCACTACTGTCGGTGACAGATGTGAGCACAGTTTGAGATGTAGCCCTTGAGGCGTTTCTTTTGTCACTCTGATATAGTACAGGAGCTTCCTGTCTCGTAGTTTTTGTGACACTTGCTTATGTGGATTTAATTATGGCTTCTTGATTTTACATTATTGATGTGTTGGCGATGTTCAGTTGGTTCGGCCGGCAGGGTAGGCGTCTTGTGGGGGAGGCTAGCTCGTGTTCTGGCACCTCCGCAAGACGGCTGTCCTGGGCATAAGACTCCTCTCGGCCGTGTTTTGTGTTCCGGGAGGGGGGGGGGGGGGGGGGGGGGGGGGTCTTACATATATCTTGTAGTGAATTCTCACCGTCATGAAATGTTGCACTAAATGATTCTTGTGTAGCAACATAATTAGTCCATGCATTTGAACTTGCATCCTTCATTTTACCTACATTATAGTAGAATATTATTGTATTGCAAATCATACAAAGATGAATGAATTTAAATATAATATTTGAATTCTTACTAACCGATAATTTTGTTCTTAATGTTGATGTTGTTGGCATCGTCGGATCGGTACTCTTTGAAGATTGACCACAATTTTTTGTTATGCCCATCACTCCACAAATGGAGCATGCATACTTTGTGCCCAATCTTTTTAAACAATATTTCTTGTTATCTAACTCATCTTGTTCCTTCCTTCTTGACTGCATTGAAGGTCTTCCGGCCTTTTTTGGTTTAACATTACATGATACCACTAGATTTTGGTTAACACAAGGCCACTCCTCTGTCCTTTAATAGGATTCAACAAATGTTCATAGGATTTCAAGTAGGTACTTTTCTTGTACCAATAATTAACATAATTTTCAACCTTTTTTCCTTTTGTAGAATATGCTTGCGATGACATGCACACAGAAAATTCCACTTAGATTTCACTTATTGCAACTGCAACTTTTGCTTGCTAATTAAATTGTCCATTTTTCTTCGGTCCAACTTTTAACTTCAAATTTTTCATTGACATTTCATTCCAAAATATTGTCATGAACCCCACTTTTAGTGTTCTCTAAATTTTTTTGAATGTTAGGATAAATATCACCACTTGATTTCAAGATCTTATCTCTTTGTGCATGTATTATTCTCATCATAATTATTCTTATGATCTCAAACATTACAATGACGAGTTTGCCTCTTACCTTTAGATTGTTGAAACTTTCAAACAAATTGTTGAGTAGCATATCACATTTCAACCATGTGCTAAAATGCGATTTTGCCCACTTTCTAGAATGTCTTGCCCTTACCCAATTATAAGCCTCCATATTGAACGCTTTCAACTTTGTCATTTCACTATTAAAATCAACAAGTCTATCAACTGATGCAGCCTCCCACAATAAACTCTTCAGTTGTAATCTTATATGTATTAGTTTGAAGTTACTATACATATGTTTTACACAAAACCTATGTTTTGCATTGGGCATTAAATCTTCTACTGCACGTATATGACCTTTTGTTTATCAGAAATTATAGTCCAAGCATATGGTTAATGATATTCAAATCATGCATAAGAAGATTAATAAACTACTCCCAAGGTTTTCTATTTTCTTTTAAGACCATTGCATATGTTATTGGATACATATCATTGTTGTCATCGATACCAACCGGCAACCGCGCATAATAAAACTCCTCCATTTGAGGTCTTTAGATGAGTTCCATCTAGACATATAATGGTTCGACAACCTGTAATGAAACTCGCCTTCAAAGCACCCCAAATATATATACAATCTCTTGAAAATATGCTTGAGATTCTGAATGTTGTTTACATTGGATTTTCACTGTTGTGTTATGATTTGTTTGACAGATTTCTTCTAAATAGTCTCATAGACTAGCATACTGCTCCAACTCTGTGTCATGAATGATCTTGTTTGCGTGCTTTTTCGCTCTATACATTTTCCAAATAGAGAGTGATGTTCTATTCTCCATTTGCATCATTTCTTGCATGGAAGTAGCATGCCACTCAAGGTTACTCCTAAGGTGATGTTGATATTTCTTTGCAAGAAAATCTGAAGTACAATGTTTTGAGCTTGCGGCCCGATAGCTTGCATGTTATCCTTTTATGGTCTTCACTTGAAAAGTTTTATCACTTCTAAATATAAATGAAACACACATAACCAAACCACATTCACAACTGACTTGGATTTTATCACTACATTTATTTGTAAACTTAATTGGCTTTCCATGCATATTGGAATATGTCCTCACTGCTTCTCTAAACTCTTCAGATGTATTGAAGCACAATTCAACTTCAAATTCAAAATGCGAGTAATTTGCGTTGCCTTGATATATTTGATACCGCGATGGTTTACTTTTGTTGGAGTTAGAAGTTAGTTGACCTTTGCTTTTATAATGCTCTATCATTTGATTTTGTTCACTCATATTCCCTCAAGTTGTCTCCTTCAATGCAATCCATTCTATGGCTTCGTCAACATTTTCATCAAACTCTAAATCGTCATTTTCAAAATCATCTACAAAATCACCACTAAAAGTGGAATCATTCTCATCTTGTCTTCTTCGTTGCTATATGATTCACTATCATTTTCAAGTTCAAATATGACATCAGTATTTTCTCTCCATATCAGAGTTACTATGTGTTTTTATTCTTGTAACTTTAGCAGTGAAATTTGTTTAACAACCGAATTAAATAAAAAAGGGAGTTAGCTTTTGATTATGTGGATTATTTGGAGGATAATAATCATACCACACCGCCCCAGCTGGCTTCGAGGTGGAATTATCATTATCATTTTGGAATCAGCTGCCGCCACACATAAATTAATATAACATATTATATTTAATTATCAGCCGGCAAAATATTATCTTAAATGAACTTTGCCGAATTATGCACTACTTTATAATTATAATCATTTCATGAAAGCTTATAAACACATGATTCCAAAATTTTAATATATATTATAGTCATGAGTGTCATTAATGCTCTTATGATGTCACGATAAGAAAAATTAACTTTTAGATACAAAAAATATATGATTAATGTGACGGAATAAAATTTGGACATTAAATAATTAATTTTACAATTTATGATGAAAATAAATATTCATTCACTAAATTATCTCTTTTAATGATAAGTTTTTTCATCATTAAGTAGCTATTATTATATCACATTAAGAATATTTAAAGACTAAGAATTTTTGATCATTAATGGTCTATATGACCAAATAAATATTTAGTTAATATTTAATTAATTTTACAATTTATGATTGAAATAAATATATATTCACTAAATTGTCTCTTTTAGTGATAATCCTTTATCAGTAAATAAATATTATTTAAGCGGTGGCCCGTCCTGGTGCTCAGCTCGGGCTCAGCCAAGCCATGGCTGGGGAACTGTTGCGGGTCGCTCGGGTGCTTTGGTAGACCGGTCGAATTGAACCACGTTAGCTCGGAAGCGAACCGAGCACGCAAACAGTCAATTAGAGATTCGTTGAGTACACTGAGACTTTTAAACGTGGAAAACCTGGAAAGGGTAAAAAATCACGCAGCCGGAGCTGTGCCGACGAAACTTCCACTATCTTCTGGGGGGTTACAATTAGAGACTTAGAACTCGAGTGCGACAGGCCGCCGCTCGTTACAATAATAGAGAGAGAGAGAGAGAGAGAGAGAGAGAGAGAGAGAGAGAGAGAGAGAGAGAGAGAGTTCCGAAGGTGACAGACCACCTCTAGAAAAACTAAGTCTTTTTCCTTCTGAGAATGT
Source organism: Dactylorhiza incarnata (assembly GCA_033032865.1). Taxonomy (NCBI): domain Eukaryota; kingdom Viridiplantae; phylum Streptophyta; class Magnoliopsida; order Asparagales; family Orchidaceae; genus Dactylorhiza; species Dactylorhiza incarnata. Next base: position 624,445 of record JAWHQI010000377.1, read on the forward strand.
TGGAGAACAAAAGTGAGATGCTCCGGAGAACAAAAGTGAGAATGTTGAGTCGCCTTTCGGGATGAATGAAATCTTCAAGTCCACGAAGGAGATCTTCAAGCGCCGAAGGAGAATTCCGTGAAAATCTTCAAGGAGCTCTCCCGGGTGCAGAAGACAAGGTCCTCTCAAATGAGGGCTCTGGGCTCCTTTTATAGCTTTGGCCGGGGGTAGCCCGGTAATTTTGCTGTCGTAACCACCATAACCACCTGGCGAACGAATTACATTTTCCGGTTCGTGGCACACGGATCGTCATTTTTCGTAAATGACCGTCTTGCCCTCGGGCAGTTCGGGCAGCTTTGTTGAAGACGGAAAAGGCGACAAGCCGTTCCTGCAATCTGAGAAACTAAAAAGACAAAATGTGACCATGCCAGAAAGACAAAATGTGAGCGTGCTAGAAAGACAAAATGTGAGCGTGCCCGAAATGTGAAAGTGCTCTGAGCGCGCTCAGGAGTGTTCTGAGCGTGTAACGAACGGGGAAGCGTTCTGAGAGCGCGGCGAACGCGAAGGCGTTCTGAGCGTGCGACGAACATAGAAGTGTTCGGAGCGGAATCTGAAACCTGAAGAGCGCGCGGCGAGCTTGAAGAGGATACGTCTGAACCCCACCATGGGGGAGGTGGCTCGACCGCACCCCAAATGGGGGTGTGCCCGGGCCGTACCCCATGAGGGGTGCGGCCTGGCCGCACCCCAAGAGGGAGGTGCGGCCTGGCGGCAACCCGCACCCCAAGAAGGGGGTGCGGCCTGGCCGCACCCCAAGAGGCGGTGCGGCCTGGCCGCACCCCAAGAGGAGTGCGGGTCGGCCGCACCCCAAGAGGGGTGCGGGCGAGCCGCACCCCAAGAGGGGGGAGCGGCCTGGACGCACCCCAAGAGGGGAGCGGGCTGGCCGCACCCCAAGAGGGGAGCGGGCTGGCCGGACCCCAAGGGGTGGGTGCGGGCTGGCCGCACCCCAAGGGGTGGGTGCGGTTTGGCTGCACCCCAAGGGGGGGTGCGGCCTTTCCGCACCCCAAGAGGGGGGTGCGGGCTGGCCGCACCCCAAGAGGGGTGCGGTTAGGCCGCACCCCTCAAGGGAGACTCGACTTTGTGCGGTGCTGTAGCGTTCGGATGCGGCGATCGCATGCGGTCTTGCACGGGCGGTTGGTGGCGGAGATAGTGGTCTTGCCCACTCTCGCACTTCCCTCTTATCATCTTAGTGGGCCTTTGGAATAACCACCTCCTTGACTTGTATATAAATGAATGAGAGTCTTGTATGAGTGCACATCATAAGCCCCCCAAACCTTCGGAGTCCGAATTACTGCATGGAGGAGTCCGGAGGTTTTGATTTTCTGCGGCGGCTTCGATCATTGCTATCTTCGTGGGGCCCTAGGTAGGAATTGCTGTTGAAGGATGAGTGTGCGGTTGTTTTCATTTCTGTATGACATATACAAGCACTGTGTTCTGGGAGAGGCCAGAGTCCCTTGTGGGATGATATGGACACTCTATTCTGGGAGAAGCCAGAGTCCGTTGCGGACGATCTGAACACTATGTTCTGGGAGAGGTCAGAGTCCCTTGTCGGACGATCTGAACACTCTGTTCTGGGAGAGGTCAGAGTCTGTTGTCGGACGATCTGAACACTCTGTTCTGGGACAGGTCAGAGTCCGTTGTCGGACGATCTGAACACTCTGTTATGGGAGAGGTCAGAGTCCGTTGTCGGACGATCTGAACACTCTGTTCTGGGAGAGGTCAGAGTCCGTTGTCGGACGATCTGAACACTCTGTTCTTGGAGAGGTCAGAGTCCGTTGTCGGGCAATCTGAACACTCTATTCTGGGAGAGGTCAGCGTCCGTTGTCGGACGATCTGAACACTCTGTTCTGGGAGAGGTCAGAGTCCGTTGTCGGACGATCTGAACACTCTATTCTGGGAGAGGTCAGAGTCCCTTGTCGGACGATCTGAACACTCTGTTCTGGGAGAGGTCAGAGTCCCTTGTCGGACGATCTGAACACTCTGTTCTGGGAGGGGTCAGAGTCCTTTGTCCGACGATCTGAACACTCTGTTCTGGGAGAGGTCAGAGTCTGTTGTCGGACGATCTGAACACTCTGTTCTGGGAGAGGTCAGAGTCCGTTGTCGGACGATCTGAACACTCTGTTCTGGGAGAGGTCAGAGTCCTTTGTCGGACGATCTGAAAACTCTATTCTGGGAGAGGTCAGAGTCCTTTGTCGGACGATCTGAACACTCTGTTCTGGGAGAGGTCAGAGTCCGTTGTCGGACGATCTGAACACTCTGTTCTGGGAGAGGTGAGAGTCTGTTGTCGGACGATCTGAACACTCTGTTCTAGGAGAGGTCAGAGTCCGTTGTCGGACGATCTGAACACTCTGTTATGGGAGAGGTCAGAGTCCCTTATCGGACGATCTGAACACTCTGTTTTGGGAGAAATAGTACAATTGAAAATGACGCTTTTGGTTTAGGCGCATGATAAAAAGTAATAGATATAATAACACTTGTTAGTTACATGGATGCTGAAAACATGAAATACAAGTAAATACGTCGGGTGCCCTGGACGTTACATGGGCAGTGAACGGGCTATTTTTCGGGATGGTCGCTCTAGGGATTTCCCCCCTGCTGCATCATTCTTGACCTATTGGTTCAGGGTCCTTGGTTTGGAGAGATTTTTCAAGGAGTCCCAGACGAACGAATCGTTCAATTTCTGCTTTCAGTCGCGAACAATCTTCTGTTTTGTGCCCGTGACCTCGATGGTAGTCGCGCTATTTGGATTGGTCTCCGGAATTTGGTGCAAGAGCCCTAGGCCTCTGAAGAGATGGATGATCGTGGATGGCAAGGAGAACGTTAGTCCTAGTTGTGTTCAGGAGAGTGTAGTCTTGATGCTGGAGAGAACCTCGGTCTCGGCTGGGGGTGTCGTGTTGCTTATTGTTTTTATCGGGGACCGTCCGCGGCAATGACCCCTCTCTCTTCCTCTTCGATCTCCCCTCGAACTGCTGGCGGTGCGCTTCAATCGCCTCATCAGCTGCTATCTGAGCTTCAACTCGGTGGACGAGGTCTGAGTAGCTAGGCACAGTTTCTCGCATCAGTGCGGAGTAGAAGCCACCGGGGCGGAGCCCTCCAAGGAAGACTCCTCGCAGGAGCTCGAGGTCAACCCCCGGGATTTCCCGAGCCTCCTAAGTTAAGCGTCGAATGAAATCCTTGAGAGTTTCTCGGTCATTCTGGCGGATTCCTGAGAGATGGGAGGGATCTCGGACAATCCTACGATTGGCGATGAACTGGTCCACGAACTGCTGCACCATTTCTGCGAAGTTGCTGATGGCCCCATCCCACAGGGAGTGGAACCAAGTGCGCGCTTGTCCTTTCAAGGTTGCCGGGAACACCTGACAAAGGAGCTGATCGGGAGTGTTGCAAATCCTCATGATGGTAGTGAAGTGATTAACATGTTCCAATGGATCATCCGTCTCGTCGAATGTTTCGATGTTGGGAAGCTTGAACAGTTTGGAACCGGATGGGCCAAGACTTGAGGCGATAGTGGGGAGCCGTGATGCGTGGGACGGTGGGCGAGAGCTGCGCATCGCCCCGCCTGGTCGTACTCTTCCGCTAGCATGTCGCATATCTCCTCTCGCGTGGTTCTTTCTAATGCTCGGCCAGGAGCAGCTCTTCCTTGGCGATAGTGATGGGGGTCAGCCTCCGGTCCTCTGACCGGCGGAGCAGGATGAGCGGAGCTTGCGGCGTCGGAGAAATCTTCTGAGGCTTCATCTTCTCGAACGGCCCCCTCGACCAGAGCATGATTCAGAGCTGGGGGCGGCGGAACGTTCGATGCTGGAGGCTGAATGGGAACTCGAGGGGCTCCAAGATTTCTCATGAGAGTCAACATCTCGGCTTGTTGCTCTTCCATTTGCCGAATGAGCCCTTCCAGCACCGTCGCAGGCGTAAGCATTGCCTATTCTGTGAGAGGTGCATTGATGAGCGAGTGGGAGGGAGCTGGGTCGACGCGCCCCTCCGGGATTGAACCTTCAGTTGTGCGAGCACTTCTTCTTGCCATTGCAATCAGCGGCAAGTGTTACCTTCAGTTATCTTTGCTACACTTTGGGAATTCGATTACCACAGACGGCGCCAAACTGTTGCGGGTCGCTCGGGTGCTTTGGTAGACCGGTCGAATTGAACCACCTTAGCTCAGAAGAGAACCGAGCGCGCAAACAGTCAATTAGAGATTCGTTAAGTACACTGAGACTTTTTAACGTGGAAAACCCAGAAAGGGTAAAAAACCACACGGCTGGAGCTGTGCCGACCAAACTTCCACTATCTTCTGGGGGGTTACAATTAGAGACTTAGAACTCGAGCGTGACAGGACGCCACTCGTTACAATAATAGAGAGAGAGAGAGAGAGAGAGTTCCGAAGGTGACAGACCACCTCTAGAAAAACTAAGTCTTTTTCCTTCTGAGAATGTTGGAGAACAAAAGTGAGATGCTCCGGAGAAAAAAAGTGAGATGCTCCGAAGAACAAAAGTGAGAATGCTGAGTCGCCTTTCGGGACGAAGGAAATCTTCATGTCCACGAAGGAGATCTTCAAGCGCCAAAGGAGAATTCCGTGAAAATCTTCAAGGAGCTCTCCCGGGTGCAGAAGGCAAGGTCCCCTCAAATGAGGGCTCTGGGCTCCTTTTATAGCTTTGGTCGGGGGTAGCCCGGTAATTTTGCTGTCGTAACCACCATAACCACCTGGCGGACGAATCACATTTTCAGGTTCGGGGCACACAGATCGCAATTTTTCGTAAATGACCGTCTTGCCCTCGGGCAGTTCGGGCAGTTCGGGCAGCTTTGTTGAAGACGGAAAAGGCGACAAGCCGTTCCTGCAATCTGAGAAACTAGAAAGACAAAATGTGATCATGCTAGAAAGACAAAATGTGAGCATGCTAGAAAGACAAAATATGAGTGTGCCCGAAATGTGAAAGTGCTCTGAGCGCGCTCAGGAGTGTTCTGCGCATGTAACAAACGGGGAAGCGTTCTGAGCGCGCAGGGAAGCGTTCTAGGTGCACAACAAACTCGGGAGCGTTCTGAGAGCGCGGCGAACGCAAAGGAGTTCTGAGCGTGCGACGAAAGTAGAAGTGTTTGGGGCGGAATCTGAAACCTGAAGAGAGCGCAGCAAGCTTGAAAAGGATACGTCTGAACCCCACCATGGGGGAGGTGGCTCGACCGCACCCCAAATGGGGGTGTGCCCGGGCCGTACCCCAAGAGGGGTGCGGTCTGGCCACACCCCAAGAGGGGGGTGCGGCCTGGCTGCAGCCCGCACCCCAAGAAGGGGGTGCGGCCTGGCCGCACCCCAAGAGGGGTGCGGGCTGACCGCACCCCAAGAGGGGGTGCGAACTGGCCACACCCCAAGAGGGGTGCGGGTCGGCCGCACCCCAAGAGGGGTGCGGGCTGGCCGCACCCCAAGAGGGGTGCGGGCTGGCCGCACCCCAAGAGGGGTGCGGGCTGGCCGCACCCCAAGAGTGGGGGGTGCGTCCTAGCCGCACCCCAAGAGGGGTGCGGGCTGGCCGCACCCCAAAAGGAGGGTGCGGCCTGACCGCACCCCAAGAGGGGGGTGCGGCCTGGCCGCACACCAAGAGGGGTGCGGTTAGGCCGCACCCCTCAAGGGAGGCTCGGCGCTACCGCGCGGTAGCGCCGCGCTTGTCGCGGGCGCTACCGCGCACGGTCCTGCTTTGTGTGGTGCTGCAGCGTTCAGATGCGGCGATCGCATGCGGTCTTGCACGGGCGGTTGGTGGCGGAGATAGCGGGCTTGCCCACTCTCCCACTTCCCTCTTATCATCTTAGTGGGCTTTTGGAATAACCACCTCCTTGACTTGTATATAAATGAATGAGAGTCTTGTATGTGTGCACATCAATATTCACTAAATTATCTCTTTTAGTGATAATCCTTTATCAGTAAATAAATATTATTTAAGCGGTGGCCCGTCCTGGTGCCCAGCTCGGGCCCCAGCCAAGCCATGGCTGGGGAACCAGACCTCGCCTGGCTCCTGACTCGGGTCCTTATGGGAATGGTAGCAGGCACTGCCCAGCAAGAAAGCTAGGCAACACCCGGGTGCCGGGCTGGGACACTGGTATCACAACCAACACAATGTTAAGTGGCGGCCCAGCGGCCTGGCTGTCTGGACAATGCCAAGCCCGGTCCTCCAACCTTTCTGTGCACCTCTTTTATTTAACCATCCAAAATTTTCATTGCACTAATTCCACCAAAAAATAGATTGCCAAATTTTTTATTTACCTCCTAATTGCCAAATATTTGGCCAAATTGATAAATATGGGCAGCCTCTTTCAAGTGTTATTACGTTTTGCTCGCATTTCTGAAATCCAATCCGGTGTCTCTTGCTCTTATAATCTCTTGTGCCCAAGAAACTGTGACCCATTCCCCAGTGATCAGAGATTCTTTCATTCTTCTATGTCTTAAATGTCATCACACAAGTGTACTATACTATAAGTTAGCAATTGTATGGTTGGGTTCCCCAATGTGTGATTATAACATAAACGGACACGGGAAAAGGGGTAGTAAAATGCAGTTTTGCATTTTACAGTAAAGTGCAGTTTTGCACTTTACAGTAAAGTGCACTGATTCGACGGTCTGCGTGAATCAATGCACACATCTCAAAGTGCAACTGATTCACGCGGACCGTCGAATTAGTGCACTTTATGTGAGAGGTTTGCTCGAAGCATCCGGAGGAGGATCAAGGTGGAATCCACTCCCCGTTGCCCCTAACGGGTATTTATAGGGAAAACCCTAGGAGTACCTACGAGGATGAGTATCCGTGTACCCAACTGACCCGTTATACCTTCGAACCCGTTATTTGACCAAATATACATTAACAATCTCCTCTTATATTTGTGACAAATAACGTATACGTTTCGAAGTGCAGAAAGTAGTAAAAGGAAAAGGGAGTTTTCGACTTAGCATAAACAAAGGAGTTAGCACAATAAGTAACAGCAGGATTAACATATAACATCCAGAATAAAGTGTTACTCAATAAAAATAGTCTGAAAACAAAATGACAGGGATAAACAAATGACAATTCTACTCGTCTAGTAGATCATCATCATCCATGTCAAATACTACTTTCTCTCCTCCATCTCCACCATAGCCTGCAAGGAATTTCATGAGTTAGAAAACCTATGAATTCATGAACATATGCAGTAACGTAGAAAGAGAACTAGCTCTTACATAAGTGAGCTTAGAACCTGTAGCAATGGTGAAGTAACACTGTCAGCATCTCTATCCAGTCTAGCAGGGACCAGTCTAGTGTTGATTTTGTAAATCAACTGTTATCATATCCATTAGTGATCATTACGTGCTTCATCAACAAAAGTTGAATGATATGACACAACAATGTTTGCAACATTATCAGGTGTGGACTAATGTGCTATGATCATCAATGTTAGATAACCGACTACAACGACTTTCTATTCCCAGTTGAATAATTTTCGAATCAACTTACAATGAGAAAGATGCTTAGTTATCAAATGTGGAATAACAGGCATTTAACCATCTTGGGTTTTCATCAAGAAATTATTTGGGGTTTTCAGTCTGTTATTTAGATGCTTGAATGTTGCGACTATAGGTTCTCACTGTCAAAACATAAACTGCGGAGGAAAGTTTCATATTTCTATGAACTTTAGTCCCATCTCCCCCGATGTTTTTATTGTGAGAGCTCTACTCAAGCCTTTGGTCAAGGCGTCTGCAACATTATCTTTAGATCTCACATCAATCAGGGTCATAATCCCTTGACTTGTGAGTGAGGTCAACCAGGATTGTTTCAGCCTGAGATGCCTTCTTTTGTCATTGAACAAAGTGTTCGTAGCAATCGTTTTCGTAGCCTGATTGTCACAGTAAACTGCAACAGAACTCATTTTCAGGCTCGATAAAGGAATGTCCATCAACAAATCTCTTAACCACTCTGCTTCTTCGTCTGCTGCAGCAAGAGCGTAGAGTTCGGATTCCATAGAAGATAGTGCAATACAAGACTGCCTCTTGGACTTCCAGGCTACAGCTGCTCCTCCTAGTATGAATACAAACCCACTAGTGGACTTGCTGTCGTTTAATTCCGAGCACCATGATGCATCAGAATAACCTTCAAGAACTGAAAGATGACCAGTGTAAACTAAAACATACTTCTGGGTGTGCTTTAAGTATCTCATTAGCCTATCTAAGGCGTTCCAATGGTCTTGGCCAGGATTACTAGTGAATCTGCACAACATATCGACCGTAAAGGCTATGTCAGGTCTAGTGCAGACCATAACATACATGAGGCTACCAAGCAGTTTAGAATAATCTAACTGTCTAACCATAGCTCCTTCATTGGGCTTTAGGCGGTTAGTGTAGTCGTATGGTGTCTCAGATGCTCTACTGTCACTGTATCCCCACGTGTCCAACATGGACTGTATATAGTGGCTTTGACTTAGGGAGATGCCAGTCTGCCCAAAGCTCACTTGCATGCCTAGTATAGTGTTAGGTACACCTAGGTCTTTTATGCTAAATTCTTTTATTAGGTCTGACTTAACGTCATCCACTTCGGATTGATCAGACCCTAGAATGAGCATATCATCTACGTACAAGCTTATTATGACGACTTTATCCGATCTATTACGTATGTAAAGACATTTATCCGAGAGACTCGACATGAATCCCATGTTCTTTACACTATAGTCAAACTTCTCATGCCATAATTTCGGTGCTTGCTTTAGTCCGTATAAAGACTTAAGTAATTTACAGACCTTTGCTTCGTGACCGTCTACAATGAAACCTTCAGGTTGACTCATGTAGATCTCTTCGGTCAGATCTCCGTTCAAGAACGCAGTCTTAACATCCATTTGATGAACAATAAAGTTCTCAATAGACGCAATAGCAAGAAGGGCTCTAATGGTTGCTAAGTGACACACGGGTGAGTAGACATCAAAATAATCTACTCCTCTTACTTGTGTGAAACCTTTAGCCACCAGGCGTGCTTTACACTTAGTTACGCTACCATCAGGATTTAGTTTCTTTTTTAGAATCCACTTACACCCTACGGTTTTAGCCCCTTTTGGCTTATCACCCAACGTACATGTGTTATTCTGAAGTAGAGAATTCATCTCTTCATCAATAGCTTCTTTCCAGAGTAGGGAATCCCTGGATCTCATCACGTCCTTATAGGTGGATGGATCAGCCTCAACGTGGCAAGTGACAAAGTCACTACCGAAGGTTCTAGGAATTCACCCTCTTAGAGAAGTTCTCCTAGACTCTAGGCCAGAGTTATCTACCAGAATGGAATAGGAGGTGCTCGGTACTGAAGTAAGATCATCTTCAGTAATAATTACTTGCATACCTGGGAGAGACAGGTTCTTATCCTTGAGGAACTTATCTTCAAAGAACACTGCGTCCCTAGATTCTATAACAACGTTATTAGAAATATCTAAGAATCTATCTGCAGCACTATCCTCAGTACAACCTAGGTAGACACATGTATTGGTCCTAGGTCCAATCTTAGACCGTCTAGGGTCAAGGACCCTGATATAGGCTATGCAGCCCCAGGTCTTAAGTCTAGTAAAAGACGGGGGTCTCTTAAACCAAAGCTCATAGGGTGTAACCTCTAACTTGGCATGAGAAACTTTATTCAAAATGTGATTTGCAGCTAAGATTGCTTCTCCCCAATAAGCGGAAGGCATGCCTGCAGTCAGGAGCATAGAGTTTAACATTTCTGTTAACGTGCGATTTTTACGCTCAGCTATGCCATTAGACTGTGGCGAGTAAGGAGCAGTGGTTTCTGCAATGATTCCATGCTGGGCAAGGAAACATTTGAACTCACTGGGCATATATTCTCCTCCTCTATCACTTCTAAATCTTTTAATTTTCATGCCTAATTGGTTTTCTACCCTGGTTTTGAAAATATAATATTTTTCAAACGTTTCATCTTTAGTTTTAAGAAGATAAATGTGACAAAACCTAGAACAATCATCTATAAAGGTGATCAAATATTTCCTGCCTCCTCTAGTGACAAAACTTTTGAAGTCACATATATCGGAATGTATTAGTTCTAAGGGTGTTGTACTCCTAGTAACCGCACTAAAAGATTTCCTAGTGATCTTAGTCTGAGCACACACTTCACATTTATCAGTTTTGACTGTAGTGTCTAAAGCTATCTGGTGAGTTCTAGCAATTTGGAACATTTTCTTATAGTTTACGTGTCCTAATCTCTCGTGTAGAGTCTTGGGGCTAACTAAGTTTGTTTGAACTTGTTGAACTATTTCGTTTGCTAGACTTAATCTGTACATTCTATTTTGGACGTAGGCACATCCAAAATAGTGTGAGTTAACTAACAGTGTTACTCTACCGCTACAGAAAGTAAAAGACATACCATCATCACAAAGTAAGCTAAGAGACACTAAGTTAGCAGCTAAAGAAGGAATAAACTTAACATTCTTTAAAGTTAAAGTCTTACCTGAGGATAGCAGCAAAGTTGCGTTCCCCTCCTTCAGCACATCAGCTGTCTCACCGTTGGCAACAGTCACAGATTCTCTTGCGTCAGTAAGACCTGTCATCAGAGTAGGGTTGTTGCAAACATGGCACGTTGTTCCCGAGTCAAGGAACCACTCTGTACTGGCCTTTCCGTTTCCGACCATGGCAACAAAGTCGGATGGCTCAGTGAGACTAACCATGTTAGCATGGTTGCCCTCCTGTGGTGTCTTGCCCTTCTCCATATGAGGAAGCCTGCAATCAGATGCGCTGTGTCCCCACTTGTTGCAGTTATAGCACTTGCCCTTAAACTTTTTGATTTGTTTACTTGGGCCTGCAACCTGGGAGCTACTCGGGTTGAGTTTTGACTTCCTAGGGTTCGGCGGGCGTCTAGAGTTAGTAATCATGTTAGCAGCAGCCTTCTGTTTGCTAACGACTTCTAGAGCGTGTCGAGTCCTATTTTCGTCCTCAATGCGTATAAAACGCTTGAGTTCGTTCAAACCCACCTGCATCTTCTTGCGGTACATTTCAGTTTTGAAATTGTACCACGTAGAAGGCAACTTATACACAATTATGCCAACAACAAAACTATCTGGCAACGCAATATTCTCGCTATGCAAGGAATCTACTAAAACTTCAAAGTTTGATACCTGAGGGAGAATGACCTTCTCCTCCTCGAAGGTGAACGAGTGGAACTTGTCCACTAAGTGCGCCTTGGACAGGTCCTTCTCCTGCCTGAAATGCTCCTGCAAAGCATCCCAGGTGGCCTTGGCTGTCTTCAGCTTCATGTACGTCTTCGCCAGATTGGAAGACAGATAGTTCAGCAGGTAGTCCCTACAAAAGTCTTCATCTGAAACCCACAGTGCCTCTTCAGCAGTCCCTACGACCTCAGCACCATCAGACTGAACTGTGTAGAACACGTTCAGAAACTTCATCCCGAACTGAGTATTCAACTTCCAGTCGTTGAACTCAGTCGCCGTGAACTTCTCCAGCTTTATCATCGGAACGGGGGACGTCATGTTGTTCCCCTTCATCATTGTGCGCCCGACAGACGAAAACAAGCCACCAGACAGAGGAGTCAAAACTCTGTAGCTAGCGCCGGCGGTAGCCTGTTCGGCTGCTAGCGCCAGGCGCTAGAAGGTAGCGCTGGCGGTAGTGCTTAGGGCAGCACTTCCTGGGCTTGGAGATGGCGGCAGCGGGAGCTACTGATGGCGGCGGCTGGGTGGGATCTGGAGGCGGAGGAGGCGAAACCGCCTGAGGCAGCGACGTCGTCGGCGACGGCAGATCTGGATAGGCGCAAGATCGGACCGGCGACACGGGCACGAGGGAGGATCGGAGCGGCGACACGGCAGCAGCCCTGGGTCTCCTTCTTCTTCGCGAACGGCGGCTTGCCAAGAACAGCAGCGGCGAAACCCCTTTACTTTCGCAAAACGGCGACAGATCGGCGGCAAGATCCGACGAACACCTTCGTCAGGACGTGTGGCGGCTTGCGACCAGATCGGGATCTACTTCGCGAGAACGGCAGCAACGGGAGAATCACGAAAGACGTGATCTCCTTCTCTCTCGCGAGCGGCGGGCGGCAACAGCAAACCAGCGGGCGCGAGTGGCTGGGCGAGAGCGATCTCCTTCACGCGAGCGGTGACGGCGGTGGGAGCGAACCAGCAGCAGAATCGCGATCTCCTCTACCTTCTCTCGCGAACGGCGGCGGCGAGAGCGAAGAGGATCGCGAATCCTTCGCGTGAACAGGAGCAGCCCGGACGGGAGCACGGGAGCGAGCAAACCCTTAGGGCAAACTTCGAGATTGTGAGAGGTTTGCTCGAAGCATCCGGAGGAGGATCAAGGTGGAATCCACTCCCCGTTGCCCCCTAGCGGCTATTTATAGGGAAAACCCTAGGAGTACCTACGGAGATGAGTATCTGTGTACTCAACTGACCCGTTATACCTTCGAACCCCTTATTTGACCAAATATACATTAACACTTTAAAGTGCAAAAGTGCACTTTATCACCCACTTTCCCACTCTTAAGTCACAAAATAATTTTACAAATCAAGAAAAAATAAATATTATTCTTCGCATTGCACAAACAAGGCACTTTTACAGCACCATCAATATAAAACTTGAAGAATTAATTTGAAATTAAATTTAGAGATTTGAAAATTAAAGTCGTTATTAAAAGACCAAAGTAGAGAAGATCTATATAAATTTCCAAAGATACTATAATTTTGAATATTGCCCATGTGCAAACTTTTTCTTCACGGCGGGCTGTTTGGGGACGCAAAATTCCACCGCCCACACTTTTTTCGAATTAACACGTCGCTTTCGTTAAATGTCATTGAATGACGGATGGTTTTTTATGGGCGCTGCTATAAGCATTGCGCTTTTGTCTATTTGCACTCGCCGTTATTAGCAAGCTCTGTTTTAAGTGATTGTCTATTTGCACTCAGCTTGTCTATTAGCAAAGCACTATTATTATTAGCACTTTTTTGTCAATTTTTTTAACATAATAAAAATATCATTTTTACTATCGTCGTCGTCGCCAACGCCATCGTCGTCGCCGCCAACGCCATCGTCGACGCCGCCGACTCCAACGCCATCGTCGCCTCCGCCAACGCCATCGTCGTCGCCGCCTACTCCAACGTCATCGTCGCCTCCGTCAACGCCATCGTCGTCGCCGCTAACTCCAACGCCATCGTCGTCGCCGCCAACGCCATCTTCGTCGCCGCCAATTCCAACGCCATCGTCGCCTCCGCCAACGTCATCGTCGCCGCCACCCACACCATCGTTGCCGCCGCCAACGCCATTGCCGTTGCCGCCAACTCCAATGCCATCGTCGCCTCCGCCAACGCCATCGTCACCGCCGCCAACGCCATCGTCATCGCCGCCGACTCCAACGACGTCGTTTCTGCGAGAGGAGATGTGTAGGGGCATGCATCTAAGGGGAAAGGGCTGCTTGCGGCTATTAAAAATAACACCCTAAAATTTTAAATATTTGAGTGCTAATAGACAAAAGCGAGTGCTAATAAGCCATAAAATTTTAAAATTTTGAATGCTAATAGACAAAAATACAGTGCTAATAGTAGCGCCCTTTTTTATTAACTTCTCATTCACTTTAACATCCATACTATAGGATAAGCGTGGTATTATAGCCACAAGTATTTTTTATTCTCACACTCACAAACCACAAAATAAACACCCAAACCCTAACCTTTCTAACTATTTCTCTCCTTTAGAAGCACCCCAGCTTGATAACCTGACCCCCGGTCTCAGTCAGATATCCTCTGCCTCTCTGCCCGCCGAGGCGCCGACCACCGCCGAATTCTCCCTCGCCGCATGACTTATTCCATCAATGGGCGCCTTTTCCGGCCCCAGTTCCCACTTTTACCACTACTGATGTCTGCGGGCTTAATCGCCACAGTTAGCACCGACGCGCTGGTCACCGGCATAGGGTTCTTTGACCAATGCAAGGAAGGCTACCGTATCTTCTTTGACAAGGCCGCCTACCACGGCATTGCCACCTCCTTTGCCTGAAATACCCTTTTTACAGCCTCTGCTTGCATAAGTGCTTCAAACATTTATCGTATTGAATATATAAATGGCCAGTGACTATCCAGAAATTGATTAATTCTCTCTTAATTACCCTTTTTTTTTGGATGGAGTTTCCTCTGATTTTTTATGGCCGTGTCTTAGTTCAAATTTATCATTTTTTTAAAACTTGCTCAGTCAAACTCACAAAATATTTAGGTCCGCGGATCGGACCGTCCGAGACAACTGCTGTTCCGCCACTTAAGTCAATGTGGGGCCCATGCGCAAAGATGTATGACAGACATTGGCAGCCTTTTACTGTTTCGCACATCCCAGATTTCTCCGAGATCTCTTCATAGTTCAAAAAGATATCCTAGAGGTATCTGAGATGTCCCGGATCCAAAAAAATCTGGGTCCGATGAGACCCCGACCAAGAATCTCTTGTCAAACTCAAATTTAGAAGCCGTTTCTTCGGAATGCGACTGAAGGAAGTATAGAGATTTAAGTAGACTTGTGAATGATAAATAAGAAGAGATTTGGTTTGTGCAGAATGAAATATCACCTACTTTATAATAAATGTTTCCAAACATACGCTACTTCGTAACAAATGTCTTCTGGCTTTGGGCAATGATTCATTGAAGCAAAAGATATGCCAGATTAATTGCTAGTGTTCGTATAAATAAATAATAATAAAGTAGTATTTAGAAAAAGTTTAGGGGACGAGGGATAAATTCTAATCCTTTATGCCAATTAAAAAAAATTCAGAAGACAAATGTGACATAATATTATTCCTTGACATCCCTTCATGCTTCTTATGCCCATTATTTAACATTTAAGGTCGGTAATGATTCAAGTCTCTTTATATCCATATTGGTTCAAAATCTCTCTCTCTCTCTCTCTCTCTCTCTCTCTCTCTCTCTCTCTCTATATATATATATATATATATATATATATATTAGTGATAATTTTAACTATTTGATTTTATTTATTCTATTTGTGTGAAATTACTAATTTCTTTAGATTGTTGGAATATTTTTACTATATATATTCCTATATTAATATATAAAATGATATATTTTTTCCGTTTTTAAAACTTTAACAGGAACAACAGCAGATCTAGATATATGAACAACAACAATAATAAAATTGCATGAAGGGATGAGAAATAAAAGAGAGATAATATATAGTTTAGAATCGAGCATGGGTAAGGCGTGTGGTCACTGCCCTAAAGAAGTTGCACCACCCTCCGGCAGGGCTTTCAACCGATGCTCACTCCTCCAAGGTACAACACCTGGCTAGATCCCGAAACTCCGATGTGCGCGGACACCGAAGAAGCACAGAGCACCCGAACAACCACTTGATGAAGCAAACGTAAAGAAAAAGGAAGCGCGTTGTTTGCCCGGAAAGCCCGCGATCTAGTCTTTACAATGCAAAATGGCGGTCTCAGCGGTCTTCGGAATTTGTGATCGCCCAGATCGCCAACCTTCAGCCTGACCTGGTTTTCTATGTTCCAAGCAGCCGAAGCCACTCGTGATCGTCAGTCCGAGCGATCTGGGCTTTTTTCTATTTTTTACTATTTGTACCCCATTTCACTTCCCCGGCTCTCCTGTACCCCTGGCAGCCCGTAGTTTTTCAGTTCTGCCCGTTTGGGCAGCCCCTCGTCTATAAATAGAGGGGTAGGGGTACCTGAAAAAGGACTTTTTGCTCCGAGGCTCCAGCTTACAACCTGTGTAAGCGGTCTCATTTTTCAGTGATCGGTATCCTGTGATCGTCCTCCTCCTTTTCAATTTTCTCCTCTCTTAGTAACCTGCACTTCGCAGTTTTCTCCTGTCCCTCTTAGTGTGAATTTTGGTGGTCCATTTTTGGTGCCAACAGAACGAACACGCGACCTTCAGATTCGAAGTGTCAGGTGAAATTCTTAGACATTCAAGATGGCTGATCGTCGTAGGGGTCGTCCTTTGCGATCTCCCAGTGCTCCCCCTTCCGATCACAACCCGTTAGAAGCGATGGAGCGCCGCTTTGAGCTTCGCGTGGAGCAAGCTCTCCGCGAGGCCGCCCGAGCCAGGCAGGACGCCGCTGCTGTTCAGCAGGAGATCGCGCGGTCTCAGCAAGAGGCCGCTCGAGATCGGCAAGAAGTCGTCCGGACTCAGCAGGAGTCTGCGAAGCAGATCGAGGCTATGAGCCAGGTTCTAGCCGCGATCTCCCAGAAGATCCTTCCTCAAACCTCTCAGGTCGCTACTCCTGACCGCATGGCAGGCGGTCACTCGAGCGATCATCCCGTTTTCCAGCCCGCAGCTCCTCAGCGATCTCAGCATGAGGAGTTTGCCGCCCGTCGTAATTCTTTCCGAGCCGCAGCCCAGGGGCCTCCGGCTCAGACCCTGAATTTTGAAGAAGGGTTTGCTTACCCTCAAGATCCTCCTGCTCATTTTCTTCCTCCTCCAGGACCTTCTGCTTTCGGAGAGCCTTCCCCCTTTACTGATGAGATTCGTCGGGATCCAATTCCTCATGGATTCAGAGAGCCCTGTCTCCCTGTGTATATAGGAGAGACCGACCCGATGTGTCATCTTCAAGCCTTCGAGTCTGCTGTTGCCCTCAGGACCATTTCAGATGGAGTGAGGTGTAAGTTGATGGTCACCTCCTTTGATGGGTCGGCCATGGAATGGTTCTATAAGCTGCCCTGTCAATCGATCTCGAGCTTTGCTGCCCTGAGGCAAGAGCTCCTTCTAAGGTTTGCCACCGCAAAGAAAAGGAAGAGTGGTCCTGCGACCCTCTTCAAGATTAAGCAAGGCGACAACGAAACTGCGGCGCATTTCGTTGACCGTTTTCAGAAAGAGATCTTGGGAGTCAGGGATATGGATCCCGAGCTCTATATGGTAGCTTTGATCAGTGGCCTACAGGAAGGTCCTCTGAAGTTCAAAGTCACAACCAAGGAGCCTAGCTCCTATCAGGAGCTTATCAGCATTGCCAATCGCTACATAGAAGGGGAGATCAACAACCCTACCTATGTGAGCAATTTGACAAACAGGGCCACTCAGAAAGGCTCTGCGGGATTTTATCCGGCTCCGTCTTCCTCAAAACCTCGACCAGAGCTCCCACCTCCAGCTCCGAGAGGTAAGAATTATCGCAACAACCGCTTCAATCGAGGTAACCATTCTTTCCCGCCTCAAGGTTCATTTCTTCAAACCCCCGCTACTCCTGCTCCGCAAGTCACCCCAGTCCACCAGATCCAGTATTCCCAACCTCCTCTTCTGCCCATTTCTTCACTCTACAATGAATCCCAAGAGTCCTTCACAGACTTTGGTGTTTCTATGAGTGAAGTGCTTCAAATCCTTCAAAAATAGCCCTTTTTCAAGAAGCCAGCTCCGCTAAACTCGGATCCAAAGACCAGAAATCCTACTCTCTACTGTGAGTACCATAGAGATAGGGGACATTTGACAGAGGATTGTAGAGCTCTCCGCCTGTTCTTAGAAAAGCTTCTGAAGGAGGGTAAGCTCCGAGATCTCATTCAGAAGAATGATTCTGCCAAAGCCTCAACCTCCAAGGCTAAGGAAGTAGCGGAAGTCCATTGGGCATGCGAAGAAGTGGACGATATTGGCCATTTCAGCAATATCGGTTTTCCCAATGAATGTGTGGATGCAAATGACGAAGGCGCCTTGGGCAATCTCTTCTGCATCCACGGAGGTGCAGGCCCAGAATCTTCAAGGAAGGCAAGTCTGAAGAGCGTTTATCAATCAGAGGTTGCTGCCACCTCTTCAGCGCCGGTCCGGGGAACGGTCACTTTCGGTGATGAAGACCTTCCTCAGACCGCGAATCCCTTTGACGACGCGGTCGTCATCAAAGCTGTAATTGAAAATTATACAATAGAGAAGATTCTGATAGACACGGGAAGCTCAGTCAACGTGCTCTTCAAACCTGCCTTCGAGACGTTGAAGACAGGTAAACCCCTCCTTTCAACTGAAGGCCCCCTTTATGGTTTTTCAGGAGAGAAGAAAGAAGTAGAAGGGCTCGTCACTCTTTCTGTAATTTTGGGAGGGATAGTGAAGCAGGTCAAATTTATAGTCGTTGATGCTCCCAGTAGCTACAACGCCATCTTTGGAAGACCCTTCTTGAATGCATATCAAGCCATTGTCTCCACCTATCATCAAGCGGTGAAGTTCGCCTTGAACGGCAAACAACACCGAATCAGGAGCGACCCAAGGAAAGCTAGGGAATGCTACGTAAAGACGGTCAACATGATCGTGTCCTCTTCTCCTCAAGAAGTTATGATGGCTGAATCAATTGAAGTTCCTGAACAAATCCAAGCTGCAGAGGAAATTGAGGAGGATGCAAGAGATGGAGTTCGCTTGGAACCTGCCCAAGCAACTCAAGAGGTCCGGATCAGCGAGGAAGATGAGAGCAAGAGCCTCTCCATCAACGCTGAATTATCTGAAGCTGACAAGAGTCAGCTCATCTCTTGCCTTCTGCAAAATCTAGATATCTTCGCTTGGTCGACAGATGACATGCCTGGAGTGGATCCGGATGTTGCTTGCCACCATCTCAATATTGACCCAAACTTCATCCCGATTCAGCAGAAGAAGAGGTCCGTTGCAACTACTCTAGCACAGCCTATCCGTGAAGAGGTAGAGAAGCTCCTGAAGGCAAAGTTCGTTCAACCAATCCAATACCCAGAATGGGTGTCGAACGTTGTAATGGTAAAGAAGTCAGGTGGGAAATGGAGGATGTGTGTCGACTTTACTAAACTCAATAAAGCTTGCCCCAAGGATTGCTACCCCTTGCCTCGGATAGATTCTTTAGTAGATTCCGTGGTAGGTTATTCTTTTATGAGCTTTTTAGATGCTTTTTCAGGTTACCATCAAATCAGAATGCATAAACCAGATATACCTCATACTTCATTTATCACAAATGATGGTTGCTTTTGTTATCTCGTAATGCCCTTTGGGCTAAAGAATGCTGGAGCAACCTATCAGAAAATGATGGATACAAAATTCAAAAACCAAAAAGGGAAAAACCTTAAGGTATATGTTGACGACCTCTTGGTAAAAAGCAAATCATTCATTTCTCATCATAGAGACCTCTCAGAAACTTTTGCGACCCTTCAAACTTTCAATATGAGGTTGAATCCGTTGAAATGCGTTTTCGGGGCAAGTAAAGGGAAATTTCTTGGTCATCTCCTTACTCCAGAAGGGCTGGAACCTAATCTTGACAAAGTGAAAGCTATTCTGGAAATGCCACCTCCCAAGTCCCCCAAAGAAATTCAGCAGCTAGGAGGGAGGATGGCAGGCTTAAGTTGCTTCATCTCCCGATCAGGGGATAAAAGTGCACCCTTCTTTAAGACCCTCCGGGGAGGGAGTAGGTTCGAGTTGACAAAAGAGTGTGATGATGCTTTCATTCAGCTTAAAAAGCAATTAACATCAACTCCTTTGCTCCAAAGCCCGCGAGAAGGAGAAAATTTATTTCTGTATATAGGAGTCGGAGCCGATGCAATAAGCTCCGTTTTGGTCCGAGAAGAGAAAAAGAAACAATTTCCTGTCTATTACGTAAGTCGAATCCTGAAGAATGCAGAGACTCGCTATCCTATTCTTGAAAAGCTGGCCCTAATGCTCGTGATTTCGGCAAGAAGATTAAGACCATACTTTCAAGCCCATTCGATTCTAGTCGTCACTGATCTTCCATTGAAGAGTGTCTTGGAGAAACCAGAGCATTCAGGCAGGTTGGCAAAGTGGGCAATAGAGCTCAGTGAGTTTGACATATCTTATATCCCAAGGGTGGCAATCAAAGCTCAAGTTTTAGCAGACTTCATTGTGGATGCCAAAGAAGGTGAGTCGCAGAAGGGGGTCGGAGTACCCCTTGCTTGGACAATTTTCGTAGATGGGGCCTCAGGGAGAAATTCTTTCGGAGCTGGAGTTGTTTTAATCAACCCAAACAGAGTAAGGCTGGATCAGGCGCTGAAATTCTGTTTTTAAGTAACCAATAATCAGGCGGAATATGAGGCTTTGATAGCTGGTCTCAGATTCGCTAGAGAGCTAGGAATCGATGATGTCAGAGTTCTCACGGATTCCTTGGTGATGGCTTCCCAAGTAAATGGAATTTTTGAAATCAGAGATAGTATTCTAAAACAATATCTAACCTTGGTAAAAATTGAGGTGGGAAAATTTAAAAGTTTTACCATCGAACATATTCCAAGGGGAGAGAACGTGGAGGCAGACGGGTTAGCAAAGTTTGGCCTTCTCTCAGGAGGAACAACCTCGGAGTTGTTTCGTCCGGCAATTGAAGAAGGGGAGATCATGGAAATTGATCAGCGTCCGTCTTGGATGGATCCATTTGTTCTTTATCTTTCGACTGGAAAGCTCCATTCAGTGGTAAAGGATAGGAGAAGGTTTAAACAAAAAGTAGCTAACTATTATCTTGTTGCAGGAGTACTTTATAGGAGAACTTTCCTTTCTCCGTTAGCACGATGTGTCTCCGAAGAGGAAATTCCCGTAATTCTTCAAGAGATTCATGCGGGAGAATGCGGAAGTCACTCGGGAGCAAGAACTTTAGAAAAAAGAATCCTAAGACAAGGATATTTTTGGCCTCAAATGAGGAAGGATGCAGAAAAGTTTGCTAAGAAATGTGTCAAGTGCCAGAAATTTGCTCCTCTCCAAAATCAGCCGGCTCAACAAATCAAATCAATAGCAACACCATGGCCATTTGCAGTTTGGGGGATGGATTTGATTGGGCCCTTTCCTATGGCAAGTGGGCAGCGCCGATATATTATAGTCATGATTGACTATTTCAGCAAGTGGATAGAGGCAAAAGCATTGGCCAGAATTACTACTCAAGCCGTGAAAAACTTTATTTGGGGGGAGATAGTATGTCGGCACGGAATTCCAATGGCAATCATCACGGATAATGGTTCTCAGTTCAATAATTCAACTCTTATTAATTTCTGTAAGCAAATTGGCATTGAGTTACGTTTCGCTTCTGTGCATCATCCTAGAAGCAATGGGCAGGTAGAGGCCGCTAACAAGCTTATCATAAATCTCTTGAAAAATAAAGTGGAAAATCTCAGAGGCAACTGGGCAGAACAACTATCTTCAGTTCTCTGGGCCTTAAGAACAACTCCAAGTTCTACCACTGGAGAGACTCCTTTCAAGTTATCGCATGGTTCCGAAGCTCTTATTCCGGTAGAATTCGAGGTAAAAAGTCCAAGGGTATTGTTAGCGCAACAAAATCAGATTGATTGGATGGAAGAGAATGATGAAGAGTTGAGATGTAGTCTCGACTTAATTGAAGAATTAAGAGATGTAGCAACCATCAGGCAAGAGGAGGTAAAAAGAAGAATGGCAAGATTATTCGATAAAAATGTGAGAACCAAGGAATTTGTTGTTGGGGACTTGGTTTTGAAGAAAGTAGATGCAGCAGCAAGAGCCGGTTCGGTTGGAAAGCTTAACCCAAACTGGGCAGGACCATTCGTGGTAAAAAAGGTGCTGAGAAATGGTGCCTATCATCTCCAAACCCATGAGGGAGAGGAGTTGCCTCACTCTTGGAGTGGAGATGATCTCAAACTTTTCTTCTCTTAAAAAAGTTCGTATTCGACTTTTCCCCATTCAAATCTCCCATTCCTTTTCTTTCAAGTATTGTACAAATACGGCCAAAACATTCATGATATACATGGTGAATGACAAGTTTTGAATCAAGTTGCTCATAAAAACCAAGAACTCATCAAGTAAGACATCGACGGGTCCTACTTCATTCTCCCTCGGCTTGTTAGCTTGACGTGTAATTCTGCCAGGACCACAGATGTCGGGGAGATTTCGAATCTGTGTAGTAGTGGCTCGCAAAGCTTGAGCGGTGAAAGTTTAGGATGCCGGGTCCTAGCTGGCATCTGGCACACCCTAGCAAGGAGGTTTGGGTGGCTGGCTCAGCTCTATCATGCATTGAAAAGGACATTGTTATGGTCCTAATGATCTATCAGGGAAAGCAATGTCGGTATAGCCTCATCGGCATGACCACACCTGCCCTACCGATCATTTTGATCTATAACTCTCAAATATTCATTAAAACATGATTAGGTAAGGGGAGGTCGGAAACATCTATGACCGTCGCCTGAACCTCAAAACATAATCTATCAGGGAAAGCAATGTCGGTATAGCCTCATCGGCATGACCACACCTTCCCCGCGAATTATTTTGAAATTCTCCTCTCCTTTTTTCCTCCCTTTTTCTACAGTCTCATTTACTTCATAATATTGAGATCGAGCGGTCAGAGTTTATGAGACCGCATATTTTCCTCTCTTCAAAGGGTGATCAACATTATTCATGATTAATGGCTTGATCTTCTCCAGGATTTGAATAAAAGTGATCGCCAGTATCAGTGTTTTGTGATCGCTAGGCGAGATTTTCTAAAGAGGCTTGGTTTTCAGAAATTGTATGAAGAGATCTTGGTTATTTACGTTCGCTGGCTCGATCTTCTCTAGGACTTGGAAGTAATTGCCAGCCTTGGTTTTCAAAGATTGTTGGAAGAAGTCTAAGTTGTTTGTGATCGCCGACTTCATTTTCTCCAGGATTGGGCAGAAGTGATCGTCGGGCAAGGCTTTCCGAAGATGATTGGAATCGTTGTTCAAGAATCTATTAAATTGTCTTGATAGCGATCGGTCTGATCATAATGAGATCGCGATCTAAATTTTTCTTATTCAAAGATTATATGAAAATGCTCATGATCCTTCAGTTCCTATCACTTGATGGTTGGGTTTTTTCCTCAAAGTGGTGGTCTGAGTATTGTTAGATCGCCACAATGATATTCATAAAGATTTATTATCAAAAGTTCTAATTCTCTTACAGGTGGTCCGATTATTCGAGATCGCAGGGTTGTCCTTTTTTATACAGTTTTGGATTTCTGTCAAGTTTCTAATCTCCACAAACTAGAAAACAACGAAACCGAAAGCATTGAGATCGAATGCTAAATCTATTACGCTGTGATCGCATACGATAGAAGCCGTGATCGATTTACATGAATAATATATCAAAAATAAATACAGAAAAGAGTCATCCACGAACAAAATAATTTTCCATTCATTTCAAAAAATTACAATATCAGGCGCGGTCATTGACCGACAATTACATCACCTATCTGGAAAAGGTAAAAATCTATTTCTTTTGTTTCTTTTTCCGCGGAGATCGCTCCTCCGATGAAGAAGTTGAAATCTCCGAGGACTCACTTTCGCTACCAGTCTCCCTTGATCCAGAGTCCGAGGCCGCTGCCGAGCTCATTTCTTCGCCCAGAAAAACACTTCCACTAGGAGAAGTATAGTCGTCTGGACTCCCAACGACCTCGACAGATTCATCTTCAGAGGTCTCCGCAGTCTTCGATTCCTTAGCTTTTTTCTTTTCCGCCTCCTCGAGCATTTCTGCAACCTCAGGAAAGAGATCGACAAAAGTCGTATCCCGGAAATCAGCAGTAAGACCATCTTTTTCGCGAAGAATAGCAATTGTTTTGTTTGATGCATCTCTGACATGAGTATATAGGGATCTGAGGTAGTCAGGATTATGGATATCATATGCGGTCTTCTTGAAATTCTGTAAAGGAAATGTATCAGATCGAAGCGGTCAAGGTAAGATAATATTTAAAGATCGCATTTTCTTTGAATACTTACATTAAAACGATCCTGCAGACGCTCTGCGTGCTTCAAGGATGCGCGAAGAGATCGCCCCATATGATGATTCAAAACCGTACTTCGGGCGGTCACCTGAGCGCATACATCAGGGAGATCGTCGGTCCTGTTCCTCAACGCTTCATTAGCATTCTTTTTCCCATAAAGGGCAGAAGTGACCGCAAAAGCCTGATTCGAAAACCTCCCTCCCCAGAAAGGAAGATCGGTTGACACCTTCAGAGACTTTCCGGTCTCACTCCATCTCAGTAGAGATTTTCCTTTGTTATCTTTTACTTTCTTTCCAAAACCAAATAGGGGAAATGGTCCCTCCTCCAGATCGCCCTCCTCGGCGATCTCCTTCGCTTTTCTCTGGCGATCTTGCTTCAGACGCTTTTCACGCTGGGTAAGGACTTCACCACTCGGCGTCACTGGGTCGAATTTTGGGATCACGAATCCGGCTGTAAGAAGAAAATGGTAAGAGGAAAATTCCAAACTCTATTAGAGAGACCACTGGGGATCGTAAAAAATTGTAACTTACTTTCTTCCGGCAAGACCGCAGCAACATCGGGCCAGATCGCCAGGTAATGATTCAGATCGAATCGTTTCCCTGCCAGCCATTCCAAGACTGCAAGTTCTTCCTCTGAAACAAGTTTTTCCTTTCTAAATATCCTCTCTGCTCGCGGAGAGGGACGGCTGGCGAGACCGCCGAGATCGCCTTCAAAGATCAGATACCTCTCAGTCCAGAGAGGGATTTTGTTCGGAAGATTTAGAACTTTTATTCCATTACAACTGAGATACAACAATCCTTTGAACTCTTCTTTATTCTGACCCTCTTTTAACACCTTGACAGAAAATGTGCCTCGGAAGATCGACATTGTGAATTTTAACTTCACCGACCTCAAGTAATTAATAAATACACTCATCAGACCGATCGCATTCGGCGAGATCTTGGCTAGCACAAGACCGTAATAATCCATCACTTCTAGCATTTCCCAAGGGATGGGAATTTGAAGACCATAAATGAAGTGATCAATCGGGATGACATATTTATTTTCATCCCCAGAGTTCAGGTCTTCATCTTCGAAGGGAATTCTGATCGTGATCTCGTCATCGATCTCATATTTTTCAATGAAGGAAGAGTATTCCTTCTCCGAGATTTGACCGTATTTGTGATCGGAGTTCAAAAAGACCTCGGCAGCTTTGGCACGCGCGGACACCATTTTATGAGATCACAAGGGTCAATAAACTGAAGAAAACTCAAGAAAAGTAAAATAATGATACGGAAGAGCAGCTATTTATAGTAGGAAGAAGATGATTGTGCAATGATTACACTTCTTAAGATCGCCCTGAAGACGGGTCAGACCGCCAAAAGCTATATTAGCTCAAAAATAGAGCCGGAAACATAAACAATAATTTCTTAGATCGCCCTGCAGATAGGATTAACAAACGGCTCGCTTAAAGATCGCGGCACAGATTTTCACAATACAAACACAAGTTAATAAGATCGCATTCATGAAAGCCAGAGATCGCAAAATGAATATCACAGCATTAAAGTTAAATACCATAAAACAAAATCAAATATATCTTACAAACCCAGGAATTAAATATGTTTTCAAAAGAGATCGCTAAATATAAAAAGAAAGAAAACTGCGATCTCATTTCCTCTGATCTCTTCTTCTTCCAACAAATGCCGCCACGTCTTGCATTTCATTGACTGCAGTCCATGCAGATGCTAAACTGTGATTGGCCACCATGGCTGCCCTATGGATTTTAGACATCTCGCGATCCACTTGCTCCATAGGGATTACCACAATATCCGACGATCTGTTATCAGGATGACCGCTGGAAGGACCTGCTTTCATTGACATATGAGGGCCACCCCGAAGGGCAGCGATCTCAACAGAAAGTGCAGCAGCCTTCCCTCGATAGTATTCAGCATCTTTTTCGGCCTTTCGGAGTTTCTCTTCATATCCTCCCCGAATCTGCTTTTCCTTGGCTTCAAAATTTGCGGTCTGGACTCGGAGGCGGTCTTCAAGCGCGCGTTCGCGATCTCGCATAGCCCTTACATCTTCGAGCATCGGGGCGAGGAGATCGGCAAACTCCGGAGGAATTGAGACCCTCCTTGGTATTTCACCTTCTTCAGAAACATAATTCGCATTCACATCTGCGATCAGGATAAAAAAACAGTCAAAATTCAGAATTAGTTTTTCAAAAAAAAAAAGGAAAGATTTCATGCGCAATACTTGACAGAGTGGTGAGACCGCAATCAAATAAAGTCTTTTCAACATCTTTTGAGACCGCGGTATCAATGGTCAACAAAAGACGGTCAGATCCCCTTAAGCATTCTAAATTGATTTTTTCTAATTGTCTTTTTCGTGACCGCTCGCCTTCATTCCTTCTTCTTTTTAACTCAGCATTACTAACAAGGATGTCATCAGTTTCAATAATAACAATCTCAGGTCGCTTTCTAGGAGATGCAGGGCAAAAAGCAAGTTTGGGAAGTGAATCAATCGGTCTCGCGACCATCTTCGCCTTACCAGTCTTAATAAAGTCTAACGCAGCTGCGCGGTCTGCCGCCTCCACATCCAGCTCTTTACCTTCTAACAAAACATCGCCGCGATCACTAGATGCAGCGGTCTCATTTTTCTCCTTCCCTTTCTCGGCCGAGACCGCCTCTCCAGCAATTCTCTTTTTCTCTTCTTTTCTTTTCTTCTTCTTCTCCTTATCCTTCTTCTTCTCAGCAGCTGGAACTTGCTCTTTTTCTCTCCTTTCTTTCTCCGCGGCCATAGAAGTCGCTTCTTTTTCATTCCTCTCCCTCTCTGCTTTAGCGATCTCCTCTTGCTGACTTTTCTCTTCTTCTCTCTTCTTTACACTCTCAGTGATCGTCGCAAGCCTGGCGATCTCGTCTTCCTTTACTTTTCTTTCTTCTTCCTTTCTTCTTCTCTCTTCTTCCTCTTCTTTCTTCTTTCTTTCTTCTTCTTTTCTTTTTTTCTTCAGCAACTTCTTCCTCGGCGATCACTCGAAGTCGTTCAACTTCAAAAGGATCCATTGACTAATAATCAAGGAAAAATTAATAGAAGTCAATTTTAAAATAAATACAAAATTCGAAATTCGATCGCTTACGCTTGAAACATTCTCAACAGGGTTATCTTCTGAAAGATAAGTCTGAAGATCGATGTCACCAGCGGTCACAATTTGTCCAGCTTTCATCCTCTTAGTAGTCCGATCAGGAGAGCTCGCTTCTTTTCTTTTTAAGTCTCTAACTTTTTCTTTATCAGCGATCTGGCTTCTAAGATTCTCAGCTGAAGCCTTCACCTGCAGCATGGCAGCCTTGATCGATTCTACAGAAACGGTCTCTCCAGAGCAATCAGTAGGTTGATTGACCACTTCCAGGGTCGTCTTAACAGCAACTTCTGCGACCGTTAAATCAGCAAGAGCCTTTGAAGCAGGATCATCTTTTTTCTTTGAACTCTTGATCGATTTCTCTTTGCTGGAACTGACGGTCTTCTTCGAAATAATTTTCTTTGTTTTCGACGCAGACCCTGGTGATTTTCGGGATTGCGCTGATATTTTCATCAAATCTAAAGCATCCATCTCAAAAGAAAAATTCTTTCGCGATCTCAATAAACAGTGACAGCTCAAGGACCGGGATCTCTTAATACTTTGGAATCTGAAGATCTGAGGTGGTATTTATAGCCCAAGCCGCATTTATGACAGTCGCGGTCTCAGCGGTCAAAGCTTACATTTTCGAAGTTCCAGCGTAACTTAAAAATGTGCGGGGATTATGTTTGCCCGGAAAGCCCGCGATCTAGTCTTTACAATGCAAAATGGCGGTCTCAGCGGTCTTCAGAATTTGTGATCGCCTAGATCGCCAACCTTCAGCCTGACCTGGTTTTCTATGTTCCAAGCAGCCGAAGCCACTCGTGATCGTCAGTCCGAGCGATCTGGGCTTTTTTTTGTTTTTTACTATTTGTACCCCATTTCACTTCCCCGGCTCTCCTGTACCCCGGGCAGCCCGTAGTTTTTCAGTTCTGCCCGTTTGGGCAGCCCCCTCGTCTATAAATAGAGGGGTAGGGGTACCTGAAAAAGGACTTTTTGCTCCGAGGCTCCAGCTTACAACCTGTGTAAGCGGTCTCATTTTTCAGTGATCGGTATCCTGTGATCGTCCTCCTCCTTTTCAGTTTTCTCCTGTCTTAGTAACCTGCACTTCACAGTTTTCTCCTGTCCCTCTTAGTGTGAATTTTGGTGGTGCCATTTTTGGTGCCAACACACGTAGAATTTCGTGACAGGAACAGAGAGTACAAGAGCGTATGAGAGCATGTACAGTTTCTGAGAAGAACGTGAATATATATAGACAAAAAATCGCCGGAAAAGAGGCTCTTGAAAACGGCCATATTAAAACCTTAATAAGGATTAACAGTTATAAAAGGAAGGATCATAATCAGGAAGATATACGTTGAAAATTTCCAACGTAAATCATGGCGAGAAACACGCATAAAGGAGCGGCAAAGAAAAAATGCGTAAAATGGCAGAACGCGTGAAAGCAAATCGACGTTGCGTCGACTTCATATCGACGCTACGTCGACTTCTATCGACGCTGGTCCTATCGACGCAAGTCCTATCGACGCAAGCGTCGAGTCCTATCGACGCATGCGTCGAATTCCATTCGACGCCACGCCACTCCAGCGGGCAAAACGACGCTACGTCGAAATCTATTTGACGCAGCTCCGAATTCTAATCGACGCAACTCCGAGTAAAAAAACTCTGAAACTATTTTGAACAAAAAATACAATTCAATTCAATTAAATCCCAAATCCGAAATCCGGATCCGGTCCGGTCCGGTGCGGTGCATGCGCGCGCGCGCGTGTGGTTCATAGTTTCTCCTTATGTTCTTTTGAACAAATAAGAAGGTGTGAAAACATATATAAACTCTTTGGCTAGAGAACTAATAAGCAAGGTGGGACTAAAGGTTCATCCTTTCATTCATGAAAGGTTTCCCTCCAAATATTTGGATTCCCTCCAAGTTTGGTTTTGAGCTTTTCCATCATAATGAGGAGCCCAAACACCAAACACCATTTAGCTCCAATCAAAACATTTAATTAATAATATTTTATAATCAAAATTTCTAACAATCCCCCACAAAAGCGAAAAAACGAAAAGACGAACTTCATAAATATGATATTATTAATAATAAATAAAATCAAATACAAATTTGCTTCATCAAGTTGTATCTAATGCAATGGGTATAGATGGAATGGTTACCTTGAATCTATACTTAGTACTTACTTCCTCTACCGAAGAGTATAATGTGCCAGAGGCTTTGAATTATAAACTTTTGACCAGTAAATTAGATAAGCACACAAAAGATTGGTTGTTCTTGGGTTATGGCGGTGGGCGCGTTAATGGCCATGCGCATTCCTTGATTTTTCATGAGAGTTATTTTGGGTTCAGCCCGGGTCCCAAAGTTGCGGCCTCATAACAACCCCCACATAGGTGGTGCCTCAAGAGATATTCGTAACCAATATCTCACAAAGAAATATGCCTTTGGCAACCATTAAGAACTTAATTAAGTTCATCCTAACTTGTTACGTAGAGCACAACATCATAGGAATGGGGAGAAGGTTTTCTCAACCTTATATTTTGTGCTCCCAACTACGCTACATCAACGACTTCGTTTCTACCACTTTGAACCCACTTCATGGGATCTCCAATCACATGGGTTGGGAATCCACCGTTGGCAGCAAATCATGTGGGCTTAAGCCCCATTCCCCTCGATGACAACAATATCTCCCTTCGGGACAATCCCTTGGTAAGATTATCAGCCAGATTCAATTCTGATTTTACATAGTTGAGTGATATCACTTCTTTTCTTCTTTGCTTCACGGACTTGTACCTGATTCTCATGAACTTATTCATTTTGGAATTAGTACTATTAGAAGCAGTTAAATCAATAACACTTTTATTATCACAATGTAAAGAGATAGCAGGCATGGGGTTTTCAATTAAAGGAATTTCACTAAGTAAATTTTTAATCCATTCTGCTTCGGCACATGTAGTGTCCAAAGCTATAAGCTCCGATTCCATGGTGCTTCCAGAAATAACTGTTTGTTTTGTAGAAGCCCATGAAATGACAGCACCTCCAAGGAGGAATACATAGTCCGTCGTTGACTTAACGTCTAACGAATCAGTTACCCAATTGGCATCTGAATATCCTTCTAGTACTCCGGGAAATCCCGTGTACACTAAACTATAATCCATAGTTCCACGAAGATATTTAATTTCTTTCTAAAAATCCATTTACATCCTATGGCTTTGGCACCGGGAGGTAAATCGGTTAGGATCCAAGTTTTATTTTCTAAGATAGAATTAATTTCTAGATTAATTGCTTCTTTCCAAAAGGGATAATCAGATGAGGTCATTGCATCCTCATATGTATTAGGATCTCCTTCAACTAGATAAGTGAAGTAGTCCTCCCCATAGGATCTTTTGGTTCTAACTCTTTTGCTTCTTCTAGGTTCATCATTTTCTAATGGTTCTATAGAAGAAGTGGAAGGTTGGTTTGAGCTAGTTGAAGGTTGAGATGAGTTATTTAGTTTATATGGAAATTTATCTTCAAAATAAGCTACATCTCTAGCTTCTATAATGGTGTTGTTAGATATTTCACTAATTAGGGAATTAGTGATGAGAAATCTATTAGCACTACTATCGGATACATATCCTATGAAAATAGAGTCTAATGTTTTTGGTCCTATTTTCTTTCTCTTGGGTTCAGGAATTGCTACCTTAGCTAAACACCCCCACCCTCGAAGAATTTGGAGGTTAGGTTTTCTTAATTTGAATAATTCAAAAGGTGTCTTATCGCTTTGTTTAGATGGAATCCTATTAAGGACGAAGGAGGAAGTGAGCAATGCTTCTCCCCAGAGATTTTTCGGGGCACCGGACTCGGCTAGCATGGCATTGACCATGTTCATCAAGGTTCGATTTTTACGTTCATTGATAAATAGAAAATATTGCATATTTTTAGTATAATTTCTAGCCTAATTTTGGGTATTTTTGTACATACAATATGCAAATTATTGAAATAATCACTTCTTTTTATATGTATATAAATATTCATATAAATTTTGTAAAAATAAGTACTTATACTTATATAAGAATAAATTTGAGAATAAGATAGTGTTATGTATATAATATAAATATATAGAAATATATATAATAAATATAGTAGTATCATATAATAAATAAACATAGTAATGATCATAATGTATATAAATAAATAAATAAGATATAAAATAAAGTATATATTATTATATATATTGAAATATATATATATATAATAAATGTAAAATAATAATAGTATATAATATATAATAATAACATATATATATAATAAATAATTAGAGAGTATATATATTAAATATAATCATATAATTAATTTTGTAAATTAAATTAAAATTAAAAAATAAAAAATCTGTGTAACTATAACAAGAATATTTATTGCCCTATATATGTTGAAGGAGCCGCTTGGCTCATTGGTTCTGTCTTTGCTTGCCGCGCTGCTGCCCCGGGTTCGAGTCCTGGCGCAGTCATGATTAATTAGATTAAAGTTACCGCCTGTTCCCCCCCTTTTTGCTTTTAATTAATTATGATGCTAACATAATATAATTAATATACCCATATATATTTTAGATGAATCCGCTTGGCCAAGTGGAGAAGGCATTGGCTAGCCTCCTTGAGGTGGAGGGTTCGAATCCTGGCCAGCGCAATTTTGCGCCAATTTAACCTGCCCGCGCCCCTGCCCGCTGCCGCCCTGCCCGCTGCCCGCGCCCCTGCCCGCTGCCCGCGCCAGCCAGCTGCTCCTCCAGCTCTCCAATTCCAGCAATTGATCAAGTCAAATTTGGCCTCTTCTCCTTCTAGAAGCCTCCAACTCTTTTTTTTTGTTGCTAAATGCACCGCCACCTCTTGCCTATAAATAAGAGGCCCTCTCCCTTGTAAAAAAGGTTCACAAATCCTAAATAGTTTAGGGGATTTGTGTTCCACCTTTTTGTGTTTTTGTTTGTGTTTTTATTTTTTTCTCTCTCCTTGTTATCCTTTGTCTCCTCTCTTTGGTATGTAAAATAAGTTTTGTTTAAATGAAATAAGTTTTTACTCTTGTTCCTCTTGTTCTTAATCTTGCTCTTGTTTTTCTTTGTTTGTTCTTCTTTCTTTTGTTCATGCCTTGTCTTTTCTTTTTTTTTTTCTTAATTTATGTAGAGTGTGTGTGTATGAGAGTTAATTTTACCTATTTTGTATTTTTCTTTTAATTTTAGTAGATTTCATTTAGTGTGTGTGTGTGTGTATGAGAATATTGTTCTTCTTTTATTTTCTTTTATTTTATTTTTTGTTGGGTGTGTGTGTGTATGAGAATATTGTTCTTCTTTTATTTTATTTTTTTATTTTTGTTGGGTGTGTGAGTGAGTGTATGAGGTTAGTTTTAAAGCTTTCATAATTAGAATTTTTATGCTTTGATAATTAGTTTTTATGCTTTCATAATTATTTTTAAGCTTTCATAATTTAGTTTTATGCTTTCATAATTAGAATTTAAAAGCTTTCATAGGTAGATTTTAATGCTTTATTTAAAGTTTTCATAGCTAGATTTTCTGCATTTTTTTATCGCTTTCATAACTTAGATTTACCGCTTTCTTTATAGCTTTCATAATTTAGCTTTTTTGTCTTTTCTATCGCTTTTCTTGGTTTTTGCTAAACGCACACCAAGCCCGCGATTGTTATGTTATCATTTTTCGTTTTCAAATTAATGCACTTATTATCGTATTATCGCTTTTCTTGGTTTTTGCTAAACGCACACCAAGCCCGCGATTGTTATCATTTTTTTTAATTAATGCATAAACTTTCATCTATTTTTATATCGGATAAAACAATACGCGTAGCTCGAAGTAACAATACTCGACGGGACCCAGGACTAATACGACTATGTTATGATATTTTTATCATATATATACTACACGCGATAGGTGCGCTTGCATCTAGCCATTTCGTAAAATTATTTTCTTATCAAGTTTTTGGAAAATAATTTTCCTATCAAGTTTTTGGCGCCGTTGCCGGGGAATTTCATCGATATTGCGAAGAAAGTATACACTATTGATTTTATCATCTTTAAAAAATTCAAAAAAAATTAAAAAACCCCAAAAAACCCAAAAATATATGTTTTCTCTTTTTCTTAAGCTCTAATTTGTAAATATAAAAAAATTAAAAACCAAAAAAATGATCAAATATTCTTATAAAAAATCCAAAAAAATATTTGTTCTTCTTTTTTCTTTTTGTTTTTTTATTAAGTTGCTTTTATTTTTATTAAGTTTTAATTTTGTATATAAATGTGCATATAAGAAAACTCAAAAAATGATAGGATTTCTATTTGTTTTTCATTAAGTTTTTTTTAAATGCATATTTGAAAACATATTATTTCAAATTTCAAAGTGAAAAAAAAAATAATGAAAGACTTTAAAACCAAAATCAAAATGAATTCTAGGAATTTTAAGATAGGACAATAAATCGTTTCCCCGAAGTAGGATTACTCGACAGACCCGAAAGGGGATTTTTGTCGATATTTTGAAAAGAGGAAACCCCGTTGCTTTTACCTTATTATTTCTACATTTTCTTCTTTGCTTTTCATTTTAAAGATTTTCTTTATTAATTTTGTTTTTTTTCTTATGTTTTAATATAAATTTGAATATGCGTATTTCAAAAATGATGAAAATACATTTAGAAAACTAAAAAAAAAATATGATTTTACTTTATATATATATTTCATCCTTTTTGTGATATAGAAAAAACCAAAACTCATAAATGTTCTTTTTACTTTGTTTTTCTCTATTTTGTTCTTATTATTTTTTGTTCCTTTTTTTTAGTATCATTATGTATATAAATGTACATATAAGAAAAATCCAAAAAAAAATTTAATATAATTATGTATCTTTCTTTTTGTAAATATCTTTTTCCTTTTTTTTTCTTTCTTTCTTATTTTTATTTTTAGGTTTTATATATGTAAATTATATATGTAAATATTTGGCTAAATTTTATAAAAATAAAAAAAAATGATGATGGAAAAACCAAAAAAAATCCCACAAAAAAAATTAATTAAGTATTTTTGGCTTTCTTATTTTTTCTTTTTTTTCCTCTTTCCTTTTTCTTGCTTTTCTTTTTTGTTGAGTATTTATATATATTATTATCATATTAAAAATCCAAAAAAATGATGATGAAAATATTGAAAAATCAAAAAAATATATGTTTTGTTTTCTTTCTTTGTTTTTTTTATCTTTCTTAAGTTTTATTACTTATTAAGTTTTATTTTGTATATAAATATGCATAAAAATGATGATATGATTTCTATTTTATTTTCATTAAGATTATATATGCATATTTAAACAAAACAAAATAATACTCTAATTAAAATGACAAAATAATGGAAAATTTTGAAACATAAATCAAAAAGAATTTTTGGAATTTTTGAGATAGAATAATAGGTAGTTTTCTCGAAGTAGGATTATTCGACAGACCCGAAAGGGGATTTTTGTCGATATTTTGAAAAGGGGAAACCCTATTACTTTTATCCTTTCATTTCACTTCTTCTTCTTTGCTTTTTATTTTAAAGTTTCTCTTTATTTTTTATTTTTATTAAGTATAAAGGTTTTTATATATATGCATATTTTAATAATGATGAAAATATATTTAGAAAACTCTCCAAAAAAAAATATATATTTATATATAGTTTGCTTTATGTATATATGTTTTATCTTTTTTTTTGTAACTTAGAAAAATAAGAAAAACAAATAAAAAACTTATAAACATATATATATATATATATGTATATGATTTTATCATTCTTACCTTCCCCCCTTTTGTATATAACCTTTATTATTATGTTTTAACATCTTTTGCAGGTAATTATTCCGGTCATCCCGTCTCCAAAATAGGGGCGTGCTTTATCCCCCTGCTTCTTCCCTCCTTGTATTTTTCTTTTTATTATGCTTTTGTATATATATAAGATTATTCCTCATACTTACTTCAACATTGGGGACAATGTTGATCTTTAAGTATGGGGGTGTTTTCCCTCTTTTTGTAATTATTTTTGCCCCTCCCATATTAGAAAAAAAAATTTATATGTAAAATGTGTTGCAACATCTTGGTAATAGTGACATAACAAAAATGTGTTGCAACATCTTTGTTCCTCTTTTTATTTCTCTTTTCTTTTTGTAAATTTTTTTTAATATGTAAATAGGTTATGGTATGTTTTCCTCTTTGTAATTTTTGTCCCCCATTTTTTACTTAGAAAAAAATAAAAAAAAATGACAAAATAAATAAAATAGCAAATTTGTTACAACATAACAAATTATGTTGCAACATCTTTGTCCCTCTTTTCATTTCTCTTTTCATTTTGTAAATTTTTTTTAATATGTAAATAGGAAATCAAATGAAAAATCTAAAAAAATCATTAATTAACTTAGAAAAAACACACAAAAAAACGTTTTAAATGTTTTATGTTTATGTCTTTTATTTGTATATAAAAATCCTTATTTATAATAATAAATCAAAATCCAAAAAAAAAATGATGAAAAGTTTTACTAAAAAATTTTGTTATAACAAAATTCACAAAAATTTTGTCATAACATACAAAAAATATATATGTCTTTCTCTTTCTTTTTCTTTCTTTTCCCTTTTTTTAGTATTAATGTAAATATATATGTATTTACATATGTATTTTGTTATAAATCAAAATCCAAAAAAAATGATGAAAAATGTACTTAAAAAATTGTTATAACAAAATTCATTTTGTCATAACACCAAAAATGTTTTTCCTTCTCTCTCTTTTTTTTCTTTCTTTTCCTCTTTTATTAATGTACATTTCTTTAAAAAAATCAAAAAAAAAAAAATTTGATGAAAAAAAATCATTAGGAAAAAACCAAAAAAAAATTTGTATGTATTTTTTCATTTTTATTCTATCTTTGTTTCTTTTCTTTTATTAAGTATTTGTATATATGTATTTTGTTATAAAAAATTTAAAAAAAAATCCCAAAAATATCATATCTTAAAAACCTCAAAAAAAAAATATATTGAAAAACTTATCAAAAAACTCCAAAAATAGAATAAAAACCCCTACTTAGCTTTTTGTTATTTCCAAGGCTAGGTAGAGTTTATCTTTAAGCGTTTTCACTATTTTTGATTTGCTAAAACCATTTTATTTGCATCATAGTTTGTAAATTTAAATCGAGGAATTTTGGTAGTAAAGAATATCTTGTGATTTAATTTAATTTGAGAACAAAACTTTTAGCACTACTTCAAGTTAACCCTAAATAGATTCACTTTTGTATTAAATTGGCAAACCTTTTTTAGATTCAATTATTCTAACTCGAAACTTGTGAAACAATAGGAATATTCTAATCTACTAAATTTTGCTCTCAAATCCTTTTTTATTATTCTAGTTTTTCTTTTGAAACCCTCACCCCTTTAGCTTGGCATAAAAAAGTAAAAGAACAAGTTTTAAAAGAAATCCTCTGTCAATGGGAATAAAAAGATTCCGTAAACACAAGCACCCAATATTGTTAAAAGAAATCCCGTGTCAATGGGAATAAAAAATAAAATTTCGTAAACACGGGCATTGGGTTAAGTTTAGAAAAGATTTCAATTATCCCCCGTAAACCAACGCTGGGAACCAAAGCAAAACCACCAAAATGGTGGGGTGAGAGGATTAAATCCATCACCCCTAATCCAAGCACTCTTCTTTTTGCCAAGGCTACCTTTTTTCCCCTACCCCTTAGCCAATAAAATTGTAGGCTAGATTTTAATTTAAAAAGTTTGCGAGAGCATAATTAGTAGGTTTTATTTATTCTTAAAAACTTTCTTTAAGAAGTTAAAGTTTTTTATAATTCTACTCTAAGTAAAGGCGCCAAAGACTGCAATATTCGACGCTATTTAGCTAACTTTAGAAGTCTCGCTAAAACTTTTTCGCTCTTTTTAAATCATCTTCATAATTTAGGACTTACCTCTTTAAATCTCCTAAATTTATTTCGATCTCACTTTTGATTAAATAAAAACTTTAGTAACTTAAAATTTTTATTAACGTCTTATAGGTATCCCTTACTTTTTGCTCTAGAATAGCAAAAGCGTAAGTATGGGGGTGTTTGATAAATAGAAAATATTGCATATTTTTAGTATAATTTCTAGCCTAATTTTGGGTATTTTTGTACATACAATATGCAAATTATTGAAATAATCACTTCTTTTTATATGTATATAAATATTCATATAAATTTTGTAAAAATAAGTACTTATAGTTATATAAGAATAAATTTGAGAATAAGATAGTGTTATGTATATAATATAAATATATAGAAATATATATAATAAATATAGTAGTATCATATAATAAATAAACATAGTAATGATCATAATGTATATAAATAAATAAATAAGATATAAAATAAAGTATATATTATTATATATATTGATATATATATATATATATATATATAATAAATGTAAAATAATAATAGTATATAATATATAATAATAACATATATATATAATAAATAATTAGAGAGTATATATATTAAATATAATCATATAATTAATTTTATAAATTAAATTAAAATTAAAAAATAAAAAATCTGTGTAACTATAACAAGAATATTTATTGCCCTATATATGTTGAAGGAGCCGCTTGGCTCATTGGTTCTGTCTTTGCTTGCCGCGCTGCTGCCCTGGGTTCGAGTCTTGGCGCAGTCATGATTAATTAGATTAAAGTTGCCGCCTGTTCCCCCCCCTTTTTGCTTTTAATTAATTATGACGCTAACATAATATAATTAATATACCCATATATATTGTAGATGAATCCGCTTGGCCAAGTGGAGAAGGCATTGGCTAGCCTCCTTGAGGTGGAGGGTTCGAATCCTGACCAGCGCAATTTTGCGCCAATTTAACCTGCCCGCTGCCGCCCTGCCCGCGCCCCTGACCGCTGCCCGCGCCAGCCAGCTGCTCCTCCAGCTCTCCAATTCCAGCAATTGATCAAGTCAAATTTGGCCTCTTCTCCTTCTAGAAGCCTCCAACTCTTTTCTTTTTTTTTTGCTAAATGCACCCCCACCTCTTGCCTATAAATAAGAGGCCCTCTCCCTTGTAAAAAAGGTTCACAAATCCTAAATAGTTTAGGGGATTTGTGTTCCACCTTTTTGTGTTTTTGTTTGTGTTTTTATTTTTTTCTCTCTCCTTGTTATCCTTTGTCTCCTCTCTTTGGTATGTAAAATAAGTTTTGTTTAAATGAAATAAGTTTTTACTCTTGTTCCTCTTGTTCTTAATCTTGCTCTTGTTTTTCTTTGTTTGTTCTTCTTTCTTTTGTTCATGCCTTGTCTTTTCTTTTCTTTTTTTCTTAATTTATGTAGAGTGTGTGTGTGTATGAGAGTTAATTTTACCTATTTTGTATTTTTCTTTTAATTTTAGTAGATTTCATTTAGTGTGTGTGTGTGTGTATGAGAATATTGTTCTTCTTTTATTTTCTTTTATTTTATTTTTTGTTGGGTGTGTGTGTGTATGAGAATATTGTTCTTCTTTTATTTTATTTTTTTATTTTTGTTGGGTGTGTGAGTGTATGAGGTTAGTTTTAAAGCTTTCATAATTAGAATTTTTATGCTTTGATAATTAGTTTTTATGCTTTCATAATTAGTTTTAAGCTTTCATAATTTAGTTTTATGCTTTCATAATTAGAATTTAAAAGCTTTCATAGGTAGATTTTAATGCTTTATTTAAAGTTTTCATAGCTAGATTTTCTGCATTTTTTTATCGCTTTCATAACTTAGATTTACCGCTTTCTTTATAGCTTTCATAATTTAGCTTTTTTGTCTTTTCTATCGCTTTTCTTGGTTTTTGCTAAATGCACACCAAGCCCGCGATTGTTATGTTATCATTTTTCATTTTCAAATTAATGCACTTATTATCGTATTATCGCTTTTCTTGGTTTTTGCTAAACGCACACCAAGCCCGCGATTGTTATCATTTTTTTTAATTAATGCATAAACTTTCATCTATTTTTATATCGGATAAAACAATACGCGTAGCTCGAAGTAACAATACTCGACGGGACCCAGGACTAATACGACTATGTTATGATATTTTTATCATATATATACTACACGCGATAGGTGGCTTGCCTCTAGCCATTTCGTAAAATTATTTTCTTATCAAGTTTTTGGAAAATAATTTTCCTATCATTCATCTACACCATTCGATTGAGGAGAATATGTAGTAGTCACTTGATGAATAATCCCATGTTCTTGGCAAAATTGGGTTAGTTCATTCGAAGTGTATTCTCCACCTCGATCGGATCTAAGAATTTTGATTGACGATCCTAATTGGTTTTCTACTTCCGCTTTGAAAATCTTAAAATATGAAAAGACTTCATCTTTAGTTTTTAATAAATATATGTAACAATATTTAGTGAAATCATCAATAAAAGTTACAAAGTATTTATTTCCACCTCTAGTGGGTTGGCGGTTCGAGTCACACACATCCGAGTGAATTAACTATAAAGGTTTTGAAGTTCTTTCCACTGTTTTAAAAGTTTTTCTAGAAAATTTAGATTGTACACATATTTCACATTTAGAACTTGGCCCAATATTGAATTTCGGAATTAAATTTAAAGACATCATTCTTTTCATAGAATCTGAATTCATATGTCCTAATCTAGCATGCCAAAAATCAGGAGAGGAATTTGAAACTAAGGAAGAAGAAGAAATTTGATTTATCTCTAAATCAGCAACATTTAATTTAAATAAACCATCACAGATATATCCTTTACCAATAAAAACATCATTAAATGTTATTACAACTTTATTTGACTCTAAAACAATTTTGTAACCCTTCTTCACTAGCAAGGATCCGCTCACAAGATTTTTCCTAACTCTCGGCACATAAAGCACATCTTGCAAGGCTAGTGTCTTCCCGGATGTCAACCTAAGATCCACTCGCCCGCGTCCAAGTATTTGTGCCGAAGAAGCATCTCCTAAGATCACGCTTCCTCCACTGATGTCCTGAAAGGTGGCAAAGCAAGAACGATCAAAACAGGTATGAACATTTGCTCCGGAATCAAGCCACCAATCTGATGAACAAGTGAGAAGAAGACTTGGAGAATAATCTAACCTGAAGATAGGTTGATCCGGTGCTTGAATCATATTGGCCTGAGGCTTGTCTCCACGAGACTTACCAACCACGGGTTCTGTCTTCTTGTAGAAGCAGTTGGTAGACAGATGGTTTGTGCGGCCGCAGATGAAGCACCATTTCCCATTACCTGGGTTTTGGTTAGAGGGACCAGGCTTGGGATGATTGGGTTTTTGATGGCGGAAACCTTGACGGAAAGGTTTCTTATGGATCTTGCCTTTGCCTTTGAAGTGATGGTTGGAGGAAGGATTGCCATGAGATTCGGTTAGATTCACTTTAGGAGCAAGGTCTTTGGGAGCTTTAGAATTCTTAGACTTATGTTCCTCCTCTATGCGGATAGCATTTTGGATTTGAACGTAAGTAAGGTTTGATTGGTCATGCCTTAGTCTAGTGCTAAAACCGGACCATGAATCGGGAAGTGAATCAATAAGACATGCCACAAGATACTTTTCGGAAAGGATTGAGCCATCGGCTCGGATCTTGGACAACATCTCATCTAGTTGATGGAGTTGAGGATTGATAGGCTTGGAAGCATCAATCTTAAATTTATGAAGGTTGGAGACATTATAACGTTCTATATCTGCATTGTCTAGGTTATAGCGCGCTTCAAGTGCATACCATAAATCCTTAGCCGTACGATATTGGAGGAATACATCGTAAAGGCTGTCGGACAAGGCACTAAGAATGCGGTTGCGACAATGATATTCAATGTCCACCGGATCTCTATATGGGACACGTCTAACATAGGTTCTAGTGGTGTTTGCAGTTGAGGATGAGGGCGATGGTAGAGTCGAAGCAACTGCATTTGCAGTGCTAGGGATTTCAGTTTCTACAGCGGGGGCATCGAAGATGGCAGACAAAAGGTCTAACGTATTAAGCCAATATTCTATCTGAGCTTGCCAACGACGAAAACCATTTCCATTGAATTTTTCGGGTTTGATCCCGACAGAATCATCAGATCTAGAGGCCATTGCAGATTTCTGGAATTTAAAATATAAATAATAAATTGCCGTACATGTGAAAATGAAAGCAGACAAAAACATTTTAACTATTTGATTTTATTTATTCTGTTTGTGTGGAATTACTAACTTCTTTAGATTGTTGGAATATTTTTACTATATATATATTCCTATATTAATATATAAAATGATATATTTTTTCTATTTTTAAAACTTTAACAGGAACAACAGCAGATCTAGATATATGAACAGCAACAATAATAAAATTGCATGAAGGGATGAGAAATAAAAGAGAGATAATATATAGTTTAGAATCGAGCCTGGGTAAGGCGTGTCGTCACTGCCCTACAAAAGTTGCACCACCCTCCGGCAGGGCTTTCAACCGATGCTCACTCCTCCAAGGTACAACACCCGGCTAGATCCCGAAACTCCGATGTGCGCGGACACCAAAGAAGCACAGAGCACCCGAACAACCACTTCATGAAGCAAATGTAAAGAAAAAGGAAGCACGTAGAATATCGTGACAGGAATAGAGAGCACAAGAGCGTATGAGAGCACGTACAGTTTCTGAGAAGAACGTGAATATATATAGACAGAAAATCGCCGGAAAAGAGGCTCTTGAAAACGGCAATATTAAAACCTTAATAAGGATTAACAGTTATAAAAGGAAGGATCATAATCAGGAAGATATACGTTGAAAATTTCCAACGTAAATCATGGCGAGAAACACGCATAGAGGAGCGGCAAAGAAAAAATGCGTAAAATGGCAGAACGCGTGAAAGCAAATCGACGTTGCGTCGACTTCATATCGACGCTACGTCGAGTTCTATCGACGCTGGTCCTATCGACGCAAGTCCTATCGACGCAAGCGTCGAGTCCTATTGACGCATGCATCAAATTCCATTCGACGCCCCGCCACTCCAGCGGGCAAAACGATGCTACGTCGAAATCTATTCGACGCAGCTCCGAATTCTAATCGACGCAACTCCGAGTAAAAAACTCTAAAACTATTTTGAACAAAAATTACAATTCAATTCATCCCCAAATCCCAAATCCCAAATCCCAAATCCCAAATCCCAAATCCCAAATCCCAAATCCCAAATCCCAAATCCGAAATCCGAAATCCGAAATCCGAATCCTGTCCGGTGCGGTGCGTGCGCGCGCGCACGCGTGTTGTTCATAGTTTCTCCTTATGTTCTTTTGAACAAATAAGAAGGTGTGAAAACATATATAAACTCTTTGGCTAGAGAGCTAATAAGCAAGGTGGGACTAAAGGTTCATCCTTTCATTCATGAAAGGTTTCCCTCCAAATATTTGGATTCCCTCCAAGTTTGGTTTTGAGCTTTTTCATCATAATGAGGAGCCCAAACACCAAACACCATTTAGCTCCAATCAAAACATTTAATTTATAATATTTTATAATTAAAATTTCTAACACAAACTCAGTGGATTCCGTCCAATGCAAGCAACTGCACGTTCATATTTGACTCATCGTTTCTCTTTATGCTTCTCTCAACATCAGTAAAGATGTGAAAGCGGTTACCATGTTTACCTACAACAAGGTGGGACTAATTTTTTTGGCTCATTAAAATTTTTAGTTTTTGAGGATTGGTGGCTAGCTTACAAGATCATGACAAATGGAGCATATTGCTGAATCTAATTTGACTGCTTCTAATTGTTGAGTCTATTTTGGTTTGCATCTCAACTGTGTTGTTTGGCTAGACAGTGAATTATTGAGTGCGGGGAAATAAAATTGGTAGAGAATTGAGTAGAAAATAGAAAGACAGAGTTTTACCATAATTCAACATTACCCATGGTTGATATATATATTGCATATTCTGGATTATTTTGTATTTTTGAACTTGGTTCTTTCTTTTGTTTATATTTCAATAAAATTTCAATTTGTGTTGATATTACTGAAATTTCAATTGGTATTGCTGCAATTGGAATTATGAGTGTTTTTTATGTTTTCTCATGGCAATTCTTCCTCTTGATAGTTTTAATCATGTGAATTTTAAAGGGTAGAGATGAATTATGGTGTGGTGGATGATAATATGGCCTTAAAATGTCTAAAGTGCACGCCCTATGTACATGAAAATTGCTTAGAAAGATCTAGATTGGAGAGTGTTGCGTTTTGTATAGTGTTTGGCAAAAATAGCCTTTTCATGACTGAACAGTGAACATTGAAGTGAAGCTTCAAAGGAATGCTCTCACAAAGAATTTCTTCAGAGTTTCAAGACTGAAAATTTTTAATAATCTTACAAAAAATAGCTTGTGTTTGTGTGTGTATGTGCATGTGTGTATGTGTATGTGTGTATATGTGTTTGTGCATATTTGAGTAGTTGTTTCTATGTGCTTAATTATTGTTGAATTTTTGTGTGTATGTGCACGCCCTATATACAGAAAATTCTAATTTTGTTTAAATTTAATGCTATAAATTTAAAATTTCAATTCCATTCATTAAATTCTGACATGCAGCAGAACAACGGAATTACCAATTCCAATTCTGATGACAGAATTCCTGCAGTTAGGCGAACAACAGAATTGGAATTGACTTCAATTCCAATTCCTGCGGGAATCGGAATTGGGTCAATTCCAATTCCTGCATCACAATTCCTGCAAACGAACAGAGCCTAATTGTATTTATTAATTCCTACAATTAAATGCTCAACATCACCTTTGGGCATAACAAGTCTCTAAATGTTATCTACCTTGTTGAATGGATACATTTGATGACAGCGAGTCAATATATATAGAGAGTGATTGAGGGCTTACAAAGTTTCAAAAATCCTAAGGCTTCGTTCGTTTCGTAGGTTTGATTGAAAAGAATTGGTTTTGGTCAAAAATCAAAAACTCAAAGGTTTTTTTTAGCCAAACTCAATTCTTGTGTTCGTTTGCAGGATGGTTTTCAGGCACATGAATTGAAAACTGTCAATTTTTCTGTTCGAATGTAG
Source organism: Dactylorhiza incarnata (assembly GCA_033032865.1). Lineage (NCBI taxonomy): Eukaryota > Viridiplantae > Streptophyta > Magnoliopsida > Asparagales > Orchidaceae > Dactylorhiza > Dactylorhiza incarnata. The sequence continues at coordinate 668,200 of JAWHQI010000377.1, forward strand.
GATGGTGTAGGATGGTTTTCAGGCACAAGTTTTTGCGAGATTTTTAATCATGGATAATTAACGACGTCTTTAAAATGAGAAAAATAATTAAATTGACTATAATAGTGATTATTATCAAATAATGCTGATAAAATAGTCGTAATCATTACTTTACGAGAGAAAAGAACATGATTTTCTCTCAAAATCGACTAAAATGACAAGTTTTTCACCATAGGCTATTTATTTAATGGATTCAACCCGGTAGGTTTTGGAGGAAAACCAATTCCTCCAATAAAAAACCAAGCGAACGCTTGTGAATGGAATTGAATTGCCAAAAACCAATTCCTTCCTACAAAACCTACCAAACGAACGGAGCCTAATACTTAAAGGGGTGCTTAATTTTTGCAATGACAAAAACTATAATGGACGGAGGTTAATTATGCTTTTTTCGTCTTTAATTTTCTTCTGTTTATATGCATTTTCGTACATTGTTCACATAAATTTGTCGAAGATATGACACGAGCATTTATAACCTTTGTTTTGCTGTGTGCAATCTGGCCGCACGAGTATCTTTAGCCGGTGGGAAACCAATGATGGTCCAAGAAAAATCTGGCTAGCGACACTTAGGATTCAGCTAGGGTTGCCCTCAATGACTATGACCCATGAGGAGCGTGCCTGCAGAAAAGAGAGGTAATTTAATCTCATTTGTTACCTATGAATATAATATAAGTGATGTTTGTAATGATACAACATGGATTGATTATGGATCAATGATCTACATTTCAAATTGTTTGGGGGCATCTACACTAGGAACAAGATGAGTTTGCATGTGAAGACTATTGAAACATACTTATTAGTTTTGAACTTTCTGCCATGACAAATTGTTGTGACAAAAGTCAATTTTCTGGTAGTCGTGGACACATTTTTCTTTCTTATTTGACTTATTTTGCAGGGCCCGATGCACTAGGCTAAATAGAGACACTAAAATGCAAAATCAATGTTGTAGCAAAGTATTTTTGTTTGTATTCCCTTTTGATGTTATGTATCATGCTAGTACCCTAAACTTTGTACTATTTTGTTAAGAATTGTTGTAATGGTCATAAGAACTTTTTGAATGCTCAATTATACTGATTATTTTTCACTTGTACTCATCTGATATCGTTATGCTCAAGTCAAGGCTAGTAAAAAACTAGAGGCAGAAGATACACTAAGGCATCTGGACAAATCATTGACTAGCAGTAGACGACCAACTGATACTTAATTATAGAATGAGGACCGGAATTTGCAGAATGGGAAAACTTTGAACGAATATTAGTTGCCCGAATATTTGTTCATTGATTGAGTCCAATATCGTTGACCGGATACTGATGAAACCATAATACAAGATAGTTGATCGACATTCGTCGATCGATCAAGCTTTCACGGACCTGTGTTCATCGATTGAGCTTTCACCGTCCTGTGTCTATCGATCGAGCAAGCAATCACCGATCAAGTCCTTCCATAATTATTGCTAACAGAATGAAAAATTGATATGATAGAAGGAATATAACAGATCATCTTTCGCCTCGTGAACAAATTCAAACTCGGGGAAATCGAGAAAAGAGGCATTGTAGACAAAGAAGGTAATATTGTTGGTTTGCTAGACTTCCTTGGGGATAAGGATTTATTGAAATTTAACTTTTTTATTTTCATCAAAATATTCTCATTTATAAATGAGAAATTTAGGGGCAACGAAAATAAAGATTTTAAACTTTAATAATTAAAGGAAAAAAATCATAATATTTTTCATAAATAAATTTTTATACTACAAAAATGTTGATCTTAATGATGCTAAGATCAAGGTAAGGAAAAAATGTTGATCTTGGGTGTTTTCTCTATCAACTCTTCTCCGTAAAAAAATGGTTAGCCTTAGTATTGATCTTGATGACACTAAGATCAAGACGATGAAATAATAAATCATGTTATTTTCCATACCGACTCTTCTTTCTAAGATCCAGTTGGCCCTAGACGATCCACCACTCATCGACCTCATGGCCCCTAGAAATATGCCTAAATCTAGTCGTCACAAAAGATGTGAATTTCCATCCCTAGATTGACTCCTCGATCTAGTCGCCACACAATAGGCGAATTCCGTCCTCCCAAAAGATAAGTGAATAAAGGTCAAACAAATTTTTTTAAAAGAAATACAAAAATAAGTCGAGAATGCTCCTAGAAGCAATTCAGAGCGTGCATTAATATCGACGTTGCGTTCGGTAATATTCGACGTAATCCTGTCGACGTAATATATAACATTCTGGAAATTATTCAACATCCCTTAAGTCGACGTAGTCCTGTCGATGTTACATTGATTGTCAATCGACGCAACCTCGACTCTAATCTGCGATCAATAAGATGACGCATGTGTCGATAAGGACTCGACGTTGCGTCGAGATCTATTCAAATTATCCACTCTGAATGCTTCTTGACGCTAGCGTCGAGTAGATATCGATGGTACATCGACTTCTATTCGACGCACACCTGAATGAACAGATCTATTTCCTTAGAAAATTCTTGCTGTTTTCCCCAGCAATTATATTGATTGAAAATAGATTATAATATTAATTTTATAAGTTGTAAGGAAAAATCAAGGCAGAAATCACTCCCTTGGATGAAGATTGCTCCTTATTCATGACCTACATCTTTCTTCCCCCACTCCATTTTCTCCTGAGTGGGACCCTACCTAATCCTGCGCAAGTAATTCAAACATTATAGGGGACCTAGGTTACCTCGGGCCCTTTGGTTTTACCATTGTAGGGTTCAATTAAAGAATAGAAATGTTTCTCATGATACCCTTTTGGAAGATAAGGAATGAGTTTCCCAAACTTATTATCTTGATTCTTGAAATGAGTATAAAATATATCTAAATAAAGAAGATCAGCAGAGTGTTTTATTACGCTAGGTTTTTCTTTAACCTTTTGGTTGAGGTTATTTAATTTCTCTACATGATTCTTGCCTAGGGGTTTTTTCTTGTTATTCAGATTTACCTTTTTAGGTTTATCTATCATATCTGGATGATTGTTATCTTTACCCTTGGATGATGCACTCTTCTCACTTTGTTGATACTCACTAGGTCTAACAAATGAAACTGGATTTTTCCAGGCAGGTTTCCTAGGTGCTTCTGTGCTGGTGGAGGGCTCTGCTCCTAACCCTAGATGATTAAATCTCATAGAGAGATTTTTTGTGATGTCTTTGAGCTTCTGACTCCTCCCATTGAGTGAGTCCTCAAAGGCCTTTGCCTTGGCTAGCTTTTCTTTCAGATTTATGTTTTCTTCTCTAGGTTTAATCAATTCTGATTCTTTAGTATTAATTTCATTTGTTAGATCTTAATTTCTTAGGTATATTTCATCTTTCGTAAGATTTTTTAATTCATTTCTAGCTGCGTCTAATTCTTTTTCTATCCTAAGATGATCAATGCAGAAATCTTTAAAATAAGATTAAAAATCATCTAAGCTGAAATCAAACTCATCAAAAATTGATACTTGTTCCTCTTCTTCATCTGATGACATCCCTACTGACATCATGCAGGCTGCTTCTGCTGCTGCTTCATCATCACTTTCAGATGATGAGGAGTTTAATTCTGCTTCAGAATCACTCCATGTTTCAGTAATGAAGCCCTTGGCTTTCTTCTTATCCTTTCCTCTGAAGGACTTCTTCTTCTTCTTCTTCTCCTCTTTGTTGCTGCTTCTTTCCCTTTGCTCTTGTGGGCACTCAGGAGCAATGTGCCCTGGTTTGTTGCATGTAAAATAGATAATCTCCCTCTTTGGAGTTTTATCATACCTGGGCCTTGAATCTCTTTCTTTTCTCCTTGAGTCTTCAGTCTTGACCCACTTCTTGAATCTCCTTGCTAGCAGACTAAACATTTCATCTTCAGGAGTAGAGGGCTCTCCTTCAGTAGCTTTCAGAGCTAGGCTCCTTTGGATAGGAGCTGGAGTAGTTTCCCTTTCTTCTAATTCAGCCCTATTCTTCAATAACATCTCATAAGACTTAAGCTTTCCTAGCAAAGCTTTATTGGAGATTTCTCTGTGGCATCTATACTCTCTGATTGCCCAGATCCTTGAATCTCATGAGCTAGGGAAGTACTTGAGGATTTGATCATTAATTTCAGTCAAGGATATCGCCTTGTCCAAAAGCCCCTGATCTCATTAATGATAATGTTGAATCTATCATACATATCAGCAACAAATTCTTCAGCTTTCTTTTGAAAGTTCTCATATTGGGATATGAGAAGGGACTTTTTGTCCTTCCTTTCATCTGAGCTTCCTTCCACCATTCTGGTGAGAGAATCCCAAATATCTTTTGCTGATTGGCATTCAGCAACCTTCTGACAAATATCATCTAACATTGTTGAAACCAAAATATTCATGGCCTTGGCATCACATGCCTTGACCTTCTTCTCAGCCTCTATCCATTCATTTCTTGGGATAGCCTCTGTTGTTGAAGATTTTCCTGCCTTTTGTCTGACTAGAGCTGGAGGACCCGTGAAAAGAACATTATAAATGTCTTCATCAATATAATTCATATAAAGTTTTATTCTGGCCTTCCATAGTGTAAACTTGTTCAGATTACACACTGGAGGTTTTGTAGAAGCGTAATCCTTAGAACTCATTTTCTTTATAAAATATTATTTGTAATAAAGAAAAATTGTATGAGCTCTTTTTGATCAAGGTGTTATCCTTTTAATGATCAACCTGGCTTTGATACCAATTGAAAGTGCACAGTGTGCCTCTGAGAATACTCTAGAGGGGGGGGGGGGGGGGGTGAATAGAGATTTAAAAATAATTCTATCCTTTTTGTGCAAATACAATAAAACACTAAGTGTTTATGCTTCAACAAATCTCACACAGAATAAAACTAAAGTGCAGAGATATGATACAGAAAAGCAGTAAAATAAATCTAAACTATATGGGACAGCACAGAAAATAAACAACAAGAAGACACAAAGATTTTATAGAGGTTCTCCAAAATGTGGGTAGTCCTCTCTTCTACCACCTGGCAGGAATGCACCAACTATGACTGAGTCTTTTGATAAGGAGTCTCTCAGAACCACTGATCTTTTGATAAGGAGATCATGAACCACCAGATCTTTTGAAAAGGAGATCTTGAACCACTAGATCTTTTGATAAGGAGATCTTAAACCACTGAATCCTTTGGAAGAGGGATTCTTAAAACTCTTTTACAGGAGAGAATGAGAAGGAGAAAGAAGAAGGGGAGAAGGGGAAGAATTTTATTCTAAGAATCCTTATGAAGCTTGTATGAAGAACATCATCTTGAATCTTTCACTGGATCTGCTTATGATTAACTCATGCTTATGATGGTGATGTATTGCAGGAGCTATGGTTATCAGATCCTTTCTCTTTCTTCTGATTAAGATCTGGCTGCTGTATGATTGTGATGAAGAGCAGCCTTCAGATCTTCTGTTCTATAAGATGGAGAGCAGCAATTCTTTCTTGTCTATATGTTCTTTATGCAATGAAACTTTATGCAATGAAATTGTTCAAGTGATGCAAACTGAATTTGAAATGAGTTTGGTAGAAAAATTAACATATTTTTTAGGATTTCAGATTTCCCAAAAGAATCACAGAATTTTTATTTGCCAATCAAAATACATAAAAGATATGCTTAAGCGATTTGGCTTTGAAAATCTAAAATAAATAAAAACTCCAATGAGTGCATCACTTAAACTAGGAAAGGATGAAAGTGGCATTTCGGTGGATCAAACAATCTTTAGAGGTATGATCGGATCACTCTTATATCTAAGTGTGTCTAGAATTGATATTATGTTTGTGGTGTGCCTTTGTGCTAGATATCAAGCTAATCCTAAAGAATCTCATCTGAAAGATGTTAAACATATCTTTAGGTATCCACACACCACCGACTTCATGCTCCATGGATATTCTAATTAGTACTATGCTAGATGTTCTCTTGATCGTAAGAGATCAAGTAGTACTTGTCACTTCCTAGGTCCGACATTAGTTTCATGGTCGAGTAGGAAACAAAATTATGTTGCCCTCACCACTATCGAGGCTGAGTATATTGTATTAGGAAGTTGTTGCGCACAAGCACTTTGGATGTCACAAATGTTAGAAGACTTCGGTCTAAACTTTAAGAACGTTGAACTTAGGTGCGATGACAAAAGTGCCATCGACTTAACGAACAATCTGGTACACCACTCTCGTTCTAAACATATTGATGTACGTCATCACTTTATTCGTGATCATATTACGAAAGAGAATGTGAGAGTAACTTTTATTGGGACTGACGACCAGCTTGTGGATATATTTACCAAACCCCTCTCTGATGCTCGATTTTCTCTGCTTCGCTTAGAATTGGGGGTTTTGGATATCGCAGCTTAATTTTTCATGTACTGCATCTGGTGTGTCTTTTTGTCCAGGGTTTTTGCTGCATTAGATGGGTCTTGCACTTCACAATCATATTAGGACGTCATTAGATGCAAAAATCATCAAAATTTGGGCGAAATTCCTGAGAAATTGTGGCTCTATGAGTTACCGCCGGGCGTTAGACAAACCGCTGGCGGTAGATGCTCTTTCATGTATTGCCTGATTTCTCTTTGGATTTTTCTTTATTTATTTATCCCATGCTTCTGTCTATTTTTAGTTTCTTTCTAGTTTTTTCAATGACCAAAAGCACATAAAATTTGAAAACCCCAAAACCCCAAAAACTTGTTTTCCTTTGTTTCCTTTGTATGTGTTTGTTGTTGTGTGTTTATTTAAAAAAACTAAAGATGCTCATGCTCAAGGGGCATACATGATGTGAAATTGAAGCTCTATGATTACATATATTGTTTGAATTTTTGATCACTAATCCTTGTATACATTGTATGTCTTCGTCATGATATGTCCTAATTTAAAGGTAGGATACTACTTAGTGCTAATAGAGTAGAAATGTATGTTTAATATGCCTCTAGGTATGTGTGAGGATTTAGGCTAGAAAATGATACTACACATCCACACATCCTTAGAGAATGCACTCCAGTAGAAATCCAAATGCATACTTGCTATAACTCGTGATATTGTGACTAACACTGTAGGCATGACTTAATAAATCAATGTCATGATACTCGTCTTCGCTATATAGGGCATAGAACTTTGGGCTATAATTATATTGATCAATGGGTTTTGTATACTAGTTAAAGTGTATCTATCTATGTTGGTAGATTTTGTTTGATTCAGGACCTTGTCTCAGGCTCTGTTTGGTTGGGCTGTTGCTGATGGAAAGCTGCTGATAGGAAAAGTGCTGATTCTGGAAAACGGAGTTTTGCTAAAAAACTGTTTGGATGAAAAGTTGCTGATTCTGGAAAATGGAGTTTGTAAAACGGAGTTTTGAAAAAGTTGTTTGGAAACAAAATGGAGTTTTGAGTGAATTTTTTTTCTCGCCAAATATCCGAAAAAAATATATATTATCCATCATATAATACCAAACACAAAAAAATAATGTCCATATTAACCATATGTCATGATATCTCCTACGATCTAGATTCATACAACTGATCCGCTATACTATCACGTAGCGCGATCATCTCCTCTACACCACCTGCAGTGTCAGGGCATATATCTTGCCTCTCTTGTGTGTCCACTCCATCAACTCTACCCCTCTGCTCGGACTCACTGAAATCAAAATCCACACGCGAAGGATGCCGGCAAATGAAATTATGTAAAGTCATTGTGGCCATCACAATATCAGCCTGTTTGTCAAAGCGAAAGCTTGACATATCCCGTAGTATGGCCCACTTCTTCTTCCATACACCGAAAGATCGTTCTATCACACTTCGAAGCGATGAATGCGCATGATTGAACATCTCTCGACGTCCTTCTGCGCGATCGCGTGCTTCTCGTGCTCTGCTCTGGTATTCTCCGATTCATCACTAGACATTTTCTGTTTAAAAAATTAACATTATCAGCAAGTAATTAACAGTATCAGCAAGTAATTAACATTATCAGCAAGTAATTAACCTTATCAGCAAGTAATTAACATTATCACCAATGTTAGTGAAAAAGAACATAATTTCATAATCAAATTTCTCATAATGTTCTTAATGTCCACAACAAAACAAAATATAATATCCATAATTTTCATAAACAAAATATAACAAAACAAAACAAAATACATTTCATAATGCAAGTGAAGAAGATGTTACTACGCCCCACGAGTATAGCAGTTTTTCAACCACTTGATGGCAAAATCATAGAAGTCTTCATCAGACTACACTTCTGAGTACATGCCTAATTTTTCTAGTGCATTTCCAATAGTAAAAGAACAAAAAGAACTCGTGGGTGGCTCCTGGAGGCATCGACTAATGATCTTCGAGGACTCGGCCAAATCTTCTAACACCGAGCTAGCAGCTTTCTTCTTTCCTTTCTTCCTTTTTTTGCTTGTTTCAGATATATTTGTGGTCTCAGCTGGTAGAGGAGCTCCGCTAACCTCAATGTCCTCGTGTTCATCTTCTGACATTGCTCTTTCATCGATAGACTCCGTTTCAAGATTTCTGGAGTGAGGTGTGCAGCCATGATGTCCTGTAGCGACAACCGAACTAAACATCATGTTCAGTTTATCCTCTAACTCTGGAGGGATTCATGCATACCGGAACTTCTTTGCCAACGGGACAACCTAAAAAAAAAGTTTTCTAAAATTAGACAATGATAATTTTAATTAAATTAGAAAATGAAAATAAGAAATACCAATTATTTTAATAAATTAGTACCTTCAATCTTTCGTCCCATCACTCGTCTGAGGCGTCTATAGTCTTTCTTGATGCATTCCAACCTAAATCGGTCTCACCACGTTTCAACTCCGTCCATAATTTCCACTCCTTCTTCAAATGATCCCATTTATTTTTAAGTTGGACTTTATCATATTTTTTTCCAGTCATTTCTTCAAATTTTTTCATCAGATTACTCCAACCTTCTTTATTAAAATGTGTGGTGGGTCGATTCCCAAGCTCTATCTCTTTAATACATAAATCACAGAAGAGCAAGACATCTGAAGTGTCCCACATAGCAACCACCCCACCATCTTTTGGTTTGCCCATCCTTAAAAAACAAAATAAAGTTACACATTCATACATTGAAATAAGACAAACATTCGTAGACACACATACACACCAACATACACATCACACATACACACCAACAAACATACAGAACAACATACACACACAAATATATACACTAACACACACACACACAAACAACAACACATACACATACAAACAACAACAACATACACACACACACAACACATATACACACACGCAACAAACAACACATATACATAATACACATACATACACACAACAAATACAAACCACAAATAAACACAAAAAAAAAACAACACACACATAATACACATACATACACACACATATACACCAACACATATATACACCAACACATATCACACCAACACACACACACACAAACAACAACACATATACACATAGAAACAACAACAACACACACACACAACACATATACATAATACACAAACATACACACAACAAATACAAACCACAAATAAACACAACAAACAAAAAAAACAACACACACATAATACACATACATACACACACATACACACCAACACACATATATACACCAACACACACATCACACACACACACACACACAAACAACAACACATATACATAATACACATACATACACACCAACACACACATAATACACATACACACCAACAAGTTGGGGCAGGTTTTATTAAACAGCACATAATACACATATACATAAAAATCAAAAATCTGAACAGAAAAAATCAAAAATCTGAACTTATAATACCATTCAGGTGTACAGTGGACACAAATTTATTAAACATCAAGCTACCTGAATGCAGCTGCCGGAGAGGTACAGAGATTCGCAACTCGTCGTCGTTAGGAAAATCCCCACCAGAGCAGCAATCGGAAACTGTGAATGGCTGTGAATGCAAAGTGAATGGCTGTGAATGCAAAGTTTCAAAAATCCCCACCAGAGCTGTGAATGCAAAGTTTCAAAAATCATGTCAGTAAAAAAAATTGAATGATTTCTGCCGGAGAGGTACGAGCGAAGGAACGAGCGAGTCGAGTGATTTTGGCGGCTAGAGAGAAGGAGAGAGCAACAATACCTGGATTCCGGTGGCTGCAGGTGAGGACCGAGCGAGTCGGCCCGATAGGGGAGATCTGTTAGGTCAGGAATGGCTTCAGGCGAGGGATTGCAGGAGGAGATCTCCGAGATCTGGGCTCTGCCGATGGGTTGCGAAACGCCCGGCTTGTTTGTTTCGCCGCCGGGAGGAGTCACCGTCGATGGAATCGGGGAGCTGCTGGCGCTAGGTTAGGGGGAAGACGGGGACGAGCGCAGAATCGGGGAGCTGCTGGCGCTAGGTTAGGGGGAAGACGGGGATGAGCGCGTGGCTTTTGCAGCTAAACGCAAAAAATCAGCGCGGATGGGTCGCAGAAGAAAAAGTGCGGAGGTAAATAACCGCTGGTTGGGAGATAAGCCGCGCCAAACGGAAATAACTCCTAAAATTGTGGTGCGTTTCATCAGCACCGCACCTAATAAGCCTAACCTAACGGGCACTAAAAGAAAGAAAAATAAAATGAAAAAATTGATAGTGCTATGAAAAATGAAACTTGTATACTATCAATCTTATTGACAAGGATTTCCCCCAAGCACTACTCACTCCCCTGATAAGCCTTATAAACATTGTGAGGATGAGCACCTTGGTCAAAAGAATCTTTACGATCTTGTGCAAACCCGATAAATAAATGAGTGCCCTTGATTCTATACTTGGTATTCTTGTAAGACTGACAAATATGACATGATTTATCACTTCAAGACTCATGTGTTAGCATATAAAATTACTGAGATATAGCTTGTATTAATTTTAATATAACTTGATGCTATTTCTATTGATGCTATACGTACACTTGTCATTATTTAGTCTAACACTTCCATGCATAAGAATTGGACTTGAACTACATTATCTATTTCTTGCATGCTTGTAATAATACACGATTGCCATTCATGACACATACGATGTTCCTTGGGTTAGTTTTCTAAAATCTTTTGACATTGTGTGCAAACTCATGTGTATTTAGTCTCGTGTCATGTGTCCGATTCATTTAACGTATCCTAAGTTTCAAAATGCAAAACTAATTAATCTTAAAGTGGTATTTTGGTTTCCCTGTGCGCTTTGACTCATGATTTACTTTCTATGGGTGCATTATTCTTCAAATCCGTTGCATCTCTCATATCCATATGTCAATTTGATCTAGACCACCCCTTTTGCTAACATCAAAGGGGGAGAATAGAGAATGTTCTTGAGCTAGTCATGTGCTAGTCATCTAGGGAAGATCACTTATAGGGAGAGACACTATTATAGAGTGCACATCGATAGGGGGAGCATGTATGTAGGGGGAGACATACTACTTTAGTGCAAGTTCACACTTTAGGTTTTATCTTGATATATAAACCTGTTCATGTTTCATGATTATTGATGATTACCCTATACCATGCTCTTAATGATAAGTATTGATTATATCGATTATATCTCATTAACGGGATTTGATATTATCAAAAGGGGAGAATTTGTTGGAAGATGCGTTATGTATCTCTTTAGTTTGACAATATCAAATCCCAAACTGTATTTTATCATACATGTCTTGGGTATAGTGTGCAGGTTTACTGCTGTGAAGACATAGAGAATTTCATTTACTAGTACAACCGCCGGGTGCTAGTACTACCGCCAGCGCTAGCCATATCAACGTGACTTACTATCGACGCAAAGGCAAGTATTGACGGGTAGACTCATGCCGTCGAGATTATATCGTCGAGAAGACTACCGCCGCGCGCTAACTTACCGTGGGCGCCAGCTATGTCGACGAGACTGCCAACATCAATTTGAAGGATGCGTTGACTTGAGACCATGGAATTGAGACGAATGCGTCGAGATTATATCGACGTGAATGCTACCACGGGCTCAACTCTACCGTCACATGCTAGCTCCATCGATGAGAAGAATACGTCGAATTGATCCTCTGCTATCGTCGACAAGGATTCGACGTGAGTACTACCAAAAAGCGCTAAGACTACCGCACCGCGCTATCCAAAGACAGCAAGAGAATGTTTTCTAGCACCCTCCTGATTTGGTGCTGGACAGCTGGTGAAAATGCATAAAGATGCTACCGCCATGTGGTAAATCTACCGCCAGTGGTAACAAAAAAGAATCAGCTATAAAAGGTCTCGATTCTTTTCCTAAAAAGGAGAGACACGCACTTACGAGAATAGGGTTCCTCAGCCGCCTCTGGTGCAGAGAACCACCATTTCCATGCAAGGAAAAGAGAACTATCTCCCTCCCATTCAAGTTTGAAGATCTCCAAAAAACAAAGTCTACAATGTCCATCCGCTGCTGATCGAGTGCAAGAGGAATGATATTCAGTAGCACTGATCGCTCACCGCTCTACGAAAGATATTGGTTTTTGAGGGAGCAATAGTTTCTATCTCTTTCTTATTCATTGTCTTTCATTCTTCTCTTTGTGTTTTTGTGAAGGAAAATCGACCGGGGAGGTTTTTGGAGTCCGGTAAGGATTCCATAGGAAATTTGTTGGGTATTGTGGCCTCAATGTTCCTATATTTGAAGAAGGAACACAAGTACAGATAAGGAAAGTTGTTTTGATGTCTGTTTTAGTTCATGATGTGACAGGTATGTCAAGACTTTACATTTAGTATCAAGATTATATGTTTAATATCAAGACTATATTTTCAGTATCAATACTATACAAGAAGTGAAAAATCACTAAGTCAAATATCGTCTTGATGCTGATCCATTATATCGTCCAGACAGAAGTATATCGTCTTGAAGAAGCTTTATCATTGAAATGGTTAAGTAAAGATCGTGCAGACAAGATCTAGACAATATTGTCTTAAAGTAGTCATATTGTGTAGAAGATTATGCAAAGCCTTGAAGAAAGGATCATGTAGACGACATCAGCTTGAAGAATATATATCATTTAGATTGATCAAGATGATATCGGCTTGATGGAATTTTATTGTCTTGACAAATACAGAGCTGCATTTAATGCACAGATTTTCTTGGAAATTGTTATTCAAGGAATGTGCATGCCTCCTATCTTGTGCACCAATCAAGAAATAATTAATGATATATCCTCTGCAGAATATTGTCGTTTTAACAACATTTAAGAAAAATATTATATATTCTTAAATATTGCAAGTTCCAAAAAGGGGAGAGTATTTATGGCAGCTTATTCTACCGTTTCAGTCTATATTCTTTAATGTCCTAATTTATTACGGAATAAATTATTGAGGACCTTTAGGCATAAGTGTAGAGGAATATAAATAGATTTTATTTCGAACTCTATATAGACTTATGATCATTCTCTCACTCTCACACTTACAATCAGAAAAGAGAAAAGTGCAGACCAAGAAATCTTCATTTTGCTGTGTTGTGAAGCCTACAAGAAAGAATCTTCTTCATGTACAAGAAGTACATTCTGATATATTTTCAGAAGAAGATTCTAAAGAAAACCTTGTGATTCTATAGATCTCTGAAGCTACATATACAAGAAGAAGAAGACCATTCAGTACAAGCTTCATTCTTAAAGTCTTCTCTTCTATAGCAACAAAACATTCTTCTCATTTTGTAGGGTTCTGTGCGAGCCTAAGTTTGGTAGGATCTTGGTAAAGATCTGAGTGATTGGTAAGACTTGTAAAGTATGAGTTATTATTATAGAGTTTATGTAACCTGAGTGTAAGATTTTCTGTGTGAGGGATGAGGTAGGATCCTTTGTGATCTGAGTTGTAAGATCTGCTGTATAGTGAAAGAGATATGAGTTTGTGAGCAGTTTCCTAGTCTAGCACATTGCTAGATAGGTGGAAGGGACAGTGGACTACCTCTTGACACATTGTCTTGAAGGGAACCAATATAAATCTCTGTGTGTTTTATGGTTTGCTTGTGTACTGTGCTGAATTATTTAAAAGACTAAATAATCTTAAAACACCTAATCACCCCCTAGGTGTAGTTTAATCAAACCCATATCTTTCAATTGGTATCACAGGGGTGTTAAGTTCAAATGCTTAACATCTTAGAACAAGATCCCTATCATATTTTGGGTTATTAGCAATCTAGGGCTGGTGAACATCATAAGGAAATGAGTTCAATGAAGTCGCCAATCTGCACCAAAGAGAATTTTGTCAATAGGAAGCAAAGGATCAAGTTGTACATGGAAGCTTCTGATCCTAGAATCTATATGGATGTAGAAGAGGGACCTTATGTTCCAATGGTAATTCCTGTGGACCTAATAATTGTCCCTATCCCTAAGACTTTGACTCAGTTCACCAAGGATGAAGTAGCCTTGGTCACAATGGATAAAAGGGCTAAGAACATCATTGTCAATGCAATTGATGATTCTACATTTTAGAACCTAATTCACTACAAAACAACAAAAGAAATATGAGATTCTTTAGTTGTCTACTTGGAAGGAACTGAAGAGGTTAGGGATGACAGAAAATCTCTTCTGAATCAGGAGTATGAGGCATTTATGCAAGACAAGAAGGACAACCTAGCTACCAGCTATGAAAAATTCTTCAGGATTATTAATGGGCTCAGAACTTATGATAGGGAGTTCGCCAATTATGAACTCAATGATAAGTTCTTGAGATCCCTGAATAAAGAATAGGACATGAAGCTTTGTGTCATCAGAGAAGTTGGCAATCTAGGAAACATGGAGCCTCAGCAACTATTTAGCAAACTTCTATCTTATAAGCTGTATTTGAGTACCAGAAGGTCTGAAAAGGAGACTTTCAAAGTCTCCAGTAGAGAAAGGGCAGTGGCCTTTAAAGCTAAAACTTCAAGAAAGAACAAGGCCGTGGAACCTGCTTGCATCTCAGAAGATGAGATCATCAGCAATTCCAGTTCTGATATTTTTGATGGAGAACTCTCCTTGTTTACAAAGCAATTTAAAAAGCTACTAAGAAATAGAATAAGAGGAAATAAAAGACAAGAAACTTCTCCCTCTAGCTCAAGGAGAGAAGATAAATCTGGGTGCATACACAAATCAGAAAGGTATGATTCTTGACCTAACAAACATATTTCTTCTAATATTATTTGTTACAGTTGCAAGAAGCCTGAACACGTCATAACTGAGTGTCCATTCAAGAGAAAGGAATAGACTGAAGAAAGGAAGTACTCAAAGTGTAGGAAGTTGGAGAAGATCTTTGTAGCTAAGAAACTCAGAACCCTCAGTGACAGTGACACTGAGTCATCATCATCAGAATTTGACAGCCACTTAGCAGTAATGGCCTTTTCAGATGAAGGAAGTTGTGATGAATCCCATCACAACCAGGTAATTCCTAAATCTTCTCTTACCATATCTGACACAAATTCAGATGCCATCTCCTCTTCAACACTAAGAGAAGATTACACTGATTATATTGAGAAATTTGGTGCCCTGCTTGAAGCTCTTAAGAAAGCAAAAGCTCACTGTAAGGCACAAGCAACAGATATCATCTCCTTGAGTGACAAGAGAGATGAACTGCTTGAGAAAGTAACTGAGCTAGCTCAATATAGGACCAAATTATCAATTTCTCCACTAAGCATTAGCACTTTAGCTGAATTTATTAAGCATAAGAATATTAGAATCAAAGAGCTAAAGGATAAGCTCTTAGTGGAAAGGAAAATTGTGGCAGGTTATTCCAAGCCACAAACTGTTCATCCCTTAATTGATAGCTTTTGACAAACAAATAAGAAAGGTTTGGGCTATGGTCAAGGTGAAGACAATGAGAAATCTTCTCAAAGAGAAACAGTCTTTAGAAAAGTGATCATACAGACTTATTCTTATGATCACCGTGGCATCTATGGATTCAAAGAGAGCAAGAAGACAAAGGGTGGTCTTAAGCTCCCTTCTACTTGGGTAAGTAAAAGACAGACTTTCCTTGGTAAGAGTGCTTTATCAGCACCCCAAAAGAATTTTCATATGAATGCCTTAAGAAATTCTCATGCTGGGGGAAGTTCTTCAACTTCTAAGAAAGGAGGGTTAGCTGTCAAGCAACTTCCTAACCCAGTCAGACCAAGCACAATAAGAAAATCTAGATAAAATAGATTTGAATGTTTGTGCTGTGGTAAGGTAGGGCATTTTGCCTAAGATTGTTGGTTTAATCCGACTGTGCAGAATGATCCCCACATGAGAATCAGAAAGCAGGCTGTTAATTTTCCATTTAGATCTATCTCTAACAAGTGACTAGGACCCAAGAAAGCAAGGGTTCCTAACGAGGTGTAGCTGTAACATCCATATTCCTTCTAGACCCCCTTGGGTTAGTGTTAGAGTTGGAGTTGTGAGTAGAGGTCATCGTATGACCCTATGTCAACTTGAACTTAGGAAATTTCTATAGGCACCCCAAAAGTGCATAGGTCAACCTTGGCCAATTTACTTCAAATTGGACTCACCAACTCAACTTGGACTTACCAATAGGTCCCTAACCCTAAGAGAGACCCAAGTGACCCAAAATCCCCATCATAAGGTCACCAATTTTGGCCAATATGACCAAATCAACTCTAGGTCAAAATAGGTTAACATAGGCCAATTCATCTCAAATTGGGTCAATTGGACTTCATATGATCAAATTGACCCCACCACTGTATTACAAACCCTAATTGGGGGTATAAGTGACCCATAAGCC
Source organism: Dactylorhiza incarnata (assembly GCA_033032865.1). NCBI lineage: Eukaryota > Viridiplantae > Streptophyta > Magnoliopsida > Asparagales > Orchidaceae > Dactylorhiza > Dactylorhiza incarnata. Next base: position 684,918 of record JAWHQI010000377.1, read on the forward strand.
CTATCATGGAGTCACCAATTGGTACACATTGATCTAAGTCAACTTAGGTCAACATAGGTTAATCCTTCACCAATAGGTCCAATTGACCCCCAAAACATGAAATTGACTTCACCCCTAATCCTATAACATCATAGGGGACCCAGTGGATCTAGAAGTCCCATCAAGTGGTCATCAATTGGTCCAATTTGACCAAAGTCAACTTTGTTGGAGCATGGGTTCAGATCTCCTTGGTTTGGTAATAACAAATCCCGAATGTGTTTGATCCTATTTTATCTATGGTGTGCATGTATAATAGGTATGCGACTATTCTATTTTTTGTTTGAAGCTCAGGATGTAAAAGTCGAGAACAATCAATGTCATTAGTGATAGCTAGATGTCATCGATGACAACTCAGTAGTTTATTCTCAGCAGTTTCATCTCAGCATTTTCATCTTAGCAGTTTTAGCTCAGCGGTTTCATCTCAGCGGTTTCAAGAAAAAATCATTGTCGGAATTCTGACATAGATATCGGAATCCGACAGCCCATGTTTCGACCACAACTGTCACGTTGCGCATAAACATTGTTTTTATGGGACACGTGGCAACTGGAGGAGATAATGTTGGCGGACGACAGCTAGATGTCGTCGACGATATCTAAAATATATATATATTGGCTCAATTTCTGTTGAGAAAAATATACACATCAATTTGGTGTACCAATTCCCGAGTTCATTTCGCCCAGAGAGCTCCAGAACTCTGAGAACTCCCATTTTGGCAAGAATGTTCAAGAGCGGAGAAGAGACTGTCCGTGTACAGTATCTCAGGCAATCTTTACAAGGATTCGATGTCGTCTTCAGAGCTTCATATTTAGGGAGTAAATCGCACCCTTGTGCGTGGCATCTAAGTCCGTATGTGGCTTAGGAGGAAATCGCAGCCTTGCGAGTGGCGTATAGGTCCTTGTGAGGCTTAGGAGTAAATTTCCACCTTGTTTGCAGCCTCTAGATCGTGGAGAGATCTAGGGGAGGCTAGTAGCAAGATCTAGGAAGAAATACACTATAGCCGGTCGGTCCTTGGTTGAAGCCCGGTAAATTAAAAAGAAGTTTATTTTTAGCATAACCTTGATCTGAAGCTTTATTAAGATCAATAGTTCTTTGTATTCATCACTTGTGAAAATAAAATTTGATTTCCAATTTCCTCATGATTTTCTAAGTGATTCTTTTTTTTTGTGTAAAAATCTACTTGTTTATCATTGCAAAATTATCTTAATATTTTAGAAAAATTTCAAAGTAAATATTAGCCCTTATTCACCCCCCTCCAAGGACGCCGCAAGATCCAACACTTGGTATCAGAGGGAGGTTGATCCAAAATGGTTTTACCACCGGGAGTAATGGCGCATAACGATAACGCATTTGTAGAGAGTCAAGGGATTAGTCGACCACCTTTATTCACGGGCACAGACTATAACTATTGGAAAACTCGTATGCATTGTTTTCTAATTATTATAGATATCGAAGTTTGGTACATGGTAGAGATGAGTTATACTCCACCGACATTAGTCATTGGTAGTGTAACAATGGATAAGCCCAAGGATAAATGGGATGATAATGATAAGTTAAAATGTAAATATAACTCAAAAGCAATGAATGCTCGATTTTGTGCGTTAGATAGAACTGAGTTTAATAGAGTATGTGCATGTGAAACTGTGTATGAAAATTGGAATTTATTATAAGTTACTCATGAAGGTACCTGGCAGATGAAGGACTCCAAACTATTCCAACTCGGGTCAGAATTTGAAAAGTTCAGAATGGAGGTTGATGAAGACATTGATACGATGTACACCAGATTTACCAAGATCGTCAACATTTCCAAAGTCCTTGGAAAGAACTTTTCTAATGGAGATTTAGTTAGAAAAATCTTAAGATCACTTCCCCCGAAGTTCAATCCGAAGGTAACCTCCATCTCGAAATTTCATGATCTTAAGAATCTTCAACTAGAGAGTTTAATTAGAAACTTGAAGACACATGAAGTGGAACTGAAAATCCAACAACAAGAGTACAGTGTGGAGCCAAGTAAGAAGGCATTGGCACTAAAGTCTAAGAAAGAAGTTGAGAGTGTGACTGATGGAGATGAGGAAGAAGATGAAGAAAGTTTGTTTGTGCGAAAATTTAAGAAGTTTATGTGAAATCCTGAAAGGAGGAACACTTTTAAGAAGTACTTTAACAAGAAGGATTTTGCACATAAGAAGGGAAAAGGAAAGAGTGAGACTGAGGAAGATGATGAGCGTCCACAACCGAAATGTTATCATTGTAAGAAGATTGGAAATATAAGGAGCACGTGGCCAAAGTTTCTGAAAGTGCAAAAAGAGAATATGCACAATAAGAGATACAAAAAGAAAGTTCTGAAGGCGGAAACATGGGACGACACATCATCGGAAGGAGAAAGTGATTCAAGTTCTAAAGGTCATGAAGAAGCAAATATGTTATTAATGGGAAAAAGTAATGCATCATCTGAGAATGATTGCAGTGTCCAAAGCGACACTGAGGTAACTCCCCCAACTTATGATGAGCTTTATGATGAATTTCTACGTACTTATAAATTTTTTCAAAACAGTCTTAAAGATATTGATAGTCTAAAATTTTAAAATAAAGTTCTTTGAAAAGAAAGAAAACTAACAAATGAATTAAAAGTTCTTGAGAAGGAGAAGATTGCTTGTCAAGAGTGTAATCGCTCTTTGATAAGAATTAAAGAATTAGAACAAGAACTTTCCAAGTCCCAATCTAAAGTAGATTTTCTTATCAAATAAAAGAGGGATTTAGAAAGATCCTTGAAATCTTCTCATTCATAATTGAATAATAGCAAGAAAGGGTTTACAAATTGGTGTGTTATGTTAATCAAAGAAAACACCGCTTTGAATGCTCAAGTCCATGATTTAAAGTTGGCTATAAATAAGTTTGGAGTTGGCCAGAAATCACTGAATATGATATTAGCCAACCAATGTCATGGAACTGCTAAGTTTGGACTTGGATACGTTACTGGAAGCTGTCGGAATCCGACAGTCACTATCGTCGATTGTTGCGCAAATCTAGCACACCGTTATAGACGGTAGAAAGACTGCTACATGAAATGACAATGTACCAATCGTTCAAGTAATATAAAATGTGGGAGTGAATCCTCAAGTATCGAATCTCAAAGGAACACAGTAAGTTGGAGTTATCTATCGAGGAAGGACTTGAGATTGAAGTCCTTTAGGTCGGATGGATTGCAGAAAATGGATGATTTGGATTATGGAAAATAAAAGAAAAGAACTAAACTACTCCTATGCAGGCCGCTATGCGCTGCTTCACCGGGCGGATGGAAACTATGCAGGCCGCTATGCACTGCTTCGCTGGGCGGATGGACGAGAAGGCAAGTTGATGAGGTGAGTGTAACTGCGGAAAGGTTTGAGGGCCGTTAGCACCTCTTGGCTAGACAGATGGATTACACGGGCCGCTATGCACTACTTCGCTAAGTGGATGGAAGAGTAGGCTTGCAGATGTAATGGTTCGTACCGACTGCATTGAGGTGGATTATACAGGCCATTAGCACCACTTAGCTTGGCGGATGGAAGAGTAGGCACACAGAATGGGCGAGTAGTCAAGCGTAATGGAAGAGTAGGCACGTGGAATGGAAGAGTAGGCTAGCGTAGTGGAAGAGTAGGCTTACGGAATGGAATGGACAGTGATGGTGGATCGAAGATGGAATGGGGGCACTCATCACTTGCATGAACCACAAAGATAATTCCATATAGACATGAAATATACTAAATAGCATAACAAGGTTTAGCAAACATTATTCATGCACACAAAAGACCAAGAAACACAATACTACAAGATGAAGGGGGTGAGATTACAACCAAAGGGCGGAGACTCATCGAAGGTTCACGTATGGAATCTAGGGTTGTCAATCCTTGTCCAAGCTCAGGCTCCAACTGCCGTCCGTGGTCTTTGAAGCTCTCACCACCTCTAGCCCGACTTCTACGTCAATCTTCTTTGATCCTTACCTCACCAGAGAACTTCACGTGTGCAGCAAGAAATCTCTTGAAATGGAGCTTGGGAGTGTACGAACGATGGAGGAGGCCTAAAGGATGCTCCGACTTTAAATTTGCAAGAGAATGGCGGCCGGACCTCCTCCCGAAGGTGGGCAGCGATGGAGCGGCGAAAAAGGGCGGAACTGGAGCTCTTGGGCGCGAGAAAGATGATTGAACTGGTCTAGGGCGAAGTCTGCAGCTTTTATAGAAAAATAGTGAGAAATTGGTCACGCACGGTCGAACGCACGACCGTGCGTGGAGCGTGCGATATTAAATGTACAGAAAGCCCAGGAAGATGAAGCAGATCGCCCGTGCAATTTTACTCACGCACGGTCGAAGCTGACTGTGCATAAAAACGCATGGGCAATTCTAGATGGCTTGAAAAATAGGCTATCAATAGGAGATCATGCTTTACCTTCACGCACGGACAAACTGCCCGTGCGTGAACAAATCGCACGATCAGGGACAGAACACCATATTGGCCAGCCGATCATCACGCACGGTCGCAGCCGACCGTGCGTGAAGAAAATGCACGGCCGTGCTATTCATGCAGACATGAATTCTGGGCAATATGGATGATCTGCCCACCTGCACAACAAATAACACAGCCATCGAAGAGCTGGGCATACCCTTCCAGCTCAATCTAATCACAAAAATAAAGACATGGGGACCACATTGTGCTTGCTCCCAACAACAAAGAGTGCAATTGCATACCACAATGGGCCAAAACATTACACATAAAGTGAAAGCATGTTCGAGTTGAATATATAAGCAATTCAAGACTGAAAGTGTAGTGCAAATGCAAGAAAACAAGCCCAGATGAGTCCAAAAATCACTATATAAATGGGACTCGTCACACCCCCAGACTTAATCATTTGCTCGTCCCGAGCAAATCATCCCTCAAGCAGACAAGAAAAACACAAGCTGGCACATAAATTGTAAAGGCGGAGTACCATGCGAAGTCGCAGGCTCACGCTCATAAAAATTCAGTAGAAGTAATATCTAATTATGCATCATAGTTTATATTTTTATAAAAGCGTATCTATACATTATTATTACCCAAAATCTGAATCACGGTGAATCATCTGGTCACGCGTAGGAAGAAAGTAAACTGATCGCTAAGGTGAGCATTGTTAAACATCGGGGCTCGGGACAACCTTCAAAGAAATCCATCAATGTCGGTGACCATAAGCTTGCCCGGTCGCACTCTCTCCACGGGACTGGTTTGATTCACTGCACGAGTCAGTAGGACTTTTAGGTTTAAGAAAGGGCTTGGGTTTAAGCGAGGTATACAATAATAAAAACGATGGCTCAAGCACTATACCCAAATAAGCTAGCACAAAATGAACTATCCATGCACAACGATACACTCGAGTGCACGACACCCCCAGACTTGGACTTTGCAACATGAGGGTGTGCACCGCCTACTCCTAATACAAACTTTTGTAGATAATTTTCAATTAAGACTTTTTTCACACACTAAATTCATTTTTTTTCACAATTTTGTTTCAATAACTATTATTTTTTCAGCAAGTTTACAATGGAGCACAATCACACATCCACAGAGATGAACACCATATCAACACCTCAATATAAAATAAGAAAACAACTAAAGCTCAGCTTTAGGTATGCGACTAGGATCAACTTTTTGGCTTTGGTGGAGAAGCGGTGGAGCTGAATCAAAAGACGGGGTAGACACAAAAGTTCTAGCAAGGAATAAATGATAGGTACGGTACACAAAGCTCTACCGGGAACAAATGATGGCCTACAACACGCTCACGCACTGAACTAACCTATTCCAATGTTTCAAGACTCGCTTGGGGAAACTTCTTAGCCACCGAGAAAGACAATCCTTCATCCCGACTCTAGCAATATGAATCTAGCAAACATCTACACACATCCCTACGCTACCATCGAATTCACACCGGATTCACCAATTTTGAGTAGCTTAAACAATATTTATGCAAATAGAACGGGTATAAAACTATAAGCATAAAGAAAAATTAATTCTACACAGATTTCTATGTGAGACACGAGCACTCGACTGGAAACACTATATGAGTCGACATTTTACTCCATCTCACAGTCCTAAGCCAGCACAATAATTTTCCCAAGTCACACAAAAGAAACGAATTCAACTCGCGACGCGCTATTGGTTAAGCACACGCTCAAGTGGGTGTTGTGGTGTGCGGTGCATATGAAAAGACAATTATAAAACTGATCTAAAATGTACTTCTAGAATGCAAATGGTATGTGCACGTGCAGTGGGTAACCCATAGCGGCTCTCCCAAAAACTTAATCTAATCAATAGATGCAAATGATGTAACCATGAAAATTAAATAAAAGACTAGGGGAAGAAAAGTTACCCATGCTCAGAAATGAGCATACCAGAAGATTGGCGTGCAAACCAAGACCAAGCAGTAGCATCTACCATCCAGAAGAATGACCTGCAAGGGTGAGCTCCGTCAAAACAAAAGAAGATATACAAACTAAAATGAAATACAACTAACTAAATTAAACTAGATGAAATAAAAAAAATGCAGGAAATGTAAGATAACTACTGGGGTTATTGTCCTCCTAACACGACTTATTCAAATTTATAATAGTTTTAGCTAATGGGTGTATAAAAATAAATGTGCACAGGTAACTGGCCTAATATACGTGTCGGTAATGGGTACCGATACGACGATAGAATAGTTACCCCTCTACCAAAATAATAATACCTGCTCCTTGCAGGTAGAGGGCAGAGGATGTAAGCGGAGGATGAGGAATCCTCACTCGTCTCACCAAAAATATCCTTGCCCAGCAATGTGTTGTCTTCAGGGAGGTGGCAGGAGGAGAAGGTAATGAGTGAGGCTTCCACTATGGAGGAGGGGTCAACCTCCTCACATATGAGGATACGCTCATCATTGACTTGAGCATCATGCTCCAAGTCCTCCTAGAGTACCTGTGGAGGCTCAACCTGCATAGGATTGAATAAAGAAGTGGGTCAGGGAATAAAAGAGAAGAAAAACTTATAAAAATATCAATCGAGGGAGTGGTCCTGGTCTCACTCCCAAGAGGTTGGGGAAATAAGATATTTTTGGCATCATCGACAATGCTGAAGGGCTCGGTAGGATCATCAGTGACCTCCTCCATGATTTGGACTTCGTCCACCGGTACTGAGGTAGAATCCTCATCACCTTGGAAAATATCCTCCTCCATAGGAATAGGCACAACACATAAATCACCTGCCTTATCCTGCGAAACATCCTCAATAATGTCGTTAGTGACAAATGTAGTAGTATGCACAATAGGGGGAGGAATAATGCTTGGATAAAAGTCAAGCACCGATTCCTCACAAAGAATAGAATTCATGCAAGGTGATGCATGCACGGGGGAGATTGGCTCAGCAATGTCGGAACATACCTCCGCCATAACTCTGATTAGTGTGTCTGCTTCATTCCCTTCAAAACATGAAGGTGACATCGACATGTAACAGAAGTAAGAGGTGTGCTGCAAGAGTTAGGAGTCGGGACGATCCGGATATCCGGCTCATCATCCTCGTCCAATTGGTGAAGAAAAACAGCACAATCCCTCAAGGCATGATCCATGCTCCGACAAAACAAGCAATGTTTTGCACTTTTCTTCGACTCAAATTGGGCCGAAGATGAATGCAAAAATGGCATGTGCGGAGTGGAAGAGTAGCCATAGGACTTAGGCGCAATGTATGAGGTACCGTACGGTGTCGGTGCTTGATACATCGAGCCTTGGGAACTAGGCTTACTATCTCCCGATGGGCGTCTATCACTAGCATGAGAAATATCTCCACACCAATGACAACGAATATTAAATGCAACCCACATTGTGTGAAGATAAATAGATTCAAAATAAAAACACTATTGTGCGAAATACCACACCCAACAATAATTTATTAAGTCAGCCTAATATTAAACAAGAAAATGGAATAACAAGAACTAAAATAAAATAAAGGATGCTATTTATAAATGGAAGAACTTCTACCTCTCGTCTCCCTCTCCAACAAACTCACACGACTGTGCTCCCCAACAATGGCACCAAAAACTTGATGCCCGAATCTAGCAAACCGCTATAGGAGGTAGCAAGACCGTGGCACGGAATGGCAGTGTACCAATCATTCAAGTAATATAAAATGTGGGAGTGAATCCCCAAGTATCGAATCTCAAAGGAACACAATAAGGTGGAGCTATCTATCGAGGAAGGACTTGAGATTGAAGTCCTTTAGGTCGGATGGATTGCGGAAAAGGGGTGATTTGGATTATGGAAAATAAAAGAAAAGAACTAAACTACTCCTATGCAGGCTGCTATGCGCTGCTTCACCAGGCGGATGGAAACTATGCAGGCTGCTATGTATTGCTTCGCTAGGCGGATGGATGAGAAGGCAAGCAGATGAGGTGAGTGTAACTGCGGAAAGGTTTGAGGGCCGTTAGCACCTCTTAACTAGGCAGATGGATTACACGGGCCGCTATGCACCGCTTCGCTACGTGGATGGAAGAGTAGGCTTGCAGATGGAATGGTTCACACCGACGGTGTTGAGGTGGATTATACGGGCCGTTAGCACCTCTTAGCTTGGCGGATGAAAGAGTAGGCACATGGAATGGGCGAGTAGTAAGGAGGAACGGAAGAGTAGGCACGCGGAATGGAAGAGTAGGCTAGCATAGTGGAAGAGTAGGCTTACGGAATGGAATGGACATTGATGGTGGATCGAAGATGGAATAGGGGCGCTCCTCACTTGCATAAACCACAAAGATAATTCCACATAGACATGAAATATACTAAATAGCATAACAAGGTTTAGCAAACATCATTCATGCGCACAAAAGACCAAGAAATACAGTACTACAAGATGATGGGGGTGAGATTACAATAAAAGGGCGGAGACTCTTCAGAGGTTCACAGCCGGAATCTAGGGTTGTCAATCCTTGTCAGAGCTCAGGCTCCAACTGCCGTCCGGGGTCTTTGAAGCTCTCACCACCTCTACCCCGTCTTCTCCATCAATCTTCTTTGATCCTAACCTCACCAGAGAACTTCATGTGTGCAGCAAGAAATCTCTTAAAATGGAGCTTGGGAGTGCACGAACGATGGAGGAGGCCTAGAGGATGCTCTGACTTTAGAGTTGCAAGAGAACGACATCCAGAGCTCTTCTAGAAGGTGTGCGGTGATGGAGCGGTGTAACAGGTTGGAACTGGATCTCTTCGGTGCGAAAAGACGATTGATTCGATCTAGGGCGAAGTCTGCAACTTTTATAGAAAAATTGTCAGAAATTGGTCATGCACGGTCGAACACACGATTGTGCGTGGACCGTGCGATATTAAATGTACAGAAAGCCCAGGAAGATGAAGCAGATCGCCCATGCAATTTTACTCACGCACGGTCGAAGCCGACTGTGCGTAAAAATGCACAGCCAAATCCAAACGGCTTGAAAAATAGTCTATCAACAGGAGATCGTGTGTTTCCTTCACACGCGGATAAACTGCCCGTGCGTGACAAAATCGCACGATCAGGGACAGAACACCCTATTGGCCAGTCGATCATCGCGCACGATCGCAGCCGACCGTGCATGAAGAAAACGCACGAACGTACGATTCATGCAGACATGAATTCTGGGCAATATGGACGATCTGCCCACCGGCACAACAAATAACACAGCCATCGAAGAGCTGGGCATACCCTTCCAGCTCAATCTAATCACAAAATAAAGAAATAGGGAGCACATTGTTCTTGCCCCAACAACAAAGCATGCAATTGAACACCACAATGGGCCAAAACATTGCACTTAAAGTGAAAGCGTGTACGACTAGAATATATAAGCAATTCAGGACTGAAAGTGCAGTGCAAATGCAAGAAAATAAGCCTAGATGAGTTCGAAAATCACTATATAAATGGGACTCATCACACCCCCAGACTTAACCATTTGCTCGTCCGAGCAAATCATCCCTCAAGAAGACAAGAAAAACACAAGCTGATTGATGAATAGTAATATATATGTATTTTTTGTATAATTATTAGTATAGTTTTAATTAATATTATGAATTTTCTATGTAAATTAATGAATAAATTGCTTGTTTTCATTATTATTTCCTTACTAACTTAGTTTTATTTTTGTTTTTACAGATTTTGGTGACTTTGGACAAGTCACGCCCCAGGTCACGCCCGTGACCCATCGAGTCACGCCCGTGACCAAGGGCGTGTAATTTTAAAAGCCAAATTTTCAGCTGGCAGCCATTTTCAGGTGAAATCTCGAAGAGTTGACCAAGTCACGCCCGTGTTCGACAAGTCACGCCCGTGAGCCGCCAGCGCGTCACGTCTCGAAGTCGCGCCCATGCTGCTGACGTCTACCGCCCATAGTCACGCCCGCGACTCTACAAGTCACGCCCGTGTCCCAGCAAAGTCACGCCCGTGAGCCGCCAACACGTCACGTCTCGAAACCGCGCCCATGCTGCCGACATCAGCCACCCATAGTCACGCCCGTGACTCTCCATGTCACGCGCGTGTGCAGCCTTGTTTGACGGCTGAACCTTCGAGAAGTCGGCGAATACAACCGAGCAAATGTCACGCCCTAAGTCACGGCCGTGACATTCAAGTCACGCCCGTGACCTAGGGCGTGTAAAACTCAAATTTTCCCTATAAATAGAGGGGCTCGGCTGAAGTATTTTTCATCCAAATTTTGAGTAGTTCTTATTGAATTGTGAGTTCTTTTGAGTGATTGTGAGCTTCTTTTATGCATTTCAGTTTAAGTTCGTTTGTAGTTTTTTTTCGTCTTCCTAGTCTAGTTGTAATGCTGATTTCAGAAATAAAATGATGTTTTTCTCATTTGGATCATCTTCTTTTTATTAATGTTAGCGTGTGTGCGTATATGAGTTTAGCTTTATTGCTTTCATAATTTAGTTTTATTGCTTTTATAGTTAGGTTTATTGCTTTCATAATCTAGGTTTACTGTTTTCATAGCTTAGATTTATAAGCTTTCATAAAATAGTTTTATCGTTTTGTTTTTCGCCTTATTTTATCGCTTTCATTTTAAACGCTTTCTTTTCAGTTTTTTTAGAGTGTGTGCGTGTATGAGATATTGTTTTTCTTTTTTGTAACTTAGTTTTAATTTTCAGTCTTATATAACTGCTATATACCACCCCCATCTTGAATAAGAGGCTAAGAACTTGTTAGCGCTTGTTTATGATGGTTGGGACGGATAATATTTCTGCACCTTTATAAGTCTTTCATTTCTATACCACCCCCATCCCTGTGATGGTTGGGACGGATATTATTTCTGCTTTTATAATATAAGTTTTGCTAATCACTGCTAAATGCATTTATATCAGCTCAATTTTCAGTCTTTTAATTTTACTCGTTAAACGCGCTTATATCCGCTTAAATTATCAAAATGTATTTTCTAATTAATTATGCCGTCCCCATTCCAATGAGTGGCTAATTTCCTTTAGCACACGACGTCGAAGAGCATTGGGACACAAAAATAGTTTTCTATAAAATTAAAACATCTCTTTTCTAAAAATAATTAACGTGCTTAAGATTTACCCGAGAATAACGTTGAGTGGAGCCACATAATCGATGTGTGGTTTTCATTTCCGTTTTCATACCTAGTTAGCCGAGATGTTCGTGCGTACGGACTGATCACTCACGGGTAAAGAGAAGTGCGCTCTACCCTCGAGAGAGGATGAGGTAATTTTCCCAAATTGGAAATAAAAACCCAATAGCGGGGTTCACAACATAAAGCGAGTATTAAGAAGATTCGATTGTAGAACGAAAGTTCGGTCGAATATTCATAATCTCAGGTGGGCGTACCATCGAGAGAGGAGCGTTCATAATTATGGAACCTCCACGGCCAAGTCGTTTTAATATTTTGAAAGGTCATCACTTTTAATTTTACGAAAAATCTATTTTCGTCTCAAGGTAATTCGACGTCGCGCGCTATCTTTCTCATCGCTTAAAACTCTAGTTAATCGCTTATTATCATTTAAATCAACTTAAAATATTATTCCGATAAAATAATAGTTCGTTCCTCGAAGTAGTATAATCAACACGACCCGCAGAAATATACGATCCCGATATTTTCTAAAACAAATATGCTGTATTACTTGCGATAAGGTATACTTGCCTTTATCAAATGATTAATTTGGACTAAAAATTCAAACACAGCTTTCCAAACTCATTTAGTGCAAAACTCTCCTTTTTTACTTCTCAATTCAATAGAATTCGACGTTGTAGCCGGGGCGTAATTGTCAATATTCCGAAAGAAGAAAAGACCGTTACTTCTATCATTCGATAGGATAACGGTTAATTTCTCGAAGTAGGAGTACTTGCGAGACTCTTCGAAAACATCCGCCAATTCTAAACTCTTAATATAAAGGTTATCTTTTATTTATAAAACAAAAAGAAGAAGTCCAACTTAAATCATCACTGACACAAAAATTGTAAAGGCGGAGTACCATGCGAAGTCGTAGGCTCACGCTCATAAAAATTCAGTAGAAGAAATATCTAATTACGCATCAAAATTTATATTTTTCCATAAGCTAATTACGCTCATAAAAATATTATTACTCGAAATCAGAATCGCGGTGAATCATCTGGTCACGCGTAGGAGGAAAGTAAACTAATCGCTAAGTTGAGCATTGCTAAAGATCGGGGCTCGAGACAACCTCCAAAGAAATCCATCAATGTCGGTGACCATAAGCTTGCCCGTTCGTACTCTCTCCACGGGACTGGTTTGATTCACTTCACGAGTCAGTAGGACTTTTAGGTTTAAGATATGACTTGGGTTTAGGTGATGTATACAATGATAAAAATGATGGCTCAAGCACTAAACCCAAATGAGCTAGCACAAAATTAACTATCCACGCACCATGATACACGCGAGTGCACCACACCCCCAGACTTGGACTTTACAACATGGGTGTGTACACCGCCAACTCCCAATACAAACTTTCATAAATAATTTTCAATTAAGACTTTTTCACAAAAAAAAATCATTTTTTTCTTTTTACAATTTTGTTTTCAACAACTTATTTTTTCAGCAAGTTTACAATGGAGCACAACCACACATCCACAGAGATGAACACCACATCAACACCCCAATATAAAAATAAGAAAACAACTAAAGCTCAGCTTTGGGTATACGACTAGAAGTGAATTTTTGGCTTTGGTGGTGAAGCGGTGGAGATGAATCAAAAGACGGGGTAGGCACAAAAGGGGCTAGCAAGCAATAAATGATAGGTACGGTACACAAAGCTCAACCGGGCCAAAATGATGGCCTACGTCATGCTCACGCACTGAACTAACCTATGTTAATGCTGCAAGAGTCGCTTGGGGAATGTTCTTAGCCACCGAGAAAGATAATCCTTTCTCCCGACTCGAGCAATACAAATTTAGCAAACGTCTACACACATCCCTATGCTACCATCGGATTTAGACCAGATTCACCAATTTTGAGTAGCATAAACAATATTTACGCAAATAGAAAAGGTATAAAACTATAAGCATAAAGAAAAATTAATTCTACACTGATTTCTATGTGAGACAAGAGCACTCGACTAGAAACACTACAGGAGTCGACATTTTACTCCATCTCATAATCCTAAGCCAACACAATAATTTTCCCAAGTCACACAAAATAAATGAATTCAACTCGCGACGCGCTATTGGTTAAGCACGCGCTCAAGTGGGTGTTGTGGTGTGCGCTGCATATGAAACGACAATTATAAAACTGACTTAAAATGTACTTCTAGTATGCAAATGATATGTGCACGTGTAGTGGGTAACACATAGCGTCTCTCCCCAAACTTAATCTAAGCAATAGATGCAAATGATGTAACCATGAAAATTAGATAAAATACTAGGGGAAGAAAAGTTACCCATGCTCAGAAATGAGCATACCAGAAGATTGGCATGCAAACCAAGACCAAGCAGCAACATCCGCCATCCAGAAGAAGGACCTGCAGGGGTGAGCTCCGTCAAAACAAAAGAAGATATACAAACTAAAATGAAATACAACTAACTAAATTAAACTAGATGAAATAAAAAAATGCAGGAAATTTAAGAAAACTACTGGGTTATTGCCCCAACACGACTTATTAAAATTTATAAAAGTTTTAGCTAATGGCAGTATAAAAAGAAAAGTGCACACGTAACTGGCCTAATATCCCTGTTGGTAACGGGAACCGATATGACGATAGAACAGTTACCCTCTACATAAATAATAATACCTACTCCTTACAGGTAGAGGGAAGAGGATGTAAGCATAGGATGAGGAATCCTCACTCATCTCACCAAAAATATCCTTGCTCAGCAAGGTGTTGTCTTCAGGGAGGTGGAAGGAGGAGAAGGTAATGAGTGAGGCTTCCACTATGGAAGAGGGGTCAACCTCCTCACATATGAGGATATGCTCACCGTTGACTTGAGCATCATGCTCCAAGTCCTCCTGGAGTACCTGTGGAGGCTCAACCTACATAGGCTTGGATAAAGAAGGGGGGTCAGGGAATAAAAGAGAAGAAAAACTTAAATAAATATCAATCGAGGGAGTGGTCCTGATCTCACACCCAAGAGGGTGGGGAAATAAGATATTGTCGGCATCATCGATAATGCTGCAGGGCTTGGGGGGATCATTAGTTACCTCCTCCACGATTTGGACTTCCTCCAACGGTGCTGAGGTAGAATCCTCGTCACCTTGGAAAATATCCTCCTCCATAGGAATAGGCACAACACATAAGTCACCTGCCTTATCCTGCGAAACATCCTCAATAATGTCATCAAAAACAAATGTAGTAGGGGGAGGAATAGTGCTTGGATAAAAGTCAAGCACCGATTCCTCACAAAGAATTGAATTCATGCAAGGTGATGTATGCACAGGTGAAAGTGCACAGTTAACCACACTAGAATTCTCTAGAGGGGGGGGGGGGGTGAATAGAGATTTAAAATTACTTTGTGCAAAGTTAACAAATATATATATATATATGTGTAATAATCACAAAGTTAAGCTTCCCACACACCAACAAGAATTAAGCAAAATAGCAAAAAGAAAATCTCAGCACAACACAAAGAAATATAGTGGTTCCCCATACTTTGGGTAGTCCACTCTTCTACCCCCTTGGTAGGAATTCACTATCTTGCACTGAGTCTTTTGATAAGGAGACTCTTAGAACCAGTCTGAGTCTTTTGATAAGGAGACTCTTAGAACCAGTACAACTAAATTTTTTGAAGAGAGATTCTAAAAACTCTTTAACACAATTTGAAAATGAAATAAGAGTAAGAAGAAGAAGTAGAAGAAGTAATTAAAACAAGAAAGAATCTTCTTCCTAGCAAGAAGATTAGAAGCACAAGAAATAGTGAATGAAATCTCTCTTCTATAGTGAGAAGGAGATTGTAGGCCTTTTTCTCTTTCAATGAGAGCTATCAGAGATTGCAGCAGTATGGCTTCAGAAGGAGAAGAAGAAGGCTTGTTGTTGGCTTCAGCACACTATCACTTCTCTCAATTTTTCTCACTTTTCTCTTGGGAGCTTTTCCTCTATTTCAAATGTATGGAGTGGATCACCTCTGCTTTTTCTCTGCCGATTTCCCTCTTATTTATAGCTCTGTTTATTCAAAGAATACTATAGGAGAATAATCAATTAGCAGTCAGAGAAATAGTAAGAGAGAAAAGATTCCATAATCAATATTTCTGTAGAAGGAAAGAGATCATTCTGATTTCAAATAATATCCATAATAAATTAATCATTTTAGCCAAGAATCAATTAGAAGGAAAGACTGATTCAGAACGGCTATAAAAGAATAATATAATTCCATAAGAATCAGATCTACCGAAAGAAGGAAATAGATCTGGCGTGTTTTGAATTTATCATAGAAATCGACGTACGTCGATTACTATTCGACGTAAGCGTCGATTTCAGACTGGCTAGACGTCGAGAGGAGAATATGGAAAGTGCGTCGACTCAGGTACGTCGACTTCACTAGATGCGTCGACTAGAATTCAGAGTTACGTCGACATAGGTTATGTCGAATTCTGTTTGGAGTTACTTCGACTCATTTTGAGAGAAACATCGACTATACTTCGACGTTGCGTAGAATACTATTCGACGCATATTTACTTAGACTAATTTTCATTCTTAGAATTTGTATTCTACTCATTTTTAGGGGTTAAGATAAATCATTTCCCCAACAATCTCCCCCTATTTGTCTTAACCCTATTCAGGGAGAAATTGTACCAGCTTTTAATCAACACAGCAAGGCATTTATATAGAAAAGAAATATGTTAAGTAATCAGAAGAAAATAGAATCATATACACAGACTTCATAAACAATATTTAAGCATGGAGGAAAAAATATAGAGTATATCAACATTGTTCAACACATAACTCAGGAGGGGTAGGAGGAGTTTTTCTTTTCCTCGTGAATACTAAAGTTTTTAGAGAAGAGGGTTGCTCTTTCTCAGTAACAGGTGGTTCATTCAGCTCCCCCTGAGTCACAGCAGTTTGCTCCCCCTGAGATGGAACTTCCTTTAAGCCTTCTACTTCTGCCTCTTCAGTTTCTTTCTCAGCTCCAACTTCAATTATGTCAGCATTTGGCTCCCCCTGAGCTTCAACTTCTTTTTCTTTCTCAACTTCAGCATCAGTTTCCTTTTCAACTTCTGCTCTGCTAGCCTCCCCTTGAAAGAGGACTACTTTTGTGTAGCTTCTCTTTCTATAGAGAGTACATCTGTTATCTGGTCCTCAGTATGTAGCTCTGGTACTAATTCATTCCCAATTGTCTTAAGAAGTGCAAGACTGTCAGATTTTGAAGTAGGAAGGGACTTGTGTGAGAGAGATTTGTGACTTAAGAGTTGCTCTTCATCTAATTTCTCCACCTTCTTGACCTTCTTAGCCAAGGAGGTTAAGAAAGACTTGGTCACCTTAGAGGAAGAGACAGAGGACTTCAAGCTTTGCACAGAGGCATTGACCCCATCTATTTGGGTTTGCATGTGCATGATGGAAGAGTGAAGTTGGGAGCAGTGTCCATCCAGCATTTCTTGAAATTTTTGGGCTGCTGACTGGATACACCGGGTGATGAGAGTTTTAGTGGATGGAGATGGTTCAAGGTGTGTTGGAGTAGGAGATAATGGTGGAGGTGGAGGTGATGAAGGTGGAGAGAGGACTGTATCATTGTGATGAAGTGTGTTTGATGGAGGAGGTGGAGGAATAGAGGAGGGTTGAGCAGGTGATTGAATTGGTAGTTGTGAAGGTGTAGGTAAGATAGGAGGTGTGAGGGTAGTAGAAGCTATAGGTGTGGATGATGTTGGTAGAGAAGAGGTGTCTGTATGAAGAGGAGGAGGTGAGGATGGATGGCTAGGAGAGTTAGGAGGAGAGGGAGTCCTGTCAGGAATGGCACCAGGCTTGGGAATTTGCCTGGTCCATTTTGAGAAGAGGGCTATGGACATCCTTTTTCTAGGGGTAATGGGGATTCCTTTTGACCTACATAGGTCAGGGAAGGAGTGGAGGAGTACCTGACTCATGATCCTCATATAGGCATTCTCTTTATGAGAATATTTGTAGCCTATAATTTTTAGTAAGAAGCTGGCCCAGTCAACCTTCTTTTTCAGCACAAGGGCCCCCATGATGTTCAGTTGCTGCTTGGGCACTGCATCATGAGCAGAGATCTTGCATAGTAGAACTTTTCCTACTATGTCTGCCAATAGCCAATATTCATCAGAAAAATCTATTTTCTTCAGGTGGATTGGTCTATCTTTGGAGAACTTCATGGTGATTAACAGAATTTTGATTTCCTCAGGGGTGAGTTCCACAGGTTCATTACCTGATAAGGAAATGATGATGGAGATTTATTTAGTTATTTTTAGAAAATAATCTGCTTCCCCTTTTTGATTTGAACAAGAATAGTGTTGGTATGTACCTGATGGAAGATCAAAAGTGTTCCTAAGGTGTTCTGCAGAGATTGAGACAGGTGTCTCATAGAGTGTTCCTGTGATCTCTCCTTGCTCAGATATCTGAACATGATTCATTAACTCAGTGAGGTCTGTCTCTAGGAGTCTGCATCTTGTGGAAATGAGTTTGTCTAAACCAGCTTCAGTGAAGAGAGCTATGATGCTCTTATAGTTTTCGATGGCGGCTTGGAAGGATTCAAGATCAATATCGAAACCAGAGTTGATCTTGGGAGCCATTTAGGTCAGTGAGAGAGAGGAAGAGATGGATGGACTGAGAAATGAGAAGGATGAGAGAAGCAGGGAGCGTGCTGAATTTTAACTGAAGAGTCTATTTAAGTCAGGTGAAACGTCGACACGAGACACAACTCGAGGTTTATTCAGTACAACAGTAGTGTGACTGAAAATATTTTAGTATTGCCGCTCTTTTTCGTGAAGTCGACGTTGCGTCGAGTGGAAGTCGATGTATGCGTCGGTATAGTCTGATTGGGTTTCCTATCGACGTATGCGTCGATATGAGTCGACGCATACGTCGAGTTTATTAATCATTTTTAGTTATCGACGATGCGTCGATTAAGGAATCGACTTGATTTTTTACTTTGTCAGAAAATTTCTGGTTTTTCTTGAGGGGTTATTTCTTCCTATTCATAAGGTTTTCTAGGTCAGCTTTGGACAAATTTTATAGATAATTGGATTGATTGTGCCAACATTGTTTGGCAATGTGGCCAATTTTATTACAGATATAACACCTAATTGTCTTTAGATTATGGGAATCTAGGTTTAGAGAAGTGATAGAGATGTTGATTAGGATAAAAGTTTTGATTGAGATAAGAATTTTGATTAGGATAGAAATTTCGATCAGGATGAAAGTTTTGATTAGGATAAAAATTTTGATCAGGATGAAAGGGTCCTGAAAGCGGGTTAAGATAGAAAGTTTTTGAAGAATAGCTATGTCCTGTATTTAAGTTGCTCTGAGGTTTTATGCGTCGATATTTATTCGACGTATGTTGAGAGTTGCGTCGATATGTATTTGGCGCTTTCTCAAGATTGCGTTGATCTGGAATCGATGCATAGAAGTAGTTGCGTCGATTGGAAGTCAACGTAATGTTATTCATGCGTCGATTTGAGGTCGAAGCATCTAAGTGATTGCGTCGAGTAGAATTCGACGTATTATCATTCATGCGTCGATATGAAGTCGACGCAATTTTATCTGCACAGATTTTATTTTCCCCTTTTTCTGATTGGAGTTTTGTTTCTTTATAACTTGTTTCTTTTGGCATAGTTGCCTTCTCAGAGGTAGTTTGAGAGTCTTCTTTTGAATGGTATAATGATGATTCATTAAGGTGGTTTATCTCTTTGAGGTCTTCTGTATTTTGTGAGTCTTCTTCTAAGTTTGTTGATTTGATGGGTTTAGTGAATTTAACAAGGCTCATCCAAGCAGGTTTAGTAGATGGTATTGAACTGGTTGAAGGATCAGCCCCTAGCCCCAAATTCTTATATCTTATTGTTTGTTTATCAGTGATTTCTTTAAATGTTTGGCTTCTGATTTTTATAGATTCTTCAAAAGCTTTTGCCTGTGATATCTTATTCTTAAGGAGTTGATTTTCTATTTTAGCACCATCTATTTCCTTTTCTGTTTTATAGATTTTACACCTTAGTTCATAATTTTTTGAACATGTATCTTCTATTTTTCTCATATTGATTTGTTCTTTTAGATCCTTAATTTCTTGTTTAGCTTTTAGTTGATCTAAACAGAGTCTTTCAAAGTCATTTTTAAAATCTTCACAGAGAAAGTCTATTTCATCAAAAATGCTTACCTCTCCCTTATCCTCAGATTCCTCTATGAGAATAAGGCTATTTGCTTTTGCTGTTGAAGAGATGCTTCCTTCTGATCCTGTTTCACTCCATGATTCAACAACACATTCTTCTTCTGTGCTTCCAAGAGCCATTAAGCATAGGTCTTCTTGCTTAGACTCTTCATTGTCACTTTTAGATGAAGTGCTGTCTTCAGAATCTGTCTCACTCCAATCTTCTACAATGTAGCCTCTTTCTTTCTTCTTCCCTTTCTTCTTGAGATCTTTCTTTTTCTCAGCATTTTCTAGACATTCTGGAGCAATATGTCAAGTTTTCCTGCAGGAATAACAAACAATATCTTTAGTAGGAGTCTTATCATACCTTAGTTTTGATTATCTTCTTCTAGACCCATCTGGCCTGACCCATTTCTTGAATCTTCTGGCCAGGAGGCTGAATAGTTCTTCTTCAGTCACAGAGGTTTCTTCTTCTGTTGCTTTTAATGCAATGTTTCTATCTTTTAAAGAGGTTGGAGTATTTTCCCTTCTTTCCTTCTCTTCTCTGGTTTTCAGTAGTTGCTCATAGGATTTGAGTTTTCCTAAGAGAGCATCTGTTGAGATTTCCTTTTGTCCTCTTGTATCTCTTATTGCCCATATTCTTGAGTCCCATGAACTTGGGAGACTCATTAATATTTTGTCATTGATCTCTGTGAGAGAGATCTCTCTGTCCAAGTTTCTTAATTGATTGATGATCAGACTGAATCTATCATACATCTCAGATATACTTTCTTCATTCTTCTTTTGGAAGTTCTCATATTCGGAGATCAATAGAACCTTCCTATCTTTCCTTTCATCAGCACTTCCTTCTATCATCTTTGTAAGAGCCTCCCAGATTTCTTTGGCTGATTAACAGTCAACAACCCTTTGAAAGATTTCATCTGAGAGGGTTGAGACAAGAATGTTCATAGCTTTTGCATCACATGCTTTTGTCTTTTTCTCATCATCTATCCACTCAGCCCTTGGGACAAGTGTTTGTGTCACTTTACCACTTGAGTCCTTCCTATAGGGCTTTGGAGGATCTGTCAAAATAACATTAAACAAATCTTCATCAATAGAATTCATATAGATCCTAATTCTTGTTTTCAAAAGTGCAAACTTTTCAAGATTGCACATTGGTGGTCTGGTGGAAGCATAATCTTTGATTTGTGCCATGTGAAAAATAGTTTTTAGAAATATATATATATATATATATATATGAGGTAGGATCTTTTTGATCAAGGAGTTACCCCTTTTTGATCAACCTGGCTCTGATACCAATTGAAAGTGCACAGTTAACCACACTAGAATTCTCTAGAGGGGGGTGAATAGAGATTTAAAATTACTTTGTGCAAAGTTAACAAATATATATATATATATGTGTAATAATCACAGAGTTAAGCTTCCCACACACCAACAAGAATTAAGCAAAATAGCAAAAAGAAAATCTCAGCAGAACACAAAGAAATATAGTGGTTCCCCAAACTTTGGGTAGTCCAATCTTCTACCCCCTTGGTAGGAATTCACTATCTTGCACTGAGTTTTTTGATGAGGAGACTCTTAGAACCAGCCTGAGTCTTTTGATAAGGAGACTCTTAGAACCAGTACAACTGAATTTTTTGAAGAGAGATTCTAAAAACTCTTTTACACAATTTGAAAATGAAATAAGAGTAAGAAGAAGAAGTAGAAGAAGTAATTGAAACAAGAAAGAATCTTCTTCCTAGCAAGATGATTAGAAGCACAAGAAATAGTGAATGAAATCTCTCTTCTTTAGTGAGAAGGAGATTGTAGGCCATTTTCTCTTTCAATGAGAGCTATCAGAGATTGCAGCAGTATGGCTTCAGAAGGAGAAGAAGAAGAAGGCTTGTTGTCGGCTTCAGCACACTATCACTTCTCTCAATTTTTCTCAGTTTTCTCTTGGGAGCTTTTCCTCTATTTCAAATGTATGGAGTGGATCACCTCTGCTTTTTCTCTGCCGATTTCCCTCTTATTTATAGCTCTGTTTATTCAAAGAATACTATAGGAGAATAATCAATTAGCAGTCAGAGAAATAGTAAGAGAGAAAAGATTCCATAATCAATATTTCTGTAGAAGGAAAGAGATCATTCTGATTTCAAATAATATCCATAATAAACTTAATCATTTTAGCCAAGAATCAATTAGAAGGAAAGACTGATTCAGAACGGCTATAAAAGAATAATATAATTCCATAAGAATCAGATCTACCGAAAGAAGGAAATAGATCTGGCGTGTTTTGAATTTGTCATAGAAATCGACGTACGTCGATTACTATTCGACGTAAGCGTCGATTTCAGACTGGCTGGACGTCAAGAGGAGAATATGGAAGGTGCGTCGACTCAGGTACGTCGACTTCACTAGATGCGTCAACTTGAAGTCAGAGTTACGTCGACATAGGTTACGTCGAATTCTGTTTGGAGTTATTTCGACTCATTCTGAGAGAAACATCGACTATACTTCGACGTTGCGTCGAATACTATTCGACGCATATTTACTTAGACTAATTTTTCATTCTTAGAATTTGTATTCTACTCATTTTTAGGGGTTAAGATAAATCATTTCCCCAACAACAGGGTAGATTGGCTCAGCGTTGTCGGAACATACCTCCGCCAGAACTCTGATTAGTGTGTGTGCATCATTCTCTTCAAAACATGAAGGTTACATCGACAAGCAATCAGAAGTAAAAGGTGTGCTGCAAGAGTTAGGAGTCAGGACGATCTGGATATCCGACTCGTCATCCTCGTCCAATTGGCAAAGAAAAACAACACAATCCCTCAAGGCATGATCCATGCTCCGACAAAATAAGCAATGTTTTGCATTTTTCTTCGGCTCAAATTGGGCCGGAGATGATTGCAAAAACGGCATGTGCGGAGCGGAAGAGTAGCCATAGGACTTAAGCGCAGTGTATGAGGTACCGTATGGTGTTGGTGAACGATACATCGAGCCTTGGGAACTAGGCTTACTATCTCCCGATGGGCATCTATCACTATCATGAGAAATATCTCCACACCAACGACAATGAATATTAAATGCAGTCCACATTGTGTGAAGATAACTAGATTCAAAAGAAAAGCACTATTGTGCAAAATACCACACCCAACAATAATTTACTAAGGCACCTAATATTAAACAAGAAAATGGAATAACAAGAACTAAAATAAAATAAAGGATGCAATTTACAAATGGAAGAACTTCTACCTCTCGTCTTCCTCTCCAAATACTCACACGACCGTGCTCCCCCACAACGGCACCAAAAACTTGATGCGCGAATCTAGCACACTGCTATGGGCGGTAGCAAGACCGTGGCACGAAATGACAGTGTACCAATCATTCAAGTAATATAAAATGTGGGAGTGAATCCCCAAGTATCGAATCTCAAAGGAACACAGTAAGGTGGAGCTATCTATCGAGGAAGGACTTAAGATTGAAGTCCTTTAGGTCGGATGGAATGCGGAAATGGGGTGATTTGGATTATGGAAAATAAAAGAAAACAACTAAGCTACTCATATGCATGCGGCTATATGCTACTTCAGCGGGCGGATGGAAACTATGCAGGCTGCTATGCACTGCTTCGCTAGGCAGATGGATGAGAAGGCAAGCGGATGAGGTGAGTGTAACTGCAGAAAGGTTTGAGGGCCGTTAACACCTCTTGGCTAGGCGGATGGATTACATGGGCCTCTATGCACCACTTCGCTACGCGGATGGAAGAGTAGGCTTGCAGATGGAATTGTTCACACCGGCGGTGTTGAGGTGGATTATACGGGCCGTTAGCACCGCTTAGCTTGGCGGATGGAAGAGTAGGCACACGGAATGGGCGAGTAGTCAAGCAGAATGGAAGAGTAGGCACGCGGAATGGAAGTGTAGGCTAGCATAGTGGAAGGGTAGGCTTATGGAATGGAATATACAGTGATGGTGGATCGAAGATGGAATAGGGGAGCTCCTCACTTGTATAAACCACAAAGATAATTCCACATAGACATGAAATATACTAAATAGCATAAAAAGGTTTAGCAAACATCATTCATGCACACAAAAGACCAAGAAATGCAGTACTACAAGATGAAGGGGGTGAGATTACAACCAAAGGGCGGAGACTCATCGGAGGTTCACGACCGGAATCTAGCGTTGTCAATCCTTGTCCGAGCTCAGGCTCCAACTACTGTCCGGGGTCTCTGAAGCTCTCACCACCTCTAGCCCATCTTCTTCGTCAATCTTCTTTGATCCTAACCTCACCAGAGAACTCCACGTGTGTAGCAATAAATCTCTTGAAAAGGAGCTTGGGAGTGCACGAACGATAGAGGAGGCTTAGAGGATGCTCTGGCTTTAGATTTGCAAGAGAATGGTGGCCGGAGCTCCTCCCAAAGGTGGGCGGAGATGGAGTGACAAAAAGGGCAGAACTGGGGCTCTTGGGCGCGGGAAAGACGATTGATCCAGTCTAGGGCAAAGTCTGCAGCTTTTATAAAAAAATAGTCAGAAATTGGTCATGCACGGTCAAACGCACGACCGTGCATGGACCGTGCGATATTAAATGACAGAAAGCCCAGGAAGATAAAGCAGATCGCCCGTGCTATTTTACTCATGCACGGTCAAAGCCGACCATGCATAAAAATGCACAGGCAAATCCAGACGGCTTGAAAAATAGGCTATCAACAGGAGATCGTGTGTTTCCTTCATGCACGGACAAATTGCTCGTGCGTAAACAAATTGCACGATTAGGGAAAGAAAACCATATTGGCCAGCCGATCATCGCACACAGTCACAGCCGACCGTGCGTGAAGAAAACACATGACCGTGCGATTCATGCAGACATGAATTCTGGGCAATATGTATGATTTGCCCACCTGCACAACAAATAACACAGCAAACGAAGAGCTGGGCATACCCTTCCAGCTCAATCTAATCACAAAATAAAGACATGGGGAGCACATTGTGATTGCCCCCAACAACAAAGCATGCAATTGCACATCACAATGGGCCAAAACATTGCACATAAAGTGAAAGCGTGTACGAGTAGAATATATAAGCAATTCAGGACTGAAAGTGTAGTGCAAATGCAAGAAAACAAGCCCAGATGAGTCCGTAAATCACTATATAAATGGGACTCATCATCGATGATAGTGGAAAATCCAGTAAATGAAAGGTTAATAATAAAAATGTTTATAATACTACTGCTACAACATCCTCTTCCAGTAATAGTCCACAGAAAACTTTGAAAACAACGTCATCTCTCTTTGTTGCATGTGCCAAATGTAATAGATTTGGTCACATCATGGACTCTTGCAGGAAGAAGGGATCATGCAATATTAAGCAACTCTGGGTACCTAATGTGATGACCCAAGATTTACCCTGACTTCGCATAGGACTATTCCTGGCTTCCTGGGCTTTACCTAACACCGTCACCGGGCTGCAACCCAAACACCCAACCCCTCTCTGGCCTTCTTCTGGGCACATGGGGTTGTTTGAGGCCTCTGCCACCCTTTTGATGATTAAACTCCATAGTTCAGCGTGCCTATGGTGACTTCACATGAGGTCACCCATCCCAAAATTTCTCTAGACTTAGCATGCTTAACTATGGAGTTCTTTCACTTCTCAAAAGCCTAGTCCATGCAAAATATATCATGGATGTTTATACACATCGTACAAAGATACAACCCTTCTAACAGCAATTTATACCATGAAAATAAGAAGTCCAGAAACAATGGCTTAAGAAAACATAACAAGGGGAAGACATGTATTCTATATGTTCAAGTTCTGGATTAGTAGCAAATTTATCCTATCTAGTAAGAAGCAAAATATATAAATAATAGTGATAAAATCTACAAATAATCAAAAGTACATACGTGCATCACTTTATAATCGCATTTATATATGGCATGGAACGACAAATGCATGTCCAAAATGGGAAAGGTACTACATGAAAAATAGGACAATGTTGTGATGGAAAAAAACAAAATGAATATTATAGACAAAATAGAGTATCATTGCAAAAAATAAAAAAGAATAACAAAATGACTTGAAAATTTAAGAAATGCAAATCAAAGTTTGCCCAACTTGTTTGAATTTATCGAAGCTTAAGAAGTCTATTCTAAGATGTAGGCATTTTCTTACCATGTCTTGATAAGAAGAATCACTTGTTATTCTCAACAGAGAATTAATAGGTGTCTATTATAGTGAAGAGCTCAAGTATGCGCGTGATTTATGGTCCATAATTATACCACTAAGGTGTTAAAATGAAAGTGCGTCGTGTATATATATGTATGCATGTAGTGAAAGAGGGCGAGACTTTCAAAATGAATTTTTATTTGAAACATCACTTCTTTCATAGTTGATAAAACCTAAACAAGAAAAATCAAACTTCTTTCATAGTTCAAAAATCCTAAAAAAGAAAAATCAAAGAATAGGAGTGGAAGATATTTTTACCGGAACAATTTTTGAACACCACGAAGGCAAACATCAATCCTTGATGAAGGCGAAGGAAGCGTATGTGAAGATCGGTTGCCGGCAGGAGGTGAGCCAACAAAATCAAAGTGAGGATGAGGACCGGATGAGAAGTGTTTTTGATAGGGCCCGCCCTTGCCCTAATCGCCAATGCTTGGACATACCTGACATAGCACCATGGATCTGGTTTGATGCGAGAATGAAGGAGAAGGAAAATGTTTTGTTGGGGGAGATGATACCTGGTAGATCCGCGCGATGGCTGCGTCAAAATGGAGGAGAACGAGAATGGGTTTCGGGAATGGGAAGGGCGAAAATGGGGAAAGGAGGGTGAGCATTCGCGGGTTGGGAGAGCGCGGGTTATGTTTTATCGAGCGAAGAGTGAAAATTGTCGTGGGCAAAGTCTAGTATTTGCCACAAAATAAATAAAGCGTGGCAAATATTCTATTGTTTTGCCACAACTATAGCTTGTCATGGCTAATACATAAGTATAAGCCACGCTTTTTACAACCCTGGCTAAAAAGTAACTATTAGCCACAATTTTTGCAATTGTGGCTAATACCAGTATATTAGCCACAGTTTTTAAACCCTGGCAAAAAATGTGTAGCTAAAACTCAATTTTCTAGTAGTGTCAATGGCGTCTCCTCCAAATTAAAGAGACATTATCGAAGCAATTGATCTAACTTTAGAGACATTGCTGTCTCAATTCAGTTCTCTCTATCTTGATTCTCAAAAGACTGTTATCGAAAGCTTTGTGCTCAATATAGGAGGTTACAGAACCTCATTGCTCAAATCAAAGCCATTGATAAAGAAGTAAGGTTATCAGTATTGCCTGATGATGCCTTTATATCCTTGCTCAATGATATAAAGCAGGGGGAGAAGTGTGCCAGCAGGCCACCTCAAGATTCAGTATACACTACAGCTCTCCCCTTGTATTTTGTTTTTGAAGGAGAGCCTGCCATAACCTCCAAGGTTCTTCTACTCCTAGCACCTTTTTCTCCTCCAAAAACCCTGCCTTCAATACAAGGGGAGTCATCAAAATAGGGGGAGAGTGATTTATTCTCAGATGATAAGTACTACCTGAAGAGTCAGCAGGAGTCCAAAGAATGGACTGAGTTACCTCTCCCTGAAACACCTGACTTCAGGCCCTACTCTAAAGAATCAACATCAACACCATCTCTAGTCAAGCCTGCTGATCAGGTCACTGAATTTTCTCCATCATCTCCACCACTAGCTCAGCTCCCTTCTGATCCTACTCCATCACCCACTCCAATTGTCCAAGCACCAACATTTAGAGGAAGACCTCCATACAGAGGACATGTGAATGAAATGAATTACAGAGGAAGGGGAAGAGATATTGGAGGAAGAGGATATGGAATACATATACCTATCTGGGAGAGGTATACAAAAGAGCAATGAAAATAGTTCAAGAAGGACAGATCCAACTACAAAACTTATGAGAAGGTTGAAATCCCTGAAAATAAAATGAAGGAGTATATTAATCCAAAGCATGACAGTGCCCTAGATGAAATTAGAGAAAGAGATAAATATGAGTTTGAAGCATCTCAAAGAGAGCTTGAAGAAAAGAGAAGGCTGTTCATTGAAAGGCTGCGGAAGGGTAAGGATGTTGTGGAAAAATAAAAACTCAAGGAGGCAATCCAAATCCCAAGCACACTCTTTGATCCGGCAAAGTATGCTGCAACATATCCTCAAGCAAAACTTCCTGAGAATAGAGGGCAACTTCACAAAGGAGGCCTTGGATGTGATCTGGATGAAACAGGGATCCATTTCAAAAGAATAGGAAGATTGTATTCAAGACTGCTCCAACTTTTGATAATCCACAATCAACATTCATTATACCAGACCCTGATGCAGAAGAATTAGATCTGGAAGAAATCAACTTAATGATAACTAAAGTCTTTGGTCTGAGATTCAAGCTTAAAGATGTCCATTCTGAAGCAGAAACTGATATGGAAAAGCTCTTCAAGGAACATGAAAGAATTCAGAAGAATCCAAAGAAAACCACCCCAACAAACTTCAAATATGTGGAAAGGAAATTCAGAAAGGTCTATGAGCCCTTATCTACTTTTCTTAACGGAAGAAATCAGATCACTTCTTGGGTAACTAACTCTGATAAACATATATTTATATTAATCATAAGTTTTCAGTTTACCATGTTTTTTTATGTCTATTGAATATTTGCCTGCCCTGTGTTTTTATTCAACTGTATGTTTGAAATCACTTACATTATGTGTATAATTTTTTAAGATAAATAAGGGAAGATTGTTGGGAAACCCCTTGTGATTTATTTAACAAATTATCGTAAAGTGATTTCCTAATCTAGGATGTATTACCCATATTGTATAGAGAGGGTAATCTGTACATTAGATGTCCTAGGATATCACACTCACTTAGAGTGTCAAAACCAGGTCTAAGATAAGCACAAATACAGTTGAGTTAAAACTTGTGTTGAATAGAAGTCGATGCAACTTCGACTAGAAGTCAACGTAACTCTGACTAAAAGTCAAAGTAACTCAAACTGCCTATCAAAGAATCAAGTGAAGTTAACACAACATCGAAATGAACTCGACGCAGAAGGAAGAGCCTGTCGAAGCCATCTTAGAAGTTGATGTAACTTTGACTTCAATTCGACACAGAAGATGAAGTTCAAGTCTAAGTCTTCAACTCGACGGATATGTCAATAAGTACTCGACGCAACATCGACATCTGAGTTCAGTCAAAGCTAAGAAGGAATTCGAAGATGCTTCTATAAGAACTCAAAGGTGCGTCAATATGAAGAATAATGAATTCGGCGCAGCGTCGAATACATACAGAAATAATATGTTTTTTGCTGTCCTTTTTGATCCTTCTCCAAAGTCTTTCAAAGATGAAATTTGAATTACAATGACTCGTTTATTGCCAAGAATAGAATAAAGTACTTCAGAGGAACAACAAAGACATTCTTGGAAGTTATTCAAATTAGATGGATGGGTCGGGAAACATAAATAGAAGGAAATATTAAATGTCCCATGGATATTCCTTCTAAGGACAGAACAGAAGTGGAAAGAAAATCAAACAGTATTCGACAAAGAATAAGTATTCAGAAGAAGGAAGAGAAACATAACTAATTAATTATTCTATCTTCTTCTTCCTTCTCAAGTTCTCTCAGACAGAAAGACAAGAACTTCTCTGTACAGAAATATAAGGCGGTTGCTTCTTCTTCATATCATACAGCAGCAAGAAAACAAGAGGTCACGGATCACAAGGGTCAAAAGCTCATAACCCTTGCATCCTTTTATATCATAAGCAAGGGTTCATCTTATACATATCCTATAGAATAACAAAAGCTCACAACTGCCGAAGGATTCATATAGCAGAATCATATTCTTCTTCTTCTTCTTTCCCACTGTTCTTATTTTTTAACTAACAAAGTGTCCTAAGAGTCCCTCTTCAAAGGATTCAGCTGGTTCTTAGAGTCTCCTTATCAAAAGACTCAGTGGTTTTAAGAGTCTCCTTATCAAAAGACTCAGTGGTTCTAAGAGTCACCTTATCAAAAGACTTAGTGGTTCAAAGAGTGTCCTTGTCAAAAAACTAAGTGCTGGTTCTGGGAGTCTCCTTATCAAAAGACTCAGGCACATATAGTTCAATCCTACCAAGGTGGTAGAAGAGTGGACTACCCATATTTTGGGGAACCACTATAAAATTTTGTGTCTTCTATGTTTGCTTTTATGTGATGTCCCCTTTACTTCTAACTATTTTCTATTTTTTGTGCTTATATTATTCTGTGTTGGTATTGCTGAATGCATAGTTGTTAGAGTAGTTTTATTGTGTGTACATATTTAGGGTAAGATTTTTAAAACTCTATTCACCCCCCTCTAGAGAATACTCAGAGGCACAATGAGCACTTTTAGACTGAGTGTTAAATCGTTCAAGGCAGAGGTGAAGCTGAGTGTGCGAATGCTAACCTGGTCTTTCATGACTACCAGAAAGAAAGGGCGCATTTGGGTGTCAATAGGAGATGTTGACATTGAGTTGGTAGCGGCAATGCTACTATTAAAAGAGTTTGATGTGATCTTGAGAATGGATTGGCTTACAGAGCAGCGAGCCATTATTGACTGCCAATCGAAGGTTGTGACCTTGAGAAGCGAAGGCAGAGTGGAGGTCAAGTTTGAGGGCCTAAGTGGAGTGGCTTGCTCCCTAATTTTTGCCATGCAAATGGCGTGTGCGGTGAGCCAGGGAGGTGAGGCATTTGTAGCTTTGTTGGAGACTCACTCCACGAAGTTTGCCATTGGAGATGTGCCAGTGGTAGCAGAGTTCGAATATGTTTTCCCCGATGAGCTTCTTGGAGCACCCCCTCAGCGTGAGATCAATTTCATGATAGAGTTGGTTCCAGGTGCAAAACTGGCGTCACATCCTCCGTTTAAGATGACACCAAAGGAACTGGCCGAGCTAAATGTTTAGTTGAATGAGTTGCTAGAGCAGGGTATATTAGGCCCAGCTCATCATCGTGGAGCGTGCCAATTTTGTTTGAAAAGAAGGATAGTAATTGATAACTTCTTAAAAAGAAGTTATTTAGCCCTCTAAATAGAGTTCTATGTCATTTATATTTGACAAATATGTATTAAAAAGTTTGGAATATGAGTAATTCTATAATTGATCTATGTTTGGGTATTATCATCATTTTACTATGTTTCTATTGTAGAAATGCTAAAAAGTCAACTTGAAGAAGTAAAGCTAAAATCAACTTTTCTGCCTGAGAATTAATGTGGTGCCAGTTGCTAAAATGGAAAGAAGCATTGGTTCAGATGCAAGGATTTTGAAATATAGAGGGGCGAGGTACACAAAAAAGAAACAAAAAAGGAGAGGAGGTAAATTCTATTTAAATGAAAAGGAGATGGAGGATTTAGGCAATTTTGGAGAAGGAGTTAAGGAACACCATTTTGAGGAGGAAAAAGACAGACTTCTGCACTATTTGGAGAGGAAACTCATGCATTATTTTGATCTTCTCTCATCATGTCTAGTAAGATCTTTCGAATTTTGTGGTGTGTTTCTTCCATCATGAACTAAACATCTATGTCTTGTATGTTGAGAGTACTTTGTCTTATTGTGATGTTGTGGTATTAATTTCCTTTATGATTGTTTGAGAAACTATCTTTATTGAATTAATGATTTTGTTATTGAAAATTTTGGATTATGTTTTCATCTTCTAAATTGCATGGCAAGATTCGAGGGAGGAGTTACGTTAATTGAAGGATGAATGTTTTCTTCTGCGCATCGAGATTCGAGAGAGGAGTAATGCAAGTTTTTAACCAAAGTTTTCACCTTTATACTACGCTGTGAGATTTGAGAGAGGAGAGGCGTAAGTGTAGTATAAGTTTCAATATAACGTAGAAGAGAGAAAGAGATTTCATCTTCTGGTTAGCAACATAGAATTGTGTACTTCATGGTATTCTTTTTTTTGCCTAAGTTAGAGATAACTAGGGGAATTAAGAATAAACGGATTTTAGATATTGAGAGATAATGATTTCTACTTTCAAGTCATTGCAGGATAGTTAATCAAACATTTCATAAATAACCACTCTAAAACGCATCACAACAGGCATAAGAAATCAATTTACAAGACTATTTCTCAAAATTGATTAAAAGAATTGTTAGCAAATCATTTTTATTTTATTAATGTTTTTAACCATTTTGAAAAAATCACTATATTAAAGTTTGCTTGAATTCAAAGAAAAGGTTAAGCTAGTATTTGCGAGCGTTAGATTAGTCACTTCTCCGTGAGAATGATCTTTACTCTCATTTTATTACTTGATCTGACATGTGCACTTGCGTATATACATTTTCTGCGTATCAAGTTTTTGGCGTCGTTGTCGAGGAAGTGTAAACTAATTTAGTGTCTTCTTGCAATATTAGTAACCCTGAGTATTTGGAGCTCATTTTTTTTTCTATTTGAGAAATTAATTGTGAAGTTGTCATCATTTTAATTCCATTGTCATCGTTATTTTAAATTTTCTAAGCAGGCCTCCATAGTGGTTTTGTATTTGTACAACTAGTTTATGAATCATTTTAATTTGTGAATCCGCACCTGTAGCATCAGGTTTTCTTACTCTTAATATAGATCGTGCGAGTCTTATAATCATAATAGTAATGAATGTTATACAGGAGACCATGGTTATACGTCATATGGCTCACATTATGGAGCACCAACATCAAATGATACATCATATGGAGAGCCTGATCCTTATAATTATGAATCTCTACAACAAGTATCGTTCTCTTATTTTAGCCTGACCCATCAAAGGCTGAGAGAAATGGGAAATAATGCATGTTTTGTCATAGCACTGACATGCATTAAGATATTGCACTGCATTTTAACATAAATTAGAAGAGGAGGATAATCCGGCTATTCGAATCATCTCGTCCTCTTCTCTTTTCGGTGTTCCGACTACCTCTGATGATATATACGCACTACCACCTTGTCTATGGGGGACTATTACAGATATTTCTATCATAATGTCCGATGATTGGTGCAATGACATAGTTGAAACCAATCCATATATTCTCTGATATTGCGTATGACGCAGATCCTCCATTGCATAAACTTTCAGCACCCATTTCCACTGATCCTGCTGAAGACAACCAATGGGGGGGGGGGGGGAGGTTATACAGATTGTAGTCAAGTTGCAAAAAGTTTGACGAGTACATCTTACCAGTTGAGTAAGTATCCACTTCCTCACTTTTTGTCGATGCCAATGTCGCTTGTGTGACTCCTATACCCTCCGATATCTCTTGCCCTACCTTGGATGTCGACAGCAGTGTACGGGATTTTGAGTCTATTGGGAGTGAGACCGGGACCACTCCCATGATTATCAATTATTTAAGTCTTTCTACTAATTTATTTCCTAAACCCCCTTCTCCATCTAAGGATATGCAAGTTTATGAGTCGCAAGTACATTAAGAGGATAGGGAGCAACACACTCAATTTGATGAGATGAGCATCCTCTTTTGTGAGAAGGTTGATCCCTCCTCCACCGAGGCAACTCCACTTGTTTCTTTCTCCCCATATATTATCCCTGTGGACGAGGACACCTTGCTAGACAAGGATAAATATTTTGATGAGATGAGTGCGGAGCAGACCTCCTTCTCTAATTTTCTATTTCCCTTACCTGTGAAGTTTAGTTATTACTATTCTGGAGAGGGAGTAACTGTGTAATCTCTGTATCGATACCTGTTACCGCAATGGATCTTAAGGCAGTTACCTGTTCACTTTATCTTTCATAGGCCAATAGTCTAGAATATTTTTAAGGCATGAATAAGACATGTTTGGGAGACAATAAACCCAGTCGTTATCTTATTTTCCTACATTGTTATTTTTCCAAGTCTAGTTTAATTAGTTAAATTCCATTTTTTGTTTGTTTATTTTTCCTTGTTTGTTGGAGCGCACCACAGCAGGTACACTTTATTCGGATTTAGCAGCAGGATCTTTGATCTCATTTTGCCTCATATTTACTCAATTGACAGATGATGATGTAGAGCATTAGATCAAAGAAGTAACTTTTATAATAGAGTGCGTAAGGAGAAGGGATGTGAAGAAACTTTGGATTTCTGATTCTAGGGGAGTATTTACATTCAGTTTTTGTTTATAATTAAATCTTTGTTTCTTCAAATGTGATATATCGTAAGCATACTTCAAGTGATATCTTTGCTAGGGACTAGCAATGGAATAAGTGTTGGTTTGGTATAACCTCTACCAATTGGGTGAAGATTAGCTTGATTGAATATTAATTTGAAGATCCTTATTCCTATTATAATTAATAAATAAGCTATTCAAGTTATCCAATTGGAATTTAATGATATGCTAGACAATCCTAAGAGTTCAAATTATGAACTTGAAGTTAGCATGATATGTCAAAGCTCTCTTAAGTATTTATTTTATGCACTGATCTTTTAAAAGAGTTTACTTCCTAACAATGTATTTTAATTGACTTCTAATAATAATGGTGGAAGGGTGAGCAAGAAACGAGTTAATGATGTAAACCAAGACATTGAGATAGGGTAGTTAATTGGTAAAAATGATTAAGGCCATCTTTGGATCACTTTGCACCATAAAGCCTACAATTGTTTTGATTATTCATAATCCTTTGTGCTTGAACCTTTTCATTTTGATACACATCATTCCATGCATAAATTCCATATTATCTTTGTTGAAACCGATTTCTCGGTCTCTTGTGGAGCTCGGGGCCCTCAACGAATTGAGGGGCGACTAGCCCTTACCAGTCCCTCGGAAGAGATAGGCAGATAACCCGGACAAAGAACAAAGACCCTGGTCTCAGCAAGGAGGTCCCTCCACTAACCCGGAAGATCGTTGAGCGCTTCCCCTCCCAAGCTAAAGCTAAGGCTCGGGCACCTTGGAGAGCTAGAGAGCCCAAACCAAAGCGACCTGTGGAGAGAAGAAGGCTCAAAGATTCTGAAACCGGTTCTCTTCCAAGGTGCCCCTTAAGGTCTATTTATAGATTTTGGTTTTGTGGTCTGTCAATAGCCAACTCCCGCTGTTCCTTCTTACTATCCGCACCCCAAATTGGTCTGCTAACAGCCAAACTCCGCTGTTTGGAGGGGCTACCCGCAGATCACCAGGGGTTTTTTGGGAAAGGACCACCCCAGGCGCCGGCGAACTAGAGACCCCTGACCTGTTCAGCAAACACGGGGCTCGCCAAAAGATCTGGCTGGCTCGCCAAAGCCGCCTAGCGAGCTCCTCCGACCGGCTGGCTCGCCTGCCTCTACGGCTCGCCTGCCGAACCGCTCCTTAGCGGGCCGAGCTCGCCCAAATGGCTAACTGTACCCCAGAAATGGCTATTTGTACCCCAAGGTCCCGGACCTGCCTAGCGAGCTCCTCCGACCGGCTGGCTCGCCTGCCTCTACGGCTCGCCTGTCGAACCGCTCCTAGTGGGCCGAGCTCGCCAAAATGGCTAACTGTACCCCAGAAATGGCTATTTGTACCCCAAGGTCCCGGACCTGCCTAACGAGCTCCCCCGACCGGCAGGCTCGCCAAAGCCACCTAGCGAACTCCTTTGACCGGCTGGCTCGCCTGCCTCTAGGGCTCGCCTGCCGAACCGCTCCTTAGGTTGTGCGAACCAGGGACCCTTCCTGGCGAACATCGGGGTTGTACACAATCCCCGCTCTTCGCGAGGTTGCTTCGAGCTCGCGAAGAAACGTCCAACCTCTGGTGTTCGCCGATTCGGCTGACGTGGCAGGAATCTTGTGGTGGGCCCCGTGCCCAAAACTATAAATACCGCCCACCGTGGCTAGTGATCAAGCTTTTCCTTCCCCTTCTTCCTCGCAGAAAACAACCTCTCAGAATGTCCTCCAAGCCGAGCGCGCGAGATCGACTGAAAGCTTCCAGAGAGATGGCGAAGGCCCAGGCCGCCGAGCGCAACGCCTGGATGTTCAACCCCTCCACACCTCCTTCCCCGCAGCCAAAAAAGGCCAAGACGGTTCGGAGGTCGCAGGGGGAGGACGTGTCGTCACCTCCTGCCTCGCCTCCGCCGCCGGATACCGGGCTCGCCCAACAGGTATTCTTCGTCTAGGTTTTTTATACCGACTACCCACTTACTCCTTCTCTTCTCGCAGAACCCTCCGCCTGAGGAGCGCATGGCGGGCCTCACGCTGACCTCTTCTCATGCTCCGTCCCCCGCAAAGCTGGGATCGCTAGACGCTGGGGTCGGGACCTCGACCCGACAGGCGCCTCTCTCGCAACCCCGTAAGTCATACGTATCCTCCTTTATGTCCGCTTGAGTCCATGCGATATCCATGCGTTGGTAGCTTATGCAGATACTCCACCGCCGAGCCCCAAGAAGAAAGGCTCTACGCCGGCGCGCTCGCCGATTTCGCCTAAGGTCAACTTGGAGACTCCCGGCTTCGGTTTGGTGGGCAGGCAAAGTCCAGGCG
The DNA here is from genome assembly GCA_033032865.1 of Dactylorhiza incarnata. Taxonomy (NCBI): domain Eukaryota; kingdom Viridiplantae; phylum Streptophyta; class Magnoliopsida; order Asparagales; family Orchidaceae; genus Dactylorhiza; species Dactylorhiza incarnata. The sequence continues at coordinate 721,119 of JAWHQI010000377.1, forward strand.
GCTCGCTTCTCGATGGTGCCCAGGTCGCGGAGAGAGTGGTGTACCCCCCCGGTCTGGGGAAACCCCATGTCCCGGGGTTCCGTGGAAACTTTCAGGGTCGACCGGAGTCTTCTCACAAGCAACGTCGCGAGTCCTCCTCCCAAGGTTAGTACATTTGTCTGGGCTCGCCTTTTCGCTCGCCCCCTGATCCTACTAGTTCGTCCTTCGCAGACATTTCAGAAGCCACGCCTGAGTCAGAGCATGGGAGGGTGGAGATGTCACCGCCGCCCTCGCCGGGCCAGATGGAAGACTTCTTGGGCGACCCGGGCGACCCCGAGCGAATGAAGAGACGGGTGTCAGAGGTGCTTCAGAAGCATGGTATGATGCTACGCGAGCTGGAGGAGCAATATGATGCGGACCGGGCTGTCTTCGATGAGAGATTCGCCGCGATGGAAGACGCGAATGCGCGCTTGATCGTCGAGGCGGAGCCGGTGACTCGCGCAGACGTCACCTCGCCCGACGTGCACATCTCGTGGGGCGAGGATCAAGCACACCTAATCCTGCGCGAGTTTAAAGCACTTCGCGAATACCACTATCCGAGAGTGCCGCCGCATGCGGGGAAGCGGGGTCGGGGTCGCTGGAAATGGCTTCCTTACCCCTGAGACTGCCGCGGTTTTTTAATTCTACTATCCCCTTGCTTTTATTTCTTTCATGACGCTTTTGTTGAACAATATCTGGTGTTGTAATATTCGCGAGTCCATCGTGACTCACCTCTTATCGTTTTTTATTTTTCCCATTCATTTCTGTGGTGTGCCTGTGGTTCATTTGGTTCGTTCGCTGTGTTTGACATGATCGCCCCCGTGGAGTGCTCGCGAGCTTCTGTGCGACGTTGTGCCCAAACCCCCTTTCCTCGCGGGCTGGCCTTGGGCGTGGCTTAATTACCGCATAGCGGCGAGACCGCGCTCGCGAGACCGCAGCCCTACCGAGTAGAAATCTACTATATTTTTGCTATCCGCACTCCCGACGCTTCGATTCCCGTGCCCATCCGATTTTCCTATAAATAGTTCGGATCCACTTTTCCATCCGTCGCATTTATTTCTCAAGTCCTCTCGCGTTTACGCTCATCTCTGTTCTCGCAAGTTCGTGCTCGCGTTCGCTGCTTGCAGGCTGCCTCTTCCTGACTCGATGCGAACAAATCAGTTAGTGGGGGCGAATGGCGAGAGCGAGGGGCGGTCGAGATGCGCCTCAGCATTTCAAGCCCATGAATTCTACTGCGCGAACATCACGGCAGAGGAGTACAAACATGCCGTGGATCGTTATCTCCCGGAGGGTTACTCGGCTCGCTGTCCGAGCAAGAGATCTACATTAAATGAGACCGAGGTTGACCAGCTCGCGATCCCCATTGCGCACTTCGAGAATGGGTTGCGACTCCCTTTATGGCCTGAAATTCGTCAGGTACTTCACTTAGCCTTCTCGCCGCTCCCTGTCCGCAATCGCAACTTTCTCATTGTTCTTTGTAGGTGCTGCGGTATTATGGGGTGTTGCCGAGCCAGTTGACCCCGAATGCGATCGCAGACATTGTCGCGTTCGCTAGTTACCTGCGGGAGGAGAGGATCGAGTTCAGTCTCCTCGTCTTCCGCAAAGTGTTTTCCTTCTGCGCCTTTCGAGACGGGACGACCTACTTCGCGAGTCAGCACGTCACCGTCTGCAAGACGGTGAACAAGAGTCACTACTGGACCCAGAAATTCCTCCTGGTGAAGGGGCCCTTCGGCAATCTCCACTTCACCCCCCTCCAGCAGGATGACGCCACTTACTGCCCTCCGAGCTCGCTGAGCGGCGCCGACGCCAAACTTCTCCAATACCTCTCCGGGAAGAACTTCAAAGTCGCCTATCTGCGGCGCAACATTGACTCGTTACTCGCCGTTCCACAAGGGGAAGGTAGGGCTCGCTCTCGCCCCACTCTCCTTTCCTTTTCCTTCGCTGTGTAACGCTTTCACACTTCAGGCGAGCGTGAGATCCCCGTTAATCCTCCGCACGCGCAAGGCACCGCTCTCACGGCGGACACTCTCGCGACCGCGGTGGCAGAGGCTTGCCGCGATCTTCCTATCACCGGGTCCGGCAAGAAGCGGCCTCCGTCTGCGAGCCAGCCTGGTTCGCAACCCTCCTCTAAGAAGTCGAAAGGGAAAACCCTCGCCGTCAAAGACAAGAGAGCGGTCGTCGATCTGAGCGAGACCGATGACTCGCCCCCTTCTCCTGCGAAACAGCCGGACCCGTTGGCGAGCCAGGGCGCCGGGAGCTCTTCCACAATCCCCCAACCCAAGAGCCATAAGAACTTTGGTCTGGGTGAGAAGGTTTCTGATATCCTTGGCGAGCCCCTGCTCGCTTGGGATCCCGACGCCAACCGGATTTCTTGCTCCACCCTTCACCCCTCCTGGTTGGAGCTGGGTAAGGCCGGGCAGGAGGCGTTCTCTCTCACCTTCGGCTTATATGGCCGTGAGGACGCCGCCGCTTATAAAGAGATGGGGCCAAGGCAACTGGTCTATGAAGAAATGCGAGCTCAGTTCCGCTCGACGGAGCTCGCTCATATGGCGGGGCGCCGTTATGTGCAGGCGGATAGGGACATCTGCGCGTACAGGGAGGAGCTTAAGAGGGCTCGCGAGGAGATCAAGGGCCTTAAGGAGAGAGAGGAAGCGTCGGAAAGCCTCCTCGCCGGGATGCAGGGCAAGATGGTAAGCGGCCCTTGGGCCTCTTTTCTTCGTTGTTCGTGACCTCCGACCTTTGCCTAACTCATTTGATGCTAACTCAGGATGCCGACGTAGTGACCAAGCTCCTCGCTCGCAACAACGAGCTGGAGTTGGAGAATACCATGCTGAAGGCTCGGGTGGACGAGCTGGTTCGTAGCGTGCTACCTCCTTCTCCTGGGCGAGCCAGTTCTCAACAGAGGGCTGCCGAAAGCGAGGAACAGAGGCGGCGAGATGCGCAGGAGGTCGCTAACCTCGTCTTTACGACACTTAAGGGTGAGAGTCTGCTTGCGGAAGATGCGATGTAGTTTACAGCCGAAGACGTCTGCCCGGACCTCTTCGACTTGGCGCCATGGTTGGGGGCTCGCAAGAATGGCAAGGGTCCCCCCGAATGAACCCCCTTAGCCTCTCTTCTCTCATTATTTTGAATGTATATTATTCTTTTTGGGCTAGCGAGATCGCCGCCGAACTTAGAAAAATCTTGGGGAATGATAGTTATAATTTTTTCGTTAGTATTTATGCGTATGCTCGCGTTTCTTTTTTCTCTCGCATTTGCTTTCTTTTGAATTCTCATGACCAGTTGTTATGCGGTAGTGCTTCCCGGGGGGCTCGCGAATGCGTGTGTCTGGGCTCGCCTCGCCAAGGTTCTCCTCTTATGGATTTCGCTAACCCGGGCCATCGCCGCCCGCGGATACTGCCCGGCGAACCCAACCTTGGCGAACTCAGACATGGGCATCCCGCGAACCAAACCTTCCTGACTTAGTATCTCAACCCGCCACCTTAGGCCTTATCAGCCTCGACCCTTTCAATTTTGCGAACCAAGCCCTTCTGGCTCTAACACCTCAACCTGTTACCTTAGGCCTCATCAGCCTCGACCTTTCCAATTTTGCGAACCAAGCCCTTCTGGCTCTAACACCTCAACCTGTTACCTTAGGACCCATCAACCTCATCCTTTCCAATTTTGCGAACCAAGCCCTTCTGGCTCTAACACCTCAACCTGTTACCTTAGGACCTTGACCCCTATTGCTAGCCTCTCCAGAGATCAACCTGAACCCCCCGTCTAGGTGAGAGCCCGGGAGCGGAATCGATCTGGGGCATTCCAGCTCCAATATTTCCAACCTTGCCAGCCTCTCCAGAGATCAACCTGAACCCTCCGTCTAGGTGAGAGCCCGGGAGCGGAATCGATCTGGGGCATTCCAGCACCGATGTTCCCAACCTTGCCAGCCTCTCCAGAGATCAACCTGAACCCCCCGTCTAGGTGAGAGCCCGGGAGCGGAATCGATCTGGGGCATTCCAGCACCAATGTTTCCAACCTTGCCAGCCTCTCTAGAGATCAACCTGAACCCCCCGTCTAGGTGAGAGCCCGGGAGCGGAATCGATCTGGGGCATTCCAGCGCCAATGTTTCCAACCTTGCCAGCCTCTCCAGAGATCAACCTGAAACCCCCGTCTAGGTGAGAGCCCGGGAGCAGAATCGATCTGGGGCATTCCAGCGCCAATGTTTCCAACCTTGCCAGCCTCTCCAGAGATCAACCTGAACCCCCCGTCTAGGTGAGAGCCCGGGAGCGGAATTGATCTGGGGCATTCCAGCACCAATGTTTCAAACCTTGCCAGCCTCTCCAGAGATCAACCTGAACCCCCCGTCTAGGTGAGAGCCCGGGAGCGGAATCGATCTGGGGCATTCCAGCGCCAATGTTTCCAACCTTGCCAGCCTCTCCAGAGATCAACCTAAACCCCCCGTCTAGGTGAGAGCCCGGGAGCGGAATCGATCTGGGGCATTCCAGCACCGTCATACCCAACCCTTGTCACGTCGGCCCGGTAGTAGTTATAAGCATATATAAAAAGGAGTAAGACATCCGGTAAACAATATAATAAAGCCTTTAAGGGTAAAATCGTTTCAAATCATCCCCACTCCTGGCTCGGTCGAGGGGCACCCCCTCCACATCCTGGAGGTGATATCCCCCCGACTTGAGCACCCTGCTTACAATATATGGACCCTCCCAGTTGGGGTTAAGCTTACCCACCGCGGCCCCTCTGCCGGCCGCATCGACCTTCTTTAGGACCGGGTCCCCTTTCTAAAAGTGCTTTATCCGGATATGTTTGTCAAAATATCGAGCCATCCGCCGCTTGACCTCTTCCTGCCTGATGGTGGCCAAGTCCCGGAGTTCTTCCACCAGGTCCAAAGATTGCCTCTGCTCTGCATTGTTATCCTCCAGCCACTCTTCATCCCCCTCGCTCGCAGCGATCACCCGGGGGGTCTTTACCTCGAACTCTATGGGGAGAACGACCTCGGACCCGTGAGAGAGCTTGAATGGGGTCTCCCCGGTGGCGGTATTCAGAGTAGTCCTCATGGCCCAGAGGACGGAGGGTAGCTGTTCCACCCAATTTCCTCGAAGGTTCTCCACTTTCTTTTTTAGTAGGTTAAGGATTATCTTATTCGCCGCCTCCACCTGCCCATTGCTCCTCGGGTGGTGGACCGAAGCGAACCTGAGGTCAATGCCGAGCTGAGTGCAGAAGCCAACAAACTCTTCACTAGCAAACTGCGGCCCATTGTCCGTCACTATAGCTAGAGGGTCCATGCCTGCAAATTATTTCCCCCCACACAAAATTCCTTACAACCTGAGAGGTTACCTTAGCAAGTGCTTTCACCTCTACCCACTTGGAGAAGTAGTCTATCATGACCAGCAGGAACTTCCTCTGGCCGCTGGCTTGGGGAAAGGGACCGACCAGGTCCAGCCCCCATATGGCGAAGGGCCAGGGAGCCGTGATGGTCCGGAGTCTTTGAGCTGGGAGGAGCTGGAGCGGAGCATAGAGCTGGCATTTCGGACACTTTCTTGCGAACTCTGCCGCATCCTTGCTGAGAGTGGGCCAGAAGTAGCCTTGCCTCAACACCCTCCCTTCCAGGGTCCGACTCCCGGAGTGACTGCCGCACTCCCCGGAGTGGATTTCTTCCAGCACTCTCAGGACCTCCTCCTCGGAGACACAATGGGCTAGGAGTCCCGAGAGGGTCTTTCTATATAGTCCCACTGCATGCAAGGAGTAATAGGCGGACTTATACCTGAAGCGCCTCCTGTCCACGTCCTCTCCAGGGAACTGCCCGGAGGATAGGAAGGTGATGAACGGATCCATCCACGAGGCTCGTCGATCCACCTCCATCAATTCTCCTTCTTCGATGGAGGGCTGGAAGAGTTCTGAAGTCGTCCCTCCCCTCGAGGACCAAACTTGGCTAAGAGATCCGCCTGGGTGCTCTCCTCCCTCGGCACGTGCTTGATGGAGAAGGTGCGGAACTGCCCGATGACCCCCTTAACCTTCTCCAGGTATAGCAGGAGGGTTGGGTCCTTTGCTTCAAACTCTCCCTTGATCTGGCATGCTACCACCATGGAGTCCGTGGAGACCTCCACGTCCTGCACTCCCAGTTCTCGGGCCAGCCGAAGGCCCGCTATCACCGCTTCGTACTCAGCCTGGTTGTTGGTAATTGGGAAACAGATGTTCAAGGCTTGCTCAATCCGAGTACCCTGAGGACTTACCAGGACCATTCCCCCTCCATAGGAGTGTTTTCCCGATGCTCCGTCCACCAACATCTTCCATGCCTCTGGGGGAGGTGGCTCGTGCTCCCCCACTTCGGCTGCATAGTCGGCCATGAAGTCTGCCACCGCCTGAGCCCTGACGGACGTCCTGGGCACGAACGTGATATTGAATTCACTTAACTCCACGGACCACTTTGCTAACCTTCCCGAGTGCTCCACCCTTTCCATGATTTTTCGGAGCGGGTGGTCCGTCACTACCTTGATTGAATGGGCTTGAAAGTAAGGTCGGAGGCTCCGGGCCGACACCACCAATGCGAAGGCTAACTTTTCTAGGATCGGGTACCGGAGCTCTGCCTTCTTCAGCACTCGGCTGACGTAGTAGATAGGGAACTGTTTCTTTCTCTCCTCCCGGATTAGCACCGAACTTACTGCTTCGGATCCTACCCCTAGTTACAGAGATAGGTCTTCCCCTGGCCTCGGTCCCTGGAGAAGAGGGGTCTGGGTGAGTTGTTCCTTCAGAGCCTGGAAGGCTTTCTCTCACTCCGGGGTCCATTCAAACTTCTTGTTGCCCCGCAGCACCTTGAAGAAAGGCGCACACTTTTCTCCCGCCTTGGAGAGGAACCTGCTGAGCCCTGCCAACTTCCCTGTAAGGCTCTGAACCTCCTTCGGATTTCTCGGCGACCCCAACTCCATCTCCGCCTTAACTTTGTCCGGGTTAGGTTCCACTCCCGCGGGGGTGAGCAAGTGGCCCAGGAACTTCCCCCGGCTCGCCCCGAAGACACACTTCAAGGGGTTGAGTTTCATCTTGTACCGCCGCAGGGTCCCGAATGTCTCTTCGAGGTCTCGGAGGTGAGACCCGAGGTCCCGACTCTTCACCATGAGGTCATCTACATAAACCTCTAAGTTTCTTCCCTTCTGCTCGCGGAAGACTCTGTCCATCATCCTTTGGTATGTGGCACCTGCATTCTTGAGCCCGAACGGCATCATTTTATAACAGTAGCATGCATCCCCCGTGATGAAGGAGACATCTTTGATGTCTGGGGGATGCATGCGGATTTGATGGTAACCTGAAAAAGCATCTAAGAAAGACATTACAGGAAAACCGACGGCTGAGTCAACCAGCGCGTTGATTCTAGGCAGGGGGTAACAATCCTTAGGGCATGATTTATTAAGCAAGGAAAAGTCGATACACATCCTCCACTTACCTCCCCCTTTTTCACCATAACGACGTTGGAGACCCAGCCTGGATACTGGATCTCCGATACAAAGCCTGCCTGCAGGAGCTTGCCCACCTCCTCGCGGATGGGCCCTTCCAGCTTGTCTGCGATGGCCCTCCTCTTCTGGCGGATGGGGCGGGCGTCGGGGTCGAGGTTGAGGCGATGGCAAGCCACATCCGCGTCGATCCCGGGCATTTCCGCGGCGCTCCAAGTGAAGACGTCCACGTTCTTCTGTACGCAAGCCAGAATCTCTGCTTGATCTTCCGGGCTGAGTTCTTCGCTGACCCGAACTTTTTCCACCACCCCCAGCCGGGTGGTGACCTCGAGCTCTACGACCTCGTCCACAGCCTCCAACCGGGAATGCTCTCCCCAAGCCCTCTCCTCTTCGGCACAAGTGGGAGCCTGGGTTTCCTCCTCGACTTCCTTCTCTACCACCATCAGCTCTTCCGCCCTTCCCTCCTGGGCCTTCTCTTCTTCTTCCTTTCCTTCAGCCCGGGGTACCTCAGCTACCCCTTCCTGGGCATGGACTTCATCTCCCTCCATCCTCTCCTCGGCTACCTCCATAATTCTGGCTTCGCCCGCCTCCTCCATCATCCTATCCCACTCCTCAGCTTCTCCCATCCAGGAGATGGTGTTGACAACCGTTACATAGCACTGTCTCGCCACCTTGGGATCCCCCCTGATCCGCACCTGAACCCCTCCGCCATTGAATTTAAGGCATTGATGAAAGGTGGAAGGGACACAGCGAAACGCGTTGATGAGTGGCCGTCCGAAGATAGCGCTGTAACTGCTTGGGGCGTCCACTATGACAAAACGACAGTTCCGGGACTGCCCACCCAGGGTCACATGAAGCCCTACTCCCCCTTCTACTTCCTTCCTCTCCCCCGAGAATCCGAACAGAGGGCCATCTGAGGCCAACACCCTCCTGGGCTCCACCTCCATCTTGTCGAACGCCATCTTGAAGATGACGTTGACCAAACTTCCGTTGTCCACTAGGATCCGGGAGACGGTGAAGTTCTCGATCGCCGTCTGAATAACCAGCGCGTCGCAGAACGGGTCCTCATAGCCCGGCATGTCTTTCTGGGTGAAAACGATTTTTTCGGCCGGGGGCGGAGCGGTGGATGTCGAAGCCACGCTTCGGCGGTAGATGGTATGGAGGCTAGCCTTGCAGGTCGCCTCCACCCCTACCCCCCCATGGATCACCCCGATCCCTCCTCTACTTCCCATATCGGTTCTATCCTCACACCTTTCCTCATCCTCCTCTCGAGGTTCAACCTCCACGATCCTTACTGGCTGCTGCTGTGGTGGCGCGGGCGCTCTGCCCCTCTTCACTTCTAGGAACTCCGGAAAGGTGTCCATCGAGTGACCTTCCACATCATGGAAGATACAATATGGCAACGCCACTTCCCTTGCCTCGGCCTCTGCCACCCTATTCCTTCTCCTCCTAGCGGCTGCCGTTTCCGCCTCTCCTCCCCTTCCCCTTCCTCTTCCTCTTCCTCGTCCAATCGCCATGGCCTGTTGGGGAGGGGGAGGCATTTGCATCGGACCTTGCCTCCACCCTAACTGGGGGGGGGGGGGGGGGCCTCCATTGACCTCCGACATGGTTACCCCTTCCCGGGCTGTAACCCCTTCCCTGCCCTTGCATTCCTCCACCTTGCGGCCTCCATTCCCTCTCCGGGGACCGGGGCTCTTCCCTTCTCCTGACCTCCTGCTGCCTCACCTCCGGCTCACTGAGCTTTGCTAGCCTCTTGGTGAGCTCCGGATTGGCTTCCTCACTTGCGACTTCCTCCGACAACCTCTCCATCAGCTCTTCAAAGGAGACGGGTGCTTTTCTCTTCAATGCCATCTTGAAGAAACTCTCTGTCAACCCGACCGTGAAGGCGAGTTGGAGTGTAAACCCAGGCATCTCCTGAGTGAGCTGTACTTCCTCCTGGAACCGATCGGCATACTGAGCCAGCGACTCCCTGGGTCCCTGCTTCACTGCGAAGAGGGAATCAACGTCCTTCTTCCTCTTTTTTGAGGTCGAGAACCTCAGCAAAAAACTTCAGCGCAAATCCTCGAACGAGTAGATTGACCCTGCAGGGAGATGATGGAACCAGTCCCTGGCCTTCTCCTTAAGGGTGACGGCAAAGAGCCGACACTTGAAGGCATCTGACATCGGCCTGATGGAGACCGAGTCTTCGAAACTCTACAGGTGCTGGACAGGGTCATCTCTACCGTTGTAGTACACCCGGTCCCATTCTCCAAATCCTCCCGGGATAGGTGCGGAAAGCACCAACTCGCAAAAGGGGCTTCCCCCTCCTGTCACTCTTCCTGGCTCCACTCGTCCCCCAAGCTCGCTCGCCAAACTCGAGCTCGCCGGGACTGTGCTCGCGGGGGCGGTGCTCGCCTGAACCACCCCGACAGTCGCCGCTTCCTCTTGGCGCGCACTCGCCTGCGTCGCGCTTGCTGGGACGGAGCTCGCCAGCACTGAGCTTGCAGGTATGGAGCTCGCCGGACTGGCGAACAACACTCGCCCTTCCTGGCTCTGACCTAAACCAACGAAAACTTCCTTTCCAGCCCTTCCCCCTGGTTCCTTCTCGCCGACTGCTGTTGGGGGAGGGGTCGCCTGCGGTGCTGGGGTCGCAAACTCACTTCGCAGAGCTGTGACCGTGAACCCCAAGGTGTCGAGCACCTCCTTTCTGAAATCCGCGAGCATCCTAGCAATCGCCTCCTGAGGAGTCTCGCCGAACTCCTCGCCCTGCTCCTCATCTCCCGCCATAACCCTTCTCTGGAACTTTCTTGAACCAGCCACGCTCCACGCTCACCGCACCAAAATGTTGAAACCGATTTCTCGGTCTCTTGCGGAGCTCAGGGCCCTCAACGAATTGAGGGGCGACTAGCCCTTACCGGTCCCTCGGAAGAGATAGGCAGATAACCCGGACAAAGAACAAAGACCCTGGTCTCAGCAAGGAGGTCCCTCCACTAACCTGGAAGATCGTTGAGCACTTCCCCTCCCAAGCCAAAGCTAAGACTCGGGCACCTTGGAGAGCTAGAGAGCCCAAACCAAAGCGACCTATGGAGAGAAGAAGGCTCAAAGATTTTGAAACCGGTCCTCTTCCAAGGTGCCCCTTAAGGTCTATTTATAGATTTTGGTTTTGTGGTCTGTCAATAGCCAACTCCCGCTGTTCCTTCTTACTATCCGCACCCCAAATTGGTCTGCTAACATCCAAACTCCGCTGTTCGGAGGGGCTACCCGCAGACCACCAGGGGTTTTTTGGTAAAGGACCACCCTAGGCGCCGGCGAACCAGAGACCCCTGACCTGTTCAGCGAACACGGGGCTCGCCAAAAGATCTGGCTGGCTCGCCAAAGCCGCCTAGCGAGCTCCTCTGACCGGCTGGCTCGCCTGCCTCTACGGCTCGCCTGCCGAACCGCTCCTTAGCGGCCCGAGCTCGCCCAAATGGCTAACTGTACCCCAGAAATGGCTATTTGTACCCCAAGGTCCCGGACCTGCCTAGCAAGCTCCTCCGACCGGCTGGCTCGCCTGCCTCTACGGCTCGCCTGCCGAACCGCTCCTAGTGGGCCGAGCTCGCCAAAATGGCTAACTGTACCCCAGAAATGGCTATTTGTACCCCAAGGTCCCGGACCTGCCTAGCGAGCTCCCCCGACCGGCAGGCTCGCCAAAGCCACCTAGCAAACTCCTCTGACCGGCTGGCTCGCCTGCCTCTAGGGCTCGCCTGCTGAACCGCTCCTTAGCTCGCTCCTTAGGTTGTGCGAACCAGGGACCCTTCCTGGCGAACATCGGGGTTGTACAATCTTACTAGTCTTATCTTAGTAAACTTTCCATTTATGGGTGTTTAATTTTAAAAAAGAAAAGAAAAATTATATTCCATAGTGATATGTGGCTCAAATGTCTGTACATACGCTTGGAATGATCCCGACTATAAAGTATAAAAAAAGGAAAAAATGTATAAATGTTATAGTGTTATGTGTCCTAAGTATTTGTACACATACTTACAATGATCTCAACTATGAAGGATAAAAAGTATAAATATCAGAGTGATATGTGGCTAAGTATGTCTACACATACTTGGAATGATCTCAACTATGAAGTAAAAAAATGCGTTGTTTGTGAATTAAACCCCATAATATGGAGAGTTATTAAGGTTATTAATGAAGGAAATACCATTTTACATTCAAAACTTAACCATGAAGTCCTAACCAAGCCAAAACCAATTCTAATGCAAGTCCTTATGATTTTCTGTCATAGACCTACCAAACTCTTGTGGAGGTTAAATCAAAGACTTGGCTTATTTTTATCCTTTCCTATTGATCCGGAAGTCCAATAAGAAATGTTGTGGGAGAGTAAATAATTTTAAGGAATAGTACACACAACACTAGAAATCTTAATTGAGATTTACCTTTTATCAAACTAATTGTTGTAAATGTTTGATATCTTAATGATTGACAAGTTTATCAGTTGATTAATGCGAATATATTGAGTAAGCTTTAATTAGTTATTTTCGAGAAAAGGGGTCATTCAAATTTACATCTTACTAGTTATCTCTTCACCCAATTTACTCATATGAATTATCTTTGCTAGGGACTAGCAAAAGCTTAAGTGTGGGGATGTGATAACTTCTTAAAAAGAAGTTATTTAGACCAATAAATAGAATTCTACGACATTTATATTTGACAAATATGTATTTAAAATATTAGAATGTGAGAAATTCAATAATTGATCTATGTTTGGGTATTATCATAATTTTATTATGATTTTATTATAGAAATGCTAAAGAAGTCAACTTGAAAAAGTAAAGCTAAAATCAATTTTTCTGCGTGGGAACATGGTTGCAACAATTTTATAGGTTGTTGCAACAAGTTGGAATTACGAAATTCAAAATTCAAATTCCGAACTAATGTGGCACCAGTTGCTGAAATGGAAAGAAGTGTGTAACATACCCCAAACAACTAGAACCCTAAGATGGTTTTGTCATGACTAGGTCATGACAAAACCATAGGAAGAGCTTAAGACCATGTGAGCTTGGATGAGAAGGAGAAATCCCAGTGGTCTGCATATAGCAGTTTTTAGATAACTAGCCTAGGGTTGGACTTTAGGGACTTTCCTTGAACCTTGACTCCACCATAGTATCCCTAACCCATTATGGGTCTCCTTGGAGCACTAGGGACCCATTGGGGTCAACCAAAGAGGCCATTTTGGCTAAAGTCAACCTTAACCCTAAATTGGTCAAACTAACTCAATTAGGGTCAATTGGCCTCCACTATGCCAAAATGACCTTGCCCCTATCCTTATAGGGATATTAGGAACTTAATGGACCAAAAATCCCCAACATGGGACCTCCAATTTGACCAATTTACCCTAGGTCGACCCTAGCCCTAATTTGGTCAAAAGTGTCATAATAAGGGGCAATTCACCCTCACCTTGCCAACTTGACCCTACCTAGACCTCCCTAACCCTTAAGGGAGACCATTGGAGCCTAAGCCACTCATTGGGGTCAGCCTAATTGGTCAATTTGACCAAAGTCAACCTTATCCTAAATTTGGGTCAAAATGACCTAATTTACCCAAATTAAACCCAATCCATTTGGGCTGGACCTAATTGAGATGGTCCACCACAAAATGGATTGAGTGCTACTGAAGTGGACATTCAATTTCAGGAAATTCGGCCAGGAGAGAGACGGCCCTAATTTGGAAGAGAGAGAAAAAAGGAGGAATTAATGGAGAGGAAGAGGAAACCGTCCATCTCCTCCAATAATGGCACCATTCATCTCCCCTTGGGGAGAGGAGAAGTTTTCAACTCTTCCCCGGCCACATTGATGTCCAAATTCACTCCCCCAAGTTAAACCGAAATCTTTACTAATGGCCATTAATGGCAATCCGAGTAACTCCTCCCCCTTAGCCTCAATTGACCCCTTTAACATCTTCAGAGGTTGGAAAGGAGTGAAACCCCCCTCTTCCCCGAAGAAATCGAGCACCAGAAGCTAGGATTGACATGGCGCCAAAAGCCCCACCTCCGGCCAAGGAGACTCACCGGAATACGCGCCACCAAGCCCCCATACAGGTCTGATCCACCTCCTCTCCCTTAGTGCTAGATCTTATCATAATTTGGAAATTGATCCAAGCTCAATTGGGCTCGGATCGTGCTTCCAAAAAGGCTCATTTTGAGCTCTCTTTCCCCTCCTCTAAACTCCGATTCCGACCACCTTCGGCTGGCCAACCACCCCCTATTGCCGTCCACCACCTCAACGGAGGTGGTGGTGGCTTTGGCTTGCCGGGAAGCGGCACAGGTGGCCGGGAAATCATCCCGCAAAGAAGCCCAGGATGGGCTGTCACTTGCCATCCATCCAACGAGGATGATGACTATGAGCTGTCAGATCTGCCGTAGATTTAAATGATTATGTTATATCGTTATTCTATTAATTCGTCAATCTGAGTAGAAGTAATTCATCGAGCTGAACCCGGAGTTCGTCGAACGAAATTAATTCATCGAACGAAGATTGGATTTCGTCAAGCACACTGAAGCATAGCGTTTGTCGAATGAAGAACATAGTTCGTTGAACGCAGATCATATTTTGTCGAACGCTGAGCCTTGCTCCAACACATTTTGTCATACTTCCTATAGCATTTTATTTTAATTATTAAAAATACTAGAACCCCTCAAATGAAAAGTGTTCAACACCAAAGTTGTATCCCATGGAGTCTAGTTTATTTTAAAATTGATTTCACCCCAAAAGGAGTTTTGTAGCTCCCTGTAAGTCCATTTTGGTGGGACTGGTCCCTAGTGTAGGACAGCCACCATTCCTTAAATAACTTTTGATTGGGTTATGGGATTGACTTGAAAATTGAAACATAGGCTATTTACACTTACCCACACATCATACCCAAAGATGGGAATTTTAGGAGATCCTTTTTCTAAGGTTTTTGTAAATTTCATAAATTAAACATTAATTAATTATTGGGTCAAATGACCTCCAATGCCCTCCGAATTTTGGTGGGTACTTCTTAGGGTTATCACCTGACCTTGGTAAAAATCCCAGCACAATTGGGACTGATTTAGTTTGGAAATTGGTTAACCCAAGTTGGGTTTTATTAGGTCAAAATTAGGGCATGGTGTTTGTCTTGGGATATTGTGTTAAAATCTCCTCACCATGAGGTGAAACCTTGGACACTAGTTTAGGGTCATTCAAAACATCCCCATGAATGGTTTGGGGTGGTGTGGAGATGGGCATGACTTAGAACCCTAGTCTTACCCCTTGAGGTGCATATAGAGCTTTGTGAAGGACATGTGGTCAAAAGCTATAGAATGGCCATAGAACCTAAGTGATATGTTCATGGGATGTATTAATGCCATAGGGAATTTTTAGAGAATTTTAGGAGAACTTATTCCCCCTAAATTAGGTCATAACCCCTTTAGGTAAACTTCTTGTAAGAGATATTTACATGCACAAATGATCCTGTCTGAAGATGAAATCTTGGTGGTGCCTTTATAATCATAATATTGACCCCTGGTAATTTTTGTAATTTATTTTATGATTTATCTAGTATTTCATTCTCAAGGCACCTATTTTGTCTTATTTTTAAGAAATATAGATAAGGGTCCAAAACTCTCAGGAGAAATGTGCAACTTGGTGATAGGACATTTCAGAGCACTAGGAAGCTCTGTGAATTTTTATATAATTTTTGGAAATTGTTGTCAGTAGGCTACTTCACAACATATGCAAATTAGGAATTATTTGGATTAATTATTTCAGTGAGTAAATGATTCCCATAAATTGTGAAACTCTGTAATTAAGCTTTTCTGGACATAATAGAGGTCTGGTAATTTTTCTATAATTTTGGCACAAGTATATTTGGTAGTTCCTTCATAAATCTTCAAGTTTGGATAGAAGTTAAATATTAAAAATAGAGGGCATTTTCTTACTGTAAAATTGGGATATTCATTAATTACTGTTATTTTGGCATGATAGATTTATCTTAATTTTATGAGGATCATGTATTGAGAATACCTTAAACTTCATGTTGTTATTCATACTTGGCAATTATTGGAGAAATTTAAATAAATGCTGATATGTTGAGGAAAAATATGAGTCTTTGGATTTAGTCTTATAATGCCATGATAGTCTTCCAGTAAAAATCTTGTGTCATGTGGTTGAATATTTGGAGTACCTCTACTTATAAGCTTCATATTGTTAGTTTGGTCTGCGTTTAGTAAAACGATGAAACTTAGGTGTTTAGTGGCCTACTAGGTCTAATTGGTATGTAGATGGTGTGCATGGTCAGGTTGAAGAGGATGAGGTCACCAAAAGGAGTTTAGGAGATAAGAGTGCTTGGTGGGCTAAGGCTAAGGTCGTGCTTGGGATTGACGAAAGATCGTCTTTCCCCTAGCGTGTCATTAACCACCTAGGGTTAATACAAGTGAAAGCATAGAAAGCTTAGGCATATGGGTAGATACCCATAATATTAAATGTCTTGATAAAGGGAGCCTTGGGGTGTCATCCCATTATAGCTCTTAGTACCGTAGCGAGCCCCTAACAGGGTAATCCTCGGGAAGTGCAAGATTAACCTTAAATCGTAGGAACAAGATGTTGTACAAGAGTAATTAATAACACACTCACTCACACCCCGTGGTTACGGGTGTACTTAGTCCGTTTGGTCTTACGGGAGGTAGGCTCGGTGGTTGTAGCAGTACACTAATTTGTCTGGTGAGCTTGTGTCTCAGTAATGTTTGTTGTGCCGGGGGATTAGCCGGTGAGCTTATGGCTCAGAGATAGATGGTAAACATGTTTGCATGTGCATAAGGTGGTGGGTCCTTAGTGTTGATGATCGTTTCACCGACATTAATACTTGGGCTCGGTAAGTGTGGATAACCCTTTACCAAAACAAGTCTGTTGGTCTAACCAGCAAGAGTACGTAGTAGCTCCGCAGTTATGTTCTTAGCGTTGAGGCTTACATTAGGTTTAGGTTAGGTAGTGCAAATACCAACCTAGAGGTGGGCGAGGCCCAACCCACCGCTTCCTTTTGCCACTACGGGAGTATCCTGGGAGTTTTGCTAGCTCCAAAAAGGTGGAACTAAAGGTCTGCGCGCATACAGTCGTAGTGTGTGAGTTGCACTTGTGTGAACATAACATTTAACAGCATACCTTGCATGACATAGCATAAACATTGCATACCCCTACCCTTATCGTATAAGTCGGTTATGACACTTCTTATACGATAGGCCCTGCTAAACGACCCCTTGGTCTATAGGTTTGTGTGGGCATTCCTATAAATCAATGGTTACTTTCTATTATATACATGTGTTTACTTATTGCACTTTACTTATTCTTTACTTGCTCTTACTATGCTCTTTTACTGCTTTAATTATATATATACATGTGTAGTGTAGACATTACATGTACCCCTGTCACCTGCTGTTGTTATACCCCTTGTTGTCCTCCGCTTCATCCTTCCCGCACGGTGCCTAGGAGTCACCGGAGGAGGGGTGGGGGATTGTCTTAGACTTTTTGACTAACGGTCGGTGGACCTTATCATTTTAGGAGACCACGGAGACGGAGTGGCACCAGAGGCCGGTGCAGATGGAGGTGGGGCAGTCTAGCACAGGAGCACCAGTGCCAGGATCCGTGAGTGCTACTACTAGTTGATTTGCTTCCGCGAGTGTTTATGTAGTGAGGATTTAATGTATCAGGCAGGAGCCCTTGTTATTTATGTCTTTGATTTCAGTTATGATTATGTGGACATCTCTTTATGATAGTTTATTTATATGTGATGTGGACTTGGCTTCTATAAGTTTGTTTAAGCTTAACTTCTTTGTGATCGATAAGGCCGGTAGGATCGGCGTTTTGTAGTGTCGACCTTCCCGAGTGAGGGTGTCACCGCAAAATGTCAGTTCTGGGCATAAGACCTCGGAGTTGAAAAAGAAAAAAAAAGGGTCTTACAAAATGGTATCAGAGCAAACCTCGATCCAGAGAAAAGAAAAGAAGTCCACAAACCTTGTGCCACCCCGCTCGAGCTTAGTTTGAGGACAAACTAGCAACGGAAGCAAAGGAGTGCCCATAAGGGAAATCAAATGAAAGTCCACTTCTAACTGAATATTCCCTAGCTAAGTGCCTTACCAGTGTAATTTTCCTTTGTAGCCTGCGACGAACCCTACACCGCAGCATGGAGTTCCACCGACTCCAAACGTCGTCCCACCACCACCAGCTCCTATTCGGTTTCAGTAGATGGAGATGGGACAAACACTGACTGCTATTCTGGAGACATTCAGGGCACAGCAGGTACCGACTCCTCAGCAAAACCCTGGGGCCAACTGGCTGAGCGTCTTCCGAGGCCTTCCCCCCCATCATATCTCGGGACATAGGCAGTTGTGAGGACTGAGGAGTGGGTGGACATCATGGAAGAGATGCTGACAGGGATTCAGTGCCCGTCAGATATGGAGGTGCCACTGGTGATCTCATGCTTGGAGTCCCATGCAAAGAGATGGTGGAAGAGGTTCCTGGACACAGCATATGTAGGACTGGAGGCTGCGAATGTTTCTTGGGAGGATTTCAAGGCAGCACTGCTGGAGCATTTTGTGCCGCAGTCGGCAAGGGACGAGCTGGAGGACAGATTTCTGCAGTTGAGGCAGGGGAGCTGGACAGTTCTGGAGTATCACTGGGAGTTTACCAACCTATCGTGGTTTGCAGTTTCATATCAGCTGGACGACGCAGGATCCACAAAGAGGTTCTACAAGGGCCTTCGTGATGAGCTGAGGCAGGCCCTCCTCTTCGTCTCCGATGACAGTATGACTAAGATCTTGGAGATGGCCAAGAAGCTAGAAGCTGACCAGCACCTTGTTCGAGGAAGGAAGAGGCCGGAAGAAGAACAGGGATGAGGAGGCAGAAGGGACCAGCCGATAGGTCGAGATGCCGAGGAAAGAAGGACGGAGGTCCGACCCCGCCAGGAGGAGAGGCAAGAGCATAAATAGCCGGTAGTGTTGGATCCTCAGCCTCTACAGATGATGGAGATGCCGAGGATTGGAGGAGGTGGGCCACCTCTGGAGTGCTACCAATGCCACCAGACCGGTTATATCCGGAGGAACTGCCCTCAGAGAAATGCACAACCAGCACTACAGGCTGCCCCTCAGGCCCAGTATTTTGGAGGCCAAGGACGTGGACGAGGCCGTGGATTTCAGGGCGGAGACCGGAGACAGAACGTGGAACAAATGTATGCCCTGTACCTAGCACAACCCCGGGACCCGACAAGGGTCATTATAGGTACTTTTGATGCCTTTTTATTTTATGATTCATTAGTACGTAGTAAACCTTAGATTTACCCTAGCATTAAACCCAACAAACAAAAACCACCCAGGTATAGTACCCGTCTACGGCAAGCCCGCATACACTTTATTCGATACGGGTGTCTCTCACTCGTTCGTCTCAGAAGAGTTCGTAGATGAATCAGAAGTTCTAACAAATGCAAGGTGCAACATGAATGTGGAGATTGGAGGGAAACTGTTCGAAGCGCCGGCGACATGCTTGAAGATGAAGGACTTTGATCTGATCTTAGGCATGACCTGGCTGCACGGGAACCATGCAAAGATTGACTGTCCGGCAAGGAGGATCGTTCTAAGGCATGAAGATGGTGAAGTAGTGATCGAAGGTACTAAATCCGCCTCTCATGTCTTTTTATCATCAGTTCAGGCCGTCAAAGCCCACCTGCAGGGAGACAAGGTATGTCAAGTGCTCTTCGAGGCGACAGAAGTCAAAGACTCGGTGTCAAATATCCCGGTCGTGCGAGATTTTGCTTACGTATTTCTGGAGAAGCTACCCGTGTTGGAACATGGTCTTCCGCATCTCCTAGGTTTGAGAATAACAAATCCTATGTGTATTTGATCTTGTGTGTTCAAGTGTGCAGGTTTACTAGGTCCACATGACTCAAGGAGTACACATGATGACTGCCCCCAAAATTGAGGCCAAAATTCGAAGAGGCTCACTAGCGTCGGCGATAGCAACTAGCGCCGGGCGCTAACGTTGATGAGCGTGTTTCCAGGAGCTGTTATGGAAGGCGCTAACGCCTGGCGGTAGCGGATAACGCCGGCGGTATCGGTGAACACAGAAGGAATAAAAGCCTCGTTGCCGCGGATTAGAGATCCTGTCGCGCAAGAAGTTTCTTAATCAGGGATAGCGCCGGCGGTAGCTATTAGCGCTGGCGGTAGCATGGAGCACAAGAGGCATGGAGCAATAGGTTGCAGCGGATGGGAGATTCTGCCGCGCAAATTGTTTCTTAATCCGGGCTAGCGTCGGCGGTAGCGCTAGCGCCGGCGGTAGCGCTTGGGCTATAAAAGGACCCCCTCTCATCTTGTTTTCGTACACCAATTGCATACACCTCAGAGAGAGAGAGTACTAGAATTCTAGAGGCCTATCTTGGCCGAAATTTGAGGTCCCGGCGAAGCTCTGCCAACTTCTGAAGGAGGATTCCATCACGCCGAAGCCAAATGAAGTCCGCTTCAACAAACGCTGATTCTACATCGGATCTTCGCCTCCATATTCAGAAGTTCATCTTAAGGGAAGTTTTTATTATTTTATTTGTCTTTCTTTGTAAACGGTAGTGAAATCGCCTCGTGTTGGCGACTAGGTCTGGGGTAGGACTTAGGGCTGAAAATCGCCTCGTGTTGGTGACTAGATCTAGGCTAGGTCTAAGGGGTGCTCGAGGCCACATCCGGGGAAGGATTGGCTAGAGCGGCTTGAGGCCGAATCTGGGAAGGCGGAGGCTAGGACCACCGGTTCGTGGGGAAGCGAGTCGGGATAGAAAATGAAAAGAGCTTTTATTATTCGCCTCCGATCTCTAGCGACATTGAGATCAAGTTTTGTAAAACTTATTTATAATTAATAAAGCTTGTCTCCTTTTTGCTTTACTTCACTTGTCTTCTTGTTTTAATATTACAATATTCAAAAGTTTTCTAAGTATAATCTAAAGTTTTTGAAAACCCTTATTCACCCCCCCTCTAAGGGCGCCGACCGATCCAACAAGTTGTATCAGAGGTAGGTTTTGTTCCAATCGGCTTAACAACCGGGAACAATGGCGTCTCATGATCTCGCTTTTACTGGGTCTGATTTTAACTACTGGAAAAATCGAATGATGTGTTTTCTTATGACTATAGATGTAGAAGTATGGAACATGGTAGAAGTTCGGTACTCTCCTCCTACAACTGTAGTTGGAGAAGCGACATTAGCAAAACCTAAGGATAAATGGGACGACAACGATAAACTAAGGTGTAAAAATAATGCTAAAGCAATGAATGCCTTATATTGCGCTTTAAATAGAACTGAGTTTAATAGAATTTCTGCATGCACTACTGCTTATGATATTTGGAATCAATTAGAAGTAACTCACGAAGGTACATCGCAGGTAAAAGATGCAAAGCTGTTTCAACTGGAATCTGAATACGAGAAATTCAGGATGGACACGGAAGAGGACATCAACTCCATGTACACTCGCTTCACAAAGATTGTCAACGCATCAAAGGCACTTGGAAAGACCTACTCTGACGGGGACTTGGTGAGGAAAATTCTTCATTCCTTACCCCCAAGGTTCAATCCGAAGGTGATAGCCATCTCGGAGTCGCACAACTTAAGAACGCTCCAGATCGAGAACCTCATTGGGAATCTCAAAACCCATGAGGTAGAACTGCAAATTCAACATGAAGAATACAACAAAGAGCCGAAGAAAAAGGCGTTGGCACTAACATCAAAGAAGGAGTGCACCGAAGAGGACGATGATGATGAAGAAGGACTCCTGGTGAAGAACTTCAAAAAGTTCATCAGGAATCCAGAAAGAAGGAACACATTCAGAAAATTCTTCCAAAAGGACACTCGACGAAAGGGATCTTCCTCTTCATCGAGGAAAGAAAAAGGAAGCGATGACAAAGAAGAAAGGCCGCCTCCAGAATGCTATCACTGCAGAAAAACCGGGCACATTCCGAGCCAGTGCCCAAAATACCAAAAGGAACGAAAAGAACAAAAGAAAACAAAAAAAGAAGAAAGTGCTGAAGGCCGCCACTTGAGATGACTCTTCCTTTGAAGAGTCAAACGAATCTGAGTCAAGTAGCGAGGAGGAAGCAAACTTGTGCTTGATGGCCAAAAGCGACGATGACGACACCAGTGTTCTTAGCGACACTGAGGTATCTCCTCCTACTTTTGAAGAACTTTATGATAAATTTGTTTTACTAAATCTTGAAAATGAATTTATTATAAAAGAAAATCGTAAGCTCACAAAAAAAAAATAGTTTCTCTTGAAAAAGGAAAAGTCTCATGTCAAGAATGTGAGCACTCCTTATTTAAGTTAAAAGAACTTGAAGTATCTCTCTCTAATGCCATCCCACAAAACAAAATTATTGCAAAAGAGAAGGGGGACTTAGAGAGAAGATTGAAAGCTTCTATATTACAAATTGAAAAGAACAAAAAAGGATTTGAAAACAAATGTGTTATGATTGTTCAAGAAAATACATCTCTTAAAAAACAAAATCAAAATCTAAATTTAGCCATAACCAAATTCGGGATTGGTCAAAAATCCCTGGATATGCTTCTGGGTAATCAATGCTTTGGGTCTGGAAAAATCGGACTCGGATATAAAAGTGAACACTACCGCCCGGCGCTAGCTACTAACGCCGGCGGTAGCTCTAAAGTTAAAATTTTTTCTGGTCTTTCTAATGTACAAACATCATCCAGCAAGAGCAACATAGAAACTCAGAAAAGGGTCTCAACCCCCTTTATTTTGTGTGCTAATTGTCTTAAATTTGGACACACGTCTGGCTCTTGCAGGAATATAATAAATCAACGATCATTAAAACAAATATGGGTACCTAAGAAATCCACTTACTCTATGGGTGGTACCTCTTGGGTATCTGGGTCTTTACTCTCATCCTCTTTCTAGATTTGTAGGAAGGCTAAGGAAACAGAAGACGCGTGGTATTTGGACTCAGGCTGCTCCAAACACATGACGGGCAATAAAGCAAAATTCCTTAGCTTAGAAAAGAAGAAAGGAGGAATAGTGACGTTTGGCGATAACGGTAAAGGAAGGATCATGGGAATTGGTACAGTGGGTAACGCATCTTTTCTTATATCAAATGTGCTTTATGTGAAAGGATTAAAACATAACCTAATATCTATAAGTCAACATTGTGATAAAGGTTTAGACGTACTTTTTGAATCTTCCACTAATCTTTGCAAGATTGTTAATCCTAAAACAAAAGATGTGTTATTAACTGCATCTAGAATTCATAATGTTTACATAGTTTCATTTCATGATCTTTCTAAATCTTCTATAAAATGTTTTATAACGAAAAATGATGAATTAGAATTATGGCATAGACGCTTAGGCCACGCTAGTACAAATCTCATCTTAAAACTAGCAAAAAGAGAATTGATTAGAGGATTGCCTAAGTTAAATGGAAATTTATCTTCATTATGCCCTCCATGCCAAAAAGGCAAATTTACTAAGTCATCTTTTAAAAGCAAAAATGAAATTTCTACATCAAAACCTCTGCAATTAATTCATATGGATCTTTTTGGTCCCGTTAACACTGCAAGTCTTGGTGGTAGATTATACACTTATGTTCTCATAGATGACTATTCTAGATATTGTTGGACTTTATTTCTCTCCTCCAAATCTGATGCGTTTTGCGAATTTTCAAAATTATGTACTCGCATTCAAAATGAATTAGATTTAAAAATAAAATGCATTCGCTCAGATCATGGAGGTGAATTTGAAAATGAAAATTTTAAATCTTTTTGTGACATGTTAGGTATTAAGCATGAGTTCTCTGCTCCACGCACACCTCAACAAAACGGTGTTGTAGAACGAAAAAATAGGACAATACAAGAACTTGCACGCACAATGCTATCTGAATATAAATTACCTAAGTATTTTTGGGCAGAAGCTGTAAGCACTGCATGCTATGTAATGAATAGAGTTATGCTTCGCCCATCATTAACTCTCATACCATATGAACTCTACTATCAAAAGAAACCTAACGTATCGTATTTTAGAGTATTTGGATGTAAATGCTTCATTCTTAATACAAAAGATTCTTTAGGAAAATTTGACGAAAAATGCGATGAAGGAATATTTCTTGGTTATTCTTCAACTAGTAAAGCATATAGAATATTTAATAAAAGATCAAGCAAGGTTGAAGAGTCAATTAATGTCATATTTGATGAGTTTGTTCCATGTGCAGAAAAGCTCCCTACAGGTACCGATGATGAACCTTTGCCATCCTTGGAGAACGACGAAGAAGAACCGTCCAAAGAAGAGGAGGAGAAGCCAAAAGAAGATGAATATGTACCTCCAAGCATTCTAAACTTCTCCAAAAATCATCCAAAGGAGCTAGTCATTGGGGAACCTTCTACTGGGGTAAGAAATCGGTCCTCTCTTCATGAAACATTTTCAAATATTTGCTTTGTGTCTGAAATTGAACCTAAAAACGTTTCCACCGCTTTAAATGACGAATTTTGGTTTTTGGCAATGAATGAAGAGTTAGGACAATTTGAAAGAAATAAAGTTTGGAATTTAGTAGAAAGACCATCTAATCATCCAATTATTGGCGTAAAATGGATTTTTAAAAATAAGCTAGATGGTAAATCTAGGATTATAAGAAATAAAGCACGCTTAGTTGCTCAAGGCTATTCACAAATCGAGGGGGTAGATTTTGAAGAAACTTTTGCACCCGTAGCTCGCTTAGAATCTATACGAATATTTTTGGCATTTGCGAGTTTTAAAAGAATAAAATTATTTCAAATGGATGTTAAAAGTGCTTTTTTAAACGGGTTCATTAAAGAAGAAGTTTATGTAGAACAACCCCCCAGTTTCATAAATGAAAGATTTCCAAATCATGTTTACAAATTAGAAAAAGCGCTTTATGGTTTAAAACAAGCGCCCCGTGCGTGGTATGATCGTCTTACATCATTTTTGTTAGAGCACGGTTATGTTATGGGAAGTGCAGACAACACACTCTTCATTAAGCGTAAAAATAACGAATTAATTATTCTACAAATATATGTTGATGACATCATTTTTGGAGCCACTAATGAAGAGTTGTGTAATGAAGTAGTCTTAATAATGAAAAATGAATTTGAAATGAGTCTTGTAGGAGAACTATCATATTTGCTTGGTTTTCAAATTTCACAAAGAACTGATGGTATTTTTATTTGTCAATCAAAATATGTTCACGATATGCTTAAACGATTTGGATTTGAAAATCTTAAACAAGCCTCTACTCCTATGAGTGCTTCCTTAAAACTAGGAAAAGATGAATCTGGAATTTCTATTGATCAAACACTATATAGAGGAATGGTAGGTTCTCTTCTTTATTTAAGTGCATCTAGACCAGATATTATGTTTGCCGTATGTTTATGTGCTCGCTTTCAAGCCGATCAAAAAGAATCTCATTTAAAAGCGGTAAAACGTATTTTTCGTTATCTAATTGGGTCATCTAAATTAGGATTATGGTACCCACATAATGACTCTTTCACACTCCACGGCTATTCCGATTCGGACTACGCTGGGTGTTCACTAGATAGAAAAAGCACTAGCGGTACGTGTCATTTTTTAGGACCCTCTTTAGTTGCCCGGTCTTTCAGAAAACAATCTTCGGTTGCACTCTCCACCACGGAGGCTGAATATATCGAACTTGGTAGTTGTTGTGCACAAGCATTATGGATGAGCCAAACACTAGAGGACTTTGGATTTCATCTCAAAAACATAGATCTTAAATGTGACAACAAAAGTGCAATAGACCTCACATATAATCCTGTACACCATTCTAGATCCAAACACATCGACGTTCGTCATCATTTCATTAGGGATCACATTAAAAAGGAAAATGTAAAAGTAAGCTTCATTGGGACAGACTCTCAACTCGCTGACATATTCACTAAACCTCTTCCCGATGCACGATTTCGTTTATTACGACTTGAATTAGGTGTCCTAGACCTTTCAAGTTAAAACATGCTCACAAATACAATTTTCTTCATTTTTCACCATCCAAAACATTTCCAAAAATTCTGCAAATTCAGCATAGAATTACTATTGGGACACCTAATCAACTTCCAACATCAACATTTTCAAAACCCTAAAAAATCACTTACTGTTTCCCGCGCTAGCGTCGAGTTTCAAATTTCTGTGTTTTTAAAATTTCTAAAAATTCCTAAAAATATTTTGATCTATATGTACTATTTAGTTTTTGCACATCTGTTCTTCTTTTCTTTTTGAAAAATCAAATACAAAAATAGAAAAACAAATTACAAAAAAAAATGTTTTTCCTTTGTTTGCTTTTGTTGTTTCCTTTGTTTAAAGTTCATCTTTTTACAAAAATAAAAAAATATTACAAAAGCAAAAATTACAAAAATCTACTTTTATTTGCTAAAACCAAATACAAAAATATAAAACTTTAAAACTATAAAAAAAAAAACTCTATGATTTTTTCTTGTAAAATCAAGCATGATTTAATCTACTATTTAGAAATTCTACAATGGTACAATTTTTCTCTTCAAACTACTTTGGACATTGTCTTTCTTCATGCTTTGATATATCTATTCAAATGTGCATCAATTATAGTTTAAAAGTTGTGTAGGATCAAGCTTAGCATGCCTCTAAGTATGAGAAATGCTTTATGGTTGATAATGATATTTATTCACTCACCTTTTTTTTGGCATTGTCTACATATGCATTTAATCTAAGAATGTTTGTGTATGTTTTGTATTAGTACAAATAAATTAAAATTGCACAAGTATCTTACCTACACTCCTTTTGCACTCTTAAACATTAAGAAAAGTGGTTATATTTTTTCTCATAAAATCTATTGATTTGCAAAACAAGTGTATTCGGAGAACTTTGTACAAAACAAAATTATAAAATCAATGACAAAGATAACTCCACCAAGCACTACTTGAACCTCCTGATAAGTCTTAATGAGCATTGTGAGGTTGAGCACCTTGGAAAGAATAATAAAGTGTCTTGTGCAAATCAACTATTTCTTTCAAAAATAAGAAAAACCACTTTCTCTTAAGTACACCGGATCACAAGTCTCAAAATTCAAAATAAAATATGTGATCCCCCAAGCACTACTTTGCACCCTGATAAGTCTTGATGAGCATTGTGTGTGCAAAGCACCTTGGTAGTTGTACATTTTTGCGCGGCAGAATCTTCAATTTGCGCTAGCGTTGATGAGCACGTTTCCGGGAGCTGTTATGGAAGGCGCTAACGCCTGGGGGTAGCGGATAACGCCGGCGGTATCGGTGAACACAGAAGGAATGAAAGCCTCGTTGCCGCGGATTGAAGATCCTGCCGCGCAAGAAGTTTCTTAATCAGGGATAGCTCCGGCGGTAGCTACTAGCGCTGGCGGTATCATGGAGCACAAGAGGCATGGAGTAATATGTTGCCACGGATGGGAGATTCTGCCGCGCAAATTGTTTCTTAATCCGGGCTAGCGCCGGCGGTAGCGCTTGGGCTATAAAAGGACCCCCTCTCCTCTTGTTTTTGTACACCAATTGCATACACCTCAGAGAGAGAGTACTAGAATTCTAGAGGCCTATCTTGGCCGAAATTTGAGGTCCCGGCGAAGCTCTGCCAACTTCTGAAGGAGGATTCCATCACGCCGAAGCCAAACGAAGTCCGCTTCGACAAACGCTGATTCTACAGCGAATCTTCGCCTCCATATTCAGAAGTTCATCTTAAGAGAAGTTTTTATTATTTTATTTGTCTTTCTTTGTAAACGGTAGTGAAATCGCCTCGTGTTGGCGACTAGGTCTGGGGTAGGACTTAGGGCTGAAAATCACCTCGTGTTGGCGATTAGATCTAGGCTAGGTCTAGGGGGTGCTCGAGGCCATATCCGAGGAAGGATTGGCTAGAGCGACTTGAGGCCGAATCCGGGAAGGAGGAGGCTAGGGCCACCGGTTCGTGGGGAAACGAGTTGAGATAGAAAACGAAAAGAGCTTTTATTATTCGCCTCCGATCTCTAGCGACATTGAGATCAAGTTTCGTAAAACTTATTTATCATTAATAAAGCTTGTCTCCTTTTTGTTTTACTTCACTTGTCTTCTTGTTTTA
Organism: Dactylorhiza incarnata; assembly: GCA_033032865.1. Classification (NCBI taxonomy): domain Eukaryota; kingdom Viridiplantae; phylum Streptophyta; class Magnoliopsida; order Asparagales; family Orchidaceae; genus Dactylorhiza; species Dactylorhiza incarnata. Next base: position 748,664 of record JAWHQI010000377.1, read on the forward strand.
ATATTACAATATTCAAAAGTTTTCTAAATATAATCTAAAGTTTTTGAAAACCCTTATTCACCCCCCCTCTAAGGGCGCCGACCGATCCAACAAGTGGTATCAGAGGGGTTTTATTCCAATCGGCTTTACAACCGGGAATAATGGCGTCTCATGATCTCACTTCAACTAGTGGGGAAAATTTTTGTGAAGAGGAAAAATCACTTGCACCACCTTTATTTGAAGGAAAAAATTATAAAGGATGGAAAATTTATTAAAACTTTAGATATCGAAGTATGGAACTTAGCAATTATAAGACGTGTGGATGAATCAAATAAAAAGGAACTTCATTTAAATGCAAAAGCTAAACATTATCTATTTTGTGGTCTCTCAAATGAAGTTTTCAAATTTGTGTATTGCTTTTCTAGTGCTTATAAAGTATGGAAATTTCTTGAAGAAATGCATGATCTTCCTCTCGCAGGTATGGAACAAACACAGGAGGAAAAGAATGAACAAGCATCCATAATCGTTCAAGAAGATCTCTCTCGGAGCGAAGCCATGGAGAATATTGAAATAGTAAAGGAGAACAATGCACCAAGAGAAAAAGAAGATGAAAATTCATCCATGATGAAGGAAGAAACTCTATGCATACATTTTGCCTCCACCAAAAGCACTGTAAGAAAGTCAAAATCTTCTTCTTGTGTGATAACTTCCATTTCTAGTTTCAATATATTAAAAACAGCTAAATGTAAGATCAAAAAATTGAAAATTACTAATAAAAATTTACGTTTAGAAAATAAGAGACTAAAAGCTAATGTTAACTCAAATTCAAATTGTGATGTGCCTACCCCATCTTGTCTTTTACTTAAAAATATAAAACCTTGTTTTGATTGTAATAATAGTAAGGAAAAATTCAAAGAACTTGAAAAAGAATTGATGTGTATAAAAGAACATAATGAAAAATTATGCTTAGAAAATTCATCGTTAAAGGGTGATTGTGCTAAGTGTAAGGACTACGAAATAGAAATTAAAGAGATGGACGAAACATTTGATGAATATAGGGATATATATGAAAAACATATTGAATCAATTGTTACTACTCTTAAAAATAGCACAATCGCTTATAATAAGGCTAGACATAATTTAAAAACTAAGAATGATGAATTAAATGCCAAAATCCACTTGCTTAAGGAAATCATAAAGAAAAATTCACAAAACATATATCCACAATTTCAGAATATATCTAAAAGCAAGATGAATATAATTTCTCAAAAGGTTAAATCAAACAATGGAAATAAAAGACATCAACAAATTAAAAATGAACTTCCAAAGTACAATCATTATTATCATATACAACATCAAACTTTTCCAAACATAAAACTTCACAAATTTCTTATAAAAAATGCTTTCTATAATCACTGCAATTATAAAAATTATCACAATAGAGATTTGACTCATAATAATAATATTAAGCCACAGTTTGAATGGAGGCCCAAAATCAAAGATGAAACACAGACACCACAAAAAAGGGCCCATTCATTTCAATCTCCCCAAAAGCAAATACGTTGTATTTGGGTACCCAAAGGAACCATCACACCCGATCCTCTTTGGATACCTAAAACTCTCTTTCATTAGGTACCACCAAATGCATGAAGTAGAATATTTTCAAGAGGAAAATAGACAATTTTTCTACTTCATGATGTGCATTAATGTCTTTTAATTTTCTTTGTTTTATTATTTCTTTATTATCATACTATGGTCATCTTATATAGGAATCATGATCAAAAATTTAATGAGCCTATAAAATTAATCAAAATTCAAAATCCTTTTAAGATGACCTACTTATTATTCATATATTCATTATACAACAAGTGAATTCAAAATCTTCTATGTGGTAGTAAAATAGTTGATCATAGGATTTCAAAAGGGTATACCACATAAATTTTTTTTTTCACTTCATAAATATCAAACTATAAATAAAACATTATAGTCAAACATCCAAAAAATAACAAAATCAAGCATAATTCAAAAAACAACAACAAGGTTCAAATTCCTAAATTATTACATAACAAAAACTGTTCCTCTCACATCTACTCCTCCTCATCTATATCCTCCACACTTGGAGTTGGAGAGCGTCTTCTACGAGTCCTTCGGATCGAGTGGTGGGCGGATTCGTAACTGGGCTCTCCCACTCCCTCCGCTCTGGAGTTGATGGCTTCAAATTTAAAGCCTTCATCATGAACTTCATCATTTTCATGATTCCTGAGACATCCTTCTCCATCCGTGTCATCCGATCGCCCATCTCCTCTCGAAAGGACCCATATGGAGCATCTCGAGCCCCTCGAGATGACGCACCTCGCCGGAGTGGAGGTTGAGCTGATGTCGATGGCTCATCCGGGTTGATTGATGCTCGCAAATGTGAAGTACTATAGATAGGAGGGTAGTAATCTATCAAGTAGAAACCCAATTCAATAGAAGGATACATCATCTGAATCACCGGCTGTATGATGCCGCCCAGGGGCAAGTTGTTATACCTCTGTCGGGTGGGTTGCCTCAACTTGTAGGAGTAGTGAATCAGGGAAAGTAGTAAGTCCGCCACGTCGAACTTCTCCTCCTCCAAAATAAAATAAGTGACATAACTGAGCTGGGCTGTGACCTTTGCTGTGTCACCTAACTTCAGCATAATTGTGTGGCGCAATACATCCTGAACAACTAGGGCATCCACGGTGAGTGTCGACACCGACGAGATCAGACTTCGGTATTCCTTACCATGTAGCACCTGGTTCACAAAAGTCCAATCTCTGCCCACCCTGAAACTCTTCACAATCTCCAACCGATGTGAATGCTGGGATAATCCAAACACGCGCCTCAGGTGCTCATGAGTAATAGTCACCTCCTGCCCTTATACCTGTGACCGCACTCCTCCATCCAGCCTGGTCTGTGATGGGTCTTCCAAATGCGTATAGAACTCTCGCACTAACTCGGAAGAAAATCCGTCAGAAATAAATAAATTTAGCACCTCGGAGGCAGCGAATAACTGCAAAATATGAGAGTGTCGTGGCAAGTCAAACTCCACGACGTATGGAACGCCCACTACTGCTGCCTCTACTGCTAACTCTGTACTCTTCTTTCCTTTAGGGGCCATCTGCCACATTATAGAAACTTATTAAAAAACAAGAATGACAAAATATTTATCTAGTAAAAAATGTTTTTCACACATACTCTAAAAATCAAAATCAAGGTAGATCTAAGAATTTAACATCAAAAATCAAGTTAATCAAAATCAAAAACAATTACTAGATCCAAATCAAAGTCAAAATCCAAATCAAAATCCACATGATATTTTCAAAACCACAAAATGAAAATCAAAATCCAAATTCAAGTTAGATCTATAAATCCACAAGTTATTTTCATATTTTCAATAATTTCTAAACAACAACTACTAGATCCAAGAAATCCGAGAAACGCTTTCATAAAAAAAATTAATTTAAGAATCTCCTTAAAAATTAAAATACATTCATATCCTAACATTAAAATAAAAAATTTCACACATTCAAAAACAAAAACCTCATCAAAACCACAAATCTTGGAGAAAACCTAACCGTGTAGATCTAATTTCGAAATCTACCTAAAAATTTCATATTTCTTCATCTCTAACATCACAATGAAGCTTTAAAACAAAAATCATAAGCAACAGTGAAGAAATACCTCAGATCTGGGCGTAGAACAGCTTGTCTTCGAGGGTTTTTCGGGAGCAAATGGCAGCAAACGGCGGATCTGAAAAGATTAGGGGGATTTAACAAAAGCCTCGATAGCGCCAGCGCTAGCTCTAGCGCCGGCGGTATCGGGCCCCTCTGATTTTTTAATAAATCAAAATTCCATTAAATACCTCTATTTATTCTCTACAATATGTACTAGTTGGTGAGGCAAGATTTCGTTTATTTTGACTTGTATTGGGTGTCCTAGATTCTTCAAATTAAAACATGCTTACTAATGCAATTTTCTTCATTTTTAACCATCAAAAACATTTCCAAAAATTCTGCAAATTCAGCATGAAACTACTAATGGGACACCTAATCAAGTTCAAGTATCAAAATTTTCAAAACCCTAAAAAATCACTTAATATATATGTACTATTTAGTGAAGAATCTAAATATTCTAAAAATTCCAAAAAATATTTTGATCTATATGTACTATTTAGTTTTTGCACATCTGTTTTTCCTTTTCTTTTTGAAAAATCAAATACAAAAATAGAAAACCAAATTCCAAAAAACAATGTTTTTCATTTTGTTTTTTTTGTGTCATTTTTTTTCTTTTTGAAAAATCAAATACAAAACTACAAAAACAAAACAAATTACAAAAAAAAAAAATATGTTTTTTCCTTTGTTTATTTTTGTTGTTTCCTTTGTTTAAAGTTCATCTTTTTACAAAAAAAAAAAAAATTACAAAAGCAAAAATTACAAAAATCTACTTTTATTTGCTAAAACCAAATACAAAAATATAAAACTTTAAAACTATCAAAAAACTCTATGATTTATTCTTGTAAAATCAAGCATGATTTAATCTACTATTTAGAAATTCTACAATGTTACAATTTTTTCTCTTCAAACTACTTTGGACATTGTCTTTCTTCATGCTTTGATATATCTATTCAAATGTGCATCAATTATAGTTTAAAAATTATGTAGGATCAAGCTTAGCATGCCTCTAAGTATGAGAAATGCTTTATGGTTGATAATGATATTTATTCACTCACTTTTTTTTGGCATTGTCTACATATGCATTTAATCTAAGAATGCTTGTGAATGTTTTGTATTAGTACAAATAAATTAAAATTGCACAAGTATCTTACCTACACTCCTTCTTTTGCACTCTTAAACATTAAGAAAAGTGGTTATATTTTTTCTCATAAAATCTATTGATTTGCAAAATAAGTGTATTCGGAGAACTTTGTACAAAACAATATTATAAAATAAATGACAAAGATAACTCCCCCAAGCACTACTTGAACCTCCTGATAAGTCTTAATGAGCATTGTGAGGTTAAGCACCTTGGAAATAATAATAAAGTGTCTTGTGCAAATCAACTATTTCTTTCAAAAATATGAAAAACCACTTTCTCTTAAGTACACCGGATCACAAGTCTCAAAATTCAAAATAAAATATGTGAATCCCCAAGCACTACTTTGCACCCTGATAAGTCTTGATGAGCATTGTGTGTGCAAAGCACCTTGGTAGTTGTACATTTTTTTTGTGCATTAAAGCGTGTGGAAGTAATCTTATTTATGTTTTATTGTGCTTCTTACTTTACATATTACTTGTATTTTTTGATTAAAACATTTGTTTACTCTCCTCAAATTTACACTTATGTGCACATCATTATCTTCCATAACACTTCTTCTCATGAGTATTGGATCCTAATGCTAATTCTATATTACTTTTTCTTTCTGAAATGCACTAGATAACCTAGCATGTGTTCTACAATGTTTTTGTATGTTTTTGAACTTAAGAATTAAAGTAACATTGTGGTCATCTCTTTTTGATAAACATTATTTCATGCTTGGTTATTCTAAAATTTAAAACTGCAAAATGATTTCCAAAGCCATCATTTTCGTTTTGTGATCTTTATCTCATATTTTTTGGATTATCATTACTATTTGCTATAAGTCTTCCGCATCTTAACAATATAAGTTTTTTTTTACCTTGCACTTTCATGCTTACTTCATATCGTGTATTATTTGCATCATCACTTATTCTTAAAAATTCCTATCTTTCCTTAAGTGATAGATTTCCTTGGAAACACTTTTTATTGGTTACTTCAAACATACAAATCTTTTATGCTAAAAACTCTGACATTTTGTAATAACTCTGATCTATTTCAATGGAATACAATTCTAAATCTCCTTATCATTTACCTAAAAAGCTCAATCATGCCTTATCTTTTATTTACACATTTTTTGTGCTTTGTTTCCCTACCCACTTTTGCTAATAACAAAGGGAGAGAAATAACATGATAAAATGCAAAAGGGGGAGAACTAATAAATATGATAAATATAACCCGCTATCAAAAACCCAACATGACAAATGAAGATGATAGCTTACATATTAGGGGAGCATTCACTTAGGGGGAGCATGTATTTAGGGGGAACAAGTCTAACATGCTAGAATCAATTATTATCCTAAGTCATCACTCTCACACACACACAAGTATAGTTTCATCATGCTTATCTATTAATGCTTTGATTTATCATTAATGGATTTGTTATTATCAAAAGGGGGAGTTTGTTGGAACATGGTCTTCCGCGTCTCCTAGGTTTGAGAATAACAAATCCTATGTGTATTTGATCTTGTGTGTTCAAGTGTGCAGGTTTACTAGGTCCACATGACTCAAGGAGTACACATAATGACTGCCCCCAAAATTGAGGCCAAAATTCGAAGAGGCTCACTAGCGCCGGCGGTAGCAACTAGCGCCGGGCGCTAGCGTTGATGAGCGCGTTTCCGAGAGGTGTTATGGAAGGCGCTAATGCCTGGCGGTAGCGGATAACGCCGGCGGTATCGGTGAACACAGAAGGAATGAAAGCCTCGTTGCCGCGGATTGAATATCCTGCCGCGCAAGAAGTTTCTTAATCAGGGATAGCGCCGGCGGTAGCTACTAGCGCTGGCGGTAGCATGGAGCACAAGAGGCATGGAGCAATATGTTTCCACGGATGGGAGATTCTGCCGCGCAAATTGTTTCTTAATCCGGGCTAGCGTCGGCGGTAGCGTTAGCGCCGGCGGTAGCGCTTGGGCTATAAAAGGACCCCCTCTCCTCTTGTTTTTGTACACCAATTGCATACACCTCAGAGAGAGAGAGAGTACTAGAATTCCAGAGGCCTATCTTGGCCGAAATTTGAGGTCCCGGCGAAGCTCTGCCAACTTCTGAAGGAGGATTCCATCACGCCGAAGCCAAACGAAGTCCGCTTCGACAAACGCTGATTCTACAGCGAATCTTCGCCTCCATATTCAGAAGTTCATCTTAAGAGAAGTTTTTATTATTTTATTTGTCTTTCTTTGTAAACGGTAGTGAAATCGCCTCGTGTTGGCGACTAGGTCTGGGGTAGGACTTAGGGCTGAAAATCACCTCGTGTTGGCGATTAGATCTAGGCTAGGTCTAGGGGGTGCTCGAGGCCATATCCGAGGAAGGATTGGCTAGAGCGACTTGAGGCCGAATCCGGGAAGGAGGAGGCTAGGGCCACCGGTTCGTGGGGAAACGAGTCGGGATAGAAAATGAAAAGAGCTTTTATTATTCGCCTCCGATCTCTAGCGACATTGAGATCAAGTTTTGTAAAACTTATTTATCATTAATAAAGCTTATCTCCTTTTTGTTTTACTTCACTTGTCTTCTTGTTTTAATATTACAATATTCATAAGTTTTCTAAATATAATCTAAAGTTTTTGAAAACCCTTATTCACCCCCCCTCTAAGGGCGCCGACCGATCCAACAACCCTCACTACCTTTGCATCGTGAGAAGGATTTCCAAGTCCAACTGGTGCCGGGGGGCTAAGCCGGTATCTAGGGCCCCCTACCGGATGGCCCCGAAGGAGCTGGTGGAATTTCGAAGCCAGCTACAGGAGCTGGTGGAAGTAGGGTTCGTTAGATAGAGTTCCTCACCTTGTGGAGCTTCAGTGTTGTTCATGAAGAAGAAGGATGAGACACTCAGATTGTGCATCGACTACAGAGCCCTGAATTGGCTGACGGTTCGGAATACGTACCCGTTACCATGGATTGACGAGCTTTTTGACCAGCTGGAGGGAGCCCACTGCTTGTTGAAGATGGATTTGAGATCAGGGTATTATCAGCTGCGGATCCAGGAGGAAGATATCCCGAAGACGGCTTTTAGCAGCCGATACGGATTACATGAGTTCACGGTGATGCCATTCGAACTCACAAATGCACCATCAGCATTTATGAGCCTGATGAATCGGGTGTTCGAGCCTTATCTCGACATCTTCGTCATCGTGTTCATCGATGACATCCTCATTTATTCAAAGTCGGAGGAGGAGCATGCACTACATTTGGCACTAACATTGGAGAAGCTTCGGAAGCATCGTCTGCATGCGAAGTTCAGCAAGTGCCAGTTTTGGCTAACGGAGGTGGCCTTTCTTGGCCACATTATCAGTGGAGCTGGTCTAGCAGTGGACCCAGCGAAGATCCAGGCGGTATGGGATTGTCCGTCGTTGAAGACGGCCACCGACGTGAGGAGTTTCTTGGGAATTGTCGTCTTCTACCGGAAGTTCGTGCAGGGGTTTTCACAGATAGCCCTCCCGCTCACATCCCTGACAAAAAAGGATGCAGTCTTTACATGGACGCCGCAGTGTGAGGCAGCCTTCCAGGAGCTGAAGGGTCGACTAACTACGACCCCCATCCTTGCCCTTCCGTCAGGGAAGGAAGGATTTCAGGTGTACACAGATGCTTCTTATCAAGGGATGGGTGCCGTTCTGATGTAGAACGGTCACGTGATAGCTTACGCCTCCCGCCAGTTGAAGAACCACGAGTGGAATTACCCGGTGCATGACTTGGAGATGGGAGCAGTTGTGTTCGCTCTTAAGATCTGGAGACACTATCTCTACGGTGTCCACTGCGATATATTCTCAGATCACAAGAATCTGAAGTACGTAGATACACAGAAGGAGCTAAACATCCGACAGAGGGGATGGGTGGAGTTCTTATCAGATTATCAGTACACGAAGCATTACCACCCAGGGAAGGCGAACATAGTAGCAGATGTTCTGAGCAGGAGAGCTACCACGTCAGGAGCGGACCCCAAGCTGATGGCCATGGAGCTAGTAAGGATGTTCGAAGACATGCAGATCTCCTTAGTATCCGGGGACGATCCAGAGCTATACAAGGAGTATTTAGCAGTGATGGGTACCACATACGACATTCGAGACCGCATTAGGGATGGGCAGAGGCAGGATGCCAAGCTAGAGCTGATTTTCAGAGCCTTGGAGGCAGGCTAAGCTGGAGACTATTCGTTGAAGGATGACCTGTTGAGTTTTAGAGGACGAGTGTATATACCGGCAAGGAGCCAAATTCAAGAAGACATTATGACAGAGGCTCACTGTAGTAGATACTCCGTACACCCGGGTATCACCAAGATGACAGCAGATTTGAAGAGGACCATGTACTGGCTGGGCATGAAGAAAGACATCACCTACTTTGTGACCCACTGCGAGTCTTGCCAACTCGTGAAGGCAGAGTGCCGGAACCCCGCCGGATTATTAGAGCCGCTCCCGGTACCAGAGTGGAAGTTCGACGACATCGCTATGGACTTTATACACGGTCTTCCCCGATCTCACGCGGGAAATGACTCGATTTGGGTGATCGTCGACAGATTGACAAAGGTGGCCAGGTTCATTCCAGTCAGGAAGGACGATCCGGTCGGTGCTTTGGTATGGAGGTTCGTAGAACAGTTTGTTCGATATCATGGTGTGCCGAGGACGATCGTGTCGGATCGAGATGGACGATTTACGTCGAGGGAGTGGAGAGTAGTGCAGGCCTACCTAGGCACCCGGTTGACTTTTAGTATAGCTTTCCACCCCCAGACAAATGGTCAAACGGAGCATACTAATCGGACCCTGGAGGATCTTCTACGCCTTTGCATTCTGGACCGCGGGGAGCCATGGGAGAGACTATTATCGTTAGTTGAGATTTCATACAAAAATAGTCACCATGCTAGCACAGGCAGGGCACCTTAAGAGGCTTTATACGGACGGAGGTGCAGGACACCATTGTCTTGGATTTAGGATGAGGATCCCAAGGCACTTGGCTCAGAGTTTGTGGATGACACCGAGGATCAGGTGAGGCTGATTCGAGATAGGATGCTGGAGGCCCAGAGCAAGCAGGCCAAGTATTATGATGCGCATCATCGTATGGTAGAGTTCCAGGTGGGAGATCGGGTCTTATTAAAGATATGTCCGATGCATGGAGTCTCGCGGTTTCGCGGGTGGAAGAAGCTCAGTTTGAGATATTTGCGGCCTTACAGGATCCTGGAGCGGATCGGTCCCCTGGCTTATTGACTGGAGCTACCGCCGGAGTTAGAGGGAATGCATGACGTTTTCCACGTCTCCTAACTTAGGAGGGCTCTACTATGGTCAGAGCAACAGATATCTACTACGGAGCGGCCAGTAGCTACTGATTGGTCGGTTCACCTGGAGCCGGTTCGGATAGACGACACGGAGTTGCGAGTCTTGCGACGCAAGAAGGTTCTGCTGGTCAAGGTCCTATGGAGGAATCATGGGCAAGAGGAGCATACTTGGGAACCACTGGACCTGATGCAGGAAAAGTACCCGGAGCTCTTTACGACAGGTATAATTTAATTTTTCTGGGATGTTACATTTTCTTCCTTTTAGTAGAAACCCCAGAGGCATAACCTGAATTTCAAGGATGAAATTTTTATTTTTATGTATTGGGATTTGTAACATCCCCCAAACAACTAGACCCCTAAAATGGTTTTGGCATGACTAGGTCATGACAAAACCATAGGAAGAGCTTAAGACCATGTGAACTTGGATGAGAAGGAGAAATCCCAATGGTCTACATATAGCAGTTTTCAGATACCTAGCCTAGGGTTGGACTTTAGGGCCTTTCCTTGAACCTTGACTCCAACATAGTATCCCTAACCCATTAGGGGTCTCCTTGGAGCACTAGGGACCCATTGGGGTCAACCAAAGAGGCCAATTTGGCTAAAGTCAACCTTAACCCTAAATTGGTCAAACTAACTCAATTAGTGTCAATTGGCCTCCACCATGCCAAATTGACCTTGCCCCTATCCTTATAGGGATATTAGGAACTTAATGGACAAAAAGGCCCCATCATGGGACCTCCAATTTGACCAATTTACCCTAGGTCGACCCTAGCCCTAATTTGGTCAAAAGTGCCATACTAAGGGGCAATTCACCCTCACCTTGCAAACTTGACCCTACCTAGACCTCCCTAACCCTTAAGGGAGACCATTGGAGCCTAAGCCACTCATTGGGGTCAGCCTAATTGGTCAATTTGACCAAAGTTAACCTTATCCTAAATTTGGGTCAAAATGACCTAATTTACCCAAATTAAACCCAATCCATTTGGGCTGGATCCAATTGAGGTGGTCCACCACCCACTGGGATTGAGTGCTACTGAAGTGGACATTCAATTTCAGGAAATTCAGCCAGGAGAGAGAAGGCCCTAATTTGGAAGAGAGAGAAAGAAGGGGGAATTAATGGAGAGGAAGAGGAAACCTTCCATCTCCTCCAATAATGGCACCATTCATCTCCCCTTGGGGAGAGGAGAAGTTTTCAACTCTTCCCCGGCCACATTGATGTCCAAATTCACTCCCCCAAGTGAAACCGAAATCTTCACTATTGGCCATTAATGACAATCCGAGTAACTCCTCCCCCTTAGCCTCAATTGACCCCTTTAACATCTTCAGAGGTTGGAAAGGAGTGAAACCACCCTCTTCCCCGAAGAAATCGAGCACCAGAAGCTAGGATTGACATGGCGCTGAAAGCTCCACCTCCATCCACGGCGACTCGCCGGAATACGCGCCACCAAGCCCCCACACAGGTCCGATCCGCCTCCTCTCCCTTAGTGCTAGATCTTATCATAATTTGGGACTTGATCTGAGCTCAATTGGGCTCGGATCGTGCTTCCGAAAGGGCTCATTTCGATCTCTCTTTCCCCTCCTCTAAACTCCGATTCTGACCACCTCCGGCCGGCCAACCACCCCCTATCGCCAGCCACCACCTCAACGGAGGTGGTGGTGGCATTGGCTGGCCGGGAAGCGGCACAGGTGGCTGGGAAATCATACCGTAAAGAAGCCCAGGATGGGCTGTTGCTCGCCGTCCATCCAACGGGGATGATGATTATGAGTCGTCAGATCTACCATAGATTTAATTGATTATGTTATATCATTATTCTATTAATTTGTCGATCTGTGTAGAAGTAATTCGTCGAGCTAAACCCAGAGTTCGTCGAACGGAATTAATTCGTCGAATGAAGATCGGATTTCGTCGAGCGCACTGAAGCACGACTTTCGTCGAGCGCACTGAAGCACGGCTTTTGTCGAATGAAGAACATAGTTCGTCGAACGCAGATCATATTTTGTCGAACGCAGAGCCTCGTTCCAACACATTTTGTCATACTTCCTGCAACATTTAATTTTAATTATTAAAAATACTAGAACCCCTCAAATGAAAAAGTGGTCAACACCAAAGTTGTATCCCTTGGAGTGTAGTTTATTTTAAAATTGATATCACCCCAAGAGGAGTTCTGTAGCTCCCTGTAGGTCCATTTTGGTGGGACTGGTCCCTAGTGTAGGACATCCACCATTCCTTGAATAGCTTTTGATTGGGTTATGGGATTGACTTGAAAATTGAAACATAGGCTATTTACACTTACCCACACATCGTACCCAAAGATAGGAATTTTAGGAGAACCTTTTTCTATGATTTTTGTAATAATTTCATAAATTAAGCATTTATTATTTATTGGGTCAAATTACCTACAATGCCCTCCGAATTTTGGTGGGTACTTCTTAGGGTTATCACCTTACCCTGGTAAAAATCTCAGCGTACTTGGGACTGATTTAGTTTGGAAATTGGTTAGCCCAAGTTGGGTTTTATTAGGTCAAAATTAGGGCATGGTGTTTGTCTTGGGATATTGTGGTCAAATCTCCTCACCATGAGGTGAAACCTTGGACACTGGTTTAGGGTCACTCAAAACACCCCCATGAGTGGTTTGGGGTGGTGTGGAGGTGCGCATGACTTAGAACCCTAGTCTTACCGCTTGAGGTGCATATAGAGCTCTGTGAAGGACATGTGGTCAAAAGCTATAGAATGTCCATGGAACCTAGGTGATATGTTCATGGGATGTATTTATGCCCTAGGGAATTTTGAGAGAATTTTAGGAGAACTTATTCCCCCTAAATTAGGTCATAACCCCTTTAGGTAAACTTCTTATAAGAGATATTTACATGCACAAATGATCCTGGATGAAGATGAAATCTTAATGGTGCCTTTATAATTATAATATTGACCCCTGGTAATTTTTGTATAATTTATTTAATGATTTATCTAGTATTTCATTCTCAAGGCACATATTTTGTCTTAATTTTAAGAAATATAGATAAAGGTCCAAAACTCTCTGGAGAAATGTGCAACTAGGTGATCGAACATTTCAGAGCACTAGGAAGCTCTGTGAATTTTTAATTACTGTTTGGAAATTATTGTCAGTAGGCTACTTCACAACATGTGTAAATTAGGAATTATTTGGATTAATTATTTCAGTGAGTAAATAATTCCCATAAATTGTGAAACTCTGTAATTAGTCTTTTCTGGACAAAATAGAGGTCTGGTAATTTTTTTTATAATCTTAGCGCAAGTATATTTGGTAGTTCCTTCATAAATCTTCATGTTTGGATAGAAGTTAAATATTAAAAATGGAGGACATTTCCTTACTGTAAAATTGTGATATTCATTAATTATTGTTATTTTGGCATGATAGATTTATCGTAATTTTATGAGGATCATGTCTTGAGAATACATTACACTTCATGTTCAAATTCATACTTGGCAATTATTGGAGAAATTTAAGTAAATGCTGAAATGTTAAGGAAAAATATGAGTCTTTGGATTTAGTCTTATAATGCCATGATAGTCCTCTAGTAAAAATATTGTGTCATGTGGTTGAATATTTGGAGTACCTCTACTTATAAGCTTCATATAGTTAGTTTGGTCTGCGTTTAGTAAAATGGTGAAACTTAGGTGTTTAGTGGCCTACTAGGTGGAATTGGTGTATAGATGGTGTGCATGGTCAGGTTGAAGAGGATGAGGTCACCAAAAGGAGTTTAGGATATAAGAGTGCTAGGTGGGCTAAGGGTAAGGTCGTGCTTGGGATTGACAAAAGATCGTCTTTCCCCTAGCGTGTTATAAACCACCTAGGGTTAATACAAGTGAAAGAATAAGAGGCTTAGGCATATGGGTAGATACCCATAATATTAAATGTCTTGAGAAATGGAGCCTTGGGGTGTCATCCCATTATAGCTCCTAGTACCGTAGCGAGCCCCTAATAGGGTAATCCTCGGGAAGTCCAAAATTAACAATAAATCGTAGGAGCAAGATGTTGTACAAGAGTAATTAATAACACACTCACTCACACCCCGTGGTTATGGGTATACTTATTCAGTTTGGTCTTAAGGGCGGTAGGCTCGGTCGTTGTAGCAGTAGACTAATTAGTCTGGTGAGCTTGTGGCTCAGTAATGTTTGTTATGCCAGGGGGATTAGCCGGTGAGCTTATGGCTCGGAGATAGATGGTAAACATGTTTGCATGTGCATAAGGTGGTGGGTCCTTAGTGTTGATGGTCGTTGCACCGACATTAATACTTGGGATCGGTAAGTGTGGATAACCCTTTACCAAAATAAGTCTGGTGGTCTAACCAGCAAGAGAACGCAGTAGCTCTGTTGTTGTGTTCTTAGCATTGAGGCATACGTTAGGTCTAGGTTAGGTAGTGCAAATACCAACCTAGAGGTGGACGAGGCCCAACCCACCGCTTCCATTTTCCACTACGGGAGTATCCTCGGAGTTTTGCTTGCTCCAAAAAGGGGGAACTAAAGGTCTGTGCACATAGAGTAATAATGTGTGAGTTGCACTTGTGTGAACATAACATTTAACAGCATACCTTGCATGGCATAGCATAAACATTGCATACCCCTACCCCTATCATATAAGTCGGTTAAGGGACTTCTTATACGATAGGCGCTGCTAAACGACCCCTTGGTCTATAGGTTTGTGTGGGCATTCCTATAAATCAATGGTTACTTTCTATTATATACATGTCTTTACTTACTGCACTTTACTTATTCTTTACCTGCTCTTACTATGCTCTTTTATTGCTTTAATTATATATATACATGTGTAGTGTAGACATTCCCTGTATCCCTGTCACCTGCTATTGTTATACCCCTTGTTGTCCTCCGCTTCATCCTTCCCGCACGGTGCCTAGGAGTCACTGGGGGAGGGGTGGGGGATTGGCTTAGTCTTTTTTGACTAACGGTTGGTGGACCTTATCATTTTAGGAGACCACAGAGACGGAGCAGCACCAGAGGCCGGTGCAGATGGAGGCTGTGCAGTCTAGCACAGGAACACCAGTGCCGGGATCCGTGAGTGTTACTACTAGTTGATTTGCTTCCGCGAGTGTTTATGTAGTGAGGATTTAATATATCGGGCAGGAGCCCTTGTTATTTCTGTCTTTGATTTCAGTTATGATTATGTGGACATCTCTTTATGATAGTTTATTTATATGTGATGTGGACTTGGCTTCTATAAGTTTGTTTAAGCTTAACTTCTTTGTGATCGATAAGGCCGGCAGGATCGGCGTTTTGTAGTGTCGACCTTCCCGAGTGAGGGTGTCACCACAAAATTGCGGTTCTATGCATAAGACCCCGGAGTTGAAAAAAAAAGGGTCTTACAAAGCGTTGGTTCAGAAGTGGGGATTTTGAAATATATAGGGGGCGACAGGTACCGAAAAATGAAATGAAAAAGGAGAGGAGTCAAATTCCATTTAAATGAAAAAGAGGGGGAGGATTTAGGCGATTTTGGACAAGGAATTAGGGCGCACCATTTTGAGGAGGAAGAAGACAGATTTCTACAATATTCGGAAATGAAACTCCTGCGATATTTTGATCTTCTCTCGTTATGTCTTGTGAGATCTTTCAAATTTTGTGGTGTGTTTCTTCCAACATGAACTAAACCTCTAACTTTTGTATGTTGAGAGTACTTTGTCTTGTTGTAATATTGTGATTTTAATTTCCCCTATGATTGTTTGAGAAACTATCTTTATTGAATTTATGATTGTGTTATTGGAAATTTTGGATTAAGTTTTCTACCTCTAAATCGCATGGCAAGATTCGAGTGAGGAGTTACGTTAATTTAAGGATGAATGTTTTCTTTTACGCGGCAAGATTCGAGAGAGGAGTGGGTAATTTTACAACCAAAGTTTTTTATCTTTATACTGCGCTACGAGATTTGAGAGAGCAGTGGCATAAGTGGATCATAAGTTTCAATATAACATAGAAGAGAGAAAGAGGTTTCATCTTCTTGTTAGCAACATTGAATTGTGTACTTCATGTTATTCTTCTTTTTTCCTAAGTTAGAGATAACTAGGGGAATTAAGAATAAATGGATTTCAGATATTGAGAGATAATGATTTCTACTTTTAAGTCATTGCAGGATAGTTAATCAAACATTTCTTAAAGAATCACTCTAAAAACTTATCACAATAGGCATAGAAAATCAATTTACATGTCTATTTCTCAAAATTGATAAAAAGTATTTTTATGAAATCTTTTTTAGTTTTATTAGTGTCTTAACCATTTTCAAAAATCACGATATTAAAGTTTGCTTGAATTTAAAGAAAAGGTTAAACTAGTGTTTGTGAGCGTTAGATTAGTCACTTCTCTATGGGAACGATCTTTACTCTCATTTTATTATGTAATCTGACACGCGCACTTGCGTATATATATTTTCGAGGTATCAGTAGTATGCGATTGTGTATAGACTACATGTAGTTGAATAAGTTAACCGTCAAGAATATGTATCCAATTCCGTGGATCGATGATTTATTCGATTAGTTTGTAGGATATATAGTGTACTCCAAGTTAGACTTGAAGTCGGGGTATTACTAGCTAAGGATTCGAGAAGAGGACATTCCAAAGATAGCTTTTGGGATGAGGTATGGACACTTTGAGTTCTCGGTGTTGTCATTCGGTTTGACGAATGTGTCATCTGTGTTCATGGATGTGATGAACATGGTCTTTCGATAATACCTAGATTCATTTGTGGTGGTATTCATTGTCAACATCCTAGTGTATTCGAAGCCGGTGGCGGAGCATGAGACTCACTTGAGAGTGGTCTTGCAGACTTTGAGGGAGAACCGGCTTTATACTAAGTTCTCAAAGTGTGTTCCAGATTGAGAGAGTGGCATTTTTGGGCACGTGATTAGTGGTGATGGGGTGGCAGTGGATCCGACGAAGATTCAAGCCATCAAATATTGGCCTATTTTGTGAATCATTGTGGAAGTCGGGAGTTTCCTTGGGCTAGCTGGTTAGTATAAAAAATTCATTGAGAACATTTCGCGGATAGCTTGCACCTCACCTCTCTCACTTGCAAAGATCAAAAGTTTATTTTGACGTCAGAGTGCGTCCGAAGGTTTGGAACCTTGAAATAAAGGTTGACGTCTGCTCCAATTTTGAGTCTTCCAAGTGGGACTAAAGGATTTTAAATCTTTAGCTACGCGTTAGGTTGTGGTTTTGGTTGTGTGCTCGTGCAGCACGATTGCTTATGGATCTAGGCATTTAAAGTCTCATGAGAGGAATTACCATGTCCATGATTTGGAGTTGGCGGTGGTAATCTTTGCGCTGAAACTCTGGAGGTATTATGTATACGGTGCGACAGTTGAGTTCTTCACTGACCACAAGAGTCTGAAATACCTCTTGGACCATAAGAATCTGTGTTGGAACACAGTTTTCTGCATCCCTTTAGTTTGATAATAACAAATCCTACTTGTATTTGATCTAGTTTGTCATTGTGTTTTTAGTATGCAGGATTGAACAAAGATGACACTAGGATGCAATATGTTGGTCTGGACTAGCTCAATGTGCTGAAAGGAAAAGAAGAGGTCTAACACCAGGCGTTAGATCCAACTCTGACATTGACCCTCGATCTCTCCAGTAAGAAAATGGTATAGAGGGAAGCTATCGTGATTACATGTGAATTTTGGGAATGGTTTTTCCTAACACCATCGTTAGCCTTAACGCCAGCATTAGCTTTAACGCCAGCGCTTGCCTTAATGCCAGCGTTAGGGTTGCCTAAAATGAGATGTTTTCAAACATGCAATATCACCTTCCTATAATATGAATTTGAGCCATCAAAACAATTCTATACTGAGTTATCATCTGGCATTAGCCCTAACGTAGGTGTTAGCTTCTTCTCTTATAAATAGGTGGCATTCATTCTATTCAACTTTTCAACTCAAGGAGCCCTATTCTAACACTCTGAATTGTCTGTGAAGGCCGTATTTCCAGACCACAAAGGATCTCCCATACAAATTCAAAAGAAGGAATCAAAGGAGGATTGGATCAACGCTAACTCAACGCGAAGAACGTATGCTTTGACTTCAACGGTTTTTCGTCATCTCCTTTAGATTTTTTTCATAGGGAGTTTTTCAATTTGTCATTCATATATTGTAATACTTTTATCTTTGTGATCGTTTTGTGAATTTGCCATGGTTCTTGGCGAATAGGTCCTTATACTTCTTAGGGGGAATTCACCGCAAGACGACTAGGTCTAGGACTTAGATCTAGGGGGTGCTCAAGGCCTTTCTCAGGATAGAGAGGTTAGAGCAGCTTGAGGCCGTATCTTGGGATTGAACATCTAAAGCCAACCAGTTCTTAGGGAAAAGTGTCAATATAGAAAACAATAAGAGTTTTTCATATTCGGCTTGATTTCTAGCATCATAGAAATCCAATTTTATAATCAATTTTATAAATGATAATCATGTCTTTATTTCTTCAATAAAATTGATTTGGTTTTCAATTTCAGGCACTTTACTTTTGATCCAATCTATTTCTAATAAAATATCAAAATTTTCTCTTAAATTATAAAGTTTTCTAAAACCCTTATTCACCCCCTCTCTAAGGGCGCCTTAAGATCCAACAAGTAGTATAAGCGCTAGGTTATTCCAAAATGGTTTCACCACCGGGAATAATGGTGCTTCATGATCATGATCTCGCTTATACCAATGAGGAGAAATTTTATACAAATGAAAAATCACTAGCACCACCATTATTTGAAGGGAAAAATTATAAAGGGCAGAAAATTTTCTTAAGTCCTTAGATATCAAAGTTTGGAATATCATATTAATCAAATCACCAGATGAACTAAATGAAAAAAATGTCATTTAAATGCAAAGGCTATGAATAGTTTATTTCATGCAATATTACGAGATATTTTCAAATTAGTTTATTTTTTTCTAATGCATACAAAATTTGGACATTTCTTGAAGAGATTTATATTCTTCCTCATGTAGGTATGGAGCTAAGATTTGGAGAATATGCAAGCATGCATTTGAATTCAAGAAACCTCCTCATTTGATGAATCCATGGAGTGCACATCAAGCGGAAGGGAAGATGATTACGCATCAATGAAAGAGAAAGAAGAAGATGTTAATGGAACCTTGTGTTCAAATCAAAATTCCAAGCCAAATAGCGATGTAAGCAAAAGAAATTCCTCTCTTCTTGTTGCTAACTCTATTTCTTCTTTTCATATGCTTGAAATGGCTAAATAAAAAAAAATTAAAAACATTATTTCCAAATTACGTGTAGAAAATAAAACTCTAAAATTAAAACATTTTGAGAATTCCAAAATTGATCTATCTAATTCTCCGCCTTCCCCATCACCTGAAAACACTATTCCTTGCCTTCACTGTAACTCTCTAAAAGAAAATTTTATGATTTATGAAAGAGAGCCTCTTAAAGAACATAATGAAAAATTTTCTTTAGAAAATTCATCTTTGAAAAGTTATTGTGTTATGTGAAAATATTATAATATTAAAATTAAAGAGATGGATAAAACATTTGAAGAATTCAGAAATGATTATCAAACTCATATTAGTTTTATAACCTCAATTCTTAAAAATTGCACACTTGCTTATAATAAAGCTAGACATAATCTCAAGATTAAGAATAATGAATTAGAAACAAAAATCAACTTGCTTAAGAAAATTATGAATAAAAACTCACAACACAAAAATCCATAATATCAAGCAAGATCCAAAAGCAAGTTGAATAAAAATTTTCATATCTTAACAAAGACAAACAAAGGGAATGAAAAACATCAAAAAGCTTGTAAATGAAATTCTAAAACACTATCATCATTATCATTTACAACATCAATCTTCTCCCAACATAAAATTGAATGCAAACAAATTTCCTCTAAATAATAAATTTAAAAGTCATTTTAATCAAAAGATTCAAGTAAATAACTATGAAAATTTGATAAATTAAAATAATGTTCTTCCAAGGTATGGAATGGAGACACATACTTAAGAATGACATATTAATATCAATTGAAAGGGTCCACTCATCCTTGTTTCCCCAAAAGCCAACATGATGTATTTGGGTACCCAAAGGAACCATCCCACTTGGTCCACTTTGGATACTTAAATCTCTTATTCATTAGTATCATTAAAATGCATGAAGTAGAACAAAGCAAAATGAAAAACCAATACTCAACTTCATGATATGCCTAATTTCCTTTCTTTTTATTTTGTTTATTTTATCATTTTTCTTAAGCCCAAAATGCTATGGTCACTTTATATATATTTTGAATTACAACTTTATCACATAAAGCCTAATGATCAATAAATCAAATTGAATGAAATTGAACAAAAGTCATATCTTCTTTCAAGTGACCTATTTATCCTCTTTTCTAGTTTGTTTCCTTGTTAAATCTTTTACCTACAAATGTCAAATATTATCAATATAAATTGAATACTAAATTTGTTATGTGATACTATTAAGAATAATTAAACTATTTTTTTTAAAAAATGGATTTAAATAGGCTATTTAGGGGGTCTTTGGTTAAAATATAAAATGCGCAACTTTTCATTTATTTGTTTAATTTTGTTGTTGCATTTGATAGCCCCTATCATATTAAATCATAATTATGAAAAATATTCAATTTTAGGAAAATTATTTTTACCACTTTAATTATCACTACATGTGCCTTCACAAAGGTTTTATATGTTTTGGCTAATTTCTATAATTAAAAATAAAAATAAAAATTTAGAAAACCTTTCAAAAATAACCAAAAATATTTTCTCATTATATTTATATTCATTATTCTCCCTACAATCTTTCTCTTTAATAATTTGAATAGGATGAAGATGAATGTTCTCATAATACTTCAGTTACATCATCATGAATAATTGATTACGAGTACTTAAATTCTATGTGTTAAAGTAAATGATCATTTATAATAGTCATGCAAAATCGAAACATCTTTTAATTTAAACATAAAACATAATTGAAAAAGATCCTATTACTTTCATAATATGTTTTGTGATCATGATCATTATATGAATGTACAATGTATTATGTTTGCATGTATCTCACTTGTATGTATACGCTAGATTCAACTTTGTACCAATAAGAACAATTCAAACAAAATCATCACATCATTCAAAGTCTATAAATTGAAATTCTATTTTTTGAATACCTGCAACATCACCCCTATTAATCTTATGGCATAACATTGCATTCAAACTCATCATTCTAGCATCATCTATTCCTATAGGCAGAAATCAATTTCTATGCTAGATATATCATGCCATGATGTGGTAAGGTAAGATTGAATAATGAAATTTTGAAAATCATAAAAATTATTTGGCTTTAAAATCATCTATCCTAATTACAATAATTATTCTTAAAATTCTTAAAAATATAGCCAAAGTTTAGGAATTGGTTCTTATACTTATAATGCTTAGTATGTCCATAGTCATTCACCCATGATACATGTCTCACAATAGCGAGGGCATAGGATTATATGCATAAGATGTCCTAACCAATAAGTCATTTCTTGTCCTTAACCGGGGGGTTCAAGTGGGGCCTTATGAGGCACTGGGGGGAGAGTGCTAGGTTGAGGGACCTCTTTTGCGTGCATATAGGACTAACACCCCAATCTATGGCATATGTACAACTCATCATTCCCATCTGTCACTTAATACAGGGCTAGTGTGCAGGCTTATAATCAGGGTATTATAATCTAGGACATACTTATATCATATATATTTTATGCACTCATTACGATTACAATTTTCATGAATACGTTGTTTGTTTGAACATGTTTATCTTGTGTTTTGCATAATACATCTTTTTGATCTTTTATTGATTTAAAACTCAAGACCATGAAAAACAAACTTGTAACACCTTTGGGCAAAATCTTAAATCCACAACTTTTTTAATATTTATCAAAACACTTTGCGGTAGTTGGTGTCTCCTATATTACAAAAATATTAATCAAGAAAAATCAAAACAAAAAAAAAACGCTTAAAGACCCTTCTAATCTTCTCTATAATGTTTGAAATTTCTACACTAAGGCCTCTATATAATAACTCTAAATCAAATGAGTTTGTTTTCAAAAATACACAAAATAGTGTATTGTTTTGGCATTAAGAGTTAACACCAGCGTTAGGCTCCAACGCAAGCATTATAACTCAATGTCTAGCGTTAGCCCTCTGTGCTCTAATTTCCATTTTTTATTGTTAAAAAATCTCTGATATTCTATCATGCATATTTTCCTGTTTGTTTCTCTGTTTAAAAAAATTTATTTTCTATTTATCTCTGTTTTTCATTATTCAAAAATCCACAAAAAATTTCAAATAATCCAAAATGTTCAAAAAATATATGTTTTGTCATGCTTTTATGTTAAAATTTTCAAAAATATGTTTTGCTTTTACTATTTAATTATATGATTTCACATGAGCAAATCTTGTTATTTTCTTCAAAAAAGATCAAAAGTGTTTAGGCATACTCTTAAAGATTCTCATCAATATTTAATTTTCATTTCAAGTTTCATAAACATTATTTTGTCTTGTCTTGACCTAAATCTTGTTATGTCTAATGAAATAAACTATAGAAAATTGTGTAAGATTGCCTAGCATGCCTCTAAGTATGAGTAAGGTATGTTTGATAAATACTGATTCATTCACTCACTCTTTTGGTAATCTACATGTGTTCATAATCTTAGCCTTGCATGATTGTGTAGTATAATAGTGATGTTAAGTTGTATGTATAAATTACCTACACCTTCTTTTCAAACATTAATTTCTTGCACACATAGAAGTGTGATTTCAATCTTTGTGTTTGTTTGCAATAAACAAGTGAATTTAGAGACCTTTGTCCTAAACAAAAAAAATATGAATAAAATGAAAAAATAAATAAACTAAGAAGTATATAGCCTCCTGATAAGTCTTAATGAGCATTGTGAGGTTGACCACCTTGGAAAGAATTGTAAAGTGTCTTGTGCAAACACATCTTTTTATCATTTTTATTTGTACACCGGATCATGCAAATTAAAAAAAAATCATATAATTATGTGATCCCCCAAGTAATACTTTGCTCCCTGATAAGTTTTAATAAGCATTATGTGGTCAAAGCACCTTGGTAGTTGTACTCTTTTATGTGCTTGGAAATAACTAATTAAAATTAATGTGTGGAAGTAATTCTAGAACTACACTATTAATTGTGTTTTACAACTTTATTACGTATGTCATGCATTTTTATTATATCACTTGTATGTTCTTATCAAAATACTATTTGCACACATCACTATCTTTCATAAAGCTCATACTCATGAGAATTGGATCATAATGCATATCTACATAATTCTCTAAAAAGCTTAAGTAAAAACACTAGATTGCAATGCATGACCTCTACAATATTTTTTTTTACTTCAAATATGAATTAGTTACGTTGTAGCTATCTCTTTGAATATGTCAAATCATGATCGCCTTTAGTTGTTGAATTTGTTTTTTCAATGCTCCTTATATGTGAAAATTCTTTACAATTATTTGCATTTAGAAAAAAAACCAAAACTAAAAATCAAGAAACTTCTCTACAAATTAAAACAATTGTCATGGTTACTTTGTTTTCCGCACTATTAATTTGATCATGTATTTTTACCATGCATTATCATACTAATTTCAGGATTTAATTTTGAGGTCTTTTCATCACTTGTGTTTCATAACTCGTTTTCATTTTTCTCAACAAGTGGTAGGGTTGCTGGTTAAAGTACAAGGGATTTTGCGTCTTACACACTTATCATATATTTTTCTGCTACATTAATCCCTCTAATCTCGATCATGACTTCCTCTATTTTACAACAAAACTCTAAACCCTCTCTTGGTAGTCCCAACTTTCACCTCTTTACCTTATTCTAGTCTTGTTTTGTTTCACTCCACCAACTTTTGCTAATAACAAAAAGGGGGAGAATTAAATGATAAATCTTAATGATTAAGGAGTTGGATTCACTAGATTAAGGGAGATCATAAATCTATTATGTGTAAGCATACACTAAGGGGGAGCAGTTAAATAGAGGGAGCACATACTATATGTAATATTTGTCATAAAACTCGCTAAGTAGCATTATGTCATATCTCTTATAAAACACATCATTTATCTTTGGAAATCTGATTTATCTTAATTGAATTTGTTATTATCAAAAGGCGGAGATTGTTGGAATACGGTTTTCCGCAACCCTTTGGTTTGAGAATAACAAATCCTACGTGTATTTAATCTAGTTTCTCATTGTGTTTTTAGTATGCAGGATTGAACAAAGATGACACTAGGATGTTGTATGTTGGTCTGGACTAGCTCAATGTGCTGCAAGGGAAGGAAGAGGTCTAACACAAGGCATTAGAGCAAATGCTGGCAATGACCCCCGATCTCACTAGTATGAAAAAGGTATGGAGGGAAGATGTCGTGATTGTAGGTGCATTTTTGGAATGATTTGTCCTAACGCCAACGCTAGGGTTGCCTAAATTGAGATGTTTCCAAACATGCAATATCTCCTTCCTAGAATGTGAATTTGAGCCATCAAAATAATTATAAATGGAGTCAATGCCTGTGTTAGCCCTAACGCCGATGTTAGCTTCATCTCCTATAAATATGTGGCATTCATTCTATTCAACTTTACAACTCAAGGAGCCCTATTCCAGCACTCTGAATTCTTTGTAAATGTCGTATTTCCATACCACAATGGATCTCCCATACAAATTCAAGAGAAGGAATCAAAGGAGGATTCGATCAATGCTGACTCAATGCAAAGAATGCACAATTCAACTTCAACAATCATCAATGGTTCTTCGTCATCTCCTTCAGATTTCCTCATAGGGAGTTTTTCAACTTGTCTTTCATATTTTGTAATATTTTATCTTTGTGATCATTTCGTGAATTCACCGCGGTTGTTGTCAACTAGGTTCGTGTATGGCTTAGGTGGAATTCGCCGCAAGGCGCTAGGTCTAGGGCATAGATCTAAGGGGTGCTCGAGGCCTTTCTCGAGATAGAGAGACTAGAGTAGCTTGAGGCCATATCTTGTGATAGATCGGCTAAGCCAACCAATTCTTAGAGAAAATAGTCAGTATAGAAAACAAAAAGAGTTTTTCATATTCGCCTTGATTTCTAGCGTCATAGAAATTCGACTTTGTAATCAATTTTTATAAATGATAATCATGTCTTTATTTGTTCAATAAAATTAATTTGGTTTTCAATTTCTAGCACTTTACTTTTGATCTAATCTTTTTCAAATAAAATATCAAAAGTTTTCCTTTAAATTATAAAGTTTTCTAAAACCCTTATTCACCCCCCCTCTAAGGGTGCCTTAAGGTCCAACAATATGAACATGCGACATCATAGGTAGGTCGAGTTCCTTGTGGACTATGACGTAGAGATTCAGTATACACCGAGCAAGGCCAATGGTGTGGTCGACGCTTTGAGTAGAAAGTATTCCGGGTATGTAAATTAGATTGAAGCGCACAATGGGCAGTTGTTGCGAGATTTTGAGTCTTTGCCATTGCTTGCGTTGCTATGAGCAAGACAAGTGTATCCAGTTTAAATTGGATTGAACTACAGTGTGATTCAGTTGATCAGATGCGGGAGGCAACCAGCATAGATGATGAGTTTCAATAGTTGGTGTTGGAAACTCAGTAACGCGATGATGGCAGATGGCGGGAGTGTCAGTGACTGGGGGAGACGGCGAGGTGCTCTTCTCAGGGAAGAAGAAGAAGTGGGAGAAGAAGAAAAAGATCGCGGGAGGCTATGGGCCTTCAACTTCTGGGCAGCAGGAAAGGGGGTATGCTCCCAAGGCTGACGGGAAGAAGAAGGGGGAAGGTCCGAGATGCTTCAAGTGCGGGAAGGTTGGGCACTTCAAGAAGGAATGCCCAGTTGTTACTCAATCGGGGCATGTTGCTGGAAAGGTGGAAGTGGAGGCCAGGCACATTGATGGAGGATGGGGAGGAGCCTTCTCGGCTTCGGTTGAAGCCTCGGCTACTATCAACTATCAAGAGGACTGGATCGTGGACTCGGGGTGTGGTCATCACCTCACCGGAGATGAGTCGAAGCTTTCATCAGCACAACCCTATACAGGTAACAATGCTATCATCACCGCTGATAATACTGTGCATCCAGTCGAGAAGGTGGGGGTTGTTTCTTTGGGCAGTGATAGAGGGCCACTTACCTTGAAGAGTGTCTATCATGTGCCCGGAATGAAGAAAAACCTCTTCTCCGTGACCAACGCGGTTGACACTGGGTATCACGTTCTGTTCGGCCCAACAGAAGTGAAATTTCTACGAAATGTAGAGGCCGTGAAGGCGGAGGTTGTTCATGTTGGGAGACGGGCAAAAGACTTGTTCGTTTTGTCGACAAGTTCCTACGTTGACAAGATGAAGACGAATGATGGTGCCGTGATATGGCATGAGAGGTTGGGGCATGTAGGGATGGACAAGCTGAAAGCTATGGCGGTGAGAGGTCTGGTCAAGGGCCTGCCAAGTCTATCTTCCTACGGAGAAGGTCACGTCTGCGCGGGATGTCAGTTCGGCAAGTCTCATCGACTACCGTTTGACAAGTCACAGACAAGGTGTAGTGTGCCGTTGGAGTGCATCCACGGTGACTTGATGGGACCTACTGCTACCCCAAGCCTCGGAGGCAGCAGGTATATGCTGGTGTTGATCGATGATTACACCAGATATGTCTGGGTATATTTCCTGAAGGAGAAGGCGGAAGCGTTTGCCAAGTTTGTGGAGTTCAAGGAGCTCGTGGAAGGTCGGCTGAATCTGCGGATCAAGAAGCTGAGGACGGACAACGGAGGAGAGTTCACCTCTGCTGAGTTCTCCAGTTTTTGCAGGAAGGCAGGCATCCGGAGGGAGCTTACTTGTGCACATACTCCACAGCAGAACGGTGTTGCAGAGCGGAAGATCCGTCATCTGACGGAGACCTGCAAGTGTTGGCTGCATGCCAAGAGTATCCCAAAGTCCTTCTGGGCGGAGGGAATGTCTTGTGCTGCTTACGTCATCAACAGGATGCCTCTGAGCCCCATCAACATGTTGACCCCGCATGAGATGATGTTCAAGGAGAAGCCAAGCGTGGCACACCTTCGGGTGTTCGGTTCCACCTGTTACGTGCACATCCCTGATGCTCTTCGGACAAAGCTAGAAGCGAAGGCTAGGAAGCTAGTCTTTGTGGGATACGATGAGAGGAAGAAAGGGTGGAAGTGCATGGACCCGGAGACGCGGAGATTTGTTGTATCTCGCGACGTCGTGTTCGATGAGGTGACATCTTACAGGGGGTCCTCTGGAGTGGAGTTACCAGAGAGCAGGGTGGAGGAGCCGGAGCAAGCTGTGGAAAATCTTCAGGTGGAGCTACCTGTGTCACCAGGTGGTCCATCGCCTTCTAGTTCTGAGACGGGAGCTTCTGGTTTAGGGAGCAGGGGGAGCAATGCTCCTAGCACGTCTGGAAGGGGAGCTAGGGAAGAAGCAGCTGGAGATGAAGCGGTTCAGGGGAAGGAGCTGAGGAGATCGAAACGAGCGATCATCGCCCCTGATCGGAATACAGGAGGAAACACAGTGAGCTTTGTCTCATGTTTCTTTGCTGGCCCCTTAGATGAGAGGGAGCCGTCGAGCTTTGAGAAGGCCCAAGGTGTGAAGGAGTGGGATGTTGCGATGCAAGAAGAGATGGCAGCTCTCGAGAAGAATGAGACCTGGTCTCTTGTGCCCAAGCCGAAGGGCATCGCTCCTGTGACATGCAAGTGGGTCTACAAGCTGAAGAAGAAAGCTGACGGCAGTATCGAGCGTTACAAGGCTCGTCTTGTAGCTCGGGGGTTCTCGCAGCAATACGGTGAAGACTATGATGAGACATTCAGTCCGGTGGCAAAAATGACTTCAGTTCGGTTCATCATTGCCTTGGCGGCGTTCAGTGGATGGAAGATTTGGCAGCTCGACGTCAAGAACGCCTTCTTGTACGGCGAGATTGACAAGGGCATCTTCATGGTCCAGCCACCAGGTTTTGTGTCTGAAGATTTTCCGGAGCATGTCTGCAAGCTGAAGAAGGCCCTGTATGGGTTGAAGCAAGCGCCGAGGGCGTGGTATGGGAAGATCGCAGAATATCTCCTATTCTGTGGATTTGGGGCTTCAGACTCAGACTCAAGCTTGTTCGTCAAGAAGAGCGGGGAGCTTCAAGTCATCGTGCTGTTATACGTCGACGATATGATCGTGACGGGGAACTCAAAGGAGGAGGTAGCGCAGCTTCGGGCCGAGCTGTCTATCAGGTTCGAGATGAAGGACTTAGGTGAACTTCACCATTTCCTTGGACTTGAGGTGCAGAGGAAGGAAGGTGGAGTGCTGGTTTCCCAGGCTGGATATGCGGAGCGGATCGTGGAGCGGTTCGGCATGAAGGAAGGGAAGTGCACTTCCACACCTCTGGAGAAGGCTATGAAGCTTCGGAAGGATGAGGGAAGGATCATGCAAGATCCGTTGGTGTTCCGAGCTCTGGTTGGGAGCTTAATCTATCTGACGATCACGAGGCCGGACATTGCATATGCAGTGGGCAGGGTGAGTCGGTTTATGGCGGAGCCACGGGTACCTCATCTGCTAGCGGCCAAGAACATTCTGAAGTATGTCAAGGCGACCTCGGACATGGGTCTCCTATACAGGAGGGATGCGGGCTTCAAGGTGCATGGATACATGGATGCTAATTACGGGGGAGATTCGGATGATCGGAAGTCGACGTCTGGATTCGTCTTCATGGCGGGCCCCACAGCTATTTCATGGTGCAGCAAGAAGCAGGATTCCGTGTCAGTCTCTACCACAGAAGTGGAATACAAGGCTTCGGCCTTGGCAGCTCAGGAAGCCATCTGGCTTAGGAGGTTGGTGGGAGACGTCCACAAGGAGGTTCGGGAGCCGACTCTGCTACGCGGTGACAACGAGAGTGCTCTCAAACTGGTAACCAATCCAGTTTGTCACGCGAGGACCAAGCATATTGAGATCGAGCATCACTTCATACGGGAGAAGGTGCTGGAGGGATCTCTTTCGGTCGAGCATGTGAGGAGTGCGGACAATGTCGCAGACATCTTCACAAAGGCGCTGGCAAAGGGGCCGTTCACACGGCTAAGGGAGCTACTTGGGCTAGTTTCCACTTCCCACTTCAAGGGGGAGTGTTGAAATTGTTGAAGTGGAAGTTTGGAGGCCTTTTGGATCTGGGCGGTCTGGGTGAGGTCGGGCGGTCTGGCGAGTTCGCGCGAACTAACGGTCTGATTCTGCGGTCAGGCAAGGTTGCCGACTTGGCGGTCTGGATCGGCGGTTTGGCATGATCTGTGCCTAGTCGCGGTCTCCCGGGTTGACCGCTGGTCTGGTCCAAGGGCTGCTGGAGGCGGAGGTCGTGTGGTCTGGCTGTGACCGCATGACGGGTGATCTTCCTCAGGGTCGCGCGGTCTGTCTCTGACCGCGTGACAAGTTGTTCTCTTCAAGGACGTGCCGGTCTGGCGTGACCGCACGGGTTGGCTCTTGAATCCGGTCTGGTGGCTTTCCAGAGGGTTCTGAAGGAGTTCGCGGACTAAGTATTCTTAGTCGCGCGGTCTCAGTTCGCGGTCTCAGGAGGAGACCAGGAGGGCGAGCTGGCTGTGTTTGCGGTCTCGGGCGAACACAGGTAGTGGGTGACTTCTAGGCGGTCTGGCAATCTCCGTGTGGAGTCGTGTTCAGACCAAGGGAGTAGCGATCTCCCGCGGTCTGGAGTGAAGTCGGCGCTCACCAAAATTGAAGCAGGAGGGTTGCAGTGATCGCGCGGGTTGACCGGTAAGGTCGCGCGGTCTGATGGGTGGTGACTCTATCTCATAGGGTGGTGACTGGATCAGGTCTCACGCCTATAAATAGGGAGCCACTGTTGCAGCACATAAAGAACACACCAAGTGTAAGCTGAGTTCGCATCCTTCTTGCGGTCTGTGTTTTCTGACCGGGCGGTCTCTGATCGAATTCTTCTTGTGCAGCTTCTGCGGATAGTGCGGGCAGCAGCGATCACCTCTTCCTCTGAAAGTGTTCGGGCGGTCTGCGGCTTGGAGTTGTGTTGCTGGAGTTTGGGAAGATCAGGAGGTCGAAAGAAGGGAGCGGTCTGTGCAGCGGTTTGGTGGTGGTCTGAGGTCGGCAAGGTGTTGCGGTCTAGCAACAGGAGGAGATCGCAAGGGAGATCGCGCGGTCTGTACAAGAGAGGTCGCGCGGGTTGTGCGGTCTGAAGTCTTTCAGTATTCTTCTCTGTATTGGTTCTGGAGTGTTGTGCTGACGAAATCATGTCTCGTCAAGCATGTCTTGCCCTGTAACTGAAGTTAGAAAATCAATAAAGATCAATTGTTTGCCCCAAATTGTTTCTGGTTGTTTTGGCTTGTAACTCTAGTTGTTATTTCTGCTTGCTCTCACAAGGTCCGGAAAATTTCACAAAATATCCTCTTGATTTATCTTACAAAGTCTGTAAAAGTGATTTCATTATCTAAGATTTATTACCCATGTTGTATGGTGAGGGTAATAGGGTCTTTAGATGTCCTAGGATGACATACTCACATTAGAATGTCAAAGTCTAGTCAAAGGAGATCTAAATCTAGTTGAGTTAATTCTGCGTCAAAAAGAAGTCGACGCAGCTTCGATTAAAAGTCGAAGTAACTTTGAATAGAAGTAAAGATAACTCAGACTGGCAGTCGATGCTTCATTGGTAGTCGATGCAACATCGAATGGTATTCGACGCAAAAGTTAGAGTTTGAAGTCTACATTCTTTATCTCGACGGATACATCAATAAGGAATTTATGCAACATCGATAACAGAGTTCAATTCAAAGATGAAGAAGATTTTGAAGCTGCTTTTAATAGTATTCAAAGGTGCGTCGATAAGAAGCCAGGAGTTATTCGACACAATGTCGAATACAATCACAGATTTGGAAAACTTGCTAGAATAGATTCTGATGATTATTCAGAAGGTATATATGGAAGATATTTGAATTATAATGGGTCACACATGTACATGAAGAGAAAGAATAATTCCAGATATTCAAAAGTGATGAAATTGGAAGTTATACAAAAGGTTATAGATGGGCTGTCAACATAAATAGAAAGAGAGCAATAATTCTTCTTGGACATTCCAACTAGAGAAGGATCTGAAATGGAAAGTCATTCATCTCCAATTTAATTAATCGACAGAAGATTATACATATAAAATTTAAAAAGGGGGTAAATATAATTCTCTCTCTCCCACTCTCAGTCTACTCGACAGATCTCTGCACAACACTTCATCTTCTATAAGCTACAGAAGGATCCTTCTTCCTCCATCTCTAAAGGAAGAATATAATGTAACCAAATATCATGACAGGATCTGTGCTCTTATAATCCTTGCATCTTTTTCTAAGCTAGGATTCATTCTCTGATAAAGGATTCAGAACACTTAGTGCCTAGAATCCTTAGTGACTGCTGAAAGTGGATTCAAATTAGAAGAGTAAACTTCATCATCTTCTTCTTCTTCTGCTTACTCTATTTCTTATTTCTATAAATTAACTAAAGAGTTTTAAGAATCCCTCTTCAAAGGATTCAGTTTGGTTCAAGATCTCCTTATCAAAAGATCTGATTTGATTCTGAGAGTCTCCTTATCAAAATACTCAGTTCCTGGTTTTAAGACTCTCCTTATAAAAGGGCTCAGGAATTGTAATAGTGTATTCCTACCAACATGGTAGAAGAGTGGAGTACCCAAATTTTGGGGAACCACTATAGCTCTTGTGTCATCTATGTTGTGAAATTTTATATGCTTGTCTCTTAATTATTTTCATTATTCTATTATTATATTTATTCTTGTTAGAATTTTGGATGCATAGTAATTATGATTGATTTTCTGTGCACTTATTATTGAAAAGTTTATAAATCATTATTCACCCCCCGCTCTCTATAGAATACTTAGGGGAGTCACTGTGCACTTTCAATTGGTATCATAGGTAGATTGATCAGAAAATGGTTAACACCTTGATCAAAAGATCCTCTCACTAATATTTTTGTATTTTAAAAGTATTTTAAGAAAATGAGTTCTAAGGACTGTGCATCCACTAGACCACCAGTGTGCAATCTGAACATGTTTACACTCTAGAAGGCCGAAATAAAACTATACATGAATCCTATTGATGAGGATATATTTGATGTTGTGTTGACAGGTCCTCCAATACCCTGCAGAAAGGATACTAGTGGGACTTCAACACAAGAACTAGTTCCCAGAGATGAGTGGACTGAAGATGAGAAGAAAGTAAAAGCATGTGATGTTATGGCTATGAATATCTTGGTATCAACTATGTTAGATGACATATTCTAGAAGGTGGTTGAATGCCAATCTATAATAGAAATCTGGGATTCACTATGCAGATTAGTTGAAGGAAGCTCTGATGAAAGGAAGGACAGAAGTCCCTTCTCATATCCAAATATGGGAACTTTTAGAAGAAATCTGAAGAAAATATTGTTGAAATGTATGAAAGGTTTAGCACTGTAATAAATGAGCTCAGAGGAATGGATATGGAGAACTCATTGAATGAGATAAATAATAACTTTCTCATGTGCTTCCCAAGCACTTGGGACTTAAGGATATTGGCCATCAGAGAGTCCATGTTGGGAATTTGATACCCAAGATTCCTGATTTGAAGAAGAACATTTACATAATAATAAACTTATTGTGTTTGCCGAAATCTTGATGATGCTTGAGACAAGTACTAGTAGTAAATATCTGAATATTGCTTAGGGTCACTAAGACCAAGCATTTATTTATGATACATGACTTCAAGTATTTATTTGAAGTCATACTAACATCTGTTTTGAAGACTACCTGAAAAATTCAAAGAAAATTACTGAATTCAGAAGGCTATGAAGGTCAGAATTTAGTTCAAGTAAAAATCGATGGGACGATCTGTCGATTGAACTCAAAACATCGACGGGAAGATAAGTCGACAAAAGTAATCGACTAGACAGACTAACTACTCTGAAAGTCAACTAGATAATGGATCGACTGGATCAATGTCGATCTACGGGATGATCTCAATATCAATAGGACAGACACCAATTCATTCAGAATTATTCTAAGTGCTTGAATTGCACGTGACAATAGTAATTCTCTAATCTTTTCACGCCAATCAAGGCGCATTTCAATGGTACATCTATGGAAGACCTTAATGGATTAAATTCATTGAAGAATTGTGTATGGGATAGTATAATCAATTATCATGACTGGAATATCAGACAGATTTATGCATTCCACTCTGATCCTTACTTAGCATATGTGAAATATTCCTAATTGAGTCAAATTTGAAATATTCTCTTTTCTTATTAAATTTGAAGATTCAAATTCAGAGACAATTATGTCTATCCATATACTCCTCTAATTCCTTTTTAGTGGAAGCATCATTATAAAAGGAGAAGGTCTTGACCTGTTGATACTAATGATCTGAAGCATACAAAATTGGGCAGAAAAGACTTTTAATTCATTCTACTATCAAGAGCAGAATCCTTATAAGTTCTCAAGAGTCCTGTTAGATCCAGATTCGAAGAAAGAGTTTACTGAATATAAGAAGATGGATTTTTGCTGCTGCTAGTTTCCTTGATATAGATCTAAACTTACAAGTTACATTCTATCATTTGTCAAGGGAGAAAATGCCTACTGCTAGACTTCTACTGAAGTCTCAAGATCTAAATTTTATTCTCTACTGAGTCTATCATTGTAAACCACTATAAATTAATAAACAGTGGGTAAGATCTTTGTGATCTGAGTGTAGGACTCCTGTGAGAATTTGAGGTAGGATCTTGGTGATTCGAGTGTAGGGTCATTGTAACCTGAGTGTAAGATCTGAGTGATCTGAGTGTAGGATCTATTTGTAGATCTGAGAGTTATTCTTGTGATGTAAAAGACTGAGGTAGGAACTTTGTGTGATTTATGAGTTTTGGAGGAGTTTTGCCTTATCAAGCGCACTACTTGAAAAGTGTCAGGACAGTGGACTACCTCTTGACACATTGTCTAGAGGGAACAACTATAAATCTCTGTGTGCTTTGCAGTGATTATTTGTTGTGTGCTTAATTCTGAAAAGACATCATAAATCACCTATCACACTATTCACCCCCCCTTTAGGTGTGATCTTAGTCATTCCACAAGAATAACCATCCATATGCCATAGGGAGATTTCCACAAATGGCCTAGTAAAACTTATGTCCTATGAGATGCTACTAAAAAGTAGAGCTAAGACAGAAACTAAGGAGAAAGTCTCAACTCTTAAAGAAAGGACCATAACATTAATGGCAGTTGAAGGATTCTACTTCTGAAGAAGAGATGTTTAATCTCTTGGCCAGAAGGTTCAGAAGTTGGGTAAAAACTGAAGACTCCAGAAGAAGGTATAGGAGCTCAAGCAAGCCAAGGTTTGATAAGACACCCAAATAAGAGGTCATCTACTTTGCCTGCAGAAAGCTTGGGCTCATTGCCTCTGAATGTCCAGAAGAGAAGAAGGAAAAAAGCAGTAAGAAGGAGCACAAGAAGTAGTCCTTCAGAAAGAAGGACAAGAAGAAAGGAAGAGGTTTCATAGCTGAAACCTGGAGTGACTCAGAATCTAAGTCAAGCTCTTCATCTAAAATTGATGAAGAAACTGCTGCTGAAGAAGCCTGTCTGATGGATTTGGAAGATTACTCTGAGGAAGATCAGGTGTCTCTCTTTAATGATTTTGAATTTACTTCAGATGAATTTAAAAATTGCTTTAAAGAATTATGTCATGATCATCTAAAAGATCAAAAAGAAATTAAAACACTTAGAAAAGAATTAGAAGATCTTAAGGAAGATGATATGTATTCTTATAATTATTAATTAAGGAGTGAGGTAAATAAAAAGGAAACAAAGATAAATAAATTAATTACTGAAAATTTAACATTAAAAGAAGAGCTTACCAAGGCAAAGGCCTTTGAATACTCACTCAATGTGAGGAGTCAAAAGCTAAAAGATATTACAAAGAATCTCTCTATGAGATTTAGGTATATTAGTTTAGGAGCAGACTCATCAACTAGCATTGTAACTTCTAGCAAACCAGCTTGGGAAAAGCCTATAGTATTTATTATACGCAGTGAGAATCAATCAAATGACAATATTGAATCTTGTGAAGAACTGAATAATCATCCTGATAAGATCACTGTATTTAATAGGGTAAACATTAATGACCAAAACGAAATTCTAGGCAAGCATACTCTAGAAAATTCAATAAATAAAAACCGGATTTTTAATAAAAGGAATTAAGCGTCGAATAGAACTCGATGCAACTTTAAAGATGCGCCAAATGCAACTCAACGGAGGTATGCAAAGGATTCAACATCCACTCAGGTATGAAGGTGCGTCGAATCATACTCAACGTAACCAGCATTCTACATTGACTTAATATCGATGCAACTATGCAAACACATCAAATTACTATCAATGCAACTCTAGAGATGCGTCGACTTCTTCTCGACGTATGTTACCAGAAAATGTTTTTAATACATCTAGATATCCCTCTCTCACTTCTCATCTCAATTGTAAATGTTATTAATGTTCCAAAATTAGACACAAGACAAAACATTGCTGGTATAATAAACCAACACTTCTTCAGCTTTAGGGGTATCCAGAAGGACCAACTTATTCTTTAATAATTCCTTATGATGGTAGAGGAAAGGGACCCCAACAAGTGAGGGTCCATGATAATGTTTAAATTTATGTGCAAAAAAGAGACTGTACTACCACAAACCAACAGTGGTACTTGGATAGTGGATGCTCCATGCATATGACTGAAGCAAAAGATGTGCTAGAAAACTACAAGGCTAAGGAAGACCCTAAGGTAATTTTTGGTAACTCTCATTTTGGCCATACCAAGGGATATGGTGTGCTTAGAGTTGGAGAAATCTCCTTTTCTAAGGTAGCTTATGTCGAAGGTCTTCAACATAACCTAATTAGCATTAGTCAATTATGTGATTGTGAATACAAGGTTGTATTCACTAAATCATTATGTCATATTGTTAGTTCATTAACTAATCAAATAATATTAACTGGTCTTAGAAAAGGGAATGTGTATGTAATAGATTTCAACTACTCTAAATCTGAAATTTGCTTGTTTAATTCTAACTTAGAAAATAATGAATTATGACATAGGAGACTTAGTCATTTAAACTTTAAAACAATAGCTAAGTTATCAAAGCATAAACTAGTAAGAGGGTTACCAAATGGTAAGTTCAAAAAGGATCATCCTTGTAGAGCCTGCCCATTAGGAAAACAGACAAAATTTTCATTCAAACCAATTGGTAAGATGATTCCCCTATTATCCTTTATATGTTGCACATGAAACTCTTTGGTCCTATCTCCACTCAAAGCTTAGCAGACAAGTCTTATACCTTAGTTACTGTAGATGACTTTTCTAGATTCAATTGTGTGTTCTATCTAAAAGCTAAGTCAGAAACTTTCAAGATCCTCTCAAGATTCATTAGATAAATTAAATCTAAATTCAATACTCAGATTGCTATGATTAGTGTTGGACATATGTGTCACAACCCTTTGTTTGAGAATAACAAATCCCATATTGTATTTGACCTTGCTTGTAGTGTGTTTATAGTGTACATGAACTATAGGTGCAATACTCCACAGGTAGAAAGCAGCTTGAAAACAAATTTCTGAACTAGAGCACTACCTCCAGAGCTAGGAGCTACCGCAGGCATTAGCGCTACTGCAGGTGCTAGTAGCTACCGCCTGGAGCTATCTCCAGATCGTGAACAATGCCATGATGGTTTCATAACTGTCTCTACACAAATGCTACCACAGGCGATAGGAGCTAGCGCAGGCGCTATCTCAAAGCTCTATAAATTGAAGCTTTCTCTCTCATTTTGGAACCTCATCCCAGAGAGATTACAAGTGCCAAAATTCTATTGATGTTACTCTATAGAAAAGTCTTCTACCACTCAAAGCTAAAAAAGATTTCTGGAGAAGGAAGCCATCACGCTGCATCCAAAGAACGATCGCTTCAATCTCACTTATGCTACAACGGTCCTTCATTATCAACTCCAGAAAATCTCATAGAGGGAGTTTTTATTTGTATTATTTCTTTATTGTGAATCTTTATAGGTAAATCTCCTTGTGTTGGCGATTAGGTCCTTGCGTGGCTTAGGTGGAATTCGCCGCGTGTGTTGGCGACAAGGTCTAGGTGATTTGATCTAGGGGGTGCTAAAGGCCATATTTGGGGAAGGATTGGCTAGAGCGGCTTGAGGCCATATTCGGGGAAGGATAGGCTAAAGCTAACCGGTTCGTTGGGATACGAGTTGGTATAGAAAAGGAAGAAGTATTTGTATTTGTACGCCTCCGATTTGTAGCGATATTGAAATCAAATTTATTTAAACACCTTTTTATATAATACAATCATGTCTCTATTTGTGTTTACTTTATTTCTTTCATTTGGCGTTAATTCTTTTACTGCAAATTATTTTCAGCAAAATTGTTATTTCACTCTTATTTATTTAAAAACAATTTAGTAAATTGCTTAAACTTAAAAAAATATTTTTATTCCCTTATTCACCCCCCTCTAAGGGCGCCTTTCGATCCAACAAGTGGTATCAGAGGGGGGTTATTCCAAATCGGCTTAAAAACCAGGAATAAAGACGTCTTATGATCTCGCATTTTTGGAGGGTCAGAGAATTAGTAGACCTCCACTATTTACTGGGTCAAATTATAATTATTGGAAAAATAGGATGCAATGTTTTCTTATGACCCTAGATATTGAGGTATGGAATATGGTAGAAGAGGAATACTCTCCTCCTACATTTGTAGTTGGAGAGATAACATTAGGAAAACCAAAAGATAAATGGGATGATAGGGATAAACTTAAATGCAAATATAACGCCAAGGCCATGAATGCCTTATTTTGTGCCTTAGATAGAAATGAATTTAATAGAATTTCCGTATGTACTATTGCATGTGATATTTGGAATCATTTGGAAATTACTCATGAATGTACATCGCAGATTAAAGATTCAAAACTTTTCCAACTGGAGTCAGAATATGAAAAGTTTCGGATGGATGAAAGCAAAGATATTGATGCAATGTACACATGCTTCACCAAGATCGTCAATGCCTACAAAGCTCTCAGAAAGACCTCCTCCAACGGTGACTTGGTCCAAAAGATTCTTTGATCTCTTCCTATAAAATTCAATCTGAAGGTGACGGCTATCTCGGAGTCGCACAATCTAAGAACGCTCCAGGTTAAGAGCCTCACTGGGAATCTCAAAACCCATGAGGTAGAACTCAAGATCCAATACGATGAATACAACAAGGAGCCAAATAAGAAGGCTTTGGCACTAAAATCAAAGAAGGGCTGCCAAGAGGATGAGGATGAAGATGAAGAAAGTCTCTTGGTAAAGAACTTCTGAAAGTTCATGAGAAATCCGGAAAGGAGAAACACCTTCCGAAAATATCTCCAAAAGGATGGAAGATGGAAAGGGTCATCTTCAAAGAAGGAAAAGGAGAGTGGCGATGAAGAAGAAAGACCTCCACCAGAATGCTATCATTGCAGGAAGACCGATCATATTCGGAGTCAATGCCCAAAATTTTTGAAGGAGAAAAAAGAAAAGTGGCACAGAGGGAAGGAAAAGATGAAGGTGCTAAAAGCTAAAACATGGGATGATTCCTCCTCCTCCGAAGAATCAAGCAGGTCTACATCAAGCGAAGATGAGGAAGCAAACATGTGCCTCATGGGACATGGAAACAACGACGACGATACTAGTGTTCTTAGCGACACTGAGATGTGCAGGAAGGCTAAGGACAATGAAGACGTGTGGTACTTGGATTCTGGATGTTCCAAGCACATGACGGGAAATAAAGCAAAGTTCCTTAGCCTAGAAAAGAAGAAGGGAGGGATCGTTACGTTTGGCAATAACGAAAAAGGAAGTATCATGGGAATTGGCAACGAGGATGATCTCTTACAACCTTTGGAGCGTGGTGATGAGGAACCTTCCAAAGAAGAGAAAGAGGAGGCCAGGGAAGATGATTATGTGCCTCCAAGCGCCTTGCAATTTACAAAGGATCATCCACGGGAGCTAGTAATTGGTGAATCATCTATTGGGGGTAAGAACTCGCTCTTCTCTTCTTGAATCTTATTCAAATATATGCTTTGTTTCTGAAATAGAACCAAAAACCGTTTCTACCGCTTTAAATGATGAATTTTGGATTTTGGCTATGAATAAAGAGTTAGAACAATTTGAGCGACATAATGTTTGGAAATTAGTAGAAAGACCATCTAAACACCAGGTTTTATGTGTAAAATGGATTTTTAAAAATAAATTATGAAAGTCTTTATTTAAGGGTAGCTAATCACTTAGAGGGCGGTGAATATGTTATTTTAAATTCTATTTAAGTTCTTGATCAAATACTAAGTGTATGTGAGTTATAATCAGAGATTTCAAGAAACAATCACAAACACACAGAATTTTATAATGGTTCCCCTATCTAGGGTAATCCACTTTCCACCTTCTCCCCTCTAGCAGTATGCCAGATAGGGCTTATATCTCCTCCAGATCTTAGACCACAAAAAGGTCTTACAGCTCAGATCTCTACAAATCTTACAGTCTCAGATCACAACAGATCCTACAGTCTCAGATCTCAACAGATCCCACAGTCTCAGATCTCAACAGATTCTACAGTCTCAGATCTCAACAGATCCTACCTCAGCCTTTATAACAACAGGCCTACACTTAGATCCACCCTTGGATCCTACAACACAGATCACAAAAGATCCTACAGCTCAGATCTTCAAAAGATCCTACGGGAATTGAAAATTGATTGTAATATCACCAGTCTCTAGTTCTTCAATGTATAGAGCCTTTTATTCTATTTGAATGATCAGACAGAATACTTCAACAGATAAGCAATAGCAAAATCATCTTCTTGAATCGCATAGGCTGTGATAACTGTTGTTCTTTAGGAAGATAAATTCTTCCTCCTTGACCTTCTTTCTTCAGAAAATGTCAGCAACATATTGCTGAAATGATTTCTTCAAGTCAAAACGATTCTGAAGGAAGAGAAGATTTCTTCTGATTCTTCTTTTGAGAGCCTTTGATTTGCAGGATAAAAACTGTACTTCTCTTCAATGGAAACCTTTCTTTTGTATCCTTGATTATAACAGCAATATCTCTAGAATAGGAAATGAATGCCAGCTGCAGATCTTGATGAATTTCCTGGATATTCTTCCTTGGATGCTTCCTCAAATTACGCCTTGAAAGATGGAGAGATAATGGCTAGAACTGTCCCTGAATTTCAGATCATGCCTTCTATTTATAACCCATAATCTATGCCATCTGTGACGCTCCTCCATGTCAGCATGACATCAGATCCTCAACGGTCTTCAGTGGCTTTAGTATTGACAAGGCGTCGAGACATGGTCGTCGTCTCGACGTGGCTTAGCTTGCTGTAGATATACAGTAGCACAATCCTTTACTTAGAGCATTTCAGGAAGAGGGCGTTGATCAGTGTGTAACTCAGTCGACGCTTCTTATTCGACGTCGTCGAGTGATGTTCTGTGGTTCGACACTTTCTTGACTTAATCTCAAATCTTCAGTCAGTGACCTTGCCGTTGAGACAACAAACATAGGTCGACGCTTTTGGGTCATAGGCGTCGAGCGATGTGTAGTGTCTCGATGCTTGTGGACTTAGATGAACTTCTTGATCATTTAGCTTGACCTGATCTCCTGCACAATGATTCTAGATAATATATCAAATACATTGTGAGGTATATCTTTGATTTAGGAATGAAATTCTCCAAATCTAGGACATTGTGGGCAATGGTCCCAACAATCACCCCCTATTTGAAGAAGTCATAACCTTATTCAATGATATACTCCTTTTTACAAAGATAACCAATATTTTCTACACAGGCAATCATAACATGATTAATATAACACTTTTCATAAAATCAGATTACCATATCAATCTAATAAGAGAAAACATCTCAGGCATGAGTTATAACATAAGCACAGAATCACAGATTACATGATTTGCATCACAAGCAGTTCAGAATTAATCATGTAGATATAGTGAAAAGATCACATCACATGCATATATATATGATGATAATCAAAGAAGAATCAGTTTGCTCTGGGGGCTCATTAAGATTGTCCAATTTACACAATATATTGTCTGAGATTTTAAAAAAAAAAGAAAAAGAAAATTTCAAGTCCTATTGTTGTTCTGGTTCCTTGATTTCTGGTCCTCTCCTGGCTTTCTTGGTTTGAGCTTCAACAACTCTTTTCCTTCTCTGGAAGTAGTCAAATGGCTTTGGAAAGTTTCTTATTGGCTCCTTAGCATTTGCCTGAACTCTCCCATCCAGCTTGTCATCTTTGAACTTTATAATTAGCTCCTCCCGATCCCTATATTTTCTCCACTCATCTTCAGAGTACCACTTCTCTCTTTCACCTGGATTAGTTTTAACTGTTTTCTATGCTGCCAGAATTATTTCCCTTGAGGAGGGAGACCAGTGTTCATAATCATCCCTTGCTTCAATTTCTTCTCTGAATTTCCTCTTGCTGGATTCTACTTGTTCATAAATAATATTCTTACTCTTGTTCTTATCTTCATGACTATACATCTTAGTAATGTTCTTTTGAATTTGGGTAGGAGATGCAGGCTTGGATTCAGAGACTTGATCATCATAGTTTATGGGAGGATGGCCTAAGGTTTCTCTGATGCAATTGGAGGTCCAAATAGCATGATCAGAGTGGATTTAATTATTGACCTCTCCCCCTTTATGACTGCTTCTGCTATATGATCTCTGAGGACATTTTTATGAAATCTAACCTGATCCTCCAAATGATTGACTCCTCCTTCAATAGTTTTCTTGACCTTGAGAAGGTGGTCATCAATGGTATCTGTAGTCATTTTTACTTGATTTCTTAATGTAGAGGAGCTCTCATAAATCTTAGCTAGCATATCAGTATCATGTTGTTGCAACTTGGCTTCTATTTTGGCAGTTCCTGTTAAAATCTGTGCAACTTGTTCTTTATATAAAACTTGCATATTGTTGCTCAAAATGCCCTGATTGCGTTGAACATCATCTGTAGTCTTTTCAATACTTTCTTGTTTTGCTTTAATGGACTTTGAAGTCTCTTTGATGTCATTTAATTGGCCAGCTGTGTAATCCACAGAAGCAGCAACTCTTTTGAAAAACTTGACCATTTCATCTCTCATTTCAGTCATCTGAAGGTTGACTTCAAACCTTACTAATTTCATTTGAAAATTTACTTCATTATTCATTTTAGTGTTGTTTTCCTCAATATACTGCTCCAATGATCTTCTTTGACTGTTAAGCAAACCCTCCAGCTGAGGTAGTATAGAACTTAGGTCCACATTATTTGCTCTTGCTTCACTAGCACTGCTGCTGCTGTCTTCTTTGAACAAATAATCTTTTCTATAGCTCATATATGAACTGGAGGATGATTCTATTTTGATTATTTGCTTAGTTTTTTTTCTTTTTGGTTTGAGATTC
Organism: Dactylorhiza incarnata; assembly: GCA_033032865.1. NCBI lineage: Eukaryota > Viridiplantae > Streptophyta > Magnoliopsida > Asparagales > Orchidaceae > Dactylorhiza > Dactylorhiza incarnata. Next base: position 791,288 of record JAWHQI010000377.1, read on the forward strand.
TTCTCCCATATCCATAGTATCAATATCAAGGTTCTCTGGAGTACGGATCTCATGATGAGACTCCCCCTCAACTGCTGCATTGTCTAACTTAGTATTATCTTGAGCAGGGATCTCATCCTGAGCCTCCCCCTCAATTGCTGCATTGTCTAACTTAGTATTATCTTGAGCAGGGATCTCATCCTGAGCCTCCCCCTCAATTAGAAACTTCCCCTCAGTTATAGCAGGGAATCCAGAGGGAACTTCTCTCTCTTCTTCTTCTTGCACTTTCTCACCTTGTTCCTTGTTGATCTTAGCAGCCACTTCCAATATTGGATCAGTACCTATTTTTATGTCAGGAATACTGTCCCTAGGTTGTTCTTTTTCTTCATCTTCAGATGTTGTGAGATCAGGATTGTGGATGGGGGTGGATTTTGATTTCCTTCTGGAGGATGATGAACTTAACGGGCTGGAAGAGACCTGCTTCTTCTTTTTCTTTTAAATTTTCTTCTGCTTGGAGGATGTCTATGCTGGTGGTTGATTTGACAGAGTCCTTTCCCATCGTTCCAGCATCTTTATGTCCATTTTCTTCATATGTTTTATTTTTGAGCCAAGTTTGTGGTTTAATGTATCTGGGATCACCTTTACAAGGTAAAGGTACAGTATCCTACCCATGTTGGGTGCTTGGATACATTCTATCACTCTATCAAAAACAACCCGTCCCCAGTCAGTTTTAAGAGTATATATGATCCTGGTCAATAGGATGAACATTTTCCTAGAGATTTTGTCATGGGAGCCTGTCTTACATAACAGTCCCTTTCCAATTATGTCTGATAATAGCTTTCCTCTTGAATTCATTCCTTTCCTCAACACGCTTCTAGATATTTCGTGTGAAGTTTCAATCCCACACCAAACTTGAGTTAAACTGATTTGTTCAGAGCTTACCTCTTCTTCTTCTTCATCACTCTTGTGACTTGGCAGTTGTAGTGCCTTAGCAAGTCTTTTAGGTGTGATCTTAACCTTCTTTCCATTTATGGTAGATTTGAGCTTGGAATTGGCGGTGTCTACTACTACATTAGAGAATAACTCTAAGACTTCTCGTTTCCAGATTAATGTCGATTCAGATAAGAGGTATTCTAGCCCTGATTTATGAATTAACTCGATAGTGTTCTTGATTTCTTTTGGTGTGGCTTGGAAACCATTTCGAACTAGCTCTCCTCCTTCATAGAGGTAATCGTTGTTCTTGGGAGGCATTAATGTTGTAGGTTTTTTATTGAAGATCTTGAGAATGAAATTTTCTAGGGCAGAGAATTTCGAACTACGAATTCTAGGTTTAAGAAAGCATAGGTACTACCGAAGTATCTTCCCTATATATAGAGTTTTTAGTTCTTGGTAGTTGAAAAGCCGTGCACGAGATTCGTTTGATAAGATTGATCAAATGGTGCATATTCACCCTGTCTCGAGACGGCCTTGCTCTTTCTGTAAAAGCATTGAGACCGCTCGACGCAAGTTATCCTCGCTCAACGCCAATTATCCTCGCACGATGCCAGTTATCCTCGCTCGACACCAGATATAATTTTACTCACCTTTTTGGACTTAATTCAATATTTATTACATTTTCTATACTATTTGAAAGTTGTTATTTATTCTAGATTTATTTTGAGTTATTGTATATTTCAAGACAACTTCATTCCATATTTAGCATTCCTAACAATTTTGAAGTTATTGAATTTTGTTTCATCCAAGGGTTTAGTGAATATATCGGCCACTTGTTTGTCTGTGGGGACATATTCAATTGTGATATCCCCATTTTCTACATGTTCCCTAATGAAATGATATCTAATTTCTATGTGCTTTGTTCTACTATGTGATACAGGGTTATTAGCAATAACAATGGCACTAGTTGAATCACAATATAAAAGGGATTTACTTAGCTGGATTTTATAGTCTTGGATGGAGTTGATGTTGAATCCACAGTAGCTGAGCACAACAATTTCCAGCTGAGATGTACTCAGATTCTACTGTAGAGATAGCTACACTAGTTTGCTTCCTGGTACTCTAAGATATTAGCCGTTTGCTAAGGAATTGACAGGTGCCTGATGTGCTTTTCCTGCCCTCCTTGCATCCTGCAAAATCTGCATCTGAAAATCCAGTGAGTTCAAAATCATTGCTCCTAGGGTACCATAGGGCAAGATTGAGAGTACCCTTCAGATATCTCAGGATGCTTTTGACAACAGTATAGTGAGATTCTTTAGGGTTCACTTGGTACCTAGCACACACACATGTTGAGAACACAATGTATGGCCTACTAGCAGTTAGGTAGAGCAATGAGCCAATGATGCCTCTGTACAAGGTTTCATCAATAGGTTTCCCCTTGTCATCCTTGTCCAGTGACATGTTGGCTGCCATTGGGGTTTTCATGACAGTGGAATTTTCCATTCCAAACTTCTTGATGATCTCCTTGGTGTACTTGGTCTGAGAAATGAAAATTCCTTCCTCAGACTATTTTACTTAGAGTCCCAAGAAGTATTTGAGCTCTCCCATGCTGCTCATTTCAAATTTCCCTTGCATAAGGCTTGCAAACCTTTTGCAAAGGTTATTATCAGTTGAGCCAAAAATTATGTCATCTATATATATTTGTACTAGTAGTATATGACCTTTAACTACCCTAAGAAACAATGTCTTGTCTATCATTCCCCTTGAGAATTTGTTCTCAATGAGAAACCTAGACAATGTCTCATACCAAGCTCTAGGTGCCTGTTTTAGACCATACAAGGCTTTTAGTAATAGATAAACATAGTTTGGGTGAGTAGAGTCAATAAACCCTGGGGGTTGTTCTACATATACTTCCTCGAGTATTGTTCCATTAAGAAATGCTGACTTCACATCCATTTGATACACTATGAATCCAAGATGTGATGCAAAGGCCAGGAATAGCCTGATTGCCTCCAGTCTTGCCATAGGAGCAAACACTTGATCAAAGTATATGCCTTCCTCCTGTCTGTATCCTTGGGCAACAAACCTTGCTTTGTTCTTGATAATCACTCCATTTTCATCCAATTTATTCCTGAATACCCACTTGGTCCCTATGACTTTGTGTTTCTTTGGTCTTGGTAGCAATGTCCAGACCTTGCATCTTTCAAATTGATTTAGCTCTTCTTGCATAGCCAATGTCCATGAAGGGTCCCTATTGGCTTCTTCAAATTTCTTAGGTTCTATTTTGGATAGGAAGCTATGATGCAGTGCCTCATTTATTGAGTTTCCTCTTCTTGTTTGCACACCTTCATTGGGATTTCCTAGAATCTGTTCTTTGGGGTGATCCTTCAGGTGCTTGGTTGCATTTCTCCACCTCTCATTTTCCCTTTGTGATTCTGGTGCAGCTGTTTAAGTTGGCTGTTCTTGAGGTTCTGGATTTTGTTGTCCTTCAACAGCAATTGGTTCTTCATGTGTGTCTTCTTCTTGAGACTCATCCTCTCTAGTCACAGTCACAATCCTATTAGTTTCATCATTGTCTTCAATGTGTTGTTCATTGATATTCAGCTCTTTCAATTTCTATGCTGGACCTGCATTACTAGAGAGACTTCCCAGATCCTTATAAATAAGGCTGGTTTCATCAAATACAACATGTATAGATTCTTCTATCTTATTAGAGCCTTTGTTGTAGATTCTATAGGCTCTACTTTGAGAGCTATAGCCAACAAAGATTCCCTCATAGGCTTTTTCAGCAAACTTAGTGAGGTGGTGTTTTCCATTATTTAGCACAAAGCACTTACTTCCAATTTTGAAGTAGGCTAGAGTGGGTTTTCTACCTTTCAACAACTCATAATGGGTCTTATTCAGTTTCTTATTGATAAGTGCTCTATTCTGCACATGACATGTTGTGTTTACAGCTTCAGCTCAGAAGTGCTCAGGAAGTGAAGAGTCACTCAGCATACTCCTACTGGCTTCAATGAGTGTTCTATTTCTTCTTTCAGCAACCCCATTTTGTTGGGGAGTTCTGGGAGATGAAAACTCTTGTGGGATGCCTAGATTTTCACAAAACTTGGTCATGACACCTGACTGAAATTCAGTTCCATGGTCACTTTTGATTTTGACCACTGTATTTCCTATTTCATTTTGGATTTGCCTAACAAAGCTAGTGAATACTTTTAGAGTATCCGACTTGTGTCTTAGAAAGAATACCCATGTGAATCTAGTGTAATCATCAACAATAACAAGAGTGTAAACCTTTCCTCCTAAACTGTGAATTGGCATTGGGCCAAATAGGTCCATGGGTAGGATGTATAGACATCTTGTGGAATCCTTCTCACCAATTGGTTTGAAGGATGACTTGGTTTGCTTACCCATTTGACAAGCATGACAGGGACCCTCTTGCACACACTTCCACTTTGGCCCTGCTCTCACTAGTTCTCCCGAAATGAGCTTATTTATAGTCTTATAGTTTATATGAGCTAACCTTTTGTGCCATTGTACACTACTAGAGGCTTTATTCTCATCTACTAAAAATATAGGATTTTCTTGTTCAGAACATATAAAGTTTAAACAGTAAATGTTGCCACTCCTAGTGCCTGAGAGAATTATCTCATTCTCTTTCATAATTAGGCACTCATCCTTGTGGAATGAAATATCATACCCAAGATCACATAATTGACTTATGCTGATGAAATTGTGTTCCAATCCATCAACATAAGCAACTTTGGTGATGGTGACAATTCCATTTGTGATTTTACCATATCCTTTAGTCTTACCTCTGTCAGATCCTCCAAATATAACCTTTGGTCCATCCTTCATAGAAGTATATTCATTCAGTAGACTTCTTGTTCCAGTCATGTGCATGGAACACCCACTGTCCAAATACCAGATAGGAGTTTGATTGGACTTTGGACATACCTGCAATAAGAAAATTACTTTTTCTTAGGAACCCACACAAAGTTGGGTCCTAGAACTTTGTTAGCATAAGATGGTTTATTTACTTGTTGTTTGATCCTTTGTTCTGTGTGTGTTGCGATTGGTCTGAGTACTGGTTTTCCAGAATTAATTCTTGGGACAGTTGGGTTGAACCAGCAATCAAGAGCAAAATGGCCAACCTTTCCACAACACCAACATTCATATTTGTTATACATCCTTTGAGGTCTTTTCACCTCTTTGGGTTGACTCACATTTTGTCTAGTTACCCTAATTAATGGAGTTTTCTGAGGTGATTTTCTGTAAAGTTTTTCAGTGAATTTTGCAGATTCAGATTTCTTGACAGCAGTAGTCCTCACTACTGGTCTCAGTTCCTCTCCATTAGATTTGGTGTTTGTTCCAGATACAAAGGGGACATGATGAAATAATTCTTTTTCTTTATGTAGAGATTTGGCAGCACTAATACTTGGTTGAATTGAGTGAACTTTGCTAGTGGAACACTCATTCTTCCAATGTCCATGCACACCCTCTAGATCATACTCATTTGTGGTAAGCATGGCTTTGTTGAATTTTATGGGGTGCATGGGTGCCTTGTCATTATCTTTAGATTTATTTTCTGCCTTCCCTTTGTATCCTATGCCACATCTGTGTAGTGCAGAGAATGTGTCTATTATGGGAAGGACATTTTGTGGTTTTGAAAATTCTGCCACAAGCTTCCTTTCAGCTAGGAGCTTTGTCTCAAGTTCTTTTATTAATTTATCTCTAGAGCATATAGTCTCAACTTGAATGATGGACTCAACTCTCAATTTGCTAAGCTCCTTGCTTACCTAATTCAGCCTCTCAGCTGCCTCAGAGTATTGGGAGTTAGTCTCCTTTAGTTCAGTTATTTCTTTATGTAGCTTCTTGTTATGCCTTTTACTCTTTTGGAGGGATTTAAGAAGTGACTCATATTTCTCAACCATTTCATCTACATGAAAGTTAGATTTTGAGTCACTCTCATCAGAAGAAAATGAATTTCCCTCAAGTTTTGAAATGGTTTTATGTTCAGATTCAGAATCAGATAAAGGAGTTCTATCAAGTACCTTCACAGTGGAGATTGTCTCATGATCCTCTTCATCCCTAAGGGCCATGAGTCCTATATTTTATTCTTCATCCTCTTCACTATCATACCTTGATAGTGGGGCTCTTATCATAGGTCTATGGTTCAGAATGTCTTCACTTTTGTGGATAGCCATCAGTGCCATGAGTGCCTCTTCACTATCTGAATCAGATGGTTGAGACTCATTGTCACTGAGAGTGACTTTGCCTTTCTTGGCTATCAGGCTCCTCTTATTTTTCTTTTCAGACTTGTGCCTCCTCTCATCAGACTTCTTGATGTTCTTTCTTTTTGATGGGAAATCAGCAATCATGTGTCCAGGTTTCCTGCATCCAAAGCACACAGTTTCTTCTGAATTAAATTTATTATGTTTAGAATTATACCTGTCCTTCTTGGAATCTGGTCTGAATCCTTCTGAATAGTTAGAGTGCTTCTTGGATCTGGATGACTGAGAAGGCCTAGTTATCCAGTGTTATTTTCTTCTAAGCATCCTTTTCAGTTGTTTGGTGAAGAGTGCCAGTTCACCATCTGATATTTCAGAGTCAGAATTGCTGGTCACTAATTCTTCAGATTCAGATGGTATCCTGGGGGGTGATGACATCCTCTCCTTGCTTCTCTGAACTTTCTGCCTTCAGAGCAATGAGATTCTCCTTGTTGCGTCCTTCTTCAGCTTTTCTGGTGTTCAGGTGAAGTTCATGGGACATAAGTTTCCCATATAGGTTCTGGGGATGAATGTTTCCAAGATTTCCCATTTCCCTGATAGCACAGATCTTGATATCCCATTCTTTGTTAAGGGATCTCAAGAATTTGTCATTCAGCTCATAGTCTGTAAATGTTCTTCCATAGGTTTTCAGACCATTGACAATTTTGAAGAATTTCTCATAACATATTGCTATTGAGTCCTTCGTGTCTTGTCTGAAAGCCTCATATTGCTGATTCAGAAGAGACTTCCGTTCATCTCTGACCTCCTCAGTCCCTTCCATATAGACAATGAGAGAATCCCACATTTCCTTGGCATTTTTGCAGTGCACTAGATTCTGGAAAGTTGAATCCTCAATTGCACTAACAATGATTTTCTGGGCTCTCTTATCCATGGTGGCCAAAGATACTTCATCTTTAGTCATCTCAGAATATGTTTTGGGAGTCTTGATGTTTCCATCTGTGAATGAAACCTTCATAGGAACAAAAGGTCCTTCTAGTACTGTGATGTATATCCTAGGGTCAGAGGCTTCCATGAATAATCTAACCCTTTCCTTCCAAATCCCAAAATTCTCTTTTCTACAGATTGGTAACTTCATGGATGTGAATTCCTTGTTCCCTTCACTGTTTGTCATGAAGACTTAACAGATCTACCCTTAGGAGGTCTTGTTCAGGCTGTTAAACCTTTTCTTGAACAACCTACCTCTGATACCACTTGAAAGTCTTTATTTAAGGGTAGCTAATCACCTAGAGGGGGGGGGGGGGGTGAATAGGTTATTTTAAATTCTATTTAAGTTCTTGATCAAATCCTAAGTGTGTGTGAGTTATAATCAGAGCTTTCAAGAAATAATCACAAACACATAGAATTTTATAGTGGTTCCCCTATCTAGGGTAATCCACTTTCCCCCTTCTCCCCTCTAGAAGTGTGCCAGATAGGGCTTATATCTCCTCCAGATCTTAGACCACAAAAAGGTCTTACAGCTCAGATCTCTACAGATCTTACAGTTTCAGATCTCAACAAATCCTAAAGTCTCAGATCTCAACAGATCCTACATTCTCAGATCTCAATAGATCCTACAGTCTTAGATCTCAACATAACCTACCTCAGCCTTTATAACAACAGGCCTACACTCATATCCACCCTTGGATCCTACAACTCAGATCACAAATGATCCTACAGCTCAGATCTTCAAAAGATCCTACGGAAATTGAAAATTGATTGTAATATCACCAGTCTCTAGTTCTTCAATGTATAGAGCCTTTTATTCTATCTGAATGATCAGACAGAATACTTCAACAGATCAGCAACAACAAAGTTGTCTTCTTGAATCGCACAGGCTGTGATAACTGTTGTTCTATAGGAAGATAAGTTCTTCCTCCTTGACCTTCTTTCTTCAGAAAATGTCAGCAACAGATTGCTGAAATGATTTCTTCAAGTCAAAACAATTCTGAAGGAAGAGAAGATTTCTTCTGATTCTTCTTTCGAGAGCCTTTGATTTGCAGGATAAAAACTGTACTTCTCTTCAATGGAAACCTTTCTTTTGTATCCTTGATTGCAACAACAATATCTCTAGAATAGGAAATGAATGCCAGCTACAGATCTTGATGAATTTCCTGGATATTCTTCCTTGGATGCTTCCTCAAATTACGCCTTGAAAGATGGAGAAGATAATGGCTAGAACTGTCCCTGAATTACAGATCATGCCTTCGATTTATAACTCGCAATCCATGCCATCTGTGACGCTCCTCCATGTCAGCATGACGTCAGATCCTCAATGGTCTTCAGCGGCTTTAGTATTAACAAGGCGTTGAGACATGGTCATCGTCTCGACGTGGCTTAGCTTGCTGTAGATATACTGTAGCACAATCCTTTACATAGAGCATTTCAGGAAGAAGGCATTGATCAATGTGTAACTCAGTCGATGCTTCTTATTCTACGACGTCGAGTGATGTTCCTTGGTTCGACGCTTTCTTGACTTAATCTCAAATCTTCAGTCAGTGACCTTGCCATTGAGATAGCAAACATAGGTCGACGCTTTTGGGTCACAGGCGTCTAGCGATGTGTAGTGTCTCGATGCTTGTGGACTTAGATGAACTTTCTGATCATTTAGCTTGACCTGATCTCCTGCACAGTGATTCTAGATAATATATCAAATACATTGTGAGGTAAATCTTTGATTTAGGAATGGACTTCTCCAAATCTAGGACATTGTGGGCAATGGTCCCAACAAATTAGATGGTGAGTCTAGAATCACTAGAAATAAGGCACGCTTAGTAGCACAAGGTTATTCACAAATCGAGGGGATAGATTTTGATGAAACTTTTGCACCCGTTGCTAGATTGGAATCTATACAATTTTTTCTAGCATTTGCAAGCTTTAAAAGAATAAAACAATTTCAAATGGATGTAAAAAGTGCCTTTCTAAATGGGTTTGTAAAAGAAGAATTTTATGTTGAACATCCCCCACTCGTTTTATTAGTGAAAAATTTCCCAATCATATTTATAAACTAGAAAAGGCGCTTTATGGTTTAAAAAAAGCGCCCCGTGCATGGTATGTAAGACTTACATCATTTTTATTAAAGCATGGTTTTTTATGGGAAGTGTCGTTAATACTCTCTTCATTAAGCATAATAATGATGATATGATTATTGAAACCAATACTTGGTCTCTTGTGGAGCTCAGGCCCCCAAAGGTGGTGTGTGTGTGTGTGGAGGGGGGGGGGCAGCTAGCACTTACTGATTCCTCGGAAGGAATAGACCAAAGCCTTGGAACTAGACACAGACTCTTGGTCGCAGTGAGGAGGTCCCACCACACACCCGGAAGATCCTATAGCGCTTCCACTCCCAAGCCAAAGCTGAGACTGAGCACCTTGGAGAGCCTGAGAGCTGAATTAAGATAGTAAGGAGAAGGAAGCTCAGAGTACTGAGGTTGGATCCTCTCCAAAGGTGCCCTTCAAGTTCTATATATAGTTTTTCACTTACGGTCTGCTAATAGTCGGATTACTCCTTACACTTTTGCTATATGCAGCCCAAAATGTTCTGCCAACAGCCAAACTCCGCTGTTTGGAGAGGCTAACTGCAGACTACCAAGGGCTTCCAGGTAAAAACACCCCTGGACCCCTACTGGGCGAGCCACCCATAAGGGTTTCTCTCGCCTGACTCTCCTCACGCGAACTGCGAGAGCCTGGCTTGCCTGACTTCCTGTGAGCGACCACCGAGAGCCTGGCTCACCCGCCTTCCTGTGAGAGTCTGGTTCGCCCGCCTTCCTACCCTTCTCGCATGTTGATCCTTGAGTCTCCGCTCACCACTTGGTGAACACCGGGGTTGTACACAATCCCTGCTCTTCGCGAGGCTATCTTAGGCTCGCGAAGAAACATCCAACCCTTGGTGTTCGTCGACCCTTTGTTGACGTAGACAGAATCTTTTGTTGGGCCCCATTCCCAATGCTATAAATACATTCTTTTGGGCCGGTGCATGAACTTTCCTCCCTCTGCCCTCTTTCGCTGCTCATCGCTGTATCTGTCAAGATGTTAACTAAAGAAGAGGCATTGGCTCGCCTCACGGCTTCGCAGGTGATCCAAAAGGCCAAAGTTGCAGAGCTCACCCCCTGAATTTCTCGGCAACCCACACTGCCTCCGCCTCAAGTCAAAAAGGATAAGACCATCCGATGGCCTCCCGGGGAGGATGGGACATTGCCCCTGTCTTCGTCCCCCCGCACCGAGCTCACCTCGCAGGTTCTACTGTCGAAGGTTCAATAATCCAAGATTTACTCATCTGACTTTGTTTCTTTGCTCGCGGAAACCTCCCCCCGGAGAACATATCATCGGGCAGTTATTAATGGGGTCTCGAATCCCATACCCCGGGAGAAATCCCCGGAGAAAATATCATCGGGAAGTAATTAATGGGTTCTCACATCCCGTCCCCCGACAGGACTGACTTCCATCCCCAAGAGGTGGGGACCACCGACCTACAAGTCTCATCCTCGCGACCTGGTTAGTTATTCACCTTGCTATCTCTTGTGGTTCTTAGTTCGCTGAACCCACACCATTCCTTTTATGAAGTGACCCCCCTCACGACCCCGGAGAGGTGAACCCCCAGTCCGGTGGGCTCGCCAGCCCCACCTAAATCGACCATCCTCACCCCAGGGTTTGGTGTTCTAGGACAACGGAGTCCTGGTGGGTCCCTACTTACCGACACCCAGGTTACGGATGACACGACGCACCGCCTTGGCCTAGGAAATTCCATTACCCCCGCCTTTACTAAAGCCTTCAAGGGCGAGCCAAGCTCTTCTCGCCAACGAGCCTGTACCATCCTAATTTCCCTATGTTAACTATTTTCATCGAGTGCCTCTTTCTCACCCCAATTGCTGATTTCTTCCTCGCAGGTGTTCCCAAGACCCCATCTGTTGGAACATGGTTTTCCGCATCCCTTTGATTTGAGAATTACAAATACTACTTGTATTTGATCTTGTTACCATTGCGTTTTTAGCATGTAGGTATGGACAGTTTTGACACCAGGTAGCTGCAATAATGGTCTAGCACTAACCACAAGCTGAAGGATTGAAAGTTACTCAATGCCAGGTGTTAATCTTAACGCTGGGCGTTAGCGCTAGACGAAATTGGCGTTCGATGAAATGCATACCACGACGTTCGACGAAATGTGCTCGACGAAATTTTCGTTCGACGAACTAGATGCTGCGATTGACGAAATCAAGCCGCTGAGAACGGAAGCTGGGTTCGACGAAATAGAAACTACGGTCGTCGATCTTGCATTCGACGAATGATGAAGCCCGTTCGACGAACTACGTTCGACGAAATGACGTTCGATGAAAGATGAAGCCAGTTCGACGAATTGAGTTCGATGAAATTATCTGCTCGACGAATTGGGGTGCCAGCTAATTACAGATGAAACTCAACGCCAGGCGTTAGGCTTAACATTGGGCTATATCCGCTCGATGAATTTGGCAAGGAGAAAGCAGCCGTGATTTCAGGAGGAACATTAGGAATGATTTGCCCAACGCGTCGCGTTAGCCTTAAAGCCAGCATTGATATTGCCTAAAATAAAACATTCATAAAGTGCATAATCTCCTTCCTCTTCTGAAGATCCGAGCCATTAATATATTGCTATACATGGTCAACGCCAGGTGTTAGGACTTAACGCTGGCATTAGCTCAAATTCAATAAATCGGAGGATTTTGTCTTCTCCGACTACTGATTGTCAAGAGCCCTCTTCCAGCACTTCAGAAACCTTGTCAAGGCCGTATTTTCCAGACCATAATCTCCCACACATATTCAAGAAAAGAATTCAAGGAGGAACGGATCAACGCTTACACAACACGAAGAATGCACGCTTCGACTTCAAGAATATTCAGCGTGCCTTCGCCATCTCCAGAATTCTTCTAGGGAGTCTTTTTACTTGAATTTAGTATTTGTCTTTTATTTTTATCTGTGTAATCAATTCGTGAATTCGCCTCGTGTTGGCGACTAGGTCTGAGGAGTAGATCTAGGGGGTGCTCGAGGCCTTTCTGGGGATAGGAAGGCTAGAGCGGCTTGAGGCCGTATCTGGGGAGAGATCGGCTAAAGCCAACCGGTTCGTGGGGATACGTGTCTGCATAGAAAACAAAAAGAGTTTTCATATTTGTCGCCTCAATCTCTAGCGACATAGAGATTAAATTTTGTAATCAAGTTTATTAATGATAATCATGTTTTGTTTATTTAATTGATTTGCTACTCTTTGTTTTATATTCACTATTATTCAAATAAAATATCAAAAGTTTTCTATTAAAGCTTAAGATTTCTAAAACCCTTATTCACCCCCCTCTAAGGGCGCCTACAGATCCAACAAGTGGTATCAGAGCTAGGTTATTCCAAATCAGTCTAACAACCGGGAATAATGGCGTCTCGTGATCTCGCTTTTTATGAGGGGCAAGGAATAAGTAGACCTCCTCTTTTCACCTGAACTGACTACAACTATTGGAGAACACGAATGCGTTGTTTTCTGATTAATTTAGATCTAGATGTCTGGGCGAGTGTTGAAACTCCATATACGACTCCAACGTATATTGTTGGATAAGTTACCATGGACAAACCTAGAGATAGGTGGGATGATGGGGATAAAAATAAATACAAACATAATGTGAAAGCTATGAATGCCTTATTTTGCGCATTAGACAGGACTGAATTTAATAGAGTTTGTGCCTGTGAATCTTCTTATGATATTTGGAATTTGCTTGAAATAACTCATGAAGGTACCTCACAGGTCAAATACTCTAAGTTATTCCAACTGGAATCAGAATTTGAAAGATTTAGGATGGATCCAAATGAGGACATCGACTCAATGTATACTCTCTTCACCAAGATTGTCAACGCTTCAAAGATTCTCGGAAAAACTTTCTCAAATGGTGACTTGGTGCGAAAGATCCTTCGGTCTCTTCCTCCAATGTTCAATCTGAAGGTGACTGCAATCTCCGAATCGCATGATCTAAGGCGGCTCCAGATCGAGAGCCTCATTGGGAACCTCAAAACCCATGAGGTCGAACTCAACATTCAAGATGAAGAATACAATAAGAAGCCAAAGAAGAAAGCCTTGGAACTAAAGTCAAGAAAAGAGGATGACGACGAGGAAGAAGACGAGGAGAGTCTCTTTGTGAAAAATTTCACAAAGTTCATGAAGAATCCAGAAAGAAGAAATACGTTCCGTAAGTACTTACGAAAAGGAGCACCTTCCAAAAAGGAGAAAAATGAAAAATCAAGCGACGAAGATGAAGAGCGACCTCCTCCTGAGTGCTTCCACTGCAGGAAGACCGGGCATATAAGAAGCCAATGTACAAAATACCTGAAGGAACAAAAAGAAAAGCGACATAAAGGAAAGGAGAAGAAGAAGGTCTTGAAGGCGGCAACATGGGATGATTCTTCATCCGGATGCTCAAGCGAGTCAAGTTCAAGTGAGGATGGTGAGGAAAACTTGTGCCTCATGGGGAAGAACCAAGAATCTACTGATGATGAGTGCAGTGTCCAATGCGACACCGAGGTAATTCCTTCTACTTATGATGATCTTTATGTTGTATATTTAAAAACGTGCAAATCGTTTGGAAGAAACTTAAAAGATCTTGATCTCCTAAAAACTAATAATAAAGTCCTTTTAAAACAAAATAAAAAATTAAATAAAGAACTAAATACATTTGATAAAGAATTGGTGTCTTACCAAAATAATGACAACCATTTGGCAAAGACAAAGGAACTTGAATGCGATCTTTCTAAGGCTCTCTCGAATATCGAATCACTCATAAAAGAAAAGGGAGACTTAGAAAGAAGGTTGAAAATATCTCTTTCTCAAATTGAAAATGAAAAGAAAAATTTCGAAAAGAGATGTGGAAATTTAGTAAGTGAAAACTTTGCCTTAAAAGCACAAATAAATGATCTTAATATGGCAATAAAAAAATTTGGGGTTGGCCAAAAATCACTGGACATGATTTTGGGCAGCCAATGCCATGGATCTGCAAAGTTTGGGCTGAGTTATGATTCGGAAGCCTACCGCCCAGCGTTGACTACTAACGCTGGCGTTGGCTCTTCTCCTAGAAATCATAACTCTTTTCTTAAAAATAATACCTTCACTCCCTCTAACTCTGCCTCCCCCAGCAAGGGTCAACAACATTCTCTGAAAAAGGTCTCAACCCCTTTTGTTGCTTGTGCCAATTGCTTATTTTTTGGCCACACCACTGATTCTTGCAGGAAGAAGGTAAAGCATACTGTAAAGCAAATCTGGGTACCTAAGGTCTCCACTTATGTTATGGGAGGAACCTCATGGGTATCCGGATCTTCACTGACATTTTTCTCTTAGGTATGTTGGCAGGCTAAGGACAAAGAAGATATGTGGTACTTGGACTCAGGTTGCTCCAAGCACATGACGGGCGATAAAGCAAAGTTCCTTAGCCTCACTAAGAAGAAAGGAGGAACCGTGACTTTTGGTGACAATGGAAAAGGAAGAATACTGGGCATCGGTACAGTGGGTAATGACTCTTTCTCTCTTACTAATGTCTTATTTGTAGAAGGCTTAAAACATAACTTAATCTCTATTAGTCAATTATGCGATAAAGGACTTAATGTGTTATTTGAGTCTTCTACTAATCTGTGCAAAATCATTGATCCTAAGTCTAATAATATTGTACTCACTGCACCAAGAATTCATAATGTTTATTTAATTGCATTTCATGATCTATCACGTGCATCTCTTAAATGTCTTATAACTAAAAATGAAGAACTTGAATTAATGCATAGGCGTCTTGGTCACTCTAGCACCAAGTTGATTTTAAAATTATCAAAAAATAAAATTGTCAGAGGATTGCCAATCCTAAATGGAAACCTCTCTTCCTTAAGCTCACCATGCCAAAAGGGAAAATTTTCAAAAACATCGTTTAAAAGTAAAATTGAAGTATCCACCTCAAGACCATTGCAACTAATTCACATGGATCTATTTGGGCCAATTAGAACTTGTAGCCTTGGTGGTAAAAAGTATACTTTTGTGTTAATTAATGATTTTTCAAGATTCACGTGGACTTTATTTCTTACCTCCAAATCCGATGCATTTTTTGAATTTTCAAAACTTTGCATACGCATTCAAAATGAATTAGACTTAAAAATTAATTGCATAAGGTCAGATCATGGAGGGGAATTTGAAAATGATAGTTTCGCCACTTTCTGCAATAATCTAGACATTAAACATGAATTTTCCGCTCTACGCACCCCCAACAAAACAGTGTGGTGGAGAGGAAAAATAGAACTCTTCAGGAACTCGCACGCGCTATGTTATCCGAGTATGGGTTACCTAGATCTTTTTGGGCTGAAGCGGTAAATACATCGTGCTATGTTATAAATCGTATCATGCTACGCCCCATTTTGGAATTAACTCCATATGAATTATATTACCAAAAGAAACCTAATGTATCTTACTTTCATGTTTTTGGATGTAAATGTTTAATTTTAAATACTAAAGTTGCATTAGCTAAATTTGATGAAAAAATGCGATGAAGGAATCTTTCTTGGCTACTCTTCTACTAGCAAGGCATATAGGATATATAATAAAAGGACTAAAAAGGTTGAAGAATCTATTCATGTGAAGTTTGATGAACTTGTGCCTTGTGTAGATGCTAACAGTGCAGGAAAGGATGATGAACCCATCTCACCTTTGGTGCTTGATGACATTGAACCACTTGGAGAGAACAAAGTTGGAGATTCAGTGCAAGAAGAAGTTGTGCCTCCAAGCAAGTTTAGATTCACAAGAGATCATCCAAGGGAGCTTGTCATTGGAGAACCATCAAGAGGGGTAACGACACGTTCTTCCCTTAATGAATCTTTTTCTAATATATGCCTCGTTTCTAAAATTGAACCCAAAAATGTTTCTACCGCTTTAAATGATGAGTTTTGGTTTATTGCTATGAATGAATAATTAAATCAATTTGAAAGGAATAGGGTTTGGAAGTTTGTTGAAAGACCATCAACTCACCCAGTCATAGGTGTAAAATGGATATTTAAAAATAAATTAGATGGAGATTCTAGAATCACTAGGAACAAAGCTAGATTAGTAGCACAAGGTTATTCTCAAATTGCGGGGGTAGATTTTGATGAAACATTTGCACCCGTTGCTCGCCTTGAATCAATTAGAATTTTTTTAGCTTTTGCGAGTTATAAGAAGTTCAAATTATTTCAAATGGATGTTGAAAGTGCTTTCTTAAACGGGATAATTAAAGAAGAAGTATATGTCGAACAACCCCCCAGATTTATTGATGAAAAATTTCCAAATCATGTATATAGTTTAGAAAAAGCGCTTTATGGTCTAAAACAAGCGCCCCATGCTTGGTATGAACGCTTAACATCTTTTTTATTAATGCACGGTTATAAAATGAGTAGTGCCGACAACACACTCTTCATTAAGAATATTGATAATGAAATAATTATTTTACAAATATATGTTGATGATATTATTTTTGGAGCCACTAATGAAGAGTTGTGTAATGATGTAGTACTAATAATGCAAAATGAATTTGAGATGAGTCTAGTTGGTGAATTAACTAATTTTCTAGGCTTTCAAATAACTCAAAGAAATGATGGAATTTTCATATGTCAATCTAAATACGTACATGACATGCTAAAATGATTTGGGTTTGAAAACTTAAAATAAGCTAGCACTCCAATGAGCGCGTCACTAAAATTAGGAAAAGATGAAACCGGAATTTCCATTGACCAAACTTTGTATAGAGGAATGATTGGATCCTTATTGTACCTTAGTGCATCTAGACCCGACATTATGTTTGTCATATGCTTATGCGCTAGATTCCAAGCAAACCCAAAAGAATCTCATTTAAAAGTGGTAAAATGAATTTTTCGATATCTAATTGGGACATTTAAATTAGGTCTTTGGTATCCACATAATGACTATTTTATATTACATGGATATTCTGATTCTAATTATGCGGGTTGTTCTTTAGATAGGAAAAGTACTAGTGGTATACATGTCATTTCTTAGGTCCTTCTCTAGTTGCATGGTCAAGTAGGAAACAAAACTCCATCGCGCTCTTCACAACCGAGACGGAATATATTGCACTAGGAAGTTGTTGTGCCCAAGCATTATGGATGACTCAAACTTTAGAAGACTTTGGAGTCCATCTAACTAATATTGAACTAAAGTGTGACAACAAGAGTGCCATTGATTTAACCAACAACCTCGTTCATCACTCAAGATCCAAACACATCGACGTTAGACATCATTTCATTAGGGATCACATAAAAAAGGAACATGTTCATGTAAACTTTATTGGAACTGATTCACAACTTGCGGACATATTTACCAAACCATTACCAGATTCCCGCTTTGCCCTACTTAGATTAGAATTAGGAGTCTTAGATATAACAAATTGATAATCACCAAAAAAATTATATAATTATATTTTTTATATAAAATATAAAAATATATGCTTAATTTAGCATTCAAAACATATCAACTTTCTCTAAAATTTCTACCCTAAGAAGGTCTATGTACATACTATATATGCCAAAGAAAATTGTTTTTAAAAAAAAACCCTCAAAAATCGAGTACTGTTTCGGCGTTAACTACTTAACGCCAGGCGTTAGCCTTTTTTTTCAGATGAAAATTCTGCATTCACCAGTATTTTTCTGGTATTTTTCTAATGATTTTCCTTATTGTATTGTGTCTGATTTCAAATTACTTTATTATTAATTTGGTTGTTTTTATTTCAAAACACAAAAAAAATCAAATAATTTAAAATGATCAAAAAATATGTTTTTGTTGTTTGTTTTTTTCTCCTTACAAAATTATGGTTTGACTATATGTCTTCACAAGAGCATATATCTTAGTCATTTTGTTTCAAATGGTCAAAATTGATTAGGCATACACATTAAGATTCTCTTCAATGTCCAATTTTAATTTCAAATTTTCTAAACATTGTTTTTGTCATGCCTTGACCTTAATCTGATTATGTGCAATGAAATAGTCTATAGATAATTGTGTATGATTGCCTAACATGCCTCTAAGTATGAGTAATGCTTTATGTTAATCAATGAATTATACACTCAATATTTTTGGTAATCTACATGTGCTCATAATCCTAGTCTTGCATGATTGTGTAGTGTAATAGTTTTAATATATTAAGTTGTATGTCTAAATTACCTACACCGTCTTTCAAAAATAAATTTCATGCACGATATAGAAGTGTTATTTCAATAATATTAATGTTTGCAACAACCAGTGAATTCGGAGACCTTTTGGCCCTTAATAAAAATCCAAAATAAAATGCCAAAGATAACTCCACCAAGCACTACTCACCCTCCTGATAAGTCTTAATGAGCATTGTGAGGTTGAGCACCTTGGAAAGAATTGTAAAGTGTCTTGTGCAAACATATTTCTTTCTATCACTTCTATTTGTACACCGGATCACTAAAAATAAAAATCAATAAAATTGCTTATGTGATCCCCCAAGCACTACTTCTCTCCCTGATAAGTCTTAATGAGCATTGTGTGGGTGAAGCACCTTGGTAGTTATACGTATGTTATGTGCTTTGAAATTTTATTCTAGATGTGATGTGTGAAAGTAATTATATAATTACAATCTTATTGTTGTTGTTACTATTTCACTACATATGTCATGTGTTTTGATTATTTCACTTGTATACTTTTATCAAAACACCTTATGCACACATCATGGTTTTTCATAAAGCTTCCACTCATGAGAATTGGATCCTAATGCAAACATTACATAATTCTCTAAAAACTCAAGTAAATGCACTAGATTGCAATGCATGATTTCTATAATGTTTTCCTTACTTGAAATCGAATTGGTTACATTGTAGTTAGTATCTTTTTGGATATGTTATTTCATGCTTGCCTACTTGTTATGAAAATTTTCAACGTTAAAATGCTCAAACGTAAAATATCTAGACATATTGTTGGAATGGTCAAACTATAACAAAAATACTACTCTTATTTATTTTGTTTTTGTTTTTCCACATTTCTCTTTTGATCATGTACTTGTGTTCTCATGCTTATTTCTAAGGATTTGTTTTTCACTTGTTCTTGTTCAAACAAACTTTCATATATCTTAACAAGTAGAATCACTCTTAAAATTAATTTAAAAAGGCCAAGTGATTATTTTCATTAATGTTCTTTCACGCTTATTATATATTTTTCCGCTGTGTTACTCTCTCCCTTAGCTCGATCATGACTTACTTTATGTTTACACAAAACTCTTAATCCTCTCTTAGTTATGTCCCAACTTTTGTCTTTATTTTTCTAATTTTGTTTAACTCCACCCACTTTTGCTAATAACAAAGGGGGAGAATAAAATTCTAAATCATATTGATTAATGGAGTAGGATTTACTAGATTAAGGGAGAGCATGTATCTAGTTTAGCCAAGAATTCATTAGAGGAAAGAATAATTCAGAACGGCTATAAAGAATAATTTGATTCCACATAAATCAGATCTATGAAAGAAGGAAAGAGATCTGGCGATTTTTTGAATTAATCATAGAAATCGACGTGCGTCGATTACTATTCGACGTAAGCGTCGAATTCGTCCTGGCTGGACGTCGAGAGGAGAATAAGGAAGGTGCGTCGATTAAGGTGCGTCGACTTCTCAAGATGCGTCGACTGGAAGTCAGAGCTACGTTGACATAGGATACGTCGAATTCTTCTTAAAGTTACTTCGACTCATTCTGAAAGGATCGCCGATACTACTTCGACGTTGCGTCTAATACTATTCGACGCATATTTACTTAACCTTGATTTTCCTTTCTTAGAATTCATATTCAACTCATTTTCAGGGGTTAAGCAAAATCATTTTCCCAACAATCTCCCCCTATTTGTCTTAACCCTATTTAGAGGGAAATTGTACTATCATCACAGCATTTGTAGAGAAAAGAAATATGTCAATCAAGCAAAAAAGAAATTGGAAAGAGAGATCATATAACCAAATTTTCCATAATTATATAAACAGACTTCATGTTCATACCAATTAGTATTTAACTATAGGGTAAAGTATATCAGTATTATTTTCAAACATTACTGAGGAGGGGTAGGAGGAGTCTTTCTCTTTCTCTTGAATACTACTATTTTAGGAGAGGGGGGTTTCTCCTTCTCAGTTGCAGGAAGTTCACCTAGCTCCCCCTGAGCAGATTGCTCCCCCTGGGATGGAACATCCTTTGATCTTTCTACTTCTTCAATTTCTTTATCATCTTCAGCTCCAGCTGTATCTGGCTCCTTAGCTCCTACTTCAGCCAACACAGCATCTGGCTGTCCTTTATCATTTTCAGCTTCATTCATAACAGTATCCAGCTCCCCCCGAGTTTCAGTTTCTTTATTTTTCTTACTATCTGCCACATTTTCCTTTTCAGCTTCATTGTCTACTCTGCTTGCCTCCCCTTGTAATAGTATCACTTGATTTGCAGCCTCTCTTGCTATATTAAGTACCTATATTGTTTGTTCTTCAGAGTGTAGCTCAGGTACAACTTCATTTCCAATTTTCTTGAGAAGTGCAAGACTATCATCTTTTGAGCAAGGAGGGGACTTATGAGAGAGAGATTTAGGATTGGAGAGCTTCTCTTCATCTAGATTCTCGCCCTTCTTGACCTTCATGGCCAGGGAGGTTAAGAAAGACCTGGTTACTCTAGAGGAAGAGAGAGAGGTCTTCAGATTTTGCACAGAGGCACTGACCCCATCTATTTGGGTGTGCATGTGAAGGATGGAGGAATGAATCTGGGAGCAGTGCTCATCTAGCATTGCTTGGAATTTTTGAGCTGCTGAGGCAATGCACTGAGTAAGGAGGGCTTCAGTGGATGCAGATGGTTCATGTTGTGGTTGGTGATTTGGAGAGAGTGGTGAAAGGTTAGTTGATGTATGAGGTATTGGTGATAATGGAGGTGAACAGGATGAGAAAGTATGAGAAGGAGGAGATGGAGAAACTGCTGTTTAAGGAGCAGGTGTTTGAGAAGAGGTAGGTAGAGTAGGAGTTGTGAGGGTGGTAGAGACTATTGGAGTGGATGATGGTGGTAGAGAAGGATTGTCTCTTTGAGGAGGAGGAGGAGGAGATGGATGAACAAGAGAGTTAGGAGGAGAGGGAGTCCTTTCAGGAATGGAACCAGGCTTAGGGATTTGCCTGGTCCACTTGGAGAATAGAGCTATTGACATTCTTTTCCCTGGAGGAATGGGGATTCATTTTGACCTATAGAGGTCAGGGAAGGAGTGGAAGAGTACTTGACTCATAATCCTCATATATGCATTTTCTTTGTGTGAGTATTTGGAGCCTATCATCTTGAGCAAGCATGTGGCCTAGTCCACCTTCTTCTTCAGCACAAGGGCCCCCATGATGTTCAGTTGCTGCTTGGGTACTGCATCATGGGCTAAAATTTTGCATAGTAGTATCTTTCCTACTACATCTGCTAGCAGTCTGTACTCCTCAGAAAAGTCTATTTTCTTTAGATGGATTGGTTTATCCTTTGAAAACTTCATGGTGGTTAGCAGATGCTTGATTTCATCAGGTGTGAGGTCTATAGATTCATCACCTAATAAGGGAATGATGAAGACTTATGAGGTCACTCTTTAGAAATTGATTTCCTTTCCCTATTTTATTTGAACCAAGATAATATTAGGATATACCTGATGGAAGATCAAAGGTGGTCCGAATATGTTCTGCAGAGATTGAGACTGGTGTCTCATAGATTGTTCCCTGGATTTCTCCTTGTTCAGATATCTGAACATGAGTCATCAGCTCAGTGAGCTCTATTTCCAGGAGCTTGCATCTTGTGGAGATGAGTTTGTCCAATCCAGCTTCAGTGAAGAGAGCTATGAAGTTCTTATAATTTTTTGCAGTAGCTTGGAAGGAGTCGAGGTCAATGTCGAAACCAGAGTTTATCTTGGGAGCCATTTTAGGTCAGTGAAAGAGAGGAGGAAATGGCTGGACTAAGGAGCAAGAAGGATGAAGGATGCAGAGTAGTGAAGGTTTCTAACTGCAGATTTTTTTTAAGTTAGGTGAAGCGTCGAAACGGGACTCAATTCGAGGCTTATTCGGTACTTCAGTGGATGTGACCGAAAATATTGTAGTATTGCTGCTCATTTTTATGAAGTCGACGTTATGATGAGTGGAATTCGACGTGAGCATCGATATAGACTGATTTGGGATGATAGGGGTTCCTATCGACGTATGCGTCGATTGGAGTCAACGTATGCGTTGATTTCACTTATTGAGTTGAGTCATCGACGGTGCGTCGATTAGAAGTCAACGTGACTTTTGATTTTCCTGAAGAATTTTAGGTGTTTATACCTTTTTATCTCTTCCTAGTTCTAAGTCAGTCTTGGACTAATTTTACAGATAGTTTGATTGGTTGTGCCAACATTGTTTGGCAAGGTGGCCAGTTTTGTTACATATATGGCACTTGATTATCTTATTCTTATGATAATTTGAGTTTAGAGAAGGATAGAAGGGTTGATTAGGATAGAAAGTTTGATTAGGATGGGAATTTTGGTTACCAGGTTTAGGGTAGAAATTTGGTTAGGATAGGGGTGTTGATTAGGATGGAAATCATGGTTAGGATGAATGGATCCTGAATGGGAATTATAGAAGGTTTTTGGAGGATAGGCATTTAAGTTGCTCTGAATTTTTGTGCGTCGATATCTATTCGACGCATGTTGATAGTTGCTTCGATTTATATTCGGCGCTTTCTCCCGATAGCGTTGATCTGATATGGACGCATGGAAAAAGTTGCGTCGATTGGAAGTCGACGTACTTTTATTCAAGCGTCGAGTAGAGGTCGAGGCATCATAGAGGTTGCGTTGAGTAAAAGTCGACGCACTATCATTCATGCGTCGATATAAAGTCGACGCAACTATATCTTCATACATTTTCTTTTTCCCTTTTTCTGATTTTGTTCTTTTATGTATTGTTTCTTTTGGCTTAGTTTCTTCTTCAGATGAAGTTTGAGAGTCATCAGCTGAATAATATGATGTTTCATCAAATTGTTTTATTTCCTTGAGGGAGTCTTCTTCCTTATTTAGTGAGTCTTTTTCTTGGTTTGATTTGATGGGTTTTGTGAATTTTACAGGGATCATCCAAGCAGGTTTGTTGGATGGAACTTGGCTGGTTGAGGGATCAGCACCCTAGACCAAGATTTTTATGTCTCCTTGTTTGTTGTTCAGTGATTTCCTTGAGAGTTTGACTTCTCATTTTTATTGATTCTTCAAAAGCTTTTGCCTGGGATACCTTATCCTTAAGGAGCTGGTTTTCTATTCTAGCCCTTTCTACCTCCTTTTCTATGATGTTATCCCTTAATTCATAATTTTTAGAGCATTTAACTTCTCTATTTCTCTGGTTTTTAGCCACATTGATTTGTTCTTTTAGATCTTTAATTTATTGTGTAGCTTTTAGTTGATCTAAACACATTCCCATAAAATCATTTCTGAAGTTATCACTTTGAAAATCTATTTCATCAAACATGCTTACCTCATCCTTATCCTCAGATTCCTCTATGAGAATAAGGCTATCTTCTTTTTCATCTTCAGAAGATATGCTTTCTTCTCATCCTGTCTCACTCCATGATTTAGCATCATCGTCATTCTTTGAGCCTTCAAGGGCCATCAAGCATAGATCTTCTTGCTTAGGCTCTTCATTGTCACTCTTAGAAGAGGAGCTGTCCTCAGAGTCTGTATCACTCCAGGCTTCTGCTTCAAAGCCTCTTTCTTTCTTCTTCCCCTTTTTCTTAAGATCTTTCTTTTTCATATCTTTCTTTGTCTCAGCATTTTCTAGACATTCTGGGGCAATATGTCCAGGTTTCCTGCAAGAATAACAAATAATTTCTTTAGTAGGAGTTTTGTCATACCTTGGTTTTGACTCTCTCCTTCTTGATCCATCTGTCCTGACCCATTTCTTGAATTTTCTGGCTAGGAAACTGAATAGTTCTTCTTCAGTGATAGAGCTTCCTTCTTCTGTTGCTTTTAATGCAATGTTCCTGTCTTTTGAAGAAGTTGGAGTGTTTTCTTTTCTCTTCTTCTCTTCTCTGGTTTTCAGCAGTTGCTCATAGGATCTGAGTTTTCCTAAGAGAGCATCTGTTGAAATTTCCCTTTGTCCTCTTGTGTCTCTTATTGCCCATATCCTTGAGTCCCATGAACTTGGGAGACTCATCAGCAATTTGTCATTGATCTCTGTGAGAGAGATTTCTCTATCCAAGTCCCTTAGTTGATTGATGATCAGACTGAATCTGTCATACATCTCAGAGATGCTTTCTTCATTCTTCTTTGGAAGTTCTCATATTGAGAGATCAATAGAGCCTTCCTATCTTTTCTTTCATCAGCACTTCCTTCTACCATCTTTATGAGAGCCTCCCAAATTTCTTTGGCTGATTCACACTCAACAACCCTTTGAAAGATTTCATCAGAGAGGGTTGAGACCAGAATATTTACAGCTTTTGCATCACATGTTCCTGCCTTCTTCTCTTCAACTGTCCACTCAGCCTTTGGGACAAGTGTTTGAGTCACTTCACCACTTGAGTCTTTTCTATAAGTCTTGGGGGGGACCTGTCAAGATAACATTAAATAAATCTTCATCAATAGAATTCATATAAATCCTAATTCTTGTTTTCCAAACTGCAAACTTCTCAAGATTGCACATTGGTGGTCTGGTGGAAGCATAATCTTTGATTTGTGCCATGTGTAAAGAAATATTTTTCAGAAATATATAGATATAAAAAATAGAAGGTAGGATCTTTTTGATCAAGGAGTTATCCTTTTTAGATCAACCTCCCTCTGATACCAATTGAAAGTGCACAGTTAACCTCACTAGAATTCTCTAGAGGGGGGGGGGGGGGGGGGGGTGAATAGAGATTTAAAATATTTTTGTGCAAAGTTAATAATTATATATATATGGGTGTAGTGATCACAGATTAGAGCTTCACACACACCAACAAGAATTAAGCAAGTAAAGAAAATAAATGCAAGAAGAAAAATCACAACACAACACAAAGAAATATAGTGGTTCCCCAAACTTTGGGTAGTCCACTCTTCTACCCCCTTGGTAGGAAATTCACTATCTTGCACTGAGTCTTTTAATAAGGAGACTCTTAGAACCACCCTGAGTCTTTTGATAAGGAGACTCTTAGAACCAAATGAGTCTTTTGAAAAGGAGACTCTTAGAACCAGTACAACTGAATTTTTTGAAGAGAGATTCTAAAAACTCTTTTACAATATGTGAAAGTGAAAATAAGAAAAATGAGAAGAAGTATTTAAGACAAGAAAGAATCTTCTTCATAGCAAGAAGATTGGAAGCACAAGAAGTAGTGAATAAAATCTCTCTTCTATAGTGAGAAGGAGATTGTAGGCCTTTTTCTCTCTTTTGTGAGAGCTATCAGAGTTTGCAGCAGTATAGCTTCAGAGTGAGAAGGAGAAGGAAGCTTGATCTTTGCTGCAGCACTATTTCTCAATTTTCTCTTTTCACTTGGGAGCTCTTCCTCTTTTTCAAATGTAAAATGGTGGATCACTTCTGTTTTGTTCTCTGCCGACCACCTTGTTATTTATAGCTCTGTTTATTAAAATAACACTATAGGAGAGTAATCAATTAGCAGACAGAGTATTAGAAAGAAGGAGAAATTTCCATAACAATTATATCCATAAAAGGAAAGTATTCATTCTGATTTCAAATAGTGTCCATAATGGATCTAATCAAATTAGCCAAGAATTCATTAGAGGAAAGAATAATTCAGAACGGCTATAAAGAATAATTTGATTCCACATAAATCAGATCTATGAAAGAAGGAAAGAGATCTGGCGATTTTTTGAATTAATCATAGAAATCGACGTGCGTCGATTACTATTCGACGTAAGCGTCGAATTCGTCCTGGCTGGACGTCGAGAGGAGAATAAGGAAGGTGCGTCGATTAAGGTGCGTCGACTTCTCAAGATGCGGCGACTGGAAGTCAGAGCTACGTCGACATAGGATACGTCGAATTCTTCTTAAAGTTACTTCGACTCATTCTGAAAGGATCGTCGATACTACTTCGACGTTGCGTCGAATACTAGTCGACGCATATTTACTTAACCTTGATTTTCCTTTCTTAGAATTCATATTCAACTCATTTTCAGGGGTTAAGAGAAATCATTTTCCCAGCAGAAGCTGGGTTCGACGAAATAGAAACTGCGGTCGACAATCTCGCGTTCGACGAATGATGAAGCCCGTTCAACGAACTACGTTCGACGAAATGTCGTTCGACGAAAGATGAAGCCAGTTTGATGAATTGAGTTCGACAAAATTATCTGCTCGACGAATTGGGGTGCCAGCTAATTACAGATGAAACTCAACGCCAGGCGTTAGGCTTAACGCAGGGCGCTATCCGGTCTATGAATTTGGCAAGGAGAAAGAAGCCGTGATTTCAGGAGGAACATTAGGAATGATTTGCCCAATGTGCCGCTTTAGCCTTAACGCTAGCGTTGATATTGCCTAAAATAAAACATTCCTAAAGTGCAGAATCTCCTTCCTCTTCTGAAGATCTGAGCCATTAATATATTGCTATACATGGTCAACGCCAGGCGTTAGGACTTAACGCCGACGTTAGCTCAAATTCTATAAATCAGAGAATTTTGTCTTCTCCGACTACTGATTGTCAAGAGCCCTATTCCAGCACTTCAGAAACCTTGTCAAGGCCGTATTTTCCGGACCATCATCTCCCACACATATTCAAGCAAAGAATTCAAGGAGGACCGGATCAATGCTTACACAACGCGAAGAACGCATGCTTCGACTTCAAGAATATTCAGTGTGCCTTCGCCATCTCCAGAATTCTTCTAGGGAGTCTTTTTACTTGAATTTAGTATTTGTCTTTTATTTTTATCTGTGTAATCAATTCGTGAATTCGCCTCGTGTTGGCGACTGGGTCTAGGGAGTATATCTAAGAGGTGCTCGAGGCCTTTCTGTGGATAGGAAGGCTAGAGCGGGTTGAGGCCGTATCTGGGGAGAGATCGGCTAAAGCCAATCGGTTCATGTGGATACGTGTCGGTATAGAAAACAGAAAGAGTTTTCATATTTGTCACCTCAATCTCTAGCGACATAGAGATTAAATTTTGTAATCAAGTTTATTAATGATAATCATGTTTTGTTCATTTAATAGATTTGCTACTCTTTGTTTTATATTCACTATTATTCAAATAAAATATCAAAAGTTTTCTATTAAAGCTTAAGATTTCTAAAACCCTTATTCACACCCCCCCTCTAAGGGCGCCTACAGATCCAACACCATCTGCCGAGTCAGAGCATGGAGAGGAGGAGATATCGCCCCGACTTCGCCGAACTAGGTCTCTGACTTCCTGGGGGACCCCAGCAATCCTGAGCAAATGAAGTGACGGGTCACCGAGCTGTTCCAGAAGTATGGCATCATGCTGCGAGACTTGTACGACCAGAACTGGGTGTACATGGCTGTCTATGAAGAGTGGTTTGCCGCCATGGTGGATGAGAACGCGCGCCTCCTTGCCGAGATGTGACAGGTCGCTCGTGGTGAGGTCACCTCGCTAGGGGTGCACCTCGTACGAATCGAAGATTAGATGCGCCTAATGCAGCGCAAGGTCCAATCGGTACGCGAGTACCACTACCTAAAAGTACCACCGTGTTCTGGGGTGCGAGCCCACGGCCGATGGAAGTGGATCAATTACTAAACAATGTTATTTATTATTTCTCGCTCGCACCTATTACCTACTCTAGGCGTCTTGAACTATTTGCGAATCTGTAATATGGATATTCTTGCTCTCCCGCGGGCTTTTTCTTTCGCCTTTCATTATTTCTATATTCATGTTAACTGTTCCACTGCATTGCTTGTTTTCTATTTCATATGCCTGCCTCGCTTCAAGTTAGGCTCGTGAACTGCTGCCTCGCCTTCGCGATATTGATTTCTTTCCCTGCAGCTACCCTTGCCAAATTCCGGTCAAAACGACGCATCGTCTTGCGTGGCTCGCCTATGGCGATTAAGGGGACGTCGCTAGGATGAGAGTCCACCCAGAGCGGACAAAGGTTCAAGAAGCTGAAATGACACCGCGTGGTTCAGCTATCTGCACCCCATAGCTCTTCAAATCCTTCCCGCTCTTTTCATTACTATAAATAGCCACCGGTCTTTCCTCTCCAACCACCGCATTAACTGTCTTAAACCTTCTCCCTTTCTTCCAGGCTCTCTCACAGTTCTTGGCTCGCGCTCGCGCTCCTCCCGACTCGCTATTATATTAGCCATGGTTGCTGATGGAGATTCTGAAGGGTGGACCAGGTGCGTCGGGGCCTATTGCGACCATTCCTTCTTCTGTGCCTCGCTCACTAATGAGGAGTTCCTTAACACCGTGGACAAATAAATCCCTTCGGGATATGTCACTCGCCGCCCGGCGAAAACCGTTGCCATAAATGAGCCGTCTCCTAATGGGATCGCCATCCCCGTCGCTCACTTCGAGAATGGGTTGTGACTCCCTTTATGGCCGAAGTGCGCCAGGTACCTTATGTTGGAACATGCTTTCCGCATCTCATGGTTTGACAATAACAAATCCTATTGTATTTGATCATACTTATTTTGAGTTTATAGTATGCAGGATTCTGTGCTTTCAAATCGCCATGGTGCTGTATATTGTTGCTACCGTGCCACGTTAATTTTATCGCTGGAGCTAGCACTAACGAACCGCTGAGATGAAACCGCTGAGACGAAACTGTTGAGAAGATCTGAAAGCTCTACCGCACCGCGTTAAGACTACCGCTGGCGCTAACAACCGCGGAGAAGAAACTGCTGAGAAGGAAACCTGCGTTCGACGAACTGGCGCTCGACGAAATGAAAACTGTGTTCGACGAACTGCATGCTCTACCACGACACTCGACGAAATGAATGCTTTACCGTGGTGCGTTAGAACTACCGCTAGCGCTAGTATTCAATCGACAAAATGAAAGCTGCGCTCGATGAAGTGCTTATCACTGCGTTCGACGAATTTTCGATCGACAAAAGCCGAATCCCATTCGACGAAAATTCGATCGATGAAATATAAGGCCGGTTCGACAAAGATGCTGTCCGACGAAAAGAATTGTGTTCTACCGCGGAGTGTTAGCACTACCGCTGGCGTTAACATATATGGAAACTATTGACAGAAAGGAAACAGTGGAGAAAAAGGAATGTCGACGGGTCGCTATGTTTGGCATGTACTATCGCGGCGCATTAGGTCTAACGCCCGGCGGTAGCTTTTGGAAACATCCTGTCTGCAGTTGATTGAGGAGCAGATTTGGAAGATGATATTGGCTGAAGGAAGGAAATCTCGCTAATGCGGGGCATTATCTTTACCGCGACGCGTTAGTGTTTGGCGCTCAAAATGTTGCCTAAACTACCACGATCTGTGTGCTTCATTGCCTATTGTGGCTACCGCGGGGCGGTAGTTGCTGAATCTATAAAAAGACGCATGCCTCCTCCGTTGTGGCTTGCTGATACGAAAGAAGGAATTGAGGCCACATATACATATCTCTCGTGAGAGCCTTCTTCAAGCAGCCCAAAGATCTCCGTCAACGTTCGTGAACGCAAAGAACTTGAAGACCAATACGATCGCATCTACATCGACATCAAGTTCTACTTTTTGATGGAGTCTTTAGTTTGTGTTTTGTTTTACTTTTAAATTATAACCCTTATATCTTCTGTTCGGTAGAGGAACTCGCCACACGGCGACTAGGGCCTTGCAGGGACTAGGGGAATTCACCACACGGCGACTAGGTCTAGGTAGGACTTAGGGAGGAATTCGCCACACGGCGACTGGGTCTAGGGAGTAGATCTAGTGGGTACTCGAGGCCTTTCTGGTGATAGATTGGCTAGAGCGGCTTGAGGCCGTATCTGGGGAGAGATCGGCTAAAGCCAACCGGTTCGTGGGGATACGAGTCGGTATAGAAAACAAAAAGGGTTTTCATATTATTCGCTTCGATTTCTAGCGTCATTGAAATCAGATTTTGTAATCAATTTTATAAATGTTAATCATTTCTTTTCTTGTTTAATAAAATTGATTTCATTTCCATTTTCATTATCTCTTTACTTTTGTTTTAACTTCGATCAAAATTCAAAAGTTTTCTATTATAGTATAAAGTTTTTAAAACCCTTATTCGCCCCCCCCCCCCCCTCTAATGGCGCCTACAGATCCAACAAGTGGTATCAGAGCCAGGTTATTCCAATTCGGCTTAATAACCGGGAATAATGGCGTCTCATGATCTCGCTTCTATTAGTGGGGAAAATTTTATGAAGAAGAAAAATCTCTTGCACCACGCTTATTCGAAGGAAGAAATTATAAAGGGTGGAAATTGTTAATGGAAAGGTTTATTAAAACATTAGATATCAACGCATGGGATATAGCAATAACAAGACCAGCGGACGAATCAAATAAACAAGAGCGTCACCTAAATGCAAAAGCTATGAACTATATTTTCTGTGCTTTATCTCAAGATATCTTCAAATTAATATATTGTTTTTCTAGTGCATACAAAGTATGGAAATTTCTTGAAGAAATGTATGATTCTCCTTCTACAGCTATGGAACAATCACAAGAACCGGAGAATATGCAAGCTTGCACAAGTCTTCAAGAATGCTCCTCTCAGGATGAATCAATGGAGCACACATCAAATGGAAGGGAAGAAGAAGTACTATCTTCGGAAGAGGAGTGCCAAAAAGATGTCAAAGAAACGATATTGTTCAAATCGTGCCTCTCCCAAAAGCAATGTAAGAAAATCAAATTCCATTTTTTGTACTTCTATCTCTTCATTACAATTGCTTCAAACTACAAAGCACAAAATTAAGAAATTAAAAAATGCTAATAAACATTTGCGCTTAGAAAATAAAAATTTAAAGGCAAAAATTAATGAACAATCAAATTCAAATTCATCTAGTTCTATCCATGGTTCCTTAGTTGAAAACACTACACCTTGTGTAGAATATAATGAATTAAAAGAAAAACACAAGGAACTTGAAAAGGAACTTCTTTTTATAAAAGAACAAAATGAAAGATTATGCTTAGAAAATTCTTCTCTGAAAAATGATTGTGCTAAGTGTAATGATTATAAAATTGAAACTAAAGAGATGGATGAAACATTTGGTGAATATAGAAATAATTATCAAAATCATATTGAGTCTATTGTATCCACTCTTAAAAATAGCACAATAGCCTATAATAAAGCTAGACATAATCTTAAAGTTACGAATTATAAATTGGAAACTAAAGTCAACTTGCTTAAGGAAATTATAAAGAAAAATTCTCAACACATAAATCAACAATTTCAAGCAAATTCCAAAAGCAAGTTAAATGTAAATTTTCATAATATGTCTAAGCCTAACAATGGAAATAAAAATATCAAAGATTGTAAATGAAATTCCAAAACACTATCAATATCATCATTTACAATATCAATCTGCTTCCAACTTAAAATTAAACGCAAACAAATTTGCTTTAAAAAATAAATTCAAAAGTCATTGTTATCCAAACATTCAAGAATATGACAATGGAAATTTGAAAAATAAAAATAACATTTTTCCAAGATTTGAATGGAGACCCAAAGCTAAAGATGAAACACAAACTTAAATCAAAAGAGCCCATTCAATCATATCTCCCCAAACGCAAACACGTTGTATTTGGGTACCCAAAGGAACCGTCACACCCGTTCCTCTTTGGATACCTAAATCTCTCATTCATTAGTATCAAATCATTTGCATGAAGTAGAAATCAACTAAAAATGAAATATCATTATTCTACTTCATGATATGCCTAACCTTTTCCTTTTTGTTTGTTTATTTTCCTTTTTGTTGATCCATCATGATGTGATCACTTTATATAACTTGTGATATGACTCTCACATATTAAACCAAAATTCATAAATAAATCAAATTGAATAAAGTTGAATAAAAAGTCATATCATTTCTCAAGTGATCTACTTATCCTTTTTATGTTTATTCCTTCTAAATCCATTTCCTAAAAAAGTCTTATAAAATTTGAAAAACTAAATTTGTCATATGATATTATTAAGACTAAATGAAATAAGTGTCAAAATGGATTCAAAAGGTATTTTTAGGGGTATTAGGCTAAATTTATAAAATGCGCAAGTTTTGCTTAGGTATGTAATATATTTGCGTCATTTTTGATTACACCTAGTATGTTTAATCATAATCATGTCAAACCGAAATTGAAAAATTGCATGAATATTATCTCACTTATTTATGATCATTTCACTTATGCATATGTTGTGCAAAACTCAAGAATTAAGGTTTAATGAATATGAAACCCATGTACTAAAATTTTAACTTCCGCAACTTTTTGCGATTTCTTCTTGTCTCATCACATTATTAGATAGACCTTACATTGCACAAACATGATTAAGAAAAATTGGAAGCAAAGTCGAAGAAAATCTAGGCCATATGATTGAAATAAGCACTCTCTGTGAGCTAACGCAGGCGCTAGGACCTAACGCCGGCGCTAGCTCAAGTATCCGATTTTCTGTAATTTTAAAATTCTGAAAAATCACTAAAAACATATTATTTTATATGTACTAATCATTTTTGGAATTCTGCCTGTAATTGTTTTTTTAAAATTAAAATACAAAATTACAAAAAAAAAAAATTTGTCTTTGGCTATTTGTTTGAATTCTATTCCTATATGCAAAAATCAAATACAAAAATAGAAAACAAAAACAAGTATCAAAAAATCATTATTTTTGAACTTAACTTCTCTATTTACATGTATTTTGCGAAAGGGTGATTTGGGCTATCATCCCATCACATCACCTAGTACCGGGTGAACCCCTCTCAGGGTAGACCTCGAGAAGTCCAAGATCAAATTATATGAGTTCAAACTTTATTAAAATTATTTTTACAAAAAAATTAAAAAATACTGTATGGACTTCATTAAAAATCAAGCATGATTTAACCCATCATTTAGACCTTCTACAATGTTGTGATTCATATTTTCAAACTACTTTGAACATTGTCTTTTTCATTCTTTGGTACTTCTAAACTCATGTGCATAAATTATATTGTAAAAGTTGTTTAGAACCAAGCATAGCATGCCTCTAAGTATGAGTAAATGTTGCATTTTTGATAATGATATTTATTCACTCACTTATTTTGGCATTGTCTACATATGTTTCTTAATCTAAGTATGCTTGTGTATGTTTTGTAATAGTACAATGAATCAAAATTGCACAAGTATCTTACCTACACTACCTTTATTTGCACTTTTAAAAGTTAAGAAAAGTGGTTATATTTTCATAAATTATATTGGTTTGCAAAACCAGTGTATTCAGAGAACTTTGTACAAAACAAAAATCATAAAATAAAGTGACAAAGATAACTCCACCAAACACTACTTGAACCTCCTGATAAGTCTTAATAAGCGTTGTGAGGTTGAGCACCTTGGAAAGAATAGTAAAGTGTCTTGTGCAAACCTTATCTTTCTTTCAAAATAAAAACCACTTACTCTTAAGTACACCAGATCACTAGTTTCGATATTAAAAAAAAATTATGTGATACCCCAAGCACTACTTTGCACCCTGATAAGTCTTAATGAGCATTGTGTGTGCAAAGCACCTTGGTAGTTGTATTTTTTTATGCATTGAAGTGTGTGGAAGTAAAACTATTTGTGTTTTATTGTGCTCTTTACTTTACATATTTCTTGTATTTTTGATTAAAACATGTGTTTACTCTACTCAAAATACACTTATGTGCACATCATTATCTTCCATAACACTTCTTCTCATGAGTATTGGATCCTAATGCAAATTCTATACTACTCTTTATTTATGAAATGCACTAGATAACCTAGCACGATCTCTATAATGTTTTGTATGTTTTGAATTTGTGAATTAATATAACGTTGTAGTAATTTCTCTTTGAAAACATTATTTCATGCTTGGTTACTTTATTGTCAAAATTAAAGATATTAAATGCAAAATGATTTACAAAAACATCTTCATTTTTTGGAATTTAACTCATATATCTTCTTATGAATCGTCATGTTTATAAAAAGATGGTTTCTTGTATTTCTATAAGTCTTCCGCATCATCATCACCATATATTTTTACCTTGCGCTTTCATGCTTATATCAAAGTCTTAAATATCAAAATTCCTTTTTTAACAAATGGTAGACTTGCCTGGTAAAATTTCTATTGGTTGCTCTAAACATGAAAATTTTGTAATACTAAAACTCTGATTCATTAAGGGATTTCAAAATAGCTATGTGAGTTGTTTGTTTAATCAAAATCAAATAAAAATATAAATCCATAGGCTATGTACTCATCATTAGATTTAAAACGCTTAAATGTTTCCAATAATTGTTATCCATGACTTCATATCTCACCATAGCTGGGGCGTAGGGTTGTAGACATTAGATAACCTAATCTCTAAGTCATATCTTGTCCTTAACCGGGGAGGGTTCCAGTGGGGCCTTGCGAGGCACTGGGGGGAAAGAGTGCTAGGTTGAGTTTTGTCTAGTGTTTGCATATGGGACTAACACCCTAACCTACGACATGTATGCAGCTCCTCATGCCCATCCATCACTTAGTACGGGGCTAGGGTGTAGACATACTGTCTGGGTAGATTGGTTACTGGGAAATTGTTACTTTTTATGCTTAAAATGTTTATAAAGCAAAATAGTTTGTGTACTTAAAATGCTACAACATCTATTTTGTTATATCCAAAATTCTTAATCATCTACTATGCTTCTCAATTCCTATATAGATGTTCACTTCAAAAATTATTTTCGTCATGCTTTCCACCTCTTTACTACTTGTACGCTCAATCATGAATACGTTTTCCCAACAAGTGGTTTCTTTATGACTATTTCTTCACATTTTTTTTTCTCTCCTATCTATTGTATTTTTCCTAAACGTTTAACTCTTTATCATGATCATTCCCTCTCTACACAGTTATTGCACTTTTTGTTGGACTACCTCTCCACCCTCTTTTGATAATACCAAAAGGGGGAGAATAACTTTGAAAGAAATCAACATATTTTGGGGAGTCAAGTTCATAGGAAGTATTATTGTAGGGGGAGCATTCACTTAGGGGGAGAATTCATTTAGGGGGAGCATATGCATATTTCTTAAATTTCATGCTTATCTCTATTATAAACACAAACATCTATCAATTGCATTATTTCTTTCTAAGGGGATTTATTATTATCAAAAGGGGGAGTTTGTTGGAACATGCTTTCCACATCTCGTATTTATAGTATGCAGGATTCTGTGCTTTCAAATCTCCATGGTGCTGTGTATTGTTGCTACCGCGCCACGTTAATTTTACCGCTGGCGCAAGCACTTATGAACCGCTGAGACGAAACCGCTGAGAAGATCTGAAAGCTCTACTGCGCCGCGCTAAGCCTACCGCTGGTGCTAACAACCGCTGAGAAGAAACCGCTGAGAAGGAAACCTGCGTTCGACGAAATGGATGCTGCGTCCGATGAACTGGTGCTTGACGAAATGAAAACTGTGTTCGACGAACTGCATGCTCTACCACAGCGCTCGACAAAATGCATGCTTTATCGCGGCGTGCTAGAACTACCGCTGGCGCTAGTATTCGATCGATAAAATGAAGGTTGCGCTCG
Source organism: Dactylorhiza incarnata (assembly GCA_033032865.1). Taxonomy (NCBI): domain Eukaryota; kingdom Viridiplantae; phylum Streptophyta; class Magnoliopsida; order Asparagales; family Orchidaceae; genus Dactylorhiza; species Dactylorhiza incarnata. The sequence continues at coordinate 827,082 of JAWHQI010000377.1, forward strand.
ACGAAGTGCTTATCACTGCGTTCGACAAATTTTCGATCGACGAAAGCCAAATCCCGTTCGACGAAAATTTGATCTACGAAATATAAGGCTGGTTCAACAAAGATGCTGTCCGACGAAAAGAATTATGCTCTACTGCGGAGCATTAGCACTACCGCTGGCGTTAGCATTTATGGAAACTATTGACAGAAAGGAAACAGTGGAGAAAAAGGAATGTCGACGGTGTCGCTATGTTTGGCATGTACTATCGCGGCGCGTTAGGTCTAATGCCCGGTGGTAGCTTTTGGAAACATCCTGTCTGCAGTTGATTGAGGAGAAGATTTGGAAGATGATATTGGCTGAAGGAAGGAAATCTCGCTAACGCGGGGCGTTATGTTTACCGCGGCGCGTTAGTGTTTGGCGCTCAAAATGTTTCCTAAACTACCATGATCCGTGTGCTTCATTGCTTATTGTGGCTACCGTGGGCCGGTAGTACTACCGCAGGCGGTAGTGGCTGAATCTATAAAAAGACGCGCGCCTCCTCCGCTGTGGCTTGCTGATACGAAAGAAGGAATTGAGGCCACATATTCTGATCTCTTGTGAGAGCCTTAATCAAGAAGCCCGAAGATCTCCGTCAATGTTCGTGAACACAAAGAACTTGAAGACCAATACGATCGCATCTACATTGACATCAAATTCTACTTTTTGAGGGAGTCTTTAGTTTGTGTTTTGTTTTACTTTTAAATTGTAACCTTTATATCTTCTGTTCGGTAGAGGAACTCGCCACATGGCGACTAGGGCCTTGCGGGGACTAGGGGGAATTCGCCACATGATGACTAGGTCTAGGTAGGACTTAGGGAGGAATTCGCCACACGACGACTGGGTCTAGGGAGTAGATCTAGGGGGTGCTCGAGGCCTTTCTGGTGATAGATTGGCTAGAGCGGCTTGAGGCCGTATATGGGGAGAGATCGGCTAAAGCCAACCGGTTCGTGGGAATACGAGTCGGTATAGAAAACAAAAAGGGTTTTCATATTATTCGCTTCGATTTCTAGCGTCATTGAAATCAGATTTTGTAATCAATTTTATAAATGTTAATCATGTCTTTTCTTGTTTAATAAAATTGATTTCATTTCCAATTTCATTATCTCTTTACTTTTGTTTTAACTTCGATCAAAATATCAAAAGTGTTCTATTATAGTATAAAATTTTTAAAACCCTTATTCACCCCCCTCTAAGGGCGCCTACAGATCTCACACGTTACTCAACCCCTATACTTCTAGCTCGCGTCGCAAAGAACTTGCTAATCCTTCCTTGTTGAATTTCACATGTGCTCAAGTACAATGGCGTCTTGTCGGGCCAGCTAACCCCAAACGCGGTCGCTGTGGAGGCCGCGTTCGCTAGCTATCTACGCGAGGGGAAAATAGAGTTCAGCCTGCTTGTCTTCCGCAAGATTTTCTCCTTCCGCGCCTATAAAGATGGAATGACCCACTTTGCGAGCCAACATGACACTTTTTGCGAGACAGTGAACAAGAGCCATCACTGGCATCAGAAATTCATCCTTATCAAAGGACCTTTTGGCAACATACCCTTCTTCCCCCTCCAGCGAGATGAAGTGACCTACCGCCCCTAGCTTCGCTCGGGGGGGGGGGGGGGGGGGGACGCGAAGCTCTTCCAGTACTTGGAGGGTAAGGACTTCGAGGTCACATACCTCCGGCAGAAGGTGGACTCGCTGCTTCCAGTGCCCCAAGGAGAAAGTTTGACTCGCACTCGCAAACTCTCTATAATTTCTTGATTCTGGTGATTAATTATCTTTGTCGTCACCTTCGCAGGAGAGCGGGATCTTACCCTCCACCCTCTGCACGTGAGGACTACAACCCTCACCTCCAGCTCGCTCGCTACTGCAGCCGCCGAAGCGTGTCGAGCCCCTCCCAGCTCGACTTCTGGTAAGAAGCGACCGCCACTTGCTAGCCAGCCAGCCGCAAAAACCCCGGCAAAGAAGAGGACCAAGGAGACCCCTGCTACAACTAAGGGGAAAGATATTGCAGTGGACCTGAGCAAGACGGAGACCCTAGTCCCCCCGTTCGTGAGTCAGAAGGCTGCCAAGGGAGCAGTGTGGGCGGGGATGCTTCGGGCGAGCCCAAGCTGCTGCTGGTGTGGGACCCTGATCACAACAGGGTCTCATATTCTTCACTCCTCCCCTCCTGGGTTTAGAGCGACAAGGTTGGGGGCGAGGCATTCGCCATCGCCTTTGGACTATACGGTCGCTAGGACGCCGCTAACTTCAGCGCCCTAAGGTCTAGGCTGCTCGTTTTTGAGGCCATGTGAGCCCAATTTCTATCCATGGAGATCACTCACATGGTAGGCCGGCGGTACCACTTCAGACATGGAGTCCAAGGAGCTTCAACAAAAGCTCCAGGACGCCTCAGATGAAGTCGCGCGCCTCAAGGGAAAAGAGGCCTTATCTGAGGGTCTCCTCGCCAGCCTCCAAGGCGGGATGGTGAGTGATTTATACAAATTTTCTATCTCGCTCGCTGCATGCCACATTATTTGACTTATCTTTTTCTTTTGCAGGATGCTGAAACAGCGAGCTACCTCCTCTAGCGTAATGCTGATCTGGAGATGGAGAGCACGGTCTCAAATTCATGAGCTGACCAGGGCCGCGCTACCCCCACCTCTTTCGCAAGCTGGAGCTCGCAACAGGACCCGAGACGAGGAGGAGGCGACGCGCAAGAACTCGATGGGTGTCGCCAACCTCGTCTTTGATACCCTCAAGGGGGCGAACCTACTTTACCTGGACGCGATGGAACTTACTGCCGAGGATGTCGTTCCTGACCTGTTCGCACCAATTCTAGAGTTTGGGGTACGCGTGAGCGAGGAGGAGCTTTCTGATGATCTTCCTTTACTTTTTTAGTTTTAATGTATACATCAATTTTGGCTGGCGAGGTCGCCGCTATATGTAATGAACATTTTTCAAGAATGAACATGATTCTTTTGCTATCTTCAATTTGCCATGCTCGTGCTCGCCCTTTTTCCTTTGCAATACTTATATGGTTGTCACCACTTTAGTGAACCTCCTTTGTATTTACTCGCTACGACGCACTCACACACACCCAATAAGGCGTTCTCATAGCTTCCTCTACGTAGATTCTTGTTAGATACACTTTCCGCTTGCTTTCGCACATGTGAAACATGTGAATCGCTTCGCGCCTCTGGCTTGCCCACTATGGGTCCTTGCGAGCAGGGTCGCCATTACCCAACCTTGCTCGCCACGACCCCTGCGAGCGACCAACGTTACTCATTAATTATGACGACGTCGGTCCCCCCTGATTCACTTATTTTGGGTGTTGCTTAGAGATTCTCTGAGCATTTTGCGAGCCAGGACTCGCCTAGAAATGCTTTATTACCTTGCGCATTCAACCATTTCGCTACAAACATTGAATCTTAGTTGCTTTTTCACCAGAATTGCCTTTTATCTTCGTGCGAGCGAGCCCCCGGGGGCTCCCCCTTCTAAGTCTCATCTTAAGAGATTTTGTGCGCCGGGCCTACCAGCATAAACCGTCTCCTTACCAACCTCTCCAAAGATCAACCTGACCCACAATCTAATGAGAGTCTGGCAGCGAAATCAAATTGGTGCAATCCAGCACCAAACACTTGCTACCTTGTCGGCCTCTCCAGAGATCAACCCGTCCCATTGTCTAATGAGAGCCCGACAGCGGAATCGATCTGGGGCACTCCAGCACCAAACACTTGCTACCTTGCCAGCCTCTCCAGAGATCAACCTGACCCACCATCTAATGAGAGCCCGGCAGCGGAATCTATCTGGGGCACTCCAGCACCAAACACTTACTACCTTGCCAGCCTCTCTAAAGATCAACCTGACCCACCGTCTAATAAGAGCCCGGTAGAGGAATTGATCTGGGGCACTCAAGCACCAAACACTTGCTACCTTGCCAGCCTCTCCAGAGATCAACCTCACCCACCGTCTAATAAGATCCAGATAGCGGAATTGATCTAGGTCACTCCAGCACCAAATACTTGCTACCTTGCCAGCCTCTCCAGAGATCAACCTGACACACCATCTAATGAGAGCCCGACAGCAGAATCGATCTGGGGCACTCCAGCACTAAACACTTGCTACCTTGCCAGCCTCTCAAGAGATCAACCTGACCCACTATTTAATGAGAGCCCGATAGCGGAATCAATCTAGGGCACTCCAGCACCAAACACTTTCTACCTTGCCAGCCTCTCCAGAGATCAACCTGACCCACCGTCTAAAGATATCCCGGCAGCGGAATCAATCTGGCGCACTCCAGCACCAAATACTTGCTACCTTGCCAGCCTCTCCAGAGATCAACTTGACCCACCATCTAATGAGAGCCCTGCAGCGGAATCGATCTGGGGCACTCCAGCACCAAACACTTGCTACCTTGCCAACCTCTCCAAAGATCAACCTGACCCACCGTCTACTGACAGCCCGGCAGCAGAATCGATATGGGGCACTGCAACACCAAACACTTGCTACCTTTCCAGCCATTCCAGAGATCAACCAGACCCACCGTCTAATGAGAGCCCGACAGCGAAATCGATCTGGGGTACTCCAACACCAAACACTTGCTACCTTGCCAGCCTATCCAGAGATCAACCTGACCCACCGTCTAATGAGAGCCCCATAGCAAAATCGATCTGGGGCACTCCAGCACCAAATACTTGCTACCTTGTCAGCCTCTCCAGAGATCAACCTGACCCACCGTCTAATGAGAGCCCAGCAGCTGAATAAATCTGGGGCACTCCAGCACCAAACACTAGCTACCATACCAGTCTCTACAGAGATCAACCTGACCCACCGTCTAATGAGAGCCCGGCAGCAGAATTGATCTAGGGCACTCCAACACCAAATACTTACTACCTTGCCAGCCTCTCTAGAGATCAACCTGACCCACATGCTAATGAGAGCCTGGCAGCGGAATCGATCTGGGTCACTCCAGCACCAAATATTTGCTACCTTGCCAGCCTCTCCAGAGATCAACCTGACCCACTGTCTAATGAGATCCTAGCAGCAGAATCGATCTGGGGCACTCCAGCACCAAACACTTGCTACCTTGCCAGCCTCTCTGGAGATTTACCTGACCCACCATGTAATGAGAGCCCGACAGCGAAATAGATCTGGGGCACTCCAGCACCAAACACTTGCTACCTTGCCAGCCTCTCCAGAAATCATACTATCCCATCATCTAATGAGAGCCCGGCAGCGGAATTGATCTGGGGCACTCCATCACAAAACACTTGCTTGAGGACAAATGGTTAGAAAAAGTGTTGAGATCAGCATATGATGAATAGAACATGTAATAGATTCTCATAAAAACTCAAGGGTAAAAATGTTGTAGATCATCTCCGCTTCGAGCCAGGTTGAGGGGTACCCCTTCCACATCTCAGAGGTGGTACCCTCCTGACCTGAGCACCTCATCGACAATGTAAGGCCCCTCCCAGTTGGGATTGAGCTTCCCCACCTCGGCTCCCATTTCGGCCGCATAGACCTTTTTTAAGACCAGGTCCCCCTTCTCGAACTACTTCACCCGGATGTGTTTGTTGAAATATTGGGTCATCCGTCGCTTGACTTCCTCTTGCCGAAGGGTGGCCAGATCCCGAAGCTCCTCTACCAAGTCCAAAGACAACCTTTTGCCTTCCTCATTTTCCACTCGCCACTCTTCATCTCCTTCGCCCCCGGCGATCACCCTGGGTGACTTGATATCGAACTCGATGGGGAGGACGACCTTGGATCCATGGGAGAGCTTGAATGGACTCTCCCCTGTGGCGGTATTTGGTGTGGTCCTCAGGGCCCAGAGGACCGAGGGTAGCTGTTCCACCCAGCTACCCCTCAGGTTCTCGACCTTTTCTTTAATAAGTTCACAATGACCTTGCTCACCACCTCCACCTGCCCGTTGCTCCTCGGGTGATGGACCGACACGAAGAGGAGGTCTATACAAATCTGTCCGCAGAAACTGACAAACTCCTCGCTGACAAACTGTGGCCCATTGTCCGTAACTATGGCCAGCGGAAGCCCGTGCCTGCAAATTATTTCACCCCATATAAAATTTCTCACCACTTGGAGAAGTAATAGATCATTAGTAGTAGGAACTTTCTTTGACCACTCGCTTGGGGGAAAGGACCTACTAGGTCCAACCCCCATATTGTAATGGGTCAGGGGGTTGTGATGGTCCAGAATCTTTGGGCTGGCAGGAGTTGGAGAGGGTTGAATAGCTGACACTTTGAGCAGTTCATCGCGAACTCCGCAGCGTCCTTACTGAGGGTAGGCCAGAAGTAGCCTTGCCTCAGCACTCTCCCCTCCAAGGTTTGGCTCCCTGAATGGCTGCCACACTCCCAGAGTGGATCTCCTCTAGGACCCTCGGGACCTCCTCCTCTGCCATGCAATGGGGTAGGAGCCCTGAGAGCGTCTTCCGGTTTAATCCCCAGTCATGCAAAGAGTAGTATGCTGACTTATACCTGTACCGCTGCTTGTTTACATCCTCCTCGGGGAACTTCCTCGATATTAGGAAGGTGATGATGTTGGTGTTTCCATGGTGATTTGGAAGTGGTCAAATATCTACTCTCACTGCCAACGCGATATGAGCCTATGGGATCGCACACAAGAGTGTTTGGAGAAATTGGAGGAAGAATCCTGTTGACAAGTGATCGGCTAAGTGTTGAATAATATCATCTTGATTGTCAAGACGATGTTTTGGACTTCTCGACGATATATGTATATCCTCTCGACGATATATATGTCTTCTCGACAATATATATATATATATATATGTCTTCTCGACGATATATATATATATATATCTTCTCGACGATATATATATATATGTATGTCTTCTCGACGATATATGTCATCTTATCGACGATATATATGTCTTCTCGAATGGTTCGTCGAATGGCTAGCATAGAGCGTTCGTCGAATGGCTAGCGTAGCGTGTTCGTCGAATGGTTCATCGAACGGCTAGCGTAGCATGTTCGTCGAACGGTTTGTTGAATGGCTAGCATAGCGCGTTTGTCGAATGGCTAGCGTAGCACGTTCAACGAACGGCCAGCGCGTTCTATGAACGCTAGCCAATTTGTCGAACGCAGTATTCGTTGGGGGTATAAAAGAATACAATTCTTTTGACCTAAGACGCTGATCTGTTTATGCGATCTGGTTTTTGCTAAAGACTGAGAGCAAGGGAAGAGTTCCGCCCAAAAGCTTCTGACAGAAGAGTTCCGTCCGACCGCCGCCGCCGCCTCTTCCTGCAGTCGGACCTAACAGTCCGTGGGAGACGTTGGGAGCAGTTCTTCTCTGACCTAGATCTTGTGCGACAAGAGGCTAGGGTTCTTCAACATTCGTGTGGACTTCCGTAGAGGCGCAGATCTATTTCAGCGCTTGGGACTCAACTCTTCTAGGAGCATCTCGATTGAGTGCTGACTCAATTCCAGTCAGGTATACATTGCAATGTGTTGCTGTTATTTTATTTTTTGAATCAATAAAATTGCAAGATCCTTTTAACTGTTTAGGGTTGTTCTAGTTAATTTATTCTGTTGCGCATATATGATATGCTTTTTATCATTTCTGAAATGGTATGTAGAAAACCCAACAGTGGTATCAGAGATAGGTTTGCGATCTAATACGTGTAAATCAGAAATTTATAAGTGTTCTAAATGTCTGGATTTCTTCCTGTGTGTTTGGATTTCTATGAAGTGTTCTAAATTGGAACCCCGCCAGGAACGCATATGATTGCATTGCGATTTCATTGTTTTAGAAATTGTTTCTCCTTTACAGTAACCGTCCCACTAATTGGTTTGTGAAACCAAATGTCTTAGATTTTGAATCTGACATTGAGAGACGAGCTTGTCTACTGCATAAGTGGAGTTGTTTTTGCGTGTGTCAAATGCATGTAAATCTGGAGATTTAGAAGTGTTCTAAATGCTCAGATTTAGCCCTTTCTATCAAAGTGTTGATAATTTTATTTTGTGCACATATGAGTTGTATTTTGTTTGTGAATGTTGTAATTTTGTAAATGTGTCTATTGATTAATTGTTAATCATTTTTATAAAAATCCCTTATCCAATATTAAGTATACGGATGCCTTCCGATGGATGACACTCTTCCTGCCTCGATCGATGAAGTGTGGGCTTGCCAAAGCAAGGTGCATTAATCTATCTTGGTAAGGGTCCGAACGGATAATTGTGATATCCCATTGTCGACATCGGGTCCAACTTAACTAGGTAACCTCACAAGTTGAGTGCCTAGAGGCATTGGGTTGGCATGCACCATATGATGAATGAAAATAAAGAGTTATTCACCAACCATACAAGAGTTGCATAGTGATGCAATTGACAAGTGTTGCTTACCTAAATAACTGCATTATGAGAGGAACGCCAAAGCGGACTCGTTGTGTTGGTGAAATACGGATCTTGTCCACTAAAAGAGTAGCTCGCATAAACTCTCCGAATTGATATTAAGGGTTATCAATTTGAATAAAATAGTGGGATATTTAATAAAAGACCTTATTAAATAAATAAATAAAAATGTATTTTAAAATATAGTACTAAAATATATTTTGCATTATTTTGTAGAATTTCATGGTAAATACATCACACTCCATGTTGTCCCTGAGAGCCATCGTTGAGATGGACAAGCTCAATGGGACGAACTTCCTCGATTGGTATAGGAACCTGAAAATTGTTCTCAGGCAAGAGCGTAAGCTTTATGTCCTTGAAGAAGATCCCCCCGAGGAGCCAGCCTCTACTGCACCTCGTGCAGATAAAGATGCTTACAAGAAGTATGGAGATGACTCCTTGGATGTTGAATGTCTCATGCTCGCGACCATGAACTCTAAGCTTCAGAAGCAACATGAGAATATGAGCTGTTACGAGATGGTGGAGCACCTGAAGAAAATGTTTTAAGGGCAAGCTCGCCAAGAGAGGTTTGACATATCTAGGGCGTTATTTCAGTGTAAGATGGGAGATTAGGACCCAGTAGGAACTCACGTACTCTAGATGATTGGGTATATAGAGAACCTTGAAAGACTGGGGTTTCGGTTGGGCCAAGAGTTGGCCACTGACCTGATCCTGCAATCGTTGCCGGACAGTTATGAGCAGTTCGTCTTGAATTACAATATGAATGAAATTGACAAGACACCGCCTGAGATCCTAGGCATGTTAAGAACTGCCGAGATCAATATGAAGAAGGTCAAGCCTGTTAGCCCCATATTGATGGTGCATAAAAGCAAGGGCAAGACCATGGGATTCAAGAAGACTAAGGTGGGACCTAAGTCGTATCTTGATCCCAAGTCTTCAGGACTGAAGAACAAGGGCTTGGCTAAGGAAGGGAAGTGCCACCATTGTGGTAAGGCAGGGCATTGGCGGAGGAACTATCCCCTTTATCTTGAAGATTTGCAAAAGCAGAAGGGAAGTGTGACTTCCACTTCAGGTATTTTTGTTATAGAGATAAACCTTTCTGCTCCTTTATCTTGGGTATTGGATACTGGATGTGGTTCTCACATTTGTACGAATGTGCAGGAACTGGCAAGGAGAAGAATGCTGGGTAAAGGAGAGGTAGACCTGTGCGTTGGAAATGGAGCAAGAGTTGATGTCGTTGCCGTTAGTGTCTATCGTCTTTCTTTGCCCACTGGGCTTGTAATCGAATTAGATAACTGTTATTTTGTTCCAGCCATAACTCGAAACATTATTTCCGTGCCTTGTTTAGACATGAAAGGTTTTACTTTCATTATTAAGAACAATAATTGTTCTATATTCCTGAATGATGTTTGTTATGGTGTAGCCCAACTGTTTAATGGTTTATATGTTTTGAACTTAGACCATCTGATCTATAATATAGAAAATACTAAAAGCCTAAAAACAAATGACTCAAATCCTATGTACCTTTGGCATTGTCGTTTAGGCCATATAAATGAGAAACACATATCCAAGCTCCATAGAGATGGACTACTGGACTCATTTGATTATGAATCATTTGAGAGATGCGAGTCATGTTTATTAGGCAAGATGACGAAGGCTCCTTTCATTAGTTGTAGTGAGAGGGCTGATGATCTCTTGGGTATAATACATAGTGATGTATGTGAACCCATAAGTTCTATGGCTAGAGGTGGGTACTACTACTTCGTTACATTTACTGATGATTTCAGTAGATACGAATACGTTTTTCTTATGAAGAACAAATCCGAAACCTTTGAAAAGTTCAAAGAGTTTAAGAATGAAGTAGAGAACCAACTGGGAAAGAGGATAAAAGCACTCAGATCTGATCGAGGTGGCGAATATCTTAGTCATGAGTTTCGTGATTATCTGAGAGAGTGTGGTATTGTATTACAGCTCACTCGGCTCGGAACACCACAACATAATGGTGTTTCTGAGAGGAGGAATCGTACTTTGTTAGACATGGTACGGTCGATGATGAGTCATGCAGATTTGCCCATTTCCTTTTTGGGATTTGCTTTAGAGACTGCTGCTTTCACATTAAATCGTGCTCCAACTAAAACGATTCTAAAGACACCATATGAGATATGGACTGGGAAGCATCCTAGTATATCTTTTATTAAGATTTGGGGTTGTGAGGCATACGTGCGACGTCAAATGCCTGACAAGCTGGAACCCAAGTCGGATAAGTGTTATTATGTGGGATATCCTAGGGAAACCAAAGGTTATTACTTCTACCTGCCGTCTAAGGGCAAAGTGTTTGTCATAAGGACTGGCGTCTTCTTGGAGAAAGAGTTCTTATCCAGAAAGACTGCAAAGGTGGAACTTAAGGAAGTTCAAGAACCACAAAAAATAGTTGAACTGATTTTAGAACCTGAGCAAGGACTACAAGTTGTTATAGCTAGAGAGCCTGCTCAAGAAACACAAGTCCTGCGTAGATCTGATAGACCAAGATTTGAGCCTGAGAGATATGGATTTCTCGTGACTCAAATAGGTAATGTGTTGCATATGGATCATGATGATGAGCCTGTAACCTAACAAGAGGCTATATGTGGACCTGACTCCGAGAAGTGGCTTGAGGCCATGAAATCTGAAATGAACTCCATGTATGCAAACCAAGTTTAGACCTTGATGGAACCACCTGAAGGGTACGACCCATTGGGTGCAAGTGGGTCTTCAAGAAGAAGAACGACATGGATGGGAATGTACAGACATTCAAAGGCCGACTGGTGGCTAAAGTTTCAGGAAAATTCATGGTGTTGACTATGATGAGACCTTTTCCCATGTAGCCATGGTCAAGTCCATCAGAATTCTACTTGCTATTACTGTGTATTATGACTACGATTTCTGGCAAATGGACGTCAAAACGGCTTTCCTTAATGGAAACCTCCGTGAGGAAGTGTATATGACACAACCCGAGTGTTTTGAATCTCCAAATGAAGCCACTAAAATATACAAGCTGAATCGATCCATTTATGGATTGAAACAAGCTTCTCAAAGTTGGAATCTTCGTTTTGATGAGAAAATCAAAGAGTTTGGTTTCATCAAGAACGAGGATGAACCTTGTGTTTACAAGAGGATTAGTGGGAGCATTGTCGTTTTCCTGATATTGTATGTGGATGACATACTGTTGATCGGAAATGACATTCTGACACTGCAAGCTGTTAAGAATAGGCTAGCGGACTGCTTTTCTATGAAGGACTTGGGTGAAACGACTTATATACTTGATATTAAGATCTATAGATATAGATCGAAGAAGTTGCTGGGTTTGACCCAAAGTACATACATTGAGAAGGTGTTGAAACGGTTCAACATGCTTGAGTCCAAGAAAGGATTCTTACCCATCTCACATGGTGTGAGTCTCTCTAAGGACCAGTGTCCAAAATATTTGGAATATAAGGACCGCATGAAGTTGATTCCATATGCTTCGGCAATTGGATAAATCATGTACGCAATGTTATGTACTCGACCCGATGTCTCTTATGTTTTGAGCATGACTAGCAGATATAAGTCTGATCCTGGTGAGAGTCACTAGATTGCAGTCAAGAATATCTTAATGTACTTGAGAAGGACTAAAGATGTATTCTTGGTGTATGGTGGAGAGGAAGAGCTCGTCGTAAAGGGTTACACAGATGCTAGCTTCCAGACTGATAGGGACAACTCAAAGTCCCAATCAGGTTTTGTATTTTGCCTTAATGGAGGAGCTGTAAGCTGGAAGAGTTCCAAGCAAGAGACAGTTGCTGATTCTACAACTGAGGCCGAGTATATAGCTCATGCAAATGCGGTGAAGGAGGCTGTATGGATTAGGAAATCCATCGATGAGCTAGATGTAGTTCCGAGCATTGTTGATCCCAGAGTTCTCTACTGTGACAACATCGGTGCTATTGCCCAAGCTAAAGAACCTAGATCTCATTAGGGCTCCAAGCACATACTTTGGCGGTTCCATCTTATTCGAGAGATTGTCGATCGAGGAGATGTGAGCATATGCAGAGTACCGACTAAAGAAAATATTGCGGATCCACTGACGAAGCTTCTTGCACAGAGAAAGCATGATGGTCATAGTAGATCAATGGGTATTAAATACCTGAATGATCGTCTCTAGTGGGTGTCTTGTGGATTGTATTTGTCGGTTGTTGATTATTCATGTGATGAATAGAGTACTTTATATTTTATTTTACATTTATGGAAAGTTCTTTTATTATGTCAAATGTTTCTACTGATAGATTAATTAGCATAATAAATGCCCTTAGAATGTTTGCTTCCATAGGAATTCAAGTATGTGACTTGAATGTGAAGGCCTATGTTTATATAAGAAGCTTCATTCTTAAATGGTCTCTGGTCGTAGTATCATCTTAGAAGTTCAGGGCGATGATACATAAAGACTAGCATGTGCGTTGACTGATGACCGGTTCTCACAGGTCATGATATTGTGATATCAAGTCATCACATGGGTACTTGTTAGTGAACAAGTTGTACTGGACAGACACACCTTGAGACTACTTTGTGGATTATTATGTGAACTTGTCACAAGTAGGTCTCAACTGATAATGGTATTTGTAGTTCTTTGACCTGAAGTCACAGCATTCATCAAGTGAGGAAGAGCGTACCTTGATGTCATCTAAAGTCTTCCTTGAGAAAGGTTGATGATAAGGGTGGTTATTGGGTATGTTAAGATTCATTTGGGTGTTTGTGTGTGGGCAGATTTGGGATTTATCCTCCTATATGACAGGAGTTACATCCATGGGCCCCTTGATGGAATGAGACTGAGAAATGCATGGCCATGCTTGGTTGAGTCAATATGTGATATTGAGCTCACCATTTTCAGACAGTCTATTCTAGATCAAGGAATTAAGATTGAACAATTACGAGGGTGACACGGTCCATGCCTCTAGTTCTATCTGGATGTAAGGGACAAAAGGACATGACAACACTGATACATTGGTCAAGAAAGGCTTGTTGAGTTATGGACTCTTATTGCTTGGGTAGCAATGATGCATTGCTAGATGCCGCTCATTGTTTGTGAGACTTTTATTTGATACGTTCAAGATAAAGTGGGAGACTGTTGGTGTTTCCATTGTGATCTGGAAGTGGTCAAATATCTAGTCTCGCAGCCAACGCGATATGAGCCTATGGGGTCGCACACAAGAGAGTTTGAACAAATTGGAGGAAGAATTCTTTTGACAAGTGATCGGCTAAGTGTTGAATAATATCATCTTGATTGTCAAGACGATGTTTTGGTCTTCTCGACGATATATGTATATCCTCTCGACGATATATGTATATCCTCTCGACGATATATATGTCTTCTCGATGATATATATATATATATATCTTCTCAACGATATATATATATGTCTTCTCGACGATATATATATGTCTTCTCGACGATATATGTCTTCTTCTCGATGATATATATGTCTTATCGAACAGTTCGTCGAACGGCTCGTTGAACGGCTAGCGTAGCACGTTCATCAAACGGCTCATCAAACGGCTAGCGTAGCGTGTTCATCGAACGGTTCGTCGAACGACTAGCATAGCGCATTCGTCGAACGGCTAGCATAGCGTGTTCGTCGAACGGTTCATCGAATGGCTAGCGTAGCGCGTTCGTAAAATGGCTAGCATAGCGCGTTAAATGAACGACCAGCGTGTTCGACGAACGCTAGCCAATTCGTCGAACGCAGTATTCGCTGGGGGTATAAAAGAATATAATTCTTTTGACCTAAGACGCCGATCGGTTTATGTGATCTAGTTTTTGCGAAAGATTGAGAGCGACGGAAGAGTTCCTCCCAAAAGCATCTGACGGAAGAGTTCCATCCGACCGCCGCTGCCGCCTCTTCCTGCAGTCGGACCTAGCAGTCCGTGGGAGACATTGAGAGCAGTTCTTCTCCGACCTAAATCTTGTGTGACAAGAGGCTAGGGTTCTTCAACATTCTTGTGGACTTCCGTAGAGGCGCAGATTTATTTCATTGCTTGGGACTCAACTCTTCTAGGAGCATCTCGATTGAGTACTGACTCAATTCCAGTCAGGCATACATTGCAATGTGTTGTTATTATTTTATTTCTTGAATCAATGAAATCGCAAGATCCTTTTAACTGTTTAGGGTTATTCTAGTTAATTTATTCCGCTGCGCATATATGATATGCTATGTTATCATTTCTGAAATGGTATGTAGAAAACCCAATAGATGAAGTGGTCCATCCATGATGCCCGCTGATCTACCTCCATCAGTTCACCTTCCTCGATAGATGGTCGTAAGAGGTCCGACACCGTGCCCCCTGACCTGGGACCGAACTTGTCCAAGAGGTCCGCCGCGACACTATCTTCCCTTGGCACATGATGAATCACGAAGGTGCGGAACTGCTCTATGAGCCCCTTGACCTTTTCTAGGTATTGCTGAAGAGTTGACTCCTTCACCTCGAACTCCCCCCTAACTTGGCAAGCCACCACCATGGAGTCCATCAAAACCTCCACATCTTGCACTCCCAACTCCTGGGCTAGGCGGAGGCCTGCTATCACGGCTTTGTACTCGGCCTGATTGTTGGTGAGGGGGAAATGGATGTTGATCGCCTGCTCGATCCCAGTCCCTTGAGGGCTTACCAAAACCACCCCTCCCCCCAAAAGAATGCTTCTCTGACGCCCCATCAACCAACATCCTCCAGGACACCAAGTAGGGTAACTCAGACTCTTCCACTTCGGTCATATAGTCTGCCAAAAAGTCCGCCACCGCTTGCGCTTTTATGGATAACTGGGGTACGTACGTGATATCGAACTCGCTCAAGTCCACTGACCACTTGGCCAGTCTTCCTGAGTGCTCCACCTACTCCATGATGTTGCAAAGGGGGTGATTGGTCACCAACTTGATTGAGTATGCCTAAAAGTAGGGCTGGAGCTTCCTGTCCGACACCACTAGGGAGAAGGCTAGGTTCTCTAAGATGGGGTATCTGAGCTAAGCCTTCCTCAATACTCGACTAACGTAGTAGATCGGGAGCTTCTTTTTTCCTTCTTCCTGGACCAGCACCGAACTTACCACCTCAAGTCCTACCCCCAGGTACGCGGATAAGTCCTCTCCTTGTCTCAGCCCTTGCAGCAGCGGGGCTTGGGTTAACTGTTCCTTCAGCGCCTGAAAAGCCCTTTCACACTCAGGGTCCACTCTAACTTTTGGTTCCCTCGCAGCACCTTGAAGAAGGATGAGCACTTCTCTCCTGCCCTGGAGAGAAACTTGCTTAGCCCGGCCAACTTACCTGTGAGACGTTGGACCTCTTTCATACTCTTCGGAGATCCTAGCTCCATGATCGCCCTTACATTGTCTGGGTTAGGCTCTACCCCGATTGGGGTAAGCAACTGACCTAGGAACTTCACTCGGCTGGCCCCAAAGACACACTTTTGGGGGTTGAGCTTCATTTTGAATTTTCTCAAAGTCCTGAAGGTCTCCTCAATGTCACGGAGGTGGGATTCGAGGTCCCGACTTTTGACCATGAGGTCATCCGCATAGACCTCTAGGTTCCTTCCTTTTGCTTTTGAAAGACCTTGCCCATCATTCGCTGGTACGTCGCCCCTTCATTATTTAAACCAAATGGCATCATTTTGTAACAGTAGCACCCCTCCCCTGTGATTAAGGAGACATCCTTGATGTCGGGAGGGTGCATGCGGATCTGGTGGTAACCTGAAAAAACATCTAAGAAACCCATTAGAGAAAAACCGACAGCTGAATCAACCAACGCATCGATCCGAGGCAAGGGGTAACAATCCTTGGGGCATGATTTATTCAATAAGGAGAAATCAACACACATCCTCAACCTCCCATCTCCCTTTTTTACCATGACCACGTTGGAGACTCAGCCAGGGTACTGGATCTCAGATACAAACTCGGCCTTGAGGAGCTTGCTCACTTCCTCCAGGATGGGTGCCTCCAGCTTGTCCGCGATGGACCTCTTCTTCTGGCGGATGGGGCGATTATCGGTGTTGAGGTTGAGGCAATGACACGCCACATCCGCCTCGATCCCAGGCATCTCGACGGCACTCCAGGCGAAGACGTCCACGTTCTCTTGGACACAAACAAAGATCTTAATCCGTCCTCTAGGCTGAGCTCCCCACTGATCCTCACCTTCTCGATCTCCCCTGCCCTGGTGACGACCTCCAACTCCAACACCTCCTCCATGACCTCCAGCCTTGACTGCTCCTCCCAGTCATTCTCCTTCCTCTCGCCATAAGCAAGTGCTTCGGCTCCTCCTTCTTCCTTCTCCTCCTCCTTGATCGCCATCATCTCCTTCGCCCCTCCTTCCCGGACCTGACCTTCTCCTTCTACTCCCATTTCCTCCTCTCCTATCTCTTCCAGTCTCGCTGGCTCCCCCATCACCCTATCCCATTCCACCGCTTCTATTATCCAGGAGATGGTGTTTGTTGGATCACCAGTATGGATTTCCAGGTTTAGTGGAGAACTACTATAAAATCCTTGTGTCGTCTGTGTTGTGTTCATTTTGTTGTGCCGTGTGCTGTGTTTCTTTATTTTTCTTTATAACTCACTCTGCAATACACATATAAGTATCACTATTTTAATTCCGCTATAAAATTAATTGTGAAAAGTTTTTAATACTCTATTCACCCCCCTCTAGAGTAAATCTAAGATCTAACCTCACTTTCAATTGGTATCAGACTTTCCACTGATACCAGAGGACTTTCAGTTTTCACGGCAGTCATATAGCACTGTCTTTCCACCTTCGGGTCACCCCTCACCAGGACCTAGACTCCTCCTGCGTTAAACTTGAGGCATTGGTGAAAGGTGGAGGGGACGCAGCGGAATGCACTAATTAGGGGCCGTCCGAAGATGGCACTGTAGCTGCTGGGGGCATCCACTATAACAAAGCGGCAGTTCCGGGACTACCCCCCCCCCCCCCCCCCAAGACCATATGGAGTCCCACTCCCCCTTCTACCTCCTTTCTCTCCCCCGAGAACCCAAACAACAGGCCATCCGAGGCCTACCCCTTCCTGGCCTCTACCTTCATCTCGTCGAACACCATCTTGAAGATGGAGTTGACTGAGCTCCCATTATCCATGAGGATCGGGGAGATGGTGAAGTTCTCGATGGATGTCTGGATGAACAACGCATCGCAGAATGGGTCCTCATGGCCCGACATATCCTTTTGGGAAAATGTGATCTTTTCTGTTAGGGGTGGGGATTGGCACGTCAAAGCCACGCTCCAATGATAGATGGTATGGAGGCTCGCCTTCCGGGTTGCCTCGATCCCTACCCTCCATGGATCACTCTGATCCCACCTCGGCTCCCCACGTCAACCCTGTCCTCGCACCTCTCTTCCTCCTCCTACAGAGGCAGGACCTCCTCAATCCTCACCGACCGCTGCTCACACTCCGCCGGCACTCTGGCCACCCTCATCTCCAAGAACTCTGGGCAGGTGGCCGTCACGTGACCTTCCTCTGGGTGGAAGTCACATTAGGGCAATGCCAGACCCCTCCCCTTGGCCTCCGCCCCTCTGTTCCTTCTCCTGAGCCCGACTCATCTGGCTCTCTCTCCTCTTCCTCTTCCTGCTCTTCCTCTCCCGACCGCCATCGCCTGCTGAGGCGGGAGAGGAGGTGGCCTCGGGCCCTACCTCCAGCCTAGCTTGTGAGTTCTTCCCTGCCCTCATTAGAACTTACCTCCTCCTTCGGGTAAACGCATTCTTGGGCCCTGCATTCCTCCTCCTTGCTGCCTCCACCCCAAATCCGGGGCTCTTGCCTCTTCTCTGCTTCTCGTCTCTAGTTTCCTAACCTCCAACTCACTCAGCCATGCCATCCTCTTCGTGAACTCCAGGTTGGCAGCCTCCCCCTCTATCTCCTCTGCCGCTCTCTCCATCAACTCCTCAAAAGACAAGGGAGTCCCCCTCTTGAGGTCCAACTTAAAAAACCCCTCCCGCAGCTCGACTATGAAGGCAAGCTGAATGGTGAACCACAACACCTCCTGGATGAGGAGGATCTCCTCCTAGAACCGATACACATAGCGGTCTAGCGACTCCCCCTACCTCTGCTTGATGTTGAAGAGCACCACGGGGTCCTTCTTCCTCTTCTTTGAGGTTGAGAAGCGCAACAGGAATCCGCGACGCAAATCCTTGAAAGCGTAGATTGACCCTGAGGGTAACTGGTGGAACCAGTCCCTTGCTTTTTCCTTCAGAGTGGTGGCGAATAGTAGGCACTTGAAAGCGTCTGACATAGGTTTGATAGAGACCATGTCCTCGAAAAACTGCAGGTGTTGATTGGGGTCATCCTTACCGGTATAAAACATCATGGCCGGCTCACTGAACTCTTCAGGGAGTGGTGCCGAGAGCACCAACTCACAGAATGGGCTTCCCCTTTCACCGCCCTAACCTGCTCCACTCGCCCTGCGAGCCCCCCGGGCGACCCGGAACCTACCTACCTCGCACTCGCCGAGGGGCCACTCGACGGGACCCCACTGGCCGGGATCCTGCCTTCCTGAATGGCACTCGCCAAGACCCCGTTCAAACTCGCTGGGCTGGGGAAAAGTTCTCGTCCTGTGAGATCTCGCTCAGGTTCCAGGGAAGCCGCCTCCTTTCCTGCTCTCTGCCCTGGGGTATTCTCACCAACTCCAGTTGGAGGGGCTGCCTGGGGTGCAGGGGTTGCGAGACCCCCAAGTGCCATGGTGAGAGCTCACTTAAAAGCCCCGAGTAGGTCCCTCTTGAGGTTTTCCAACATCTCTACCATCGCTGCCGCGCCGGGTTGTGGCGAACTGCCAAAGCCTGCTTCTCGCTCATTCTCTCCCGCCATGTCTCTTCCTTGGAACTTTCTTGTACTATCTGCACTCCACGCTCACCGCACGGAAATGTTGAAACCAATACTTGGTCTCTTGTTGAGGTCAGGCCCCCAAAGGTGGGGGGAGGGCATCTAACATTTACTGATTCCTCGGAAGGAACATATCGAAGATTCAGAACTAGACACAGACTCTTAGTCCCAGCGATGAGGTCCCACCACACACTCGGAAGATCTTAGAGCGCTTCCCTTCCCAAGCCAAAGCTTAGATTGGGCACCTTGGAGAGCCTGAGAGCTGAACCAAGATAGCCTAAGGAGAAGGAAGGTCAGAGTACTGAGGTAGTATCCACTCCAAAGGTGCCCTTCAAGGTCTATATATAGTTTTTCACTTACGGTCTGCTAATAACCGGATTCTGCCTTACAATTTTGCTATATGCAACCCAAAATGGTTTGCCAATAGCCAAACTGCGCTGTTTGGAGAGGCTAACAGCAGACTACCAGGGGCTTCTAGGTAAAAACACCCCTGGACCCCTACTGGGTGAGCCACCCATAAAGGTTTCTCTCGCCTGACTCTCCTCACGCGAACTGCGAGAGTCTGGTTCGCCCGCCTACCTACCCTTCTCGCCTATTCATCCTTGAGTCTCCGCTCACCACTTGGCGAACACCGGGGTTGTACAATGATTATTTTGCAAATATATGTTGATGATATAATTTTTGGATCTACTAATGAAGAGTTGTGTAATGAAGTTATTTTAGTGATGAAAAATGAATTTGAAATGAGTCTAGTAGGAGAACTTTCTTATTTTCTTGGTTTTCAAATATCACAAAGAAATGTTGGTATTTTTATATGTCAGTCTAAATATGTCCATGATATGCTTAAACCTTTTGGATTTGAAAACCTTAATCATGCTTTTACACCAATGAGTGCATCACTAAAATTAGGAAAAGATGAATCGAGAATTTCAATTGATCAAACATTATATTGAGGTATGATAGGATCTCTACTTTATCTAAGTGCAACTAGACCCGATATTATGTTTGCCGTATTTTTATGTGCTCGATTTCAAGGCAATCCAAAAGAATCCCATTTAAAAGTGGTAAAACAAATTTTTAGATATCTAATTGGGTCCACTAGATTAGGATTATGGTACCCACACAATAATTCATGTACAATTCATGGCTATTCTGATTTGAACTACGTCGGATGCTCACTTGATAGAAAAAGCACTAGAAGTACTTGACATTTTCTAGGACCTTCATTAGCTGCATGGACTAGTAGGAAACAAAATTCGGTTGCACTCTCCACCATGGAGGCCGAATACATTGCACTAGGGAGTTGTTGTGCACAAGCACTATGGATGAGCCAAACTCCAGAGGACTTTGGTTTTCATCTAAAACATATTGAATTATAATGTGACAACAAAAGTGCCATTAATCTTACAAATTATCTGGTACACCATTCTAGATCCAAACATATAGATGTACGTCATCATTTCATAAGGGATCACATTAAAAGGAATATGTTAGAATAAGTTTCATTGGCACGGACTCTCAACTTGCTGATATATTCACTAAACCTCTTCCCGATGCAAGGTTTTAAATGTTACGGTTGGAATTAGGAGTCTTAGACATCTTAGGATGAGTTATATGAAAAATGCTAAAGTTTTATGCAATTTGAGCAATCAAGACATCTCTAAAAATTACAAAATTTCTGCATAAGACTACTATTAAGACTCTTAATAAATATCAAAAAGCATAATTTTCAAATTCTCAATATTTCTCTTACTGTTTGCCGCTCTAGCGCTAGCGTGGTGTTCGATTTTCTTGTTTTTTAAAATTTCTATAAATTATTAAAATTATGTTTGTTTATATGTACTACTTAGTTTTGTATTTCTGACATTTATTATTTTTGTTTTATTTATATTATGGAAAATAAACTACGAATTTTCAAAATACAAAAATATATTTTTGGTTTTCTATTTTTTTTCTTTCATTAAAAATTTTCAAAAAAAAAGTATGATCTTTATTAATAATATCAAGCATGTATAAATTCTATTATTTAGATTTATTTACAATGTTAAAATTTATTGTTATGAACATTATGTTGTTTATCATGCTTTGATATATCTAATTAAGTGCATCAATTGTATTGAAAAATATGTGTAGAACCAAGCTTAGCATGCCTCTAAGTATGAGTAAATGTTTTGTGATTGATAATGATAATTTTTTTCACTCACTTATTTTGGTAATCTACATGTGTTTAAAACATAAAATGCTTGCTTGTGTATTGTAATTGTACAATGAATTAAATCTTGAATAAGTGTATTATCTACACTACATTTGAATTGCACTTAAGAAATTAAGAGAAGTGGTTGAGTTTAAAAATTGTGTTAGGTTTGCAAAATAAGTGTATTCAGAGAATATTGTCTCACAAAAGTGAACAAGAATAGACAAATATAACTCCACCAAGCACTACTTGAACCTCCTGATAAGTCTTCATAAGCATTGTGAGGTCGAGCACCTTGGAAAGAATAGTAAAGTGTCTTGTGCAAACCTTGGTTATTACACCACTTTTTCTAAAATATGCGCATTAAAGTGTGTGAAAGTTAATATACTTGTGTTTTATTGTGCACTTTACTCTACATATGTCTTGTATTTTGTGATTTAAATCACTTGTTAATATTACTCAAAATACACTTATGTGCACATCATTATCTTTCATAACACTTCTTCTCATGAGTATTGGATTATAATGCTTTATATATACTACTTTTTATATAAGAAATGCACTAAATAACCTAGCAAGATTTCTACAATATTTGGTATCTCCTAAACTTGAAATTAACATTGTAGTTTATTCTCTTTTTGATATATTCATTTCATGCTTGGTAACTTTATGTAAAACTATGAGATTTCAAAAAGGTTAAAACATCTTTACATTTTGAACTTAAGCTCATATTTATACTTATGATTTTCTTGCTTACAAAAAGATGTTCCTTATAATCTTCTGCGTGCTTAAAACTCTTATTTATTTATTTGAAATCTCTTATATACTATGCTTAAACTCTTTATCATTACATATATTACAAAAGCTCGATCATAATTTATAATTCCTAAAGAATGCCTCCGTACTTCCCTTACCCCACCATCTTTTGATAATACCAAAAGGGAGAGATTATATGAAGAAATCTAGAGGAGAAATCTAGAGGATTAAGGGGAGAATAATTCATGTAATCTATCATTTAGGGGGAGTAAAACATAAATTGCATTTATGTAGGGGAGCATTAAGATAGGGGTAGTATGAACAATTCTCATGCTTATCATATACTATTGTCTTGCTTATCATATACTATAAACACCATTGTTGATTTCTTGCTAAGAGGATTTGTTATTATCAAAAGTGGGAGATTGTTGGACATATGTGTCACAACCCTTTGTTTGAGAATAACAAATCCCATATTGTATTTGATCTTGCTTGTCGTGTGTTTATAGTGTGCAGGAACTATATGTGCAATACTCTATAGGTAGAAAGCATCTTGAAACCAAATTTTTGAACAAGAGCACTACCGTCGGAGCTAGGAGCTACCACGGGCATTAGCGCTACCGCAGGCGCTAGTAGCTACCACCTGGTGCTATCTCCAGATCATGAACAATGCCATGCCGCGATGGTTTCATAACCATCTCTACACGAATGCTACCGCAGGCATTAGGAGATAGCGCATGCCCTATCTCGAAGCTCTATAAATTGAAGCTTTCTCTCTCATTTTGGAACCTCACCCTAGAGAGATTATAAGTGCCAAAATTCCATTGCTGTTACTCTGCCGAAAAGTCTTCTCCCACTCAAAGCTAAAGAAGATTTCTGGAGAAGGAAGCCATCACACTGTATTCAAAGAATGATCGCTTCAACCTCGCTTATGCTACAGCGGTCCTTCATCATCAACTCCAGAAAATCTCATAAAGGGAGTTTTTATTTGTATTATTTCTTTATTGTGAATCTTTATAGGTAAATTGCCTTGTGTTGGCGACTAGGTCCTTGCGTGGCTTAGGGGGAATTCGCCACATGTGTTGGCGACTAGTCTAGGTGATTAGATCTAGGCGGTGCTCAAGGCCATATCTGGGGAAGGATTGGCTAGAGCGGCTTGAGGCCATATCCAGGGAAGGATTGGCTAAAGACAATCCATTCGTGGGGATACGAGTTGGTATAGAAAAGGAAGAAGTATTTGTATTTGTACGCCTCCGATTTCTAGCGATATTGAAATCAAATTTATGTAAACACCTTTTTTATATAATACAATCATGTCTCTATTTGTGTTTACTTGATTTCTTTCATTTGGCCTTAATTCCTATATTGCAAATTATTTTTAGATAAATTGTTATTTCACTCTCATTTATTTAAAAACAATTTAGTAAATTTCTTAAACTTATAAAAAAGATTTATATTCCCTTATTCACCCCCTCCCCTCTAAGGGCACCTATCGATCCAACAATTAGGAGTGATCATGGCATAGAGTTTGAGAATTAGTTAATTTGTAGATTCTGTGAGGATGAATGGATAAGCCAAAGCTTTTATGCTCCTAGACCCCCACCCCCCCCCCCCCCCCCCCCCACACACACACACACAAAATGGGGTGGCTAAAAGGAAAATAGAACTCTAATTAAATCAGGAAGGACATTATTGGCCAAATCCAATTTCCTAAAGTCTTTCTAGGCTGAGGCAGTGAATACAACCAACTATGTTTTGAATAGGAATCTCATCCGTAAGACTAAGATAAAAACTCCATATGAGCTGTTAAAAGGAAAGACACATATAGTCACATACTTTAGGATATTTGGGTGTACTTGCTTCATTCTAAGCAATGGAATGTGCCAACTTACCAAATCTGACAAGAAGGCTGATGATGGAATATTCTTGGGATACTCTTATTCAAGCAAGTCATATAGGTGTTGTAATAAGAGTACTCTACAAATTGAGGAGTCAATGCATGTAGTGTTTGATGAATCGAACATGTTCTCTAGGGGAAGAAAACTTCCACCAATGTTACATTGCAGGAAGAAGATCAACTTGCAGATCTTGTTAAAAGGTTGAGTATTATGAATCACTCATCAGGCTATTAGGAAGAAATCAATGAGGATACAAATCCACTCCACAGTTCAGCAAGAACTAGAATAACTCTAAAAGATCACCCTCCATCTCAAGTTATAGGAGACATGACAGTGGTAGTGAAGACCAGACATCAGCTCACAAATGAGTCCATGTTGTAGTGCTTTCTCTCCTAATATGAACCAAATAAGTTTGAAGAAGCAGGTAATGATCCTTAATGGATAACTGTCATGCAAGAGGAGCTTGCACAATTTGAAACAAATTATGTCTGGATACTAGTGGAAAGACTAAGGAACTATCCAATTATTGGAACAAAATTGGTATGTAAAAACAAGATGGATTCAAATGGAGTTATACTAAGAAATGAAGCCAGACTGGTTGCTCAAGGATACAGACAAGAAGAGGGAATTGAATACACCAGACTTTTGCTCCAGTGGCTAGACTAGAAGCAATTTGAATGTTTCTTGCTTATGCTGCTAATATGAAAATAAAAGTATATCAGACGGATATGAAGAGTGCATTTTTGAATGGAACAATTCAAGAAGAAGTATACCCCAGGTTTGGTCAATCCATCTCAGCCCTCTTTTGATTATAGGTTAGATAATGCAATGTAGGGTCTCAAGCAAGCTCCAAGAGCTTGGTATGAGTCCTTGTCCACCTTTCTTCTAGAACACTCCTTTGTAAGAGGCAAGGTGGATAAAACACTCTTCACCATAGTACATGAAAATCAGCTACTTCTAGTACAAATATATGTATATGACATAATATTAGGCTTAACATGCCAAAGAATTTGCAAAAAGTTTGCTGACCTAATGCAGTCTAAGTTTGAGATGAGTAGCATGGGGGAATTATCCTACTTTCTTGGCCTCCAAGTAAAGCAAAGTGCATATGGCATTTTCATATCCCAATCCAAGCATACTAAAGAGTTGATCAAGAGATTTGGGATGGAAAATGCCTCTATCAAGAAAACCCTCATGGTTATCAATACTGTACTTAATAGACATGAAAAGGGTAAGTCATTTGATCAAAAGACTTACAGAGCAGTCATTGACTCACTTTTCTATCTTGCAGCTAGCAGGCCAGACATAATGTTTGCTACTTGTATATGTGCTATATTTCAGGTTGACCCGAAGCAATTCCACATGAGTTATGTAAAAAGAATACTTAGATATCTAAAGAGTACACCTGAACCTAGCTTATGGTATCCCACAGAGTCTGGATTTGAACTAGTAGGCTACTCAGATGCATCTTATGCTGGATGCAGGCTTGATAGAGAAAGAACCTTATAAACTTGTCAATTCCTGGGGTGCTAGACAGATTTCCTGGTTTAACAAAAAGCAAACCTCAGTCTCCACTTCTACAATTGAAGCTGAGTATATAGCTGTTGAAACCGATTTCTCGATCTCTTGTGGAGCTCGGGGCCCTCACCGAAATGAGGGGCAACTAGCCCTTACCGGTCCCTCGGGAGAGGTAAGGCCAACAATTCGAGCAAAGAACAAAGACCCTAGTCTCAGCGAGGAGGCTAGGTCCCTCCACTAACCTGGAAGATCGTTGAGCGCTTCCCCTCCCAAGCCAAAGCTAAGACTCGGGCACCTTGGAGAGCTAGAGAGCCCAAACCAAAGCGACCTAGGGAGAGAAGAGCTCAAAGATAATGAACCCGTCCCTTCCAAGGTGCCCTTCAAGGTCTATTTATAGATTTTGGTTTTGTGGTCTGTCAATAGCCAACTCCCGCTGTCCGTTCTTACTATCCGCACCCCAAATTGGTCTGCGAATAGCCGAACTCCGCTGTCCGGAGGGGCTAACCGCAGACCACCAGGGGTTTTCTGGTAAAAGACCATCCTAGTTACCAGCGAACCCGAAACCCCCGGCCTGTTCAGCGAACATGAGGTTCGCCAAGGCCACCTAGCGAGCTCCTTCGGCTGGCTGGCTCGCTTCTTCCTGGGCTCGCCCCCACCTGGGCTCACCCTCGGTCGCCTGGAGAACTCCTTCGGCCGGCTGGCTCGCCTGTCTCTATGGCTCGCCCGCTGAACCACTCCTTAGCGGGTCGAGCTCGCCAAAATGGCTAACTGTACCCCAGAAATGGTTAATTGCACCCCAAGGGCCCGGGCCGGTCTAGCGAACTCCTCCGACCGGCTGGCTCGCCTCTTCCCGGGCTCGCCCCTACCTGGGCTCGCCCATCCTGGCTTGCTCTCCTGGTCGTGCGAACTTGGAACCCTCTTCCTGGCGAACATCGGGGTTGTACAATAGCTGCAGTAAGTTGCTGCTCACAAATATTCTTGATGTAAAATCAGTTGTTGGATTACAATTTTACTCTTGAGAACTCCACAAAATTTTGTGACAGTTCTAGTGCTATTTCTATATCTTCTAATCTTGTTCTCCACAGTAGAACTAAGCACATAGAGATAAGACACCACTTTCTCAGAGATAATGTAGAGAAGGGTAAGATCTCTCTTCAATACATTCCCACTGATAATCAAAGGGCTGATATATTCACAAAGTCACTTGATGAAAGCAAGCATAATTTCTTCATAAATGCATTGAGAATTGATGAGAGCAAAACTGCTATGCCTGCAAACAACAACGGCAAGTGTACCATGCCGGAAGTAGTATAGGTTTATAAAAAAACTAAGGTCGAATGAAAATCCGGGCGAGTTGAATACTTTTACATCCAGAAAATCTCTATTACCTTATCAATAGAACTTTGAGTTGTTTGTTATAAAAAACACATGGTGAATTAAAATAAAGATTGCACAATGATTAGAAGGCTAGCACTCGATCTTGAATATCCTCGGAATAAAAATGAAATAGAAGAAATAAGAATTCTAATTCTCTTAAGAAGGTTGCTTTGACCATGGGGGTTCCCGAATTCTAAACGCACCTCTGTCGAGGATGCATTCAACTGAGTTTAGGTTGATCAATCAAACTTTTGCTCTAGAATAAAAACCCCTAAAACTCGCTTTATCGTAGTGAACCCCTCTATTGGATTTGACTCCAATTCGGGAGACTTATGTTTTCCTGTCTCGAGGGTTGCATGCAACTCTCTTTATCCTTGAACGATCAATTCGTATTATGACCCGTTCGACTAAATTAAATACGAAAACAAGCATGAGAATTATATATCGAAAAAATAATCTCATTATATATAAATCAAGGATAAATCATAAGCATTCCAAAGAAGAGAAAAAGAAGACTAAATTAATTCATGACAATTATTATTCCTTGGATCATCTCGATCGAGTACTAATAGAAATTTAGCTAGTCATTGAGATTATGGAATCAATGGAAAATAAAAGAGTTCATGATAAAAGAAGAAGAGAATAAGGGAACAAGAAGAACTATTTTTATCACTTCTAGCAAAAGCACACTACAAGCTATTGAATTGAAAGTTACAATAGCAAAAAGAACAGCTATTGAATTGAAAGTACAATTGCAAGGAGAACGAGAAGTACAAGAATGCCTAAAACAGAAAAACAATACAAGAAATGAAGGATTAAAATCCCAAAATCCGTCCTTGAAGTTCTGGAAAAGCTACCTTTAAATAGGCAAAAAGTTGAGGTTAAAAGCCCTCGGTCACGCCCGTGACCAAGGGCGTGTAAGGGCGTGTTTGAAGCTGGTGCGGGAGAGACACCTTCTAGATTCATTGCAGGAATTACGTGTGTGTCACGCCCTAGGTCATGCCTATGACCTAGGGCATGTCTTCTTAAAAAGGCAGGTAGCGGGAAATATTTTGTGGGCTGGCGCATCATTCTGGCGGCAAGAAGTTATACGCCCCTGACCTAGGAAGTACACGGGCATGATATTGACAAATCATCCTCTGAGCATGATCTGGGGAGTGAATTGGGGTTGAGCGTACGCGATATTGATCGAACATGGGCGTAACTTGGAAATTCATGGGCGTGTACCTGGCAAAATGAACGTCATGGCCGTGGAACACGTTCTATTGTGTTGGAGGCATGGTTTATGTTGACATGCCCTTGGTCACGCCCATGACCTAGGGAGTGTACTTGGCGAATGTTCTCAAAATGGGCCCAGGATGGAGGCAGCAGGTCTGGATCACATTTCGAGCTGTCACGCCCTTGAACACGCATGTGACCAGGGCGTGTACTTGCAATTTTAGTCAAAGTGTCCAAAAAAATCTGAAAAATATAAAATAAGCTTAAGTTAGCCTATAGAAAAGAAAAGAAATAATTTAAATGGGATAATTCATATAAATTATATAAGTTCATTTCAAAATAATACTAAAATTATATGAAAGGATGAGTATAAATTGAACTCAACAAGAATGCTTGATGGAGCTTTCTAGGTCACATTTATTATATAGTAAAACCTATTTTCCATTAAATGGTATTGATGGGTGATGAGTAATTTTTATACTCATCTTTTAGTATAGTTTTAATATATTTTTAATATATTTTTAATATGAAATTATATAAATTATATGAATTATATCATATAAATCATTCACTTGTTGAGCAGTTTGTCCATTATCATAGTGTGACTAGGGCGATCGTGTCGAATCAGGATGGACGGTGTACGTCCAAAAAATGAAGATCAGTCCAGGCTTATCTGGGCTCTTGGTTGACGTCAGCACATGCTTTCCACCGTCAGAGGTACGGAGGCGCAGGACTCCACTATCTTGGATCCAGGATGAGGATCCCAAGGCACTCGGCTCAAAATTTATGGAGGACATAGATACCGAGGTGCGACTGATTTGAGTTAGGATGTTTGGGTCTAGAGTTGCCAGGTCAGGTATTACGATGCGTGGTATCGTCAAGTAGAGTTCCAGGTTGGAGACTGGGTGTTCCGGAAGATACGTTCGATGTAGGGAGTCTTGCGGGTTCGCAGGCGGAGAAGCTCAGCCTGAGATAGATTGGGCTCTACAGGATCCTAGAGTGGATCAGCCCATTGGCTATAGACTGGAGTTTCCACCAGAGTTAGCGGGATTGCACGACGTCTTCCATGTCTCCTGCTTTAGGAGAGCTCTACTACGGCCAGAGCAGCAAATTTCTACTATAGATGGCCCGGTAGCCTTCGATCGATTGATTCACCTGAGAGCCACTAGAACTGGTGTGGCAGAGATAATCCGTGCTCTTCGAGTCAGAAATAAAATCAATTCTGTTGGGTATTGTAGCCACAATCACCTAGATTTAAAGAAGTCCCCTTCAAACTAAGAGGAATTGCAATTGTATTTGATCACACACTTTTAGCTGTGTTGTTGCAGATTATTCCATTCTAAAGTACATAGCAATGTCAGGTTTCAATGAGTCGTCAAACACAGGCCTATGCAATGTAATTCCTCACTGTATAGACCAAGGTGTTGACTCATGTGAAATCTCTCTATTGAGATGTACTTCATATACTAAAGTGCAGGAGATGAAGAACTGAAGATGTTGCTGATTTGACTTAAGAAGGAATTTGGTCTTTAGTAGAATTCGGCTAATGCCATTAATCGAATTCGGCTAATGGAAGTTTCAAATTCGGCTATTGCCTTTACTCGAATTTGAACTCACGAATATTCGGTTAATGTATTTCGACAAATTCGGCTAATGCCTTTAACCGAATTCGGCTATTGTCTATTTCAGCTATTCTATTTATTCGAATTCATGATCGTGTCTTCCGGTTCAGCTCGTCCCGGTTTGACGTTTAGGGCATCTCCACCATGCGCAGTATGCGTGGAGCTTGATCCCGATTTCACGCTAATAGCCGTTAGAAGTATTTTGCGATAAATACCTAAGGGATTTAAACGGTAAACCCTAATCGTTCTTGTGCAAAAAGAAAAATCGCTCGTTCTCAAATTGTCGGCCATTCTGAATACGCTCATGCAACCTTTCCTCCCCCTTTCTGACTTCTTCAGTCAGGGTTCGGATGATGTTAAACTGCATATTATCCAGAGTTCGTTGAAGAGAATTTCGACCATCTTCAGCATCAACAAAAATTCTTCGTTGTCCTTCCGGGAGATCATAAGTATTTTGGTTTACGTGCTCTAATCCAGCAATCACATGTTGTAGAGTGGATGCACCTTGCTCAAAATAGTCATCTTTTTGTTTCTTAAATGTGTCAATGCAGTGTGCAACCTCACACAAGTCGTTGCTCAGATCCCTTTCCACAACTTTGACCTTTTCTCGGACTTGCCTTAATGAGAAATCAAAGTATTGCTTCTGTCTGAAAAGCATACCTTCTATATTCTGGAGCAGCAGATTTTCGGGAGTGGGAGACAAGGGTTGAGCCCTGGAAGAGATTCCAAAATCATCTTCAGCAAAAAGGAATTCATCTGAATCAATCTCATCGAGAGAATACAGTATTTCGAGAGTTGCTTTGTTTTTGGCTCGCTCGAAAGCTGGAGAGGGTGGCTGCTGAACTTCTCTTGATCTTTCAACAATGTCTCTAGCACTTGCAACAACTTTCTCATTTCCAGGCGGTGAAGGAGCCGGCAGAGGCTCTTCATTTGCGGTGTTAATTTCAGCAGCTGGTAAGTGTTGAGCATTGACGTTAGTCTCCCCCTCAGAACTTGCAGGGGTTGGAATCTTTGGAGACTCATCTTTCTGGTATACCTCTTTGCCTTTGGCATAGGAGGCTATCTTTCCACCTTCCGGGTCAGGATGATCTCCCCCTGAGTTATTACTGTCACTTTCTTCTCCCCCATCATCTCCTTGGTCTTCTGTTCTGGAAAGGTCATCTGACTTAGCTTTGGGAGATACATCTGGAGGAACAACTGGATTGGATGAAGGGACGGGAGGAGCTTTTGAACTTTACCCTGTTAAGAACTCACGGAGTTGCTTGGGAGATGGGATTTGGGGTGATACTAGTGGATTTGGTGTTGAGTCACTTGCTGAGCTTGCACTGGAGGAAGAAACACGCTGCTTGCTGGCTTTGCATTCTCCTACCTTCCGAGACCATCTGACTAGGATTGAAGCGTCAATCCTCTTGAAATGATGAATGGGTGTTCCTATTTTCATGCTGAATCTTTGCTTGTCCTGCTGGTAGAGAAACATAGTGAGAATCCTGCCAAGATTTGGGGTTGAAAGGCTTGAAGAGATTCTTTCAAAGATAACTCTGCTCCAATCAATCTTTTTCCGGCAAATGACTACATCTCGAACGATATGTTCAAGCTTCTGGCCACAGTCATTTGCCGGAAAAAGATTGATTGGGGCAGAGTTATCTTTGAAAGAATCTCTTCAAGCCTTTCAACCCCAAATCTTGGCAGGATTCTCACTCTGTTTCTCTACCAGCAGTACAAGCAAAGATTCAGCATGAAAACAGGAACACCCATTCATCATTTTAAGAGGATTGATGCTTCAATCCTAGTCAGATGGTCTCGGAAGGTAGGAGAATGCAAAGCCAGCAAGCAGCGTGTTTCTTCCTCTAGTGCAAGCTCAGCAAGTGATTCAACACCAAATCCACCAGTATCACCCCAAATCCCATCTCCCAAGAAACCCCATGAGTTCTTAACAGGGGAAAGTTTAAAAGCTCCTCCAGTCCCTTCATCCGATCCAGTTGTTCCTCCAAATGTATCTCCCAAAGCTAAGTCAGATGACCTTTCTAGAACAGAAGACCAAGGAGATGATGGGTGAGAAGAAAGTGACAGTAATAACTCAGGGGGATATCATCCTGACCCGGAAGGTGGAAAGATAGCCTCCTCTGCCAAAGGCCAAGAGGTATCCCAGAAAGATGAGTCTCCAAAGATTCCAACCCCTGCATGTTCTGAGGGGGAGACTAACGTCAATGCTCAACACTTACCAGCTGCTGAAATTAACACCGCAAATGAAGAGCCTCTGCCGGCTCCTTCACCTCCTGGAAATGAGATAGTTGTTGCAAGTGCTAGAGACATTGTTGAAAGATCAAGAGAAGTTCAGCAGCCACCCTCTCCAGCTTTCGACCGAGCCAAAAACAAAGCAACTCTCGAAATACTGTATTCTCTCGATGAGATTGATTCAGATGAGTTCCTTTTTGCTGAAGATGATTTTGGAATCTCTTCCAGGGCTCAACCCTTGTCTCCCACTCCCGAAAATCTGCTGCTCCAGAATATAGAAGGTATGCTTATCCGACAGAAGCAATACTTTGATTTCTCATTAAGGCAAGTCCGAGAAAAGGTCAAAGTTGTGGAAAGAGATCTGAGCAACGGCTTGTGTGAGGTTGCACACTACGTTGACACATTCAATAAACACCAAGATGACTATTTTGAGCAAGGTGCATCCACTCTACAACATGTGATTGCTGGATTAGAGCACGTAAACCAAAATACTTATGATCTCCCAGAAGGACAATGAAGAATTTTTGTTGATGCTGAAGATGGTCGAAATTCTCTTCAACGAACTCTGGATAATATGCAGTTTAACATCATCCGAACCCTGACTGAAGAAGTCAGGAAGGGGGAGGAAAGGTTGCATGAGCGTATTCAGACACAAATTTTTGATTTGCACAGAGAGCTGGAAGGGAGAATCCAGGAATCTAATATGAATATGCAGACTCAGATTACCGATCTAAGCAGAGAGATCGAGAGCAGATTTCAAGAATCGAATGCTTACGTTCATCAAATCCATGCTTGGCTACATTCAGAACTGATCAAAAGAAATGCCCCTAATATTCAGCAAGGACAGTCTTCCCAACAAACCTTCAATTCTCAAGAATTCCATCCCGAAATTCAGTTTGCTGCTCCGTCTGAACCCTTTATTCCTCCTGAGGTTTATCATTGGTCAGACAATGAAGAAGAAATCTCCCGGAAAAGAGCTAGAGTTGATTAAGGAGGATCAAGCACAGGTGGTTGTATGCAAGATGCAAGAAGGGCTGCAGGTCCCAGATTTCTAGAACCAAGAGCACCCCATCCTAGGAGGATCATTGGTGAATTGTGGAGTCCGGAATCTAGAAATATCATGTTGGAAACTTATAATCTCGTAATGAACTCAAATGAATCTGTTGACGATCACTACGATAGAGATGAGCTCCACAAGTGGGAGATGGCTAGGCTTAAGAGAAAAATTCACTGCAGGAACCATCGAGACGATGAAAAGCCTCCTTCTCCTCCTCCAAGATAATATCCAAAGCCAAGGGCCTATTTTGCTAGACAACTCAAGAAGAATCAAAAGGGAAAATCTCATCAGAAATGACCAATGTGGGAACCATGAATAGTCTCATTAAAAACTTTATATCGTTTAATTTGCTGTGAAATGTTCTTATGATTATCTTCTTTGCTGATAGTTATTTAGCATTCAGTTTTTCATGTATATCATGATTATTATTGGTTATGCAAATCACCTTAGTAGATAGGGTTCTGACTTCTTCAAATAGGGGGAGATTGTTAGGTATTGTAGCCACAATCACTTAGATTTGAAGAAGTCCCCTTCAAACTAAGAGGAATTGCAATTGTATTTGAACACGCACTTTTAGCTGTGTTCTTGCAGATTATTCCATTCTAAAGTACATAGCAATGTCAGGTTTCAATGAGTCATCAAACACAGGCCTATGCAATGTAATTCCTCATTATATAGACCAAGGTGTTGACTCATGTGAAATCTCTCTATTGAGATGTACTTCATATACTAAAGTGCAGGAGATGAAGAACTGAAGATGTTGCTGATTTGACTTAAGAAGGAATTTGGTCTTTAGTAGAATTCGGCTAATGCCATTAATCGAATTCGGCTAATGGAAGTTTCGAATTCGGCTATTGCCTTTCGTCGAATTCGAACTCACGAATATTCGGTTAATGTATTTCGACGAATTCGGCTAATGCCTTTAACCGAATTCAGCTATTGTCTATTTTGGCTATTATGTTTATTCGAATTCGTGATCGTGTCTTCCGGTTCAGCTCGTCCCGGTTTGACGTTTAGGGCATCTCCACCATGCACAGTACGCGTGGAGCTTGATCCCTATTTCACGCTAATAGCCGTTAGAAGTATTTTTCTATAAATACCTAAGGGATTTAAACAGTAAACCCTAATCGTTCTTGTGCAAAAAGAAAAATCACTCGTTCTCAGATTGTCGGCCGTTCTCGTTCTCGCTCACAACTCGTCTCCGACAAAGAAAAGCTTTCTCGATTCTTCTGCTCAAGATTCAGTCGACCAGATCATCTCTACTAAAGATCCATTTATCTATTGATCTAGTAGACTCCAGATTCAGACCCATCCTTCAAAGCCGAGAGATTTCATTCTCCTTCCTTTTGTAAAAGACTGAAATCCATTCAAGGAGGACGAAATCTAACTTTCAGATCTGAAGAAAAGGACTCCTCCAAGAGTTCCTAAGAAAGATTGTTTGTCAATCTTAAGTGTTTTTGTAAAACTACTTTATCCTTTTTGTAGGAGGTGTGCCTCCGAGATTTGTAGATCTTTATTTTAAAGATCGAGTTGTAGGAGCTTGTGTGCTCCGAGTTTGTAGGAGAAGCTTGTTCTCTGAGTTGTTGTAGGCCGGAGTGTTTTTGCTCCGAGCTTGTAGGAGTTGTGAACTCCGAGTAGTAGGATATTGATTGATCCGAGTTTGGTGAAGTAGCCGAATCTAGCCTTGGAGTGTTAGATAGGCGAGGCGGGAAAGTAAACTACCCACATCGGGGAACCACTATAAATTCTCTGTGTTGTGTTGTGTTTGCTTTTCTGTGTGCACTTTCTTCTGATAATTTTTTATTTCGCAATAAGCCACAGAATCCACCTATTCACCCCCTCTAGGTGATTTAGGTTGCGACTAGATACTTTCAAATTCTTAGGGGATGTTACGTTCAGTCACTCTCGGTGAAAACCCCGCGAGCCTAGCCTGAATTTCGAGGACGAAATTATTATTTTTGTATTGGGATTTGTAACATACCCCAAACAACTAGACCCCTAGAGTGGTTTTGTCATGACTAGGTCATGACAAAACCCTAGGAAGCTTGAAGAGATCACTTGGCCTTAGGCTTGAAGGGGAAGAGCACCTTGGTCTGCAAATAGCAATTTCCAATTACCAAGCTTAAGGTTGGACTTTAGGGCCTCATCTTGACCCTTTGACCCCACCATGGCACACCTAACCCTTTGGAGGGTCCCTTAGAGCATTTAGGACCCATTGGTGTCAATCATAGGGGCCAAATTGACCGAAGTCAACCCTAGCCTCAAATAAGTCAAACCACCATATTTAGGGTCAATTAGGGTTCAATTGGACCAATTGACTTTCCCCAAGTTCCATTGGTCACTAAGGGAGGCCAATGGGTCAACATTGACCCATTGGTCCTAATTAATTTCACCAATTTTACCAAAGTCAACACTTGGTCAATATTGCCCAACTTGGGTTAATTAAGCCCAAAGCTCAATCCCTTTGGGCTAAGCCCAATTTCAATGGCCCAAATGATTAGTCACCACTGAAATTACATGAAATGCCATCCAATTTCTGGAGGGGATGACTAGGAGAGAGGAATTAGGAGTTCCCCCAATTTGAAGAGAGAGAAAGTGGCCATTCAAGGTGAGTTCATGGCATTCAAGGCAAATTGACCCCCATTCATCTCCCCACACCCTCCATTCATCTCCCCCATTGAATTGTAAGATGTTTTAAAACCTTTCCCATGCCATCCGGTGGAGGATTCAAGAGGTTTCAAGTGAAACCAAAATGGCCATTAATGGCACTCCATCATTAAGCCATTCCCTCCTCAAATTTACCCTTCCATCACATTCAGAAGGGGGATATCAGTTGAAATCGAGTACTAGATCATTGCATTTGGTGGAGAAACAAGAGATCGGCAAGGAGCACAACTTGAAGGGGGCGGCCATGGCAAATCCGGGAAACAACCACCCTCGAGCCCGATTAAATGTCTGGTTCTTCTCCCCTCTCTCTCTGGATAGATCCCATCAGGTTGCCTGCAAGTATTTGGGCCAATTGGTCCTCAATCGGGTAGGCCAAGAGCTCCGTTTTGGAGCTTTAATCCCGCCTCCATACCCCTGTTCCGGCAACCTCTGGCCGGCCAACTACCGCAAATCGCCGACCACCACCTCAACGAAGGTGGTGGTGGCATTGGCCGGCCGGGGCGGCGCTTACGTAGACGGGAAACAAGGATGAAGGAGCTCTAGGTGCGGTTAATCCTGGCCATCGGCCAGAGGAAGAAGACAAACGAATGTCGTCCGTTCTGCTTCAATATCTGTGCAAGATCTTCAGATTTAAATGATTATGTCATATCATTATTTCATTTATTCGTCGATCTGAGAAGATCAAATTTCATTGAGTGGTAGCCGGAGTTCGTCGAACTGATGGTTGAGTTCATCGAACTGAACCCGGTGTTCATCGAACGGAATTCATTCGTCGAACACACTCTGGAATTCATCAAACTGGCAGTTGAGTTCGACGAACTGAACCCGGAGTTCGTCGAACAAAACCAATTCACCGAACTAATTCTTGAGTTCGTCGAACTGAACTCGGATTTCATTGAACGCACTAAAGCACGGCGTTCGTCGAACGCAGAATAGATTTCGTCGAACGCAGGTCGGATTTCGTCGAACGCAGAGACTTGTTCCAACCCATTTTGTCATACTTCCTGCAGTATTTCATTTTAATTATTAAAAATACTAGCACCCCTCAAATGAAAAAGTGGTCAACACCAAAGTTGTATCCCTTGGAGTCTACTTTATTTTAAAATTAATTTCACCCCAAAAGGATTTCTGTAGCTCCCTGTAGGTCCATTTTGGTGGAACTGGTCCCTAGTGTAGGACAGCCACCATTTCTTGAATAACTTTTGATTGGGTTATCGGATTGACTTGAAAATTGAAACCTAGGCTATTTACACCTACCCACACATCATACCCATAGATGGGAATTTTAGGAGAAGCTTTTTCTAAGGTTTTTGTAAATATTTCATAAATTAAATATTAATTTTTTATTGGGTCAAATGACCTCCAATGCCCTTCAAATTTTGGTGGGTACTTCTTAGGGTTATCACATGACCCTGGTAAAAATCTTAGCCCAATTGGGACTGATTTGGTTGGGTAATTTGTCAACCCAAGTTAGGTCAAGTTGGGTCAAAGTTAGGGCATGGTGTTTATCTTGGGGTATGGTGGTCAGAACTCAGCACCATGAGTTGAAACCTTTGCCACTGGTTTAGGATCATCTAAAACACCTTCATGAGTAATATGGGGTGGTGTAGAGGTGGATATGCCCTAGAACCCTAGTTTTACCCCTTGGGGTGCATATAGATCTTGTGAGGGATATGTGGTCAAAAGCTATAGAATGGCCATGGAACCTAGGAGATGTGTTCATGGGATGTAATTATGCCCTAGTGAATTTTGAGAGAATTTTAGGAGAAATTATTCCAAATAAATTAGGTCATAACCTTTTTAGGTAAACTTCTTTTAAGAGATATTTACATGCACAAATGATCTTGGATGAAGATGAAATCTTGGTGGTGTCTTTTTAATCATATTTTAGACCCCTGGTAATTTTTGTATAATTTATTTTATGATTTAACTAGTACTTCATCCTCAAGGCACCTATTTTGTCTCAATCTTAAAAATATAATTAAGGGTCCAAAACTCTCTGGAAAAATGTGCAACTTGGTGATAGGACATTTTAAGGCACTAGGAAGCTCTGTGAATTTTTATATAATTTTGGTGGTTGTTATCAGTAGGCTACTTCACAACATGTGCAAATTAGGAATTATTTGGATTAATTATTTCAGTGAGGAAATGATTCCCATAAATTGGAAACTCTGTAATTAAGCTTTTCTGGACACAATAGAGCTCTGGTAATTTTTCCTTCATTTTGGCATAAGTAATTTTGATGGTTCCTTCATTAACCTCCAAATTTGGATAGATACTAAATATTATAATTAGAAGACAATCCTGATTGTAAAATTGTGACAATCTATACTTACTATTATTTTTGGCATGATAGATTTATCTTGATTTTATGGAAGACATGTCATAATAATACCTTACACTTCATGCTCATATTCATACTTGGCAAATATTGGAGAAATGATAATAAATGCAAATAAGTAGGGAAAAATATGATTCTCTAGATTTAGTTTTGAAACATCATGATAGACCTCCAGTAAATATCTTAAGTCAGTTGGATGAATATTTGGAGTACCTCTACTTATTAGCTTCATATAGTTAGTTTGTTCTGCGTATAGTAAAAATGTGAAATTTGGATATTTAGGGGCCTACCGAGTGAAAGTGGCATGTAGTTGGTGTACATGGTCAGGTTGAAGAGATTGAAGGTCACCAAAAGGAGTTTAGGTGATGAGGGTGTGCTGGCGAGCTAAGAGTTAGGGTCGTGCTTGGGGTTGACAAAAGATCACCTTTCCCCCAGCGTGTCCTAAACCACCTAGGGTTAATCCAAGTGTAATAACAAGGAGGGTGTTCTTATGGGTAGATACCAACAACACTAAGTGTCTTGAGAAAGGGAGCTTTGGGGTTTCATCCCATTGTGGTTCCTAGTACCGTAGCGATCCCCTCACAGGGTAATCCTCGGGAAGTCCAAGGTTAACCATAAATTGTCGGGTTAAGTTGTATACAAGATTAATTTAGTAATATCCTCACTCACACTCCGTTGTTACGGGTATATAGTCGGTTTGGTCTTACGAGCCGTAGGCTCGGTGGTTGTAGCAATAGACTAATTATTCTGGTGAGCTTGTGACTCAGTAATGTTTATTGGTGCGGACGGGTTGGTCCGTCGTGCCGTTGGCTCGGAAGGTTATGATGACGGGAAGGTTGGCCTGGGGAATTTATGGCTCGGGATATAATAGAACATGTTTGCATGTGCTTGAAGGTGGTGGGTTTTCGGTATTGGACTGTCATTCACACCGACGTCAATACGTTGACTCGGCAAGTGTGGAATTTGCACTAAGCCATAAAAAGTCTGGTGGTCCAGCCAGTAAGAGTATGCAGATGCTCCGCGGTTTTGCGTTGAGGCATACGATAGGTATAGGTTAGGTAGTGTGAATACCAACCTAGATGTGGGAGAGGCCCAACCCACCGCTTCCGTTGCCACTATGGGAGTATCCTGGGAGTCTTGCTAGCTCCAAAAAGGGGGAACTAAAGGTCTGTGCGCATAGAGTCGAAGTGTGTGAGTTGCACTTATGTGAACATAACATAAACTGCATAACTCTGCATTCCATGGCATAAAAATTGCATTTCAACCCCTACCCCTATCGTATAAATTGGTTTTGGGACTCTTTATAACCGATCATAATTGGTTTTGGGACTCTTTATAAATTGGTTTTGGGACTCTTTATACTAGGTTTGTGTGGACATTCCTATAAATCAACGGTTACTTTTCTTTACTTATCCTTATATGCTTGCTCTACTTGTTTACTTTACCTGTTTGTACTTTACTTTATTTACTGCTTCAATTATATATATACACATGTGTAGTGTAGAAACATTCCCTGTTGATTATGCCCCAGTCACCTACTATTGTCTATACCCCTTGACATCCTCCGCTTCATCCTCCCGCACGGTGCCTAAGAGCCATTGGGGGAGGGGTGGGGAACATAAGGCTTAGTCTTTTTGACTAACGGTCGGTGGACCTTATCATTTTAGGGGATCGAGGAGATGCAGCAGCACCAGAGGCCGGTGTAGACGGAGGCATGCCTGTCTAGTACAGGAGCACCAGTTCCACGATTAGTGAGTGTTTAGTAGTTAGCTTCCGCGAGTGATCTTGTAGTGAGGAAATGATGTACAGGACATGAGCCCTTTATTATTGTAACATTGTTTTTTCAGTTATACCATGTGGACATTTATTGTTTATAGCATATGATTGTGGACTTGAACTTCCTTTTGTTCATTTATACTCTTCTTCTTCTGTGATCGATATGGCCGGCAGGATCGGCCCTTTGTAGTGGCAACCTTCCCGTGTGTTGGTGTCACCGCAAAGCGGCGGTTCTAGGCATAAGACCCGGGTTTTTGAAAAAAAAATGGGGTCTTACACTTGTTGCTTCAGGTATGTGTTACACGTTAGATAATCTAATTTTGGGATGAAATTATTTTAAGGTGGGTGGAGTTGTAACACCCCACTTTTCCTAGTTTCAGAATTAGATGTGCCAGACCAAGTGCTAACTGGAAGCTAACACCAGCGGTAGGAGTTACCGCCAACCGTATCCCTTTTTCTTGTCCAGTCGACATTGGATATGTCATCGAGAGAAAGGTTTATCGTTGGGATAGTGTCGACAAGAGATACTGCAGTGCGGTATTAGCTACCTCCACGGGGTAGATTTCTAGACAACATGCCCTTGTCCTCGAGAAGGGTTGAGGATCGGTTTGTCGATGAGAAGATAATGTCAAGCGTTATTAATACCTCCAGTCGGTAGTGTGGTTCATTAGTAGCCGACAAGGGTTATGTCATCGAGATGCTTGTCAGCGTGAAGCGTGTCAGCGAGAGGTACTGACTAGCAGTAGAGATACCGCTCACGGTAGGTTTATTAAATAGATGAGGTCCTTGTCGATAGATGAGTAGTCAACATGGAGATGAGAGTGTTTCTACATTGGAGCTAGCATGGATTGGTAGCTAAGCTACCGTCATGAGGTAGTTGATGGGACCTATTCCGTAAGTATACATTTATGGTTGCCCGATCTCTTTGGGATTTGATCCAATGGCCAAATTTGTTCGCCCATGAACCCTAAATAGGGCAGAGGACTTATTTCCTTTTATTTTCCAAAGCTTACGTGCTTTTGTAGCTAGTGTGAGTGAGAGGAAGCGGAGGAGGAACAAAACCTATTTCCTCTATTAGAGGAGCTTCAGAGCTTCGTTCGGCTATCTGAGACCGACAGCGTGGTAAGGACTTGAAGGCGCATATTTTCATCTGTACTATTCAAGCATTTTATGGAGAGGATGAGATCCAAAAAGTTAATAACATATTTCCTCCCAGTCTTAGGATGCGTGTATGGCATCTTTCTCTTTTTCTGAATTTTCTTGGCACCGAAACTCTAAAATGAGTGGGATTCAGGTTGGCTTGGTTCAAGATGAACCTCCAGGTCAATTGAGTCCATCCCTGAAATTTTTTGCATTAGAGATCCGCTCTATTAGCGGATTAGGCATGGTGGGTGAATCCAAAATTATGATCGGTGGTCCGATTCAATGATGTTGTTTGATGTGCATTTAGGGCTTGTGCTAGAAATACGATTACATTGAAGACATCATTGTGATGCCCTTAATTTTCTTGTGAGAACGAATGGAGATTTAGACCGCAAAATGCGCGTGGTGAATATTTGAAATTGCACAGTGTGCCTCTGAGAATTCTTTAGATAGGGGTGAATAGAGATTTAGAATATTTTTTTATTCTATTTATGCACACACAATAAAAACATTAAGTATTATACATTCAGCAAAACTAAAGACTGAATAAATTAAATGCAGTTTGCTGAAAATAAACACATAATAAATAAGTAGGGACAGCATAGAAAATCACAAAGCAAAGACACAGTAATTTTTATGGAGGTTCCCCAAAATGTGGGTAGTCCTCTCTTCTACCTCCCTAGTAGGATTGCACAACCTGTGCTTGAGTCTTTTAATAAGGAGACACTAAGAACCACTGAGTCTTTTGATAAGGATACTCTTAGAACCACTGAGTCTTTTGATAAAGAGACTCTTAGAACCACTAAATCCTTTGGAAGAGGGATTAATAAAACTCTGTGCAGTTCAAGGGAAAAAGTAAGAAGAAAGGAAGAAGAAGAAGAGGAAAAGAATTCTGTTCTCAGAATTCTTCAGAAACACAGATGTTGCTTGTGTCTTTCACAGGATCTGAAATGATGAACCCTTGCTTATGATAGTGATGATTTGCAAGGGTTATTTTGTTGATCTTTTTATCTGAGAACTTATTGTAATCCAGCTGCTATATAATGATGAAGAAGAAGCAGTTGTATGTATTCTCTATGCAGTGAGATCACTTGTGTTTTTCTGTCTTTTACAGTTTTAGGAGGAAGAAGATGAACACACTATTCAATATATGAGAATAATGTAATAACTCTCTTATTTTATTCTCCTCTTTTTGTATACTTATTCTGTATGATTGGGATTTCAAATCCTTTCTTCTTTTGGGTTGTCCTGAAAAGGAATTCATCTTAGCCACCTATTTTCCTTTCTTCTTTCGCTCTCGACCCATCCATCAATTTTGAATACCATCCAAAAATGATTTGATGTGTCCTGGAAAGCTCCATGCCATTCTTGGCAATAAACAAGTCATTGGAGAGCTGTCTCTAGCCTGGTGGTCCTTCTGAAAAGGTCTCAAAAGGACAGTAGAAAAAGCTTCCTTTTTTAGACTGTATTCAACGCTGCGTTGTTTTCATCATTCTTCATGTCAACGCACCTCTGAGTTCATATCAATTTAGCTTTGAATTCCTTCTTATCTTTGGCTAAACTCAGATGTCGATGCTACGCCAATTCCTTATCGATGTATCCGTCGAGTTGAATACTTGGACTTTGAGCTTTAAGTTCTACGTCAAATTGTAGTCGAAGTTGGGTCGACTTCTTGAATGCCTTCGACAAGCTCTTCCTTCTACGTCAAGTTCCTTTTGACGTTGTGTCGACTTGAATTATACTTCGACAGGCTGAATAAGTTGCTTAGACTTCTAGTCAAAGTTGCCTCGATATCAAGTTGAAGTTGCGTCGACTTTCAATTGACGCAAGTCTTAACTTAACTTATTTTGTGATTGTCTTGACTTGGTCTTCACACTCTAAGGTGAGTGTGACATCCTGAGACATCTAATGACCAATTTACCCTTACTATACAATATGGATAATATAACCTAAGAAGTAATATCACTTATAGATAATTTGTTAAGCTAAATCAAAAGGAGTTTTCCCAACAATCTCCCCCTATTTTTCTTAACAAATGTTACCGATTGTTTAAAGTGATTTTACACATACTTTGACATAAACACAAATACAAACAAGACATACATAGGTAATTAAATATGATAGAATGAAATTACAGACCATTTCATACATTGTCACGTAATTATATTATTCACCACAGCTGTTTGCTTCCAGAAAGTATAATATTGACAGAATGTCTAAGCTTCAATGTTCCTTCTCAGGAGTTTTCCTTTTCCTTGAGAATACTTTTGGTATTACCTTCCTTGTCGCAAATGCAAGAGATTCATTCTCCTGTTCATCAAGACTCCTGACAGCTTCTTCCTTGGTTTGACCTTCCTTGAGAGGCTCCCCTTGTGATTGTGCATCTTGTTCAACATTTAGGGCAGCCGCCTTAGCAATCATTGCCACCATATCAAATTCTTGATCATCTTCTAGGAGCTCCCCCTTAGTTGATGGATGCTCCCCCTGGTATACTGCAGGAAATTCTTTAGCTGGATCTTGATCAATTGTAAGAGGCTCACCCTGATTTTGTACAAGATTTTCTTGAGGTCTTGTAAGAGGCTCCCCCTAGATATTTGCATCTAAAATTTTTGGACTTACTATTTGAAATACAGTAAGTTTATCAGGATCTTCATCATCCTTGTCCATCTTTTGGCCATTCTTTTCTAGATTAGACCTTTCCTCCTCCTGAATTTTCTCCCCCTTCTTAAACATACTAACAAGAGTGGTTAAGAATTCTTTAGTGACCATGGAGGAGGATACAACTGTCTTGAGAGACAGGAGTGAATCTTTTGATTCTTGGATTTTTGACTCCATCTGGGAGTATTTCTTATTAAATCTTCTAGCTTGACTAGTCAGTAGGTCAGCAAATGTGCTGGAGGCAAACCCTGCTGCCTTAGAGATGGCTTATTCAATGTTAAAATATGGAGTGTGGGAGAGAGGTAGGTGGAGGTGTGGGTAAAATAGCTTGGGGGAATGCTGTGAGGTTCTCATTGAGATCTGGGGGATCTTGGTGAATAGGAGAGAGGGATTGATACAGCTCTGGAGAGATATTGTATGGTGGTGGTGGGGGAGCAGACTGATTGTTTGTGATGATAGTGGATGGTTGTTGCTGAGTGTGGAGAGGAACTTGAGGTGCATATTCTGTGGGAGGAATGGAAGGGCTGGCCTGGTTGAATGGGGTTGGTTCAGCATCTGGAACAACATCCTGTTGAGTTGCTGGGGTGTCATGAGGAGGAATATTATCCCTTGGGGGATTTGGTGGATGTCTCTCAAAATCTTGAGGAGGTGGAGAAGGAGGGGGTGAGGGTGCAGATTGACCAAGCTTTAGAATCTGCCTGGTCCATTTGGAGAATATTCCAATGTTCATTCTTTTCCCTGGTGGAATTTGCACCCCTTTCGATTTGCAGACCATGGGGTAATGATGAAACATTACCTGACTCATTATTCTCATATATGCATTCTCTTTATGAGAGTATTTGTGCCCAATCAATCCTAGAAGGCACCTTCCCCACTTTATCTGCTTCTTCAGGACAAGAACTCCCATTATTTGAAGTTGCTGCTTGGGAATGGTATCATGTGTTGAGATCTTACATAGCAGCACCTTTCCTACTATGTCAGCTAGGAATCGGTATTCTTCAGCCACATCAATCTTTTTCAGGTGAATGGGCTTGTCCTTCTTGAACTACATTATTTGCAGAGCCTCATTGGTCTCTTCCCCTGTAAGTTCATCTGGGTCACTACCATTGGGTAGATCAAATGTTTGAGATAACATTTCTTCTGTTATACTATATCGTGTTCACAAATTTTCCCATAGAGGGTGCCATCAGTTCCTTTGTGAATATTGTCCTTTAGCTTTGACAGCTCTACATCAAGAATCTTGCATCTTGTGGAGATCAACTTGGCTAGCCC
Organism: Dactylorhiza incarnata; assembly: GCA_033032865.1. Taxonomy (NCBI): domain Eukaryota; kingdom Viridiplantae; phylum Streptophyta; class Magnoliopsida; order Asparagales; family Orchidaceae; genus Dactylorhiza; species Dactylorhiza incarnata. The sequence continues at coordinate 872,048 of JAWHQI010000377.1, forward strand.
AACAGTATGGAATAAGCCCATATGGCTTTGAAGCTTTCAGCAGCAGCATTGAATGAGTCATTATCCATGTTAAAACCAAAATTTATCTTAGGTGTAGCCATTGAATCTGGTGTACCTGCAAAAAGAGACAGGAAAGTGAGAGAGAGAGAGAAATGAGATGAGAGAAAGATGCAGGAGGGTTGGGGAGAGGAAGAGCACGAGAGCAGGGGGAAAGAATTAAAAAGCGTAATGAATTCGACACCAATCTTCCTTACAAGAAGATGATTCATCGCTACTTAGGGTTTTATCCAAAGCGCCGAAAAGATTAATAGACAGCACGCCAAAATGTGTCTAAGCAGCTTCTAGAAGTGAAACTGCGTGTGCTTATCATGTCGACGTTGCGTCGATTAGAACTTGACGCACCTTCAAATTTGACAAGCAATTATTCATTCGACGTATCTGTTAATATAAAGTCGACGTTACGTCAAATGCTATTTGAATTATCTTATTTTGCTGGCTCTCGAAGCTAACGTAGAATAGAATTGGACGGTACATCGAATTCTATTCAATGCAACTCTGAATTAGCAGTTGCGTGTTACTTCCGGAGAAGGCTTCGAATATAATTAAATGGTACGTCGAATTCTATTCGACGCAACTCTGAATGAATAGTTCTATTTTCTTAGAAAGTTCTTGTTGTTTTTCCCAGCAATGAATTTTATTAAAAATAGTATTTGTACTATTATTTTCATAAACTAAAGAAGATAAGATGTTGATTCACTCCCCTGTTGGATTTGGGTCTTTATTAGACAATAGCTCTTCCTTACCTTCCCATTCTCTCCTAGGAGGGATCCTACTTATTCCTACACAAGTAGCTCAAACATTAGAAGGAATGCAGGTTACCTTGGGCCCTTTGCTTTTACCATTATAAGGTTTTATGAAAGAGTAAAAAGGTCTTTTATGATATCATTTTGGATGGCAGGGAGTGAGCTTATCAAATCTTGATTTATTATTTTGATACTTCAGATGTGTATAAAATGTATCTAAATATAATAAATCAGCAGAGTGTTTTATTATTCTATTTTTGGCTTTAGCCTTTTGATTGTTGTTGTTTAATTTCACTGCAGTATTCTTGCCTAGAGGTTTCTTGTCATTGTTTAGAATTACTTATTTAGGCATATTTAATTAATTTGGATTATTAATACTCTGATCCTTAAATACTGCACTCTTCTCACTTGATTGATATTCACTAGGTCTAATAAATCTAACTGAATTTTTCTACTCTGGTCTACTAGTTACTTCAGTGCTAGTGCAAGGGTCTGCTCCTAGACCTAGGTTTTTAAATCTCATGGAGAGATTTTGTGTGATATTTTTGAGCTTTTCACTCCTCCCATTGAGAGAGTCCTCAAAGGCTTTTGCCTTTGTTAGCTCTTCTTTTAATTTTAGATTTTCATTTCTTATATCTATTGATTCTGTTTTTTTTTCTTGAATTTTCACTACAAGAAAATTGACTTTAACCAGGGTAAATGGTCGTGGCTAAAAGTCCAAAACCGTGGCAAAAGACTTTTAGCCACGGACTGTCGTGGCAAATGGGCGTGGCCAATACGAGCGTAGCAAAAATGTATTTGTCATGCTCTTTCTGTGGCAAATGCCATTTTTCTATGATTTTAGCCACGATTTTAGACTTTTAGCCACGATAACTTGACTGTTTGCCACGGAAAATGGCCGTGGGCAATACGAGCGTGGCTAAATGTCAATTTTCTAGTAGTGTTTATTTCTCAAGTCATTATTTGTTGAATATAATTCTTCTTTCTTAAGATTTTCTAATTCATCCCTATCTGCTTCTAACTCTTTTTGAATTTTGAGAAAATCATTACAAAATTTTGTAAAGCAGATTTTAAAATCATCAAAATTAGAATCAAAATCATCAAACAGGGATACCTATTCTTCTTCATCATCTGATGATATCCCTAATACCATCATGCATGATGCTTCTGCCTCTCTTTCTTCATCACTCTCTGATGAAGAGGAACTTGACTCTGCTTTAGACTGACTCCAAGTTTCAGCAATGAAACCTTTGGCTTTCTTCTTGTCTTTCCTCCTAAAAGACTTCTTTTTCTGCTCATCTTTGTTGCTGCTCCTGTCCCTTTGTTCCTGTGGGCAATCAGGGGCTATATGCCCTAGTTTGTTGCAGGAGAAGAAAATAACTTCCTTTTTTAGAGTCTTATCAAATCTTGGCCTTGAGCTCCTTTCAAATCTTCTGCCTTAACCCATTTTTTGAATCTCCTTGCCAGGAGGCTGAACATTTCATCTTCAGGAGTGGAGGGCTCTTCTTCAACATCCTTCAAAGCAAGGTTCTTTTGGATGGTTGTTGAGGTTGTCTCCTTTTCCTCTGATTCAGCTCTGCTCTTTAGCAACATCTCATATGTTTTGAGCTTTCCTAGCAAAGCATCAGTTGAGATCTCTCTATGGCATCTGGACTCTCTGATAGCTCAGATCCTTGAATCCCATGATCTAGGGAAGCACATGAGAATCTTATCATTTCTCTCCGTCAAGGATATCTCCTTGTCCAGACCCTTCAGTTCATTGATAATGATGTTTGTTGGGAAAAACCTCTTTGATTTAACTTAACAAATTTACTAAAAGTGATTTTATCACTTAGGATTGAATTACCCATGGTATAGTGAGGGTAATCTGGTCATTAGATGTTTTAGGATATCACACTTAACCTATGGTGTCAATACTAAGTCAAGAGAAACAAAATTGGGATAAAGTTAAAATTTGCGTCGAATAGAATTCGACGCAACATCGAGTCCATATTTACGGTACTATGACTAGAAGTCCAAGTGGTTCAACCCTTCTGTCGAAGTAACTCAAGTTGACGTTACGTCGAATATATATCGACGTAGGGGTCATGATCTTGTCTGAGCCCTTGAGAAAGTCGACGCAGCTTCTGCTTCAACTCGTCGCAGAAAGAAGTATCTGTCGAAGTAATCTAAAGTCGATGCAACATCCACTTCATCTCGAAGCAAAAAATGAAGCTCAAAATCATATCTTCAACTCGACGGTTACGTCGATTGGGTATCGACACAACCTTGACTAGCAGAGTTTAGTCAGAGCAAGAATGAATTCGAAGCTGCTCCTATGGGAACTCGAAGGTGCGTCGATAAGAGAGGAAGTGTACTCGACGCTACGTCGAATACAGACTGAAAAGGGAAACCTTTTCAGCTATCATTTTTAACCCTCTCTCATGGGCCACCTCTCTCAAGACCGTTCCCCAGCGGCTCCTTAATTACCTTAAATGGAATAAAGAATTAACTCAGGTCAGAGAAAATCTTTCATGGAAACGAGTCTAAGTGTTTGTGGACGTGTCGGGAATAAAAGAAGGAAGGAAGGATTTATTGCCTAGACAAATATACCCTTCAGGACTTACCTTAAAGCGAATCAAATCCAAATTCAATTGTGGGACAATAAAAGTCAACAGGAGAAAGAGAAAATTTAAGGCACTTATCACAATCGGCCATACAGTTCTATTGGGTCTTCTTCTTCTTCCTCTCTCATAGGGACCCCAATAGAAGAAAAATAGAGAGAAGGAATATTTCTTGCTCTTCTTCTCTCTAAGAAGAGAACAGAAGAAGGCTGCTCAACAACACAATCTTATAGCAGCCAAAGTTCAATCAGAAAGAAGATAGAAGGATCTGACAATCATAGCTTCTGCAAATCATCACCATCATAAGCAGAAGTTCATCAAGAGCAGATCTTGTGAATAGATACAAGAAGTTATTCTTTATACAGCCATCATAAGAATTATGAAAATAGAATTCCTACAACTTTCTTCTTCTTCTTTCTCCTTCCCTTCTGTAAAAGAGTTTTATTAATCCTTCTTCAAAGGATTCAGTGGTTTAAGATCTCCTTATCATAATATCTGGTGGTTCAAGATCTCCTTATCAAAAGATCTGGTGGTTCATGATCTCCTTGTCAAAAGATCAGTGGTTCTAAGAGTCTCCTTACTAAAAGACTCAAGCAAAGTGGTGCATCCCTACCAGGTGGTAGAAGAGGGGAGTACCCACATTTTGGGGAACCTCTATAAAAAATTATGTGTGTCTTCTGGTTGCTTATTTTTTGTGTTGTCCCTATATCTAGTTTACTCTACTGATTTCTGCTTTATATTTCAGCACAAGTTTATTCTGCCGGAGATCTTGCTAGAGCATAAATTCTTAGATTATTTTATGTACTCATAGTTATAATAGGAATAATCTTTAAATCTCTATTCACCCCCCCCCCCCTCTCTAGAGGATTCTCAGAGGCACACTGTGCACTTTTAATTGGTACTAGAATGAGGTTCATCATTAAAAGGTTAACACCTTGATCAAAAAATACCTCCTACTCTTATTTCTTTATTACAAACATATTTATTAAATAAAATGAGTTCTAAGGATTATGCTTCTACAAGACCTCCAGTGCATAACTTAAATAAGTTCACACTCTGGAAGGCCAGAATAAGGCTTTATATGAATTCCATTGATGAAGACATCTATAATGTTCTTCTCACAGGTCCTCTAGCTCTAGTCAGACAAAAGGCAGAAGAACCCTCAACAATAGAGGCTATCCCAAGAAAGGAATGGACAGAGGCTGAGAAGACGGTCAAGGCATGTGATGCCAAGGCCATGAACATTCTGGTATCAACAATGTCAGATGACATTTTCCAGAAGGTTGATGAATGTCAATCAGCAAAAGAGATCTGGGATTCACTCACCACAATGGTGAAAGGAAGGGCTGATGAAAGAAAGGACAAAAAGTCTCTTCTCACATCCCAGTATGAGAACTTTCTAAAGAAAGCTGAAGAATTGTGGTTGATATGTATGACAGATTCAGTCTTATCATTAATGAGCTAAGAGGCCTAGACAAGGAAATATCCTTGACTGAAATTAATGATAAGATTCTCATGTGCTTCCCTAGCTCATGGGATTCAAGGATCTGGGCAATCAGAGAATCCAAATGCCACAGAGAGATCTCAACTAAAGCTTTGCTAGGAAAGATTAAGTCTTATGAGATGTTACTAAAACATAGGGTTGAGTCAGAAGAGAAGGAAATAACTCCAGCTCCTATCCAAAGGAATTTTGCTCTGAAAGCTACTGAAGGAGAGCCCTCTACTCGTGAAGATGAGATGTTCAATCTCCTAGCAAGGAGATTCAAGAAATGGGTCAAGACTGAAGACTCAAGGAGAAGAGAGAAAGATTCAAGGCCCAGGTATGATAAAACTCCAAGAAGGGAGATTATCTGCTTCACCTGCAACAAGCCAGGGCACATTTCTCCTGAGTGCCCACAAGAGCAGAGGGACATAAGCAGCAATAAAGATGAGAAGAAGAAGAAGAAGAAGAAGTCGTTCAGAGGAAAGGACAAGAAGAAAGCCAAGGGCTTCATTGCTGAAACATGGAGTGATTCTGAAGCAGAATTAAGCTCCTCATCATCTAAAAGTGATGATGAAGAAGCAATAGTAGAAGACTGCATGATGGCACTGGGGATGTCATCAGATGATGAAGATGAGCAGGTATCTGTTTTTGATGAATTTGATTTTAGCTCAGAAGATTTTAAATCATGTTTTAAAGATTTATGCATTGATAATCTTAGGGTAGAAAAGGAATTAGGCATTGCTAGGACTGAATTAGAGAAAATTAAAAAGGATGAAATCTACCTAAGAAATCAAGACTTAACAAATGAAATTAATAATAAAGAGTTAGAATTGATTAAACTTAGAGAAGAAAACATAAACTTAAAAGAAGAGCTAGCAAAGGCAAAGGCCTTTGAGGACTAACTCAATGGGAGGAGTCAAAAGCTCAAAGACATCTCTGAAAATCTCTCTATGAGATTTAATCACCTAGGTTAGGAGCAGAGCCCTCCACTAGCACAGAAGCACCTAGGAAACCTGTCTGGAAAAATCCAGTGTCATTTATTAGACCCAGTGAGTACCAACCAAGTGAGAAGAGTGTATCATCTAAGAGTAAGGTCAACAGTCATCCAGATAGGATAGATAAACCTAGAAAGGTAAATCTGAATAAACAGGAAAAACCCCTAGGTAAGAGTCATATAGAGAAGTCAAATAACAACAACCAAAAGCCTAGAGGAAAACCTAGGATAATCAAACATTCTGTTGATCTCCTTTATTTACATACATTTTAAACTCACTTCATGAATCAAGATAATAGGTTTGGGAAATCCATTCCTTGTCATCCCAAAGGGTATCATGAAAGACCCTTCTATTCTTTCATAGAACCCTACAATAGTAAAAGCAAAGGGCCCAAGGTAACCTGGGTTCCTTCTAATGTTTGAATTACTTATGCAGGGTTAGTGTTGGGGAAATGATTTATCTTAACCCCTAGAATAAAGAAGAATATAAATTCTAAGTATGAAAAATTAGGCTAAGTAAATATGCGTCGAATAGTATTCGACGCAACGTCGAAATGTAGTCGACGTTTCTCTCAGAATGAGTCGAAGTAACTCTTAGAAGAATTCGACGTAATCTTAGTCGACGTACCTCTGACTTCTAGTCAACGCATTTGATAAAGTCGACGCATCTTTGTCGACACACCTTCCTTATTCTCCTCTCGACGTCCAGCCAGAATGAAATCGACGTTTACGTCGAATAGTAATCGACGCATGTCGATATCTACAAGTAATTCAAAAACACGCCAAATCTCTTTCCTTCTTTCTGTAGATCTGATTTTTATGGAATGATATCATTCTTTTATAGCCGTTCTGAATCAGCCTTTCCTTCTATTTGATTCTTGGCTAATTTGATTAAGATTATTAAGGATATTATTTGAAATCCAAATTCAATTGTGGGACAATAAAAGTCAACAGGAGAAAGAGAAAATTTAAGGCACTTATCACAATCGGCCATACAGTTCTACTGGTCTTCTTCTTCTTCCTCTCTCATAGGGACCCTAATAGAAGAAAAATAGAGAGAAGGAATATTTGTTGCTCTTCTTCTCTCTAAGAAGAGAACAGAAGAAGGCTGCTCAACAACACAATCTTATAGCAGCCAAAGTTCAATCAGAAAGAAGATAGAAGGATCTGACAATCATAGCTTCTGCAAATCATCACCATCATAAGCAGAAGTTCATCAAGAGCAGATCTTGTAAATAGATACAAGAAGTTATTCTTTATACAGCCATCATAAGAATTATGAAAATAGAATTCCTACAACTTTCTTCTTCTTCTTTCTCCTTCCCTTCTGTAAAAGAGTTTTATTAATCCTTCTTCAAAGGATTCAGTGGTTTAAGATCTCCTTATCAAAATATCTGGTGGTTCAAGATCTCCTTATCAAAAGATCTGGTGGTTCATGATCTCCTTGTCAAAAGATCAGTGGTTCTAAGAGTCTCCTTACTAAAAGACTCAAGCAAAGTGGTGCATCCCTACCAGGTGGTAGAAGAGGGGAGTACCCACATTTTGGGGAACCTCTATAAAAAATTATGTGTGTCTTCTGGTTGCTTATTTTTTGTGTTGTCCCTATATCTAGTTTACTCTACTGATTTCTGCTTTATATTTCAGCACAAGTTTATTCTGCCGGAGATCTTGTTTGAGCATAAATCCTTAGATTATTTTATTGTAATCATAGTTATAATAGGAATAATCTTTAAATCTCTATTCACCCCCCCCCCCCTCTCTAGAGGATTCTCAGAGGCACACTGTGCACTTTTAATTGGTACCAGAGGGAGGTTCATCATTAAAAGGTTAACACCTTGATCAAAAAATACCTCCTACTCTTATTTCTTTATTACAAACATATTTATTAAATAAAATGAGTTCTAAGGATTATGCTTCTACAAGACCTCCAGTGTATAACTTAAATAAGTTCACACTCTGGAAGGCCAGAATAAGGCTTTATATGAATTCCATTGATGAAGACATGTATAATGTTCTTCTCACAGGTCCTCTAGCTCTAGTCAGACAAAAGGCAGGAGAACCCTCAACAATAGAGGCTACCCAAGAAAGGAATGGACAGAGGCTGAGAAGAAGGTCAAGGCATGTGATGCCAAGGCCATGAACATTCTGGTATCAACAATGTCAGATGATATTTTCCAGAAGGTTGATGAATGTCAATCAGCAAAAGAGATCTGGGATTCACTCACCACAATGGTGAAAGGAAGGGCTGATGAAAGAAAGGACAAAAAGTCTCTTCTCATATCCCAGTATGAGAACTTTCTAAAGAAAGCTGAAGAATTGTGGTTGATATGTATGACAGATTCAGTCTTATCATTAATGAGCTAAAAGGTCTAGACAAGGAAATATCCTTGACTGAAATTAATGATAAGATTCTCATGTGCTTCCCTAGCTCATGGGATTCAAGGATCTGGGCAATCAGAGAATCCAAATGCCACAGAGAGATCTCAACTAAAGCTTTGCTAGGAAAGATTAAGTCTTATGAGATGTTACTAAAACATAGGGTTGAGTCAGAAGAGAAGGAAATAACTCCAGCTCCTATCCAAAGGAATTTTGCTCTGAAAGCTACTGAAGGAGAGCCCTCTACTCCTGAAGATGAGATGTTCAATCTCCTAGCAAGGAGATTCAAGAAATGGGTCAAGACTGAAGACTCAAGGAGAAGAGAGAAAGATTCAAGGCCCAGGTATGATAAAACTCCAAGAAGGGAGATTATCTGCTTCACCTGCAACAAGACAGGGCACATTTCTCCTGAGTGCCCACAAGAGCAGAGGGACATAAGCAGCAATAAAGATGAGAAGAAGAAGAAGAAGAAGAAGAAGTCGTTCAGAGGAAAGGACAAGAAGAAAGCCAAGGGCTTCATTGCTGAAACATGGAGTGATTCTGAAGCAGAATTAAGCTCCTCATCATCTAAAAGTGATGATGAAGAAGCAACAGTAGAAGACTGCATGATGGCACTGGGGATGTCATCAGATGATGAAGATGAGCAGGTATCTGTTTTTGATGAATTTGATTTTAGCTCAGAAGATTTTAAATCATGTTTTAAAGATTTATGCATTGATAATCTTAGGGTAGAAAAGGAATTAGACATTGCTAGGACTGAATTAGAGAAAATTAAAAAGGATGAAATCTACCTAAGAAATCAAGACTTAACAAATGAAATTAATAATAAAGAGTTAGAATTGATTAAACTTAGAGAAGAAAACATAAACTTAAAAGAAGAGCTAGCAAAGGCAAAGGCCTTTGAGGACTAACTTAATGGGAGGAGTCAAAAGCTCAAAGACATCTCTGAAAATCTCTCTATGAGATTTAATCACCTAGGTTAGGAGCAGAGCCCTCCACTAGCACAGAAGCACCTAGGAAACCTGTCTGGAAAAATCCAGTGTCATTTATTAGACCCAGTGAGTACCAACCAAGTGAGAAGAGTGTATCATCTAAGAGTAAGGTCAACAGTCATCCAGATAGGATAGATAAACCTAGAAAGGTAAATCTGAATAAACAGGAAAAACCCCTAGGTAAGAGTCATATAGAGAAGTCAAATAACAACAACCAAAAGCCTAGAGGAAAACCTAGGATAATCAAACATTCTGTTGATCTCCTTTATTTACATACATTTTAAACTCACTTCATGAATCAAGATAATAGGTTTGGGAAATCCATTCCTTATCATCCCAAAGGGTATCATGAAAGACCCTTCTATTCTTTCATAGAACCCTACAATAGTAAAAGCAAAGGGCCCAAGGTAACCTGGGTTCCTTCTAATGTTTGAATTACTTGTGCAGGGTTAGTGTTGGGGAAATGATTTATCTTAACCCCTAGAATAAAGAAGAATATAAATTCTAAGTATGAAAAATTAGGCTAAGTAAATATGCGTCGAATAGTATTCGACGCAACGTCGAAATGTAGTCGACGTTTCTCTCAGAATGAGTCGAAGTAACTCTTAGAAGAATTCGACGTAATCTTAGTCGACGTACCTCTGACTTCTAGTCGACGCATTTGATAAAGTCGACGCATCTTTGTCGACACACCTTCCTTATTCTCCTCTCGACGTCCAGCCAGAATGAAATCGACGTTTACGTCGAATAGTAATCGACGCATGTCGATATCTACAAGTAATTCAAAAACACGCCAAATCTCTTTCCTTCTTTCTGTAGATCTGATTTTTATGGAATGATATCATTCTTTTATAGCCGTTCTGAATCAGACTTTCCTTCTATTTGATTCTTGGCTAATTTGATTAAGATTATTAAGGATATTATTTGAAATCAGAATGAATTCTTTTCCTTCTACAGAAATATTGATTATGGAAACTCTTCTCTCTTTCTAATTCTCTGTCTGCTAATTGATTATTCTCCTTTAGCAATATATTTTAAACAGAGCTATAAATAAGAAGGAGGTCGGCAGAGAATAACAAAAAGTGATCCACCATATACATTTGAAAAAGAGGAAGAGCTCCCAAGTGAAGAGTGAGAAAGTTGAGAAAAGAGATAGTGTACTGCAGCAAAAGAAAAAGCCTTCATCTTCTCAAGCCATTCTGCTGCAAGATCTGAAAGCTCTCACAAAAGAGAGAAAAGCTTACAATCTCCTTCTCACTATAGAAGAGAGATCATATTCACTATACTTGTGCTTCTAATCTTCTTGCTAGGAAAAAGATTCCTTCTTACATATATTGATCTCTGTTCTTCTACTTATTCTACTTCTTCTTCTTATTCTTATTTCATTTTCAAACTGTGTAAAAGAGTTTTTAGAATCTCTCTTCAAAAAATTCAGTTGTAGTGGTTCTAAGAGTTTCCTTATCAAAAGACTCAGTCTGGTTCTAAGAGTCTCCTTATCAAAAGACTCAGTACAAGTTAGTGAATTCCTACCAAAGGGGGTAGAAGAGTGGACTACCCAAAGTTTGGGGAACCACTATATTTCCTTGTGTTGTGCTGTGATTTTCTTCTAGTTATTTTTCTTCTTTACTTGCTTAATTCTTGTTGGTGTGTGGGAAACTTAAATCTGTGATTATTACACATATATATATATATAATTGCACAAAGTATTTTTAATCTCTATTCACCCCTCCTCTAGAGAATTCTAGTGAGGTTAACTGTGCACTTTCAATTGATATCAGAGATAGGTTGATCTAAAAAGGTTAACTCCTTGGTCAAAAAGATCCTACTTCTTATATATATATATATTTCTAAAAATTATTTTTCACATGGCACAAATCAAAGATTATGCTTCCACCAGACCAGCAATTTGCAACCTTGAAAAGTTTGCACTTTGGAAAACAATAATTAAAATTTATCTAAACTCTATTGATGGAGAATTATTTGATGTTATTATGACAGGTCCTCCCAAGCCATTCAAGAAGGACTCAAGTGGAAAGGTCACACAAACACTTGCTCCAAAGGCTGAATGGACAGATGAAGAAAAGAAAGCCCAAGCATGTGATGCCAAGGATATGAATATCTTAGTCTCAACCCTCTAAGATGAAATCTTCCAAAAGATTGCTGAATGTAAGTCAGCTAAGGAAGTATGGGAAGCTCTCACCAAAATGGTAGAGGGAAGTGCTGATGAGAAAAAGGATAGAAAGGCACTACTCATCTCCCAATATGAAAACTTCTAGAAGAAAGAAAGTGAAAATGTTGCTGACATGCATGCCAGATTCAGCCTCATAGTAAATGAGTTGAGAACACTTGAGAAGGACATATCTCTCACTGAGATAAATGACAAATTGCTAACTTGCTTCCCTAGCTCTTGGGATTCAAGAATCTGGCCAATTAGAGACTCTAGAAGTCAAAGAGAAATCTCAACAGATGTCCTGTTGGGTAAATTAAAATCTTATGAACAACTATTGAAAACAAGAGCTGAGAAAGAAGAGAAAGAAAAGGCTCCTTCACTCAAAAGAAAAGAGTATTGCATTGAAGGCTGTTGAAGGTGAACCCTCTACAAGTGATGAGGAGCTGATCAGTCTACTGGCCAGAAGGTTCAAGAAGTGGATCAAAACAGAAGGATCCAGAGGAAGAGACTCAAAAACCAGGTATAATAAAACACCTACTAAAGAGATTATATGTTACTCTTGAAGGAAACCTAGACACGTTGCACCTGAATGTCCTAAAGAGATCAGCAAAAAGAAAAATCTGAAAAGAACAGATCTAAAGAAGAAGAAGAAGGAGAAAGGTTTCGTTGCTCAATCATGGAGTGATTCAGAATCTGAAGAAAGTACCTCATCTGACAATGATCAGGAAGAGGCCAAGCTAGAGGAAACCTGTTTGATGGCCACTGAGAAGTCTGAGGATACATCTATGGTAAATATATTTGATGATATAGATTTTTCTTCCACTGATTTCAAAAACAATTTCAAAGAATTCTGCTTAGATCTAATCAAATCTGAAAAAGAAATAAAAGAACTAAGAAATGAATTAAACAATCTCAAACAAATGAATAATCAATATAAAAACTATGAGCTTAGTCTGGGACTCTCAGAGGAGGAACTAGATAAAATCTATACAGAAAATCTAACACTAAGAAATGAGCTAGCAAAGGCAAAAGCCTTTGAAGACTCTCTAAATGGGAGAAGTCAGAAGCTCAAGAATATTTCTGAGAATCTCACTAATAGATTTAGACAACTAAAGTTTAACACTAATGAAGAACCCAAAACTCAATCACCCAGCAAATCTGTCTGGAAACATCCTATTCACTTCACTAGGGAGAATCATCCAACAGGAGAGAGGTTACAGAAAAATCCAGAAACAACCACTGTCTTTAATAAAAATAATCCCATTACATATGAAGGAATCCTAGGTAAATATCCTCAGAAAAGAAATAAACATGCGTCGAATTCTTATCAATGTGCGTCGATTTCTAATCGACGCTTACACCAAAGTGCGTCGACTTCTACCCGACGCAACTTCTCCCTTGCTTCGACTAAACGTGAACGCAGAATGAAGGAAGCATCGACTTCTACTCGACGCAACCTTGAGCATACGTCGACTTCATATCGACGCAACCATAAGCCTATGTCGAATTCATATCGACGCAACCAATCTGACAGAAATTTCTCCTCTTCCAAACAGTCCTCTTAATCCATGTCCTTTTATTATGAACACTATTTCTGCGACATTACCAAAGAAAATTGGTATGATAAGCCAATAACCCTAAAGGAGGAAGGATACTCTGAAAAACCCACTTATTCTTTCATTAAATCCTTCACTGTTGGGAGGAAGGGACCCCAGCTCAGCAGGGTCCAAACTAATGTTTAAAATCTTATGTGCAGATGTATCACATCTTCAGGCTGGTGTGGTACTTGGACAGTGGATGCTCCATGCACATGACAGGGTACAGAAATCTGTTAACCAATTTTGAGGATAGACATGGACCACCAGTGACCTTTGGAGACTCTAGTTGTGGGCAAACCAGGGGCTTTGGAGATTTTAAAGAAGGAAAAGTTACCTTCAAAAATGTGGCAGTAGTCAAAGGACTGAAGCACAATCTGATAAGTATAAGTCAGATATGTGACAGTAGTAAGTATGAGGTAAATTTCACCACACTACTTTGCCATATTATTGATGTCAAGTCTGGTGCCATAGTACTCAATGGAATTAGAAAAGGGAAAGTATATATAGTGGATTTTAGCTACTCACCCACAAAAGTTTGTTTGTTTAACAATATTATTGATAAAAGTGAATTATGGCATAGGAGACTGGGTCACTTAAACCACAAAACCATTAGTAAACTAGCAAAGAATAACCTAGTCAGAGGCCTACCAAAGGGTAGGTACTCTAAGGATTCTCCATGTAGACCTTGCCAACTAGGAAAACAGACCAAATCATCCTTCAAACCAATTGGTAAGAATGACTCTCCCAGGATCCTCTACTTACTACATATGGATCTCTTTGGTCCCATATCCACTCAGAGCTTAGGTGGAAAATCTTATACACTAGTCATTGTGGATGACTATTCTAGGTTTAGCTGGGTATTCTTTCTAAGGGCTAAGTCTGAAACCCATAAAATTCTCTCAAAATTCATAAGACAGGTTCAATCTGAGTTTAACACTCATGTTTCAATTATCAGAAGTGATCATGGGGCTCAATTTGAAAATCAGTTGATTTGTAGTTTCTGTGAGGATATAGGTATTAAACAAAGTTTCTCAGCCCCTAGAACTCCTCAACAAAATGGAGTTGCTGAAAGAAAGAATAGAACTTTAATTGAATCAGGAAGGACCTTAAATGCAGAATCAGGATTACCAAAAACCTTCTGGGCTGAAGCAGTCAACACTGCCAACTATGTTCTAAATAGAAGCCTCATACACAAAACTAGATCAAAGACTCCATATGAGCTCTTGAAAGGAAAAACACCCATTGTTAAATATTTTAAAATTTTTGGATGTGCTTGCTTTATTCTAAATAATGGGAAAGATCATCTTGCCAAATTTGACAAGAAGTCTGATGATGGAATTTTTCTTGGGTACTCATCATCTAGTAAATCTTATAGATGCTATAACAGGAGAACTCTCAGAATTGAAGAATCTATGCACATTACATTTGATGAAACTAACATGTTGTTTAAGGGGGAGGAAACTTCCACCAATCCTATTCCATAGGAAAATAGCAGCATAGAAACTCAGCTTGAGCAACTGGTTCTAGAGAACACAGATAATGGAAAAGAAAACCAGCTAGAGGAATCAAGTGAGGAATCTGAACAAGAACATTCAGAAAAGAGCATTCAAAACCAACTCCAACAAGAGAACATGGTTCAGGAAGAACAGGTGGACAATGATCCCATTGCTAATGAGGAAGAAGAACATCTGACAAGTCCAAGCAGGATAGGGGTTAATTTGAAAGATCATCCACAATCTCAAGTAATTGGAGACCCCAATACAGGAGTAAGAACAAGACACCAAGTCTCCAATGGGATGTTGCTCCAATGCTTCTTATCACAAGTTGAACCAAAGAAGTTTGAGGAAGCAAATTGTGATCCTCACTGCATTATGGCCATGCAAGAAGAACTAGGCCAATTTGAGAGAAACAAAGTGTGGAACTTAGTTGAAAGACCAAGAAACTACCCAGTGATTGGTACAAAGTGGGTATACAGAAACAAACTAGATTCCACTAGAGTAATTGTCAGGAACAAGGCAAGACTTGTAGCATAAGGATATAGACAAGAAGAAGGAATAGACTACAACCAAACCTTTGCTCCAGTAGCCAGATTGTAGGCAATCAGGCTCTTTCTTGCCTATGCTGCCTTCATGAAGATGAATGTCTATCAGATGGATGTCAAGAGTGCCTTTTTGAATGGTGACCTTCAAGAAGAGGTATATGTGGAGCAACCACCAGGTTTTGTAAATCCCTCCTCTCCTAACTTTGTTTATAGACTTAACAAAGCACTATATGGTCTCAAGCAAGCACCTAGAGCCTGGTATGAAACTCTCTCCAATTTCCTTTTAGAAAATTCTTTTGAAAGAGGAAAAGTAGATAAAACACTTTTTACTAGAACCCATAAAAATCAACTCCTTCTTGTTCAAATCTATGTAGATGACATCATCTTTAGCTCAACTCATCCCAAACTTTGTAAAAGATTTGCTAATCTAATGCAATCAAAATTTGAAATGAGTAGCATGGGAGAACTCTCTTATTTCTTAGGGCTACAAGTGAAACAAAGTAGTGAGGGAATCTTTATCTCACAATCTAAATACACTAAAGAATTAATAAAAAAATTTGGTATGGAATCAGCCTCCACTATGAAAACACCTATGGCAACTAATGTCATTATAGAAAAGGATGACAAGGGAAAATCAGTAGATCAAAAGACATATAGGGCAATCATAGGATCCCTTCTATATCTAACAGCTAGCAGACCTGACATTATGTTTGCCACTTGCATATGTGCTAGATTTCAGGTTGAACCAAAAGAATCCCATCTCACCTCTGTAAAAAGGATTCTTAGATACCTAAAGGGAACCCCTGAACTAGGTCTGTGGTACTCAGCAGAAACAAACTTTGAATTAATAGGTTTCTCAGATGCAGATTATGCTGGATGTAGGGTTGATAGAAAAAGTACATCTGGTACTTGCCAATTCCTAGGTGACAAATTAATATCATGGTTTAGTAAGAAACAAACATCAGTCTCAACCTCAACAGCTGAAGCTGAATACATAGCTGCTGGGAGCTGTTGTTCACAAATCCTGTGGATGCAAATTCAGCTTCTTGACTACAAATTGGAGGTCAATAACTCTAAGATCTATTGTGATAACTCTAGTGCTATATCCATAGCATCCAACCCAGTCCTTCATAGTAGAACCAAACATATAGAGATCAGACATCACTTCCTTAGAGATAATGTAGAAAAAGGTAAGATAACCTTAGAATATATTCCTACAGACAGTCAAAGAGCAGACATCTTCACAAAACCCTTGGATGAAACTAAGCATAATCACTTCATCAACACCTTAGGAATGCTTGATGGAAGCCTGTAACCACCATTGTTGGGTAAATCTAAAAGAAATCAGAAAATCTAAGAAAGTATTTGAAGATACGTCGAATACATATCGACGCACCATCGAGAAGAACTCAATGCCGGCATTGATTGCTTTCAGGCAAAGCTACATCAATCCCTTATCAATGCACCGTCAACTTTATATTGACGCAAGTCTATGAACACGTCGACAAAACGGTAGGCTGACAAATCTCCACGGAGCGTCGACTCCATATCGACACATACGTCGACATCAATGACCATGCGTCGACAACAATTCGCCGTAACGTCGACCTCTTGTCAAAATTAGAATCAAATCCTTACTTCCTCTTTTGACGATTGGATTACCTGATATACCTTGATTTATGTTTCCTTTCTCGACGTTTCACCTTCTTTAAATAATACCTCTTATTTCATAACATATACTCTCCTCAACCGCCAAAACTTCGTCTTCTACCTCTCTCTCTCTCTCTCTGCGTCAATGGCACCAACTCCTGATCAATCGGCCCTCATCAAAGCGATGAACGATGCTCTTGAACAACTAGTAAATGACTTCCAGACTCGACTGAACCACTTCTCCAACGAGTGTGCTGCCATGCTCAACACCTGTGCAGCCAAACTAACAAACCACTCTACTTCTCTTCCTGAGCTTAATGCTCTCATTCAAGAACAGCCTCTGTCGCCAGAAGGGTTTAAATCCTTTATGCATGATATAAACCAGGGGGAGAGTAGCTCCAGAAACCCCCCTTGTCAAGTTCTCTATCTCTCTTAAAAGCTCAGGGTTAATTTCCTCTCCAACTCTAAATATTATCTCTAAAGTATTACACCAACTTCTTTTCTTACAATAGGCTCCAATCTTCTCCAATCACTCTGACTACACCTTCAACAAACACTTTGGAGAGACCTCATCTTACCATACTGAAGGAGATCATGCTGTGGATTCAGCATTCAGAGCAGATGCGCCACATACCCAGGGGGAGATTGTTGCAGTACAGAATATAGAAGTTCAGGGGGAGGAAGAAACAGCTTTTTCTGATGATCTAAAAGGGCAACTCTGGATTGAGGCACCCTTGTGTGTGGAAGAATATCAGCATCATTCTCCTGGATTCTCTTCCAGCTATATAAAACTCAAGACACCCTTACTTGAGGATATTCCTCCAGAGGACATTTTGCCTGTTGTTCCCTCTCCTACAAAAGTCCCTTCTCCACCTTCACCTTCTAAAGAGAAAACTACATCTCCACCTCTACCTCTTCCACCTCTTCAACCTCCATCTCTACCTCCTTTACTACCTTTACCTCCTCCACAAAAGCTATCTAAGGAAAAACCAAGAGAACAAATGAAAAGAAGAAGTGAAGCCATCCCTCATTGGCAAAAATTTTTCCAAAGAAGAAAGAAAAGAATATGCAAAGGAAAAGAAATATAAAAAGGCTGTTGAGGAGATAAAGAGGTTTGAAAAAATGCCTAATATCACTCCTAACAGTCCTGTAAAGGAGTACCATGATCCTGACATGGAAAAGATGTATGAAGAAATAAGAGAAAGAGAGCTGTATGAATATGAAGCAGCTATGAAAGAAGTAGAAGATAAAAGGAATATCTAGTTGGAAAAGATCAAGAAGGGGATGACTAAAGAATAGATTCTTGCTGAATCTTCCATCAAACTTCCAAATAAATTGTTTGATGTTGAAGCCTATCAGAAGAAAAATCCTATGGCAGGACTCATCCTAGAAAAAGGACAAAAACACAAGAGGGGGGTAGGGTGTGCAGAAGATATTTACATCCCCTATAAGAAGCCCAAAAGACCTGCAAGATTAGACAAATGGCATGACTCACCCTGGAAAGGGAAAGGAAAAATGACTAAGATCCCTGAGAAACAGCAATCAGAGAAGAGAAAATATAGGCCAAAGGTTGACAACAAAGGACCACCTGAGCCCAAGCCTACTCAAAAGAAACCTCAAAACATCACAATTGAGATGATTGATGAAAAGGCAGCAATTATCATCAGCAAGGGATATTCTATAAATGATACTCTCCCTGATGCTGACAAAGTCCTGGAGAAACTGCATACAATCATCAGAAATGTCCAAGAGCATCCTGATAGAGCCAGGGGCTATATTTTGATGCTATTGAAAATTTATCTAGAAAACTCTATTCTGCTTTTGTCAATTTCATGTATAACAAGAAGTTTCTAGTTTAAATCTTGTGAAAGACAATTACTTGTTATATGATTTCTTCTGATTGCTTAGCATATTTCTTCTCTATATAAATGCTTTGCCTTGTTGATTAAAAGCTGATACAATTTCTCTCTATATTGGGTTAAGACAAATAGGGGGAGATTGTTGGGGAAATGATTTATCTTAACCCCTAGAATCAAGAAGAATATAAATTCTAAGTATGAAAAATTAGGCTAAGTAAATATGCGTCGAATAGCATTCGACGCAACGTCGAAATGTAGTCGACGTTTCTTTCAGAATGAGTCGAAGTAACTCTTAGAAGAATTCGACGTAATCTTAGTCGACGTACCTCTGACTTCTAGTCGACGCATTTGATAAAGTCGACGCATCTTTGTCGACGCACCTTCCTTATTCTCCTCTCGACGTCCAGCTAGAATGAAATCGACGTTTATGTCGAATAGTAATTGACGCACGTCGATATCTACAAGTAATTCAAAAACACTCTAGATCTCTTTCCTTCTTTCTGTAGATCTGATTTTTATGGAATGATATCATTCTTTTATAGACGTTTTGAATCAGCCTTTCCTTCTATTTGATTCTTGGCTAATTTGATTAAGATTATTATGGATATTATTTGAAATCAGAATGAATTCTTTTCCTTCTACAGAAATATTGATTATGGAAACTCTTATCTCTTTCTAATTCTCTGTCTGCTAATTGATTATTCTCCTTTAGCAATATATTTTAAACAGAGCTATAAATAAGAAGGAGGTCAGCAGAGAATAACAAGAAGTGATCCACCATATACATTTGAAAAAGAGGAAGAGCTCTCAAGTGAAGAGTGAGAAAGTTGAGAAAAGAGATAGTGTGCTGCAGCAAAAGAAAAAGCCTTCATCTTCTCAAGCCATTCTGCTGCAAGATCTGAAAGCTCTCACAAAAGAGAGAAAAGCTTACAATCTCCTTCTCACTATTGAAGAGAGATCATATTCACTATACTTGTGCTTCTAATCTTCCTGCTAGGAAGAAGATTCCTTCTTACATATATTGATCTGTGTTCTTCTACTTGTTCTACTTCTTCTTCTTATTCTTATTACATTTTCAAACTGTGTAAAAGAGTGTTTAGAATCTCTCTTCAAAAAATTCAGTTGTAGTGGTTCTAAGAGTCTCCTTATCAAAAGACTCAGTCTGGTTCTAAGAGTCTCCTTATCAAAAGACTCAGTACAAGTTAGTGAATTCCTACCAAAGGGGGTAGAAGAGTTGACTACCCAAAGTTTGGGGAACCACTATATTTCCTTGTGTTGTGCTGTGATTTTCTTCTAGTTATTTTTCTTCTTTACTTGCTTAATTCTTGTTGGTGTGTAGGAAGCTTAAATCTGTGATTATTACACATATATATATATATAATTGCACAAAGTATTTTTAATCTCTATTCACCCCTCCTCTAGAGAATTTTAGTGAGGTTAACTGTGCACTTTCAGTTAGGTAGGGTCCCACTCAGGAGAAAATTGAGTGGGAAGGAAGATGTAGGTCAAGGATAAGGAACAAACCTATTCAAGGGAGTAATTTCTACCTTGAATCCTCCTTAATATTTATTACATTATATTAAGATCTATTTTCAATAAATAAAAATTGCTGAGAAAATCAGAAAGAATTTTCTAAAGAAGTAGATCTGTTTATTAAGAGGTGCTTCGAATAGAAGTCGACATACCATCGACTTCTACTCGACGCAGTGTCAAAAGCACTCAGAATAGACAATTCGAATAAAAGTTGACGCAGCGTCAAGTTCATATCGACGCATACGTCGACTTATTAATTGCTGATTAAATTCGAAGTTACGTTGATTACTAGTCGACGTAACGTCGACAGGACTAGGTCGACTTAAGGTTTCTAAGTTATCTCGAAGCTACGTCGAGTACTAGTCGACACAACGTCGATATATCAGCGTGCGCAGAAGTGCTTCTAGAAGCAATCTCAACACAGCTTTGCATGCCAAATAATAAGTATTATCGACGATGCGTGGACCTAAACCTTAAGTAGCGGTGATTCATCTGCTTTTAATTAATTACTGCGTCAAAACATTTACGCTTTCGAATTCTCTCTCTCTCTTGCTCTCCAGCTCTCCCGTGTCTCTTTCTCTCTCATTTTCTTTGTGTTTGCAGGTACAACCAAATTCAAATGGCTCCACCCAAGATTAACTCAGGATTTGAAGTGGATGTTGAGTCCTTCAGCACAGCTGTTGAGAGCTTCAAGGCCATTCTTGGCCTATTCCAAGATGCATGATTAACCAAGCTGATATCCATAAGATGCAAGATCCTGGATATCGAGCTAACTGAATTCAAAGATAATGTTCAGATAGGAGAGGATGGTTCTCTTATGGGAAAAATATCTAACACAGATATTATGATAACAGAGGAACTACTAAATCAAACAAATGATCTTCTAACTGGAAATGAGTTAGATGAACTAACAGGGGATAAGATTAAGAGGGCCCTGTAACTGATGCAGTTCAAAAAGGACAAGCCCATCAATCAAAAGAAAATTGACCTTGGAGAAGAACACGGGTTTCTAGCAGATATAGTAGAAAAGGTACTGTTATGTAAGATTTCTGCACATGATGCTATTCCTAAGCAACAACTTCAGATAATGGGAGCACTTGTTCTGAAGAAGAAGATAAATTGGGGAAGATGTCTTCTGAAGATGATAGGGCACAAATATGCCCACAAGGAAAATGCTTACATGAGAATGATGAGCCAAGTGCTCTTTCAACATTATCCAAGCATCTGCAAATCCAAAGGAGTTCCCATACCTCCTGGTAAAAGGATAAATATTGGGATCTTCTCCAAATGGACCAGGCAGATTCTAAAGCCTAGTCAGTCTGTTTCTTCTCCTCCTCCATCTCCTCTTCTTCAAGATCCTGACAGGCAAATACTAGATCCTCCAAGGGATGATATCCCTCCACTTGAATCTATTATAGATCCCCCTCAGCAACAACAACAACAACAATAACAGCTTCAATCCCCTTCAGTACCAGAGCCATATCCTCAGTTATTCCATCAATTACCATCCAGCCTCATTCCAGATCATCAGCCTGCTCCACCTCCACCACCATCAATACATTTCTCAATTGATATTTACCATACTCTCTCCCCTATTCAAGAAGGGCTTTCTCCATCACCCCCTCCTTCTACATTTCGCATTCCACCAATTGATCTTGAACAAGTCATCTCCAAGGCTGCGGCCCTTGCCTCTTCAACATTTGCTGACCTGGTGGCCTCCCAAGCAAGAAATTTTGATAGAAAGTACTCCCAGATGGAGGCTGAGTTATTAGATTCAAAAAGATCCCTCCAAGGCCTCAAAGAGTTTGTATCTTCCTCCATGGCTACAAAAGAGTTCTTAACCTCTCTGGCCAGCAAGGTCAAGAAGGGGGAGAACATATTGGAGGAAGAAAGACCTGTCCTTGATAAGAGTGGACAGGATAAAGGGGATGCTAATAATGAGCCTGCTCTTGACAAAGTGACCACCTTTCAAGGTGCACAGATTCAGGGGGAGCCTACAGTTTGGGGGAGTCTGCTCCAGAAAAGCAAAATGAGGAAGAAAGAGTAGAAGCAGAAAATCAGTGGGAGCTTCTAGTAATTCAGGGGGAGCCTGCTCCATATGTTCAAAGGAACTTGGATATAGAAATGGAAGCTGTAAGTACCACAGCTGATTAGGAGAAGCCTCAGAATGACAATCTGCTAGATGAGGTAGCTAAGATAGCTCAGGAAGCTGTCCAGCAAGCTAAAGAGATTCAGGGGGAGCTTCCCAAAGATGCTACTACAGAAGATGATGAGCCTCTGAACATTGCCCAAAGGAAAGTAAAAGTATTCTCAGGAAAAAGAAGAACTCCTGAGAAGGAGCAGTGAGGATCAGGTACTTTGTCAAGTTCTACACTTCCTGGAAAACAGATGTGGTGATTGATATACTTATTGACAATTGAATAACATGGGTTATGATTTCAATCTATATCTTTCATATGGCAATGCTGTCGTGTATGTATTTTTCTTTTATGCAAAGAAATGTGTAAAATCACTTTGAACAAACTGTAAAATTTGTTAAGATAAATAAGGGGAGACTGTTGGGAAAAACCCCTTTGATTTAACTTAACAAATTTACTAAAAGTGATTTTATCTCTTGGGATTGAATTACCCATTGTATAGTGAGGGTAATCTGGTCATTAAATGTCTTAGGATATCACACTCAACCTAGGGTGTCAAGACCAAGCTAAGAGAAGCAAAATTGGGACAAAGTTAACATTTGCGTCGAATAGAATTCGATGCAACATTGAGTCCATATTGACGCTACTATGACTAGAAGTCCAAGTGGTTCAGCCCTTCTGTCAAAGTAACTTAAATCGATGTTACGTCGAATAGATATCGACACAGGGGTCATGGTCCTATCGGAGCAATTGAGGAAGTTAACGCAACTTCTACTTCAACTTGGCGCAGAAGGAAGTATCTGTCGAAGTAATCTAAAGTCGACGCAACATCGACTTCATCTCGACGTAGAAAATGAAGCTCAGAATCATATCTTCAAATCGACGGTTACGTTGATTGGGTATCGATGCAATGTCGACTAGCAAAGTTCAGTTAGAGCAAGAATGAATTTGAAGCTGCTCCTACAGGAACTCGAAGGTGCGTCGATAAGAGAGGAAGTGAACTCACCGCTACGTCGAATACAGTCTGAAAAGGAAAACCTTTTTAGGTGTCATTTTTAACCCTCTCTCGTGGCCCACCTCTGTAATATCCCAGTTCGAACTAGACCCCTCGAGTGACACGAGTCACTTAGAGATGCTCAGACCAAGTGGGATCTGGAGATCCTAATAGGCCATTTTTATGCCCTGATCTCCAGGAGTGGAGGTAGCCCTCAATTAGGAGGTTGCATTCGTCGAACGGCATGAAGGCTGCGTTCGTCGAATGGCCTGAAGGCTGCATTCGACGAACGGCCTGAAGGCTGCGTTCGTCGAACGGCCTGAAGGCTGCGTTCGACGAACGGCCTGAAGGCTGCGTTCGTCGAATGGCCTGAAGGCTGCGTTCATCGAACAACCTGAAGGTTGCGTTCGTCGAATGGCCTGAAGGCTGCATTCGACGAATGGCCTGAAGGTTGCGTTCGTCGAACGGCCT
Organism: Dactylorhiza incarnata; assembly: GCA_033032865.1. Lineage (NCBI taxonomy): Eukaryota > Viridiplantae > Streptophyta > Magnoliopsida > Asparagales > Orchidaceae > Dactylorhiza > Dactylorhiza incarnata. Next base: position 895,753 of record JAWHQI010000377.1, read on the forward strand.
GAAGGCTGCGTTCGACGAACGACATGAAGGCTCCGTTCGTTTAACGGCCTGATGGCTGCGTTCGTCGAACGGCCTGAAGGCTGCGTTCGACAAACGGCTTGAAGAAAGCATTCGACTAAGTGAAAGGGGAAGCGTTCGACGAAGTCGAAGCTGTAGCGCTCGACGAAATTGTGTCGTTCGACGATCGACGAATTTGTAGCGTTCGACGAAGTTGTAGCGTTCGACGAATTTGTAAGCGTTCGACGAAAGTGTTGTAGGGCAACTTTTTTGTCGTCGTCCAGTAAAGCTTAAGTGCTTATTTTTAAGCAGTAGTGGAGTCGATGTCCAATAGGAGGCTGACACCAAGCTTAGAGTTTCAATGCATTTCTTGGAGAAGGGTTTGGCCATTAAATACTTATTACACTGACTCTCTTCTCTCTTAAAGTAAAAGGGCTACTGGTCAGATTACCCTATTCATCATCTTCTTCTTCTCCTCCTTCTTCTTCTCCTCCTTCTTCTTCTCTTCATCTTCTTCCTCCCACCTTAAGGTTTTAACTTAGGGTTCTTGAAGGAGCAAGCTTGGAGAAGGATTTGGAGCTTGGCCGACCACCACCCCGCTGCCATGAAGATGATCTTGAACCATGACTGGAAAATTAGGTGACTTCCGACCCCTCTCCTTTGGTGCTAGATCGTAGAGAAAAATTAGGAGAGGTGTTGAGCTCAAAAGAGCTTGGCTTGTGAGTTAATTGAGTTTCCTAGGAAAAGACCAAACCAGATCTTTCTTGTTAGGGCACCGATTGCCGCGAAAGTTCCTTCAATCACTTCTTCTCTTCAAAAGGAAGAGATTGATTTGATTTTGTTGAAATACATGGTCTATTGAGGGAGTATTGGATGGGAAAAGGTGTAATGACCTAACCCTTGTTTTTTTTGGGAAGATGATGAATAGTCCCCTGTTATGTAGGATTTTTAAGTTATTTATTATGTGCGAAAGTTGATGAGTAATTCCCAGTTTAAAATCCCCTGTTAATTAGGATTGTTAATTATGTAATTGTGTGATAAAGGTGATGACAGCCCCCTTGCAAAAGAAGTTTTCAATTTATAACATTGCACTTGGTTATTAAGGGAAATATTGTGCGCAGCTGGGTTCAAGCCAATTTTTAGGCTTGATCCCACTGGAATTAGACTTCGGGCTCAACTTGAAAGTTGTAGCCCTCGGAAAGAGATTTTCGACGATAGGTTACCCGTTTTCTGTAGTGAGCTGTAGCTCCCTACAAGTCCAGTCGAGTGGACTGTCCAGAAAGCTGGGAGGTGATGAGTGCGTGCTGTTTTGCTGTCCAGATTTCTCCAGTTGACTTCAGAGCAGATTTTAGGTAGGACCCACTTGGATATGGGTTTAGGACTCAAGATTAATGTTGTAGCCCTTAACGATAGCTTTCCAAAATGTGGTGGATCATAATTTTTGGACAACTGAAGCACCCAGAAATCCAGTTTTAGTAAATTGTGTCATAACACTTCTGATCTCAGTATTTTGTGGATTTCTCTTAAAATATTAGTTGGATGCTCATGAAAATTGGTGGAGATATGTGTGACAATAATATGTATATCCCAGTTGAATTTCATGATGTTTGGATAAGTGGTATTAAAGTTATTGTCGTTTCATTTGATAAATTTGAAAGAGATATAAATGCTGAATGTGAAGGCCGCTTGGGCCAAAATTTGGTATAAATCATGTACATGCTGGTATTGACCTGTGATAATGATTTAAGATTTATATCCATTGGGATGACTCCTTAAATGAACCTTCAATTGTTAGTTTCAGGTGGAACAATAAAAAGGGCATGTGTAGTTGATGGTGAAGGTAAGTAACATTGGTTATGGGTGAGATCTAAGTGCTTAGCATTGTTTATAATGGTCATATAAATGTAGAGCACCGTAAATATGTATTGCATAATACAATGAGGTCGAAATTTGGTGGTAATGATTCAGGCATTAATTATGACTTATAGTAGAGGTTTCCGTGGATTTGGGTTGAGAACGAATCCATAATTAAACGTGCCGCTAATAATTACGATGCTGAAAAGAGAGGTTAAGGAGCTCATCTGGACCAGGATTTTGGAAACGTGACGTTAAGCGCACAAGTAGTCCTACAAGATCTAGTATGGTAATTTCCATGTTATACACACGCTACTGCATAGAGTCATGACAACTCGGAATGAGTAGCATTGATGGTTTGGTGTGGATTATAAGATATGGTTATATCTTGTGGCGGGTCTACGGGCTTGCTAGTCGTGACACCGACAGAAATTGGTAGTTAGACTCTAGACCGGTTGGGTTGGACTCTTGGTGCTCACCTACCCAAGTCCCCTTTTGTGTCCTTGAAGGCTCTGCGTGATGCGAGCAGTACGCTGTGTGTCATGTCATTGCACCGCATCAGAACTCATCATATAAACTTGTATGGGCACCTTTATATGATGGGTTACATTATGCTCGGATCCTTAACTTATAAGCTTGTATGGGCACCCTTATAAGTTAAGTTCAAATTCGGTTATTATATGCTCAACTCCTTATACACTATCGTATAACTGCTCTCTTTTGATGTACTTTCTTATAACACAATTTAGCTGTCATGATTACATCTTTCCTTATCACATGTTTTTGTTACTACTGACTATATTGCAGCTTTTCTTCATTCCCTTCCGCCCGGTGCCTTGGAGTCGCCGGTGGAGAGGATGTGAAGCCACTTAGTCTTTATGACTAACGGTTGTTACACCACTACTTTTAGGAGCAGCAGCGTACTACACAGGAGGATAGCCAGGCTAGGGTGACAGTGCTGGTGATTACGATACCTTGGCTACCATCGGCGACAGATTTTAGCGAGTGGTTAGAATGTAGCCTTAGGGCAAGTTTATACTCTGATGATATACAGGAGCTTGTGTAGCTTTCTGTCTTTTTTTGTACTGTTTGGACATTGTTGCTTAATTGTGAATATATGGCTTCTTGCTTTTACATTATTGATGGGTTGGCGCTGTTCAGTTTGTTTGGCCGGCAGGATAGGCTTCTTGTCGGGGAGGCTAGCTCGTGTGCTGGCACTTCTGCAAGGCGGCTGTCCTGGTCATAAGAATCCCCTCGGCCGTGTCTTGTGTTTCGTGAGGGGGGGTCTTACAAATGGTATCAGCTTGCAATGATCCTGAGATAAAGAAGTCCATTAAACCACTAGGCCACCATGTTAGCTAAATTAGTTTGAGGACAAACTGATGCAGCGGAAGCGATGGTGTGCCCATGTGTGATTCACATTAAGTATGTCCACTTTTTCCTATAGGAAGTGCCAACCTAAGCCAAACTCGTACCCTAACGTATAGATGCTGGCTCGTTCCGAGACAGTAATTGGTATTCCCATTCCAACAACTAGAGTTAGTTTGGCATAGGATTGATGCCAACCTAACTAGGATACAACTTTGGTCGACTTAGCAGGATATGTCGTGACATACCCTTACCTTATACCGATCTCAGGGATGATGTGGCCAAGCAAAAAGTGACCTCAAGTGACTAAAGGAAGAGTTTAACGTGACTGTAGATGCTAGAGACTCACACCCTGAGATTTCTATCTCAGATATGGAGTAATATTATCACCTTACCCAAAATATTAGGACAATCTCAATGAGATTGGTGTCTATAGTCTATTATCAGCTTAGTAAAAGACCACTAAACATGTCTTTATACGGTATGTGGATACCTCCCCCCTTCTAATTATGTAGAAGAAACTCAGCCAAAGAGATACGGGGGCTTATCTCTTCGTTTATTGGGCTAGTTATGTACCGTCTTGGTGTTGGAGTATGCGTTCCGCACTCGTCCGGTTTGAGAATAACAAATCCCGAATGTATTTGATCCTTTTTTTTATTAATGGTGTGCAGATAACAGGTGCAAGAATATCATGTTTTCAATTGGAGCAAAATGACAATTTTCCAGAATCTGGAGCTATCGGATTTCCGACAGCGATATTGGATTTCTGACAGCGCACTATATCATCCATTTTCCAATCTCTGATCGACGGTTATGTGCTATCGGATTTCCGATATCGCTAACGGATGGCGACAGCCCACGATCTTCCAATAACGCCAGGACGTGCAGCAGTTACCTTAGCTAACGGATATCCAACAGTGCTATCGGATCTCCGACAGCCCACGTCTCAACCACGACCTCAACTCCACGCAGAAACATCGAATTAGTGGGACACGTGGCAGCTTCTGGAGATATCGGATTCTGGCGACAGTAGCTATCGGATGGCGACAGCTCTTTTTCTTAAAAGAGTTCAAAACTTCGTGGAATTCACTAGTTGAGATTTCCAGGGCCTTCTTCCAGAGTGCATTCGAACCAGAAAGCTCCAGAACTCCATTAACTCCCATTTGTGCTAGAAGGATTGAGATTGAAGACGAGATCGGACGCGTTTCTACATCAATGATCATCTCGAGGCTTCAACCCTCCTTTCAGAGATCTGATTTTCTAGGGAGTTCTTCACTTGACTTTGTATTTTCATTCATTTACATTAAACTTTGTATTGGTAGAGAAATCATCATCTTGCGTGAGGCGTCTAAGTCCTTGCGCGGCTTAAGGGAAAATCGTTTCCTTGTGCGGAGCGTCCAAGTCCTTGCGTGGCTTGGTAGGAAATCGTGGCCTTGTGTGCTACGTCTAGATCTTGGGAAGATCTAGAGGGTAGGCTTGGGCTTGATCTAGGGAGAGACAAGTGATAGCCTTCCGATCCTTGGGAGAAGGATTGGTAAAATCAAAATTAGTGAAATTTATATTATCATATTTGTGCATTGATCTTAAGCATTGTTAAGATCATTTTATTGTATGTAAATTTCATGATTAATATAATTATGCTTCTTTCATTAATTGCAAATTTGGTTGCTTAATCTTTAACATAGAAATTTGTGTTTGGTTTAAAACAAAAATTACATTGGTTTGAAATTGTTTATAAGTAATTTTTTTTAGAAAAGTAAAATCTGTTTAAAAAATTATTAAGTAAAAATTATATTTTAAACACACCCTTATTCACCCCCCCCCCCCCCCCCCCCCCGTCTAAGGGCGTCACATGATCCAACAAGTGGTATCAGAGCCAGGTTACTCCAAAACGGTTTTACCACCGGGAGTAATGTCACACAACGATCATGCGTTCGTTGAGGGGCAAGGCATAAGTAGACCACCTTTATTCACGGGCACAGACTATAATTATTGGAAAACACGTATGCGTTGTTTTCTAATTGCGCTAGATATAGAAGTCTGGAATATGGTAGAATCTAGTTACAGTTCTCCAACATTTGTTGTAGGAGATGTAACTATGGATAAACCCAAAGACAAGTGGGATGACAATGATAAATTAAAATGTAAGAACAATGCAAAAGCCATGAATGCTTTATTTTGCGCACTAGATCGCACTGAATTTAATAGAGTTTGTGCTTGTCATACTGCTTTTGATATTTGGAATCTTTTAGAAATCACTCATGAAGGTACTTCGCAGGTAAAGCATTCAAAGCTATTTCAACTGGAGTCTGAATTTGAAAGTTTCAAAATGGAGGTAGATGAAGAGATTGATACGATGTACACACCATCACAAAAATCGTAAACGACTCAAAGGTGCTAGGAAAGGTGTTCTCTAATGGAGACTTAGTAAGGAAAATCTTAAGATCACTTCCCCCGAAGTTCAATCCTAAAGTGACTGCAATTTCTGAGTCACATGATCTTAAGACCTTACAATTGGAGAGCCTCATTGGGAACTTGAAAACTCATGAAGTTGAATTGAAAATTCAACAACAAGAGTATATGGAGCCAAAGAAGAAGGGATTGGCTCTAAGATCTAAGAAGGAGGAAAGTAGTGATTCTGAGGAGGATGAAGAAGATGAAGAAAGTTTATTTGTTAGAAAGTTTAGAAAATTTATGAAAAATCCAGAGAGGAGGAATTCATTTAAGAAATATTTTAAGAAGGAGACATTTAGGAAGAAAAAAGGAAAGGAAGACGATGAGGAGGAAGAGAGACCGCCACCGGAGTGCTATCACTGCAAGAAGTTAGGACACATTGGAAGCAAGTGTCCAAAGTACTTAAAAGAACTTAAAGAAAAGAAGCACAAAGGGTCGAAGAAGGTGTTGAAGGCGGAAACATGGGATGATACTACTTACGAGGATGCAAGCAGTTCAAGCTCAAGTAAAGAAGAGGAGGCCAACATGTGCTTAATGGGAAAGAGCGTCATATCTGATGATGAATGCAGTGTCCAAAGTGACACTGAGGTAACTCCTCCAACCTACGATGAATTATTTTCTGAATTTTTAAAGACTTGCAAATTTTTTGAAAAGAGTTTAAAAGATAATGATCTTCTTAAATCTGAAAATGAAATTTTGCTTAAAGAAAACAAAAAATTGTTAAATGAAATTAAGACTATTGGAAAAAGAGATATTTCCTGCCAAGAGTGTGATCACTATTTGGGAAGAATTAAAGAACTTGAAGAATCTCTTTCCAAATCTCATTCTACAATAAAAATTCTTACTAAAAAAATGAGATTTTAGAGAGAGATCTGAAATCTTCAATTTCCAAAGTCCATGAGGGAAAGAAATCTTTTGAACGTAGATGCGTAAATCTAGTATCCGAGAATACAGAAATGAGAAACCAGATTCATGACTTAACACTAGCCACGAAAAAATTTAAAATGGGCCGAAGATCACTGGATATGATCTTAAGATACCAACACCATGGATCTGGAAGGTTTGGACTCGGATACACGTCAGGAAGCTATCGCCCGGCGACAACCACTGTCACCGGCGACAGTGAAAAGTCCAGAAAATCTATTTTTACAAATTCTGAAGTTAATAAATTGTCTAATACTGCATCCTCATCCAGTAAAAGTCCAGAAATGTTATACTCATCTCAATACATTACATGTGCCAAATGCAATAGATTTGGTCACACTACGGACTCTTGCTGGAGGAAAGAAAAAAGTAAAATTAAACAAATCAGGGTGCCTAAGGCTTCTACCTATACTATAGGAGGAACCACTTGGGTAACCAGATCTTTACTCACCTCTTCTTTCTAGGTATGTTGGCAGGCTAAGGACAAAGAAGATGTGTGGTACTTGGACTCGGGTTGTTCAAAGCACATTATGGGCAATAAAGAGAAGTTCCTTAGCCTGGAGATGAAGAAAGGAGGAGTTGTTACATTCGGAGACAATGGAAAAGGAAAAATCATCGGCATCGGAGTTATGGGTAACGAAAAATTTTCAATTTCAAATGTTCTATTTGTAGAAGGATTAAAGCATAATTTGATTTCTATTAGTCAATTATGTGATAAGGGTTTAAATGTTTTATTTGAATCTTCTACAAATTTGTGCAAAATTATTAATTCTAAAACAAATGAAATTGTTTTTACCGCACCTAGATGTCATAATGTATATATGATTAAATTTGTTGATTTTTCAAATTCAACTTTAAAATGTTTTTTATCAAAAAATGATGAATTAGATTTATGGCATAGGCGACTTGGACATACTAGTGCCAAGTTAATTACAAAACATTCAAAAGATAAATTAATTAAAGGTTTACCATTGTTAAATGGAAATTTATCTTCTTCACTATGTGTGCCATGCCAAAATGGAAAATTTTCAAAATCATCTTTCAAAAGTAAAAAATATTATTTCAACCACTAGGCCACTTCAATTAATACATATGGATTTATTTGGGCCAATTGGAATTCCTAGCTTAGGAGGTAGAAAATACACATTGTATTGATTGATGATTATTCTCGTTTTTGTTGGACTTTATTTCTAACCTCCAAATCCGATGCATTTTCAGAATTTTCAAAATTATGTTTGCGTATTCAAAATGAATTTGAGTTAAAAATTAAACGCATACGATCGGATCATGGAGGAGAATTTGAAAAAGAAAAATTTATTTCTTTTTGTACGGAGTTAGGAATTAAACATGAATTTTCTGCTCCACGCACACCACAGCAAAATGGTGTAGTGGAGAGGAAAAATAGAACTCTTCAAGAGTTAGCCCGTACGATGCTATCTGAATTTAAATTATCAAAATCTTTTTGGGCTGAAGCGGTTAGTACGGCATGTTATGTAATTAATAGAGTAATGCTTCGCCCTATTTTAAAATTAACTCCTTATGAATTAATTTTTAGTAAAAAACCAAATGTTTCTTATTTCAAAGTTTTTGGTTGTAAATGTTTTATTTTGAATTCTAAAGATTCCTTAGGAAAATTTGATGAAAAATGTGATGAAGGTATTTTTATTGGTTATTCTTCAACTAGTAAAGCTTATAGGATTTTTAATAAAAGAACAAAAATAGTTGAAGAATCTATTCATGTTAGGTTTGATGAGTTTGTTTCATGTGTAGAAAAGAAAATTACAGGAAAAGAAAATGAACCCCTTCCTTCGGTGGAATATGATGATGAAGAACTTGGAGAAAATGAAGAAGAAAAAGAAGAAGAAAGAGAAAGAGAAAGAGAAGAAGAAGATAGAGAAGAAGAAGAAAGAGAAGGATATGTGCCTCCAAGTGAATTGAGATTTTCAAAGGATCATCCAAAGGAGCTTATCATTGGAGATTCGCAAAAAGGGGTTAGTACTCGTTCATCTTTACATGTTTTATTTTCAAACCTTTGCTTTGTCTCTGAAATAGAACCAAAAGATGTTTCCACCGCTTTAAATGATGAATTTTGGTTTTTAGATATGAATGAATAACTTAATCAATTTGACCGTAATAAGGTTTGGAATCTTGTAGAACGACCTAAAAATCATCCTGTAGTTGGAGTTAAGTGTATTTTTAAAAATAAACTGGATAGTGAATCTAGAATTGTTAGAAATAAAGCCAGATTAGTTGCAAAAGGTTATGCACAAATTGAAGGGGTTGATTTTGATGAAACTTTTGCACCCGTGGCAAGATTTGAAGCGGTTAGGATATTTCTTGCATTTGCTTGTTTTAAAAGATTTAAATTATATCAAATGGACGTCAAATCCGCATTTTTAAACGGGTATATAAAAGAAGAGGTTTATGTAGAACAACCCCCTGGTTTTATAAATAAGAAATATCCAAATTATGTTTATAAATTAGATAAAGCGCTTTATAGATTAAAACAAGCGCCTCGTGCTTGGTATGATCGATTAACTCAATATTTGTTAAAGCATGATTATAAAATAGGAAGTGCCGATTCTACACTCTTCATTAAGCAAATTGATCATGATTTAGTTATTTTGCAAATTTATGTTGATGATATTATTTTTGGAGCCACTAATGAAGAGTTGTGTAATGAAATAGTTCAAATTATGAAAAATGAATTTGAAATGAGCATGGTAGGAGAACTTTCATATTTTCTAGGTTTTCAAATTACACAAAAACATGATGGTATCTTTATATGTCAATCCAAATATATTCATGATATGTTAAAAAGATTTGGATTTGAAAATCTTAAGCATGCAAACACTCCTATGAGTACTTCACTAAAATTAGGAAAAGATGTAAGTGGTGTTTCAATTGAGCAAACCCTTTATAGAAGTATGATAGGATCTTTATTGTATTTAACCGCCTCTAGACCTGACATTATGTTTGCCGTTTGTTTATGTGCTAGATTTCAGGCTAATCCTAAAGTGTCACATTTAAAAGCGGTGAAACGCATCTTTCAATATCTTATAGGAACATCTAAATTAGGATTATGGTATCCCCATAATGATTCCTTTATTTTACATGGCTTTTCAGATTCAGATTATGCGGGATGTTCTTTAGATAGGAAAAGCACTAGTGGCACTTGTCATTTTATCGGCCCTTCACTTATTTCATGGTCGAGTAGGAAACAGAATTCTGTTGCCCTCTCTACTACCGAGGCCGAATATATTGCACTAGGTAGTTGTTGTGCCCAAGCTCTTTGGATGTCACAAACATTAGAAGACTTTGGCATGCAACAAAGTCATTTAGAATTAAAGTGTGATAATAAAAGTGCTATAGACTTAACTAATAATCCCGTATTACACTCTAGATCTAAGCATATAGATGTCTGACATCATTTTATAAGGGATCATATTAAGAAGGGTAATATAAAAATCAACTTTATAGGCACGAAAAATCAACTAGCGGATATATTCACTAAACCGTTACCGGATTCCCGTTTTTCTATGCTTAGGCTATAATTGGGAATCCTAGACATTTCACAATGATTATATCACTACTTAAAACCTATAAAAATTGAAAACATCACAATAGCCTTACATTTTAAAAAGAAAAACTAAATGTTAACATAAACATTCACCACATCAATCATGTCCAAATCTTAAAAATTAATACAGAATTTTAATAAAAGGGTACTTAAAAAGTATCAAAATAGAAGTTCACAAAATTAGGAAGAGATCTGGGCTGGGCAGCTGTCGGATGGCGACATTGAGCTGTCGGATGGCGATATCCCCCAGAACTCTGTTTCAATCCGACTCCTCCTCATTCCGACTACCTGCTCCACTGCTTTCAGGAATATCAAAATCTGATCTCCTTACTACTGTCTTCCTCCGTCCACTGCTTTCAGGAATATCAAATTCTGTTTTACACTAGTTTGTTCAATACCTGATTCTATAAATGTTCATATGAGATTTTTTGGATCTTGAATAAAGGATTCTTCTTGTGTTATTATTCAAAACAATAGCTTACCACATGATTATGCTGTTCAATCTTAACTTATCATTGTGATGACACTTTCATATAGTAATTACGAATTGTTTTTGCATGCCTCTAAGTATAAGAAATCTTTTATCTATGACAATGAGCAATCACAAACACTTACTTTGGTAATACATGTTAATGAAATTTATTTTATACATACATCATGATTGATCGAACATAACAAAATACATTTCATAAATGTCACCTTCACCTTTGATACTTTGCACTTATTCAAATTTTACCATTTATGGCATGCAAGTGAATTCGGAGATCCTTCACATCTATAAATCCTCAAAACAAAAAAAAGGAGGAAAATTCAAATGCAAAACATTCATTTTGCCAAAAATGTTGAAAGACATAAAAAAAATTGAAAAGGATCCTCCACCAAGCACTACTTAGCCTCCTGATAAGTCTTAATGAGCATTGTGAGGTTGAGCACCTTGGAAAGAATTGTAAAGTGTCTTGCAAAAACAAAATGGTCCTTTTATGTATATTTACAAAGTTTCTGGTTCAAAAGTATGGGCTTTATGTATATTTATGTTATGTTTACCAATTCCATGGTCATGTATATTTTAAATATATTCATATGTATTCTTTCTCAAAGTATCACTACTACACTTCATTGTTATTTATAAAATTTCTTCTTATGAGAATTGGACCGAAACGATTCAATATTCTATATCCTCATGTGTCTTTCTCTGATAATTGACATTTGAATCTCATCATGGTAAGTATATTTGCTTCTATACATTATAACACATCACTAGAATGCTTAGCCTCATCTCTATGATTACCTATCTCAACATCATACCACTTACAAAGCTTCCGCTAGTGTACTCCAACTATTCCTTCAATTCTTTTTCATTTTCTACCATATCTCCTTAATACTCTTTCCTCGTCTCTATTCCCTATTTTCATTACTTTTGATAATATCAAAGGGGGAGAAGATAATAAGAGAAATCACTTAAATAACTAAAAACACTTAATTAATTAAGCGAGCATTCATGTAGGGGGAGTTTATAAGTCGGGGGAGAATAATTTTAGAAGGAGCTAATATTAAGGGGGAGATCATATTAAGGGGGAGATCATATTAAGGGGGAGATCATATTAAGGGGGAGAACATGAAGATCATAAGTTCACACTTGTACACACATAATGTAATTGTCACTATCTATATAGAATTTATTCGATTTCTTTTTATAAGGATTTGTTATTATCAAAAGGGGGAGATTGTTGGAGCATGCGTTCCGCACTCGTCCGGTTTGAGAATAACAAATCCCGAATGTATTTGATCCTATTTTGATTAATGGTGTGCAGATAACAGGTGCAAGAATATCATGTTTTCAATCGGAGCAAAATGACAATTTTCCAGAATCTGGAGCTATCGGATTTCCGACAGCGATATCGGATTTCCGACAGCGCACTATATCATCCGTTTTCCAATCTCTGATCGACGGTTATGTGCTATCGGATTTTCGATATCGCTAACGGATGGCGACAGCCCACGATCTTCCAATAACGCGAGGACGTGCAGCTGTTACCTTAGCTAACGGATATCCGACAGCCCACGTCTCAACCACGACCTCAACTCCACGCAGAAACGTCGAATTAGTGGGACACGTGGCAGCTTCTGGAGATATCGGATTCTGGCGACAGTAGCTATCGGATGGTGACAGCTCTTTTTCTTAAAAGAGTTCAAAACTTCGTGGAATTCACTAGTTGAGATTTCCAGGGCCTTCTTCCAGAGTGCATTCAAACCAGAAAGCTCCAGAACTCCATCAACTCCCATTTGTGCTAGAAGGATTGAGATTGAAGACGAGATCGGACGCGTTTCTACATCAACGATCATCTCGAGGCTTCAGCACTCCTTTTAGAGATCTGATTTTCTAGGGAGTTCTTCACTTGACTTTGTATTTTCATTCATTTACATTCAACTTTGTATTGGTAGAGAAATCGTCGTCTTGCGTTCGGCGTCTAAGTCCTTGTGCGGCTTAGGGGAAAATCGCTTCCTTGTGCGGAGCGTCCAAGTCCTTGCGTGGCTTGGTAGGAAATCGTGGCCTTGTGTGCTACGTCTAAATCTTGGGAAGATCTAGAGGGTAGGCTTGGGCTTGATCTAGGGAGAAGGATTGGTAAAATCAAAATTAGTGAATTTTATATTATCATATTTGTGCATTGATCTTAAGCATTGTTAAGATCATTTTATTGTATGTAAATTTCATGATTAATATAATTATGCTTCTTTCATTAATTGCAAATTTGGTTGCTTAATCTTTAACTTAGAAATTTGTGTTTGGTGTAAAACAAAAATTACATTGGTTTGAAATTGTTTATAAGTAATTTTTTTTTAGAAAAGTAAAATCTGTTTAAAAAATTATTAAGTAAAAATTATATTTTAAACACACCCTTATTCACCCCCCCCCCCCCCTCTAAGGGCGTCACACGATCCAACACTTGGGTCCCTTGAGGAGTTAGAATCTTTGTAATTTTTGACATTTGAAGTTTTGATCCTTGAGAAGTTAGTTCACCTTGAGCAAGGCAGACTGCTAAGGCCATATTTGGGTGATAGAAATTTTATTAGCTTTATAAGAGAGGAAAGCATTTTAAAGATGATAATTTTCTCTATATTGTTCTAAGCTTATGTGGATAAGTAACGAGGAGAGTAGTAAATTAACACTTTGAGGATATGCATCTATGTTGTGATAACATCATAACTGGGAAGTTAACGAAATTTTATGCATGCATTGCTGGTATGATGATAAACTACCCCTGAGTTTGGAAATTCTTGGTGAACATTCCCTTAGTGTTGTAATTACTTGACATTGGGAAATTAATAAGTGTTAGGCGGTGGAGTCAACAAGATTAATATGACTTGAATGATGATCTAAAATCCTACAAGTTTTTATAAAATAAACATGCCATGGATGATCGTTGGCAGGGATGGTAGGGCGGTTGGAATGGATTTGATTTAGTTTATCATATTGTGAAGTATGCCCTACTTTTGGTAGTCTGCATAACCCGTGTCGAAGGGAAATCATCCCCAACCTTGCACCTTGGTTCATGTTAAGTTCAAACATATGTAAATGTACCAGGTGGTTGGATGTTATTTGTACATGCTCTCATTACAATGAGATGCAGCTTGGTCATCGCCGAAAAAATTTGAATTTCTACATCACGGCTGATATATAAGTGCGTCGATACGGGGATCTATTGGGTAAGAACTCGAAGTCAAGGAGGATACGCCCCTAATGTTTGTGCTCAAACGTGAGATGAATGAACCATATGGTCGGTGGAAGAAATTTAGCCCAAAAACGTAAGGGGGCTTGTCCCTTCGTTTATTGGACTATTTACATATCGACTTCATTTTCCCTTAGATCTTCTGTATTTGAAGTGTACGTGAACAATGATGATTAGATTCGTGATAACCTCTCAATATGGGTGATATCGTTAAGGGTTTTGATACATGTTGTGAATTGAACACGTGAAGGGGATATCGATGATAAGTTGCACTTACTTATTTTGTGAGATATGAATATGTCTCTACACGAACAAGTAAGAGTACGTATAGCATTTTACCTCGACAAGGTTGATTTCTAAAGGCTCTGTACCGATACCCAACCGTTGGATAAGGTATATGTTCACGGTTGAGGAGCACTTAAATGAAATGATTTAAATCACGGGATAAAAGTGGCGCCAATTTTTGAAATTGGTGCGAATCAAAGTAGAACTGGGAGTAGACAAAAGTAACACTTGACTCGAAGTCACGTGTTATTAGAAGGAAATGATGTGATTATCACCCATGCGAGGTGTAGAGTCATGGATTGACCTTACTTTGAGCCTCGATAACGATTCATAATATCACCAGAACCAATTGATAAGCATTATCGGACGATCACATGCGAAATTTGGAAACTATTTGGAAACATAAAAGCTTCCTGAGCATAAACCCTTGAGCTAGTAACATCATTTTTGGTAGTTGATGGATTGAAAGGGGCATAATGTCATGGCAAGTATGGTGGGGTGATTGCAGGATGAAAGTGCACAATTAACCTCACTAGAATTCTCTAGGGGGGGGGGTGAATAGAGATTTAAAAATTATTTTGTGCAAAGTTAATATATATGTGTATGATCACAGATTAGAGCTTCCCACACACCAACAAGAATTAAGCAAGAAAATAAAGTAAATGCAAGAAAATAAATCACAGCACAACACAAGAAAATATAGTGGTTCCCCAAACTTTGGGTAGTCCACTCTTCTATCCCCTTGGTAGGAATTCACTATCTTGCACTGAGTCTTTTGATAAGGAGACTCTTAGAACCACCCTGAGTCTTTTGACAAGGAGACTCTTAGAACCAACTGAGTCTTTTGACAAGGAGACTCTTAGAACCAATACACTGAATTTTTTGGAGAGAGATTCTAAAAACTCTTTTACAATGTTTAAGTGAGAAAGAAAGAAAGGAGAAGAAATAAAAACAAGAAAGAATCTTCTTCCTAGCAAGAAGATTGGAAGCACAAGAAGTGAATTGAATCTTTCTTCTATAGAGAGAAGAAGATTTGCAGTCTTTCTCTCTTTGTGAGAGCTATCAGATTTTGCAGCAGTGTGACTTCAGAAGCAGAAGAAGAAGAAGAAGTGCTTGAATGTTGCTGCAGAGCTTTTTCTCAATTTCTCTCTTTTCTCTTGGGAGCTTTTCCTCTATTTCAAATGTGTGTGGTAGATCACTCTCCTCTATTTTCTGCCGACCTCCTCTTTATTTATAGCTCTGTTAATTCAACATAATACTATAGGAGGATAAAGTATATATAGAGCTTCCCACAGATATGTGTATGATCACAGATTAGAGCTTCCCACACACCAACAAGAATTAAGCAAGAAAATAAAGTAAATGCAAGAAAATAAATCACAGCACAACACAAGAAAATATAGTGGTTCCCCAAACTTTGGGTAGTCCACTCTTCTACCCCCTTGGTAGGAATTCACTATCTTGTACTGAGTCTTTTGATAAGGAGACTCTTAGAACCACCCTGAGTCTTTTGACAAGGAGACTCTTAGAACCAACTGAGTCTTTTGACAAGGAGACTCTTAGAACCAGTACACTGAATTTTTTGGAGAGAGATTCTAAAAACTCTTTTACAATGTTTAAGTGAGAAAGAAAGAAAGGAGAAGAAATAAAAACAAGAAAGAATCTTCTTCCTAGCAAGAAGATTGGAAGCACAAGAAGTGAATTGAATCTTTCTTCTATAGAGAGAAGAAGATTTGCAATCTTTCTCTCTTTGTGAGAGCTATCAGATTTTGCAGCAGTGTGACTTCAGAAGCAGAAGAAGAAGAAGTGCTTGAATGTTGCTGCAGGGCTTTTTCTCAATTTCTCTCTTTTCTCTTGGGAGCTTTTCCTCTATTTCAAATGTGTGTGGTAGATCACTCTCCTCTATTTTCTGCCGACCTCCTCTTTATTTATAGCTCTGTTAATTCAACATAATACTATAGGAGGATAATCAATTAGCAGTTAGAGAAATAGAAAGATGAAAATGTTTCCATAATATTTATTTCTGTAGAAGGAAAGAACCAATTCTGATTTCAAATAATGTCCAAATAAGTTTAATCAAATTAGCCAAGAATCAAATATAAGGAAAGAATGATTCAGAACGGCTATAAAATATTGACACTTATTCCATACAAATCAGATCTACTGAAAGAAGGAAAGAGATCTGGCGCATATTTAAATCTGTCATATAAATCGACGTGCGTCGATTCCTATTCGACGTAAGCGTCGAATTCATCCTGGCTGGACGTCGAGAGGAGAATAAGGAAGGTGTGTCGATTAAGGTGCGTCGACTTCTCCATATGCGTCGACTAGAAATTAGAGTAGCGTCGATAACACATACGTCGAAATCTTCCTAGAGTTACTTCGACTCAATCTGAAGGAAACGTCGACTATATTTCGACGTTGCGTCGAATACGATTCGACGCATATTTACTTAACCTTGTTTTTCTTTCTTAGAATTCATATTCAACTTAATTCAAGGGGTTAAGAGAAATCATTTCCCCAACAATCTCCCCCTATTTGTCTTAACCCTACTTAGAGAGAAATTGTATTAGCATAAAATCAATCCAGCACAACATTTATATAGAAAAGAAATATATCAAATAATCAAAAAGTGAAATTTAGAAGAAGAGATCAAATGTTCCAGAATCATATAAACATATGTCATGTTCATTCCAATTAGTACTCAAAAATATATCAGCATTGTTTTCAAATATTACTCAGGAGGGGTAGGAGGGGTCTTTCTCTTTCTCTTGAATACTACTGTTTCAGGAGAGGAGAGTTTCTCTTTCTTATTTGTAGGAAGTTCTCCTAGCTCCCCCTGGGTCTCATCCATTTGCTCCCCCTGAGTCTCAGCTTCATTTATAATAGTATCCTTAGCTCCTTCTTCAGCTAACACAACTTCCAGCTCCCCCTGAAGTTCAGTTTCTTTATCTTTCTCACAATCTTCCTTTGCAGCCTCATTTTCTGCTCTACTTCCCTCCCCTTGTAGTAGTGCCATTTGATTTGCAGCATCCCTTGCTATGTTGAGTACCTCTATTGTTTGTTCATCATTATGTAGCTCAGGTACTGTCTCATTCCCAAGGATTTTGTTAGATTTTGGAGGAGGGGACTTGTGAGAGAGAGATTTAGGATTGGAGAGCTGCTCTTCATCTAGATTCTCCCCCTTCTTGACCTTCTTGGCCAGGGAGGTTAAGAAAGACCTTGTCACCCTAGAGGAAGAGAGAGAGGTCTTTAGGCCTTGCATAGAGGCACTGACCCCATCTATTTGGGTGTGCATGTGAAGGATGGAGGAATGAATTTGAGAGCAATGCTCATCCAGCATCACTTGGAATTTTTCAGCTGCTGATTTGATGCACTGATTGAGGAGAGCCTCAGTGGATGCAGATGATTCATGGTGTGAAAGGTGAGGAGGTGATGATGGAGGAAGAGGTGATGGAGGGGGAGAGAAGTGAGTTGATACATGAGTTATGGGTGATAATGGAGGTAAAGAAGATGGGAAAATAGGAGGAGGGAGAGAAGGAGATACTGCAGTCTGAGCAGGTGTTTGAGAAGAAGTAGGTAAAGTAGGAGTTGTGAGGGTGGTAGAGGCTATTTGAGTGGATGATGGTGGTAGAGAAGAATTGTCTCTTTGAGGAGAAGGAGGAGGAGAAGGGTGAGCAGTCAGAGAAATAGAAAGATGAAAATGTTTCCATAATATTTATTTTTGTAGAAGGAAAGAACCAATTCTAATTTCAAATAATGTCCAAATAAGTTTAATCAAATTAGCCAAGAATCAGATATAAGGAAAGAATGATTCAGAACGGCTATAAAATATTGATACTTATTCCATACAAATCAGATCTACTGAAAGAAGGAAAGAGATCTGGCGCATATTTAAATCTGTCATATAAATCGACGTGCGTCGATTCCTATTCAACGTAAGCGTCGAATTCATCCTGGCTGGACGTCGAGAGGAGAATAAGGAAGGAGCGTCGATTAAGGTGCGTCGACTTCTCCATATGCGTCGACTAGAAATCAGAGTAGCGTCGACAACACATACGTCGAAATCTTCCTAGAGTTACTTCGACTCAATCTGAAGGAAACGTCGACTATATTTCGACGTTGCGTCGAATACTATTCGACGCATATTTACTTAACCTTGTTTTTCTTTCTTAGAATTCATATTCAACTCAATTCAAGGGGTTAAGAGAAATCATTTCCCCAACACAGGACTTGACTATTATATGGATTTTAAGTCAAGCGATAAACATCCATGATGTTTAACCATTGTAATTATCTTGCCATAACTAGATACTGGACATGGTTGGTGGCTTTGGCGTGAATTTTTATAAGGTGATCATAACGATTGTTAAAACTTAATATCAAGTGGATGCCATGCTAAGTGTAAAAGATGAGTGTTGTATGAATGATTGCCTAGGACGGGATGACGTTGATGGAATTGGTTGATAATGATATGGATAATGATGGTGGTACTAGAAGATGAGGTTAAGGCTTGCTTCTACATCTTTAATTCATAAGAGAGATGATCTTGCGGATATAATACCGTTTGGGTATTTGAGGTTAGACCCAAGGATATGACATCATGAATTTTATGGTTGATCACCCGTTTGACTTTGAGGCCATCCTCATTTAATGCAAAAATTTTGGATACGCTGAAGTGATGATGTTGAAAGTGCTACACGTTATTTGGATAACGATGCCTGGGATTGGAAGAGTCAATTTATTTTTTCAAATCTAAAGCACATGACTCCCTTGTAGGAGGATTCTAAATTTTATCCGGAGGCACAAGTTGTAACCTAATGTGTATCAGGGTCACTGATCTTAAGGGAATTTAGATCAAAGGTGCAATGAAAGTTGCTTTATTAAGGTGAGGGAACAAGGAAGTATGGGTTTCAGTTGTTTCCGACCTGTCTGTAGTGAGAGCATGGATATAAACCCAACTACGTCTTATCACCACCATATTTTGTGTTTGCATCAGGATGAGAGACACTTAAGATTTCTCTGTGCATAATTTGGATTGTAAGTGTCATGAAATATAACGGAAGTACACACGGGAGAAATTGGAAGTGAGGTGATGTGAACGAGTTGTGACTCTCACTAGTGGTGAACGGGATTGAAAGTGTACTACAGATGACTATTATGATTTGAACTTAAACCCCATAACCTCAACTTAAATTTTGGGGACGAAATTGTTTCTTCGTTTATTGGATTTGTAACATCCCAGTTCGAACTAGACCCCTCGAGTGACTCAGGTCATTTAGAGATGCTCGGACCAGGTGGGATCTGGAGATCCTAATAGGCCATGGTTATGCCCTGATCTCCAAGAGTGGAGGTAGCCCTCAATTAGGAGGCTGCGTTCGTCGAACGGCCTGAAGACTGCATTCGTCGAACGGCCTGAAGGCTGCGTTCGACGAACGGCCTGAAGGCTGCGTTCGTCGAACGGCCTGAAGGCTGCGTTCGACGAACGGCCTGAAGGCTGCATTCAACGAACGGCCTGAGGCTGTGTTCATCGAACGGCCTGAAGGCTGCGTTCGTCGAACGGCCTGAAGGCTGCGTTCGTCGAACGGCCTGAAGGCTGCGTTCGACGAACGGCCTGAAGGCTGCGTTCGACGAACGGCCTGAAGGCTCCGTTCGACGAACGACCTGAAGGCTGCGTTCGTCGAACGGCCTGAAGGCTGCGTTCGACGAACAGCGTGAAGGCTCCGTTCGTCGAATGGCCTGATGGCTGCATTCGTCGAACGTCCTGAAGGCTGCGTTCGCCGAACGGCTTGAAGGCAGCATTCGGCGAAGTGGAAGGGGAAGCGTTCGACGTCGAAGCTGTAGCGCTCGACGAAATTGCGTCGTTCGACGTTCGACGAAGTTGTAGCGTTCGACGAAGTTGTAGCGTTCGATGAAGTTGTAAGCGTTCGACGAAAGTGTTGCTGGGCAACTTTTCTGTCGTCGTCTAGTAAAGCTTAAGTGCTTATTTTTAGGCAGTAGTGGAGTCGATGTCCTATAGGAGGCTGGCACCAAGCTTAGAGTTTCAATGCATTTCTTGCAGAAGGGTTTGGCCATTAAATACTTATTACACCGACTCTCTTCTCTCTTAAAGTAAAAGGGTTGCTGGTCAGATTACCCTATTCATCTTCTTCTTCTTCTCCTCCTTCTTATTCTCTTCATCTTCACCCTCCCACCTTAAGGTTTTAACTTAGGGTTCTTGAAGGAGCAAGCTTGGAGAAGGATTTGGAGCTTGGCCGACCACCACCCCGCTGCCATGAAGATGTCCTTGAACCATGACTGGAAAATAAGGTGACTTCCGACCCCTCTCCCTTGGTGCTAGATCGTAGAGAGAAATTAGGAGAGGTGTTGAGCTCAAAAGAGCTTGGCTTGTGAGTTAATGGAGTTTCCTAGGAGAAGACCAAACCAGATCTTTCTTGTTAGGGCACCGATTGCCGCGAAAGTTCCTTCAATCACTTCTTCTCTTCAAAAGGAAGAGATAGGATTTGATTTTGTTGAAATCCATGGTCTATGGAGGGAGTATTGGATGGGAGAAGGTGTAATGACCTAACCCTTGTTTTTTGGGGGAAGATGATGAATAGTCCCCTATTATGTCGGATTTTTAAGTTATTTATTATGTGAAAAAGTTGATGATTAATTCCCAGTTTAAAATCACCTGTTAATTAGGGTTGTTAATTATGTAATTGTGTGATAAAGGTGATGACAGCCCCCTTGCTAAAGAAGTTTTCAATTTATAACATTGCACTTGGTTATTAAGGGAAAAATTGTGTGCAGCTGGGTTCAAGCTAATTTTTAGGCTTGATCCCACTGGAATTAGACTTCGGGCTCAACTTGAAAGTTGTAGCCCTCGGAAAGAGCTTTTCGACGATAGGTTAACCATTTTCTGAAGTGACCTGTAGCTCCCTACAAGTCCAGTCGAGTGGACTGTCCAGAAAGCTGGGAGGTGATGAGTGCGTGTTGTTTTGCTGTCCAGATTTCTGCAGTTGACTTCAGAGCAGATTTAGGTAGGACCCACTTGGATCTGGGTTTAGGACTCAAGATGAATATTGTATCCCTTGATGATAGCTTTCCAAAATGGGGTGGATCATAATTTTTGGACAAATGTAGCACCCATAAATCTAGTTTTAGTAAACTGTGTCATAACACTTCCGATCTCAGTATTTTGTGGATTTCTCTTAAAATATTGGTTGGATGCTCATGAAAATTGGTGGAGATATGTGTGACAACAATATGTAGATTCCAGTTGAATTTCATGATGTTTGGATAAGTGGTATTAAAGTTATTGCCGTTTCATTTGATAAATTTGAAGGAGATATAAATGCTGAATGTGAAGGACGCTTGGGCCGAAATTTCGTATAAATCATGTACATGCTGGTATTGACCTATGATAATGATTTAAGATTTATATCCGTTGGGATGACTCCTTAAATGAACCTTCAATTGTTAGTTTCAGGTGGAACCATAAACAGGGCATGTGTGGTTGATGGTGAAGGTAAGTAACATTGGTTATGCGTGAGATCTAAGTGTTTAGCATTGTTTATAATGGTCATATAAATGTAGAGCACCGTAAATACGTATTGCATAATACAATGAGGTCGAAATTTGGTGGTAATTATTCTGGCATTAATTATGACTTATAGTAGAGGTTTCTGTGGATTTGGGTTGAGAACGAATCCTTAATTAAAAATGCCGCTAATAATTATTATGCTGAAAAGAGAGGTTAAGGTGCTCATCTGGACCAGGATTTTGGAAACGTGACGTTAAGCGCACAAGTAGTCCTACAGGATCTAGTATGGTAATTTCCATGTTATACACACGCTACTGCATAGAGTCATGACAACTCGGAATGAGTAGCATTGATGGTTTGGTGTGGATTATAAGATATGGTTATATCTTGTGGCGGGTCTACAGGCTTGCTAGCCGTGAGACCGACAGAAGCCGGCAGTTGGACTCTAGACCGGTTGTGTTGGACTCTTGGTGCTCACCTACCCAAGTCCCCTTCTGTGTCCTTGAAGGCTCAGCTTGATGCGAGCAGTACGCAGGGTCTCTGCTGTGCGTTCTTAGCGTCGAGGCGTACAGAGGCCTAGGACTAGTAGTGTTCATACCCTCCTAGTAGTGGAGGAGCTCGTTCCACTGTCTCCATCTGGCCACGACGGGAGATGCCTGATTGGTTAGCTACCTCTCAAAAAGCGAAAACTATAGGTCTATGTCGACATAGTAGTATTGCATGGGTGAGTATCATTACATAATTGTTGCATTACATTCATCATTACATAATCATGTCATTGCACTGCATCAGAACTCATCATATAAACTTGTATGGGCACCTTTATATGATGGGTTACATTATGCTCGGATCCTTAACTTATAAGCTTGTATGGGCACCCTTATAAGTTAAGTTCAAATTCTGTTATTATATGCTCAACTGCGTATACACTATCGTATAACTGCTCTCTTTTGATGTACTTTCTTATAACATGATATAGCTGCCATGATTACATCTTTCCTTGTCACCTGTTTATGCTACTACTGACTATATCGCAGCTTTTCTTCATTCCCTTCCGCCCGGTTCCTTGGAGTCGTCGGGGGAGAGGATGTGAAGCCACTTAGTCTTTATGACTAATGGTTGTTACACCACTACTTTTAGGAGCAGCAGCGTACTACACAGGAGGACAGCCAGGCCAGGGTGACAGTGCTGGTGATTACGATACCTTGGCTACCATCGGCGACAGATTTGAGCGAGTGGTTAGAACGTAGCCTCAGGGCAAGTTTATACTATGATGATATACAGGAGCTTGTGTAGCTTTCTATCTTTTTTGTACTGTTTGGACATTGTTGCTTAATTGTGAATATATGGCTTCTTGCTTTTACATTATTGATGGGTTGGCGCTGTTCAGTTGGTTTGGCCGGCAGGATAGGCGTCTCGTGGGGGAGGCTAGCTCGTTTGCTGGCACTTCCGCAAGGCGGCTGTCCTGGGCATAAGACTCTCCTCAGCCGTGTCTTGTGTTCCGGGAGGGGGTCTTACAACCTCTCTCAAGACTGTTCCCCAATGTCTCCTTAATTACCTTAAATAGAATAAAAAATTAATTGAGGTCAGAGAAAAGCTTTCTTGGAAACAAGCCTAAATGTTGTTGGACGGGTCGGGAATAAAAGAAGGAAGGAAGGATTTATTACCTAGAAAAATATACCCTTCAGGACTTACCTAAAAGGGAATCAAATTCAAATTTAATTATGGGGCAATAAAAGGCAACAGAAGAAAGAGAAAATTTAAGGCACTTATCACAATCGGCCATACTGTTCTATCGGATCTTCTTCTTCCTCTCTCATAGGAACCCTAATAAAAGAAAAATACAGAGAAGGAATATCTACTGTTCTTCTTCTCTCTAAGAAGAGAATAGAACAAGGCTGCTCAACAACACAGTCTTATAGAAGCCAGAGTTCAATCAGAAAGAAGATAGAAGGATCTGACAATCATAGCTTCTGCAAATCATCACCATCATAAGCAGAAGTTCATCAAGAGCAGATTATGTGAATAAATACAAGAAGTTGTTCTTTATACAACCATCATAAGAATTCTGAAAACATATTCCTACAACTTTCTTCTTCAACTTTCTCCTTCCCTTCTGTAAAAGAATTTTATTAATCCCTCTCCAAAGGATTCAGTGGTTCAACATCTCCTTATCAAAAGATTTGGTGGTTCAACATCTCCTTATCAAAATATCTGGTGGTTCATAATCTCTTTGTCAAAAGATCAGTGGTTCTAAGAGTCTCCTTACCAAAAGACTCAGGCACATTGGTGCATCCCTACTAGGTGGTAGAAAAGGGGAGTACCCATATTTTGGGGAACCTCTATAAAAAATTATGTCTGTCTTCTGGTTGCTAATTTTCTGTGTTGTCCCTATAGCTAGTTTACTCTACTGATTTCTGCTTTATATTTCAGCACAAGTTTATTCTGCCTGAGATCTTGTTTGAGCATAAATCCTTAGATTATTTAATTGTACTCACAATTAGAATAGGAATAATCTTTAAATATCTATTCACCCCCCCCCCCCCCCCTCCCCCTCCTCTAGAGGATTCTCAGAGGTACACTGTGCACTTTCCATGTTGAATCTGTCATACATTTTAGCAACACTTTCCTCAGCTTTTTTTTGAAAGTTCTCATATTAGAATATGAGAAGGGACTTCCTGTCCTTTCTTTCATCAGAACTCACTTCTACCATTCTGGTGAGAGATTCCCAGATCTCTTTTGCTGATTGGCAGACAGCTACTTTTTGAAAAATATCATCAGATATTATGGAGACTAGAATATTCATAGCCTTGGCATTACATGCATTCTACTTCTTCCCAGCCTCTGTCCACTCATTCCTTGGGACAGCTACCAGTGTGGAAGATCCACGAGAACTTTCCCAGACTGGAGCTGGGGGACCTGAAGTTATAACATCAAAGATACCATCACCAATAGAATTCATATACAGCTTTATTCTGGCCTTCCAGAGTGTAAACTTATTCAAGTTACACACTGGAGGTCTTGTTGATGCATAATTCTTTGAACTCATTTTCTTTAGAAAGTAATTTAACTGATTTATAATAATGAAAGGAGAGGAGGAGAACTTTTGATCAAGGTGTTAACCTTTTAATGATCAACCAAGCTCAGATACCAATTGAAAGTACATAGTGTGCCTCTGAGAATTCTCTAGAGGGGGTGAATAGAGATTTAGAATATTTTCTATTCTATTAATGCACACACAATAAAAACATTAAGTATTATGCATTCAGCAAAACCAAAGATAGAATAAATTAAATTCGGTTTGTTGAAAATAAACACAGAATGAATAAGTAGGGACAGCACAAAAATCATAAAGCAATGACACCGCAATTTTTATAGAGGTTCCCCAAAATGTGGGTAGTCCTCTCTTCTACCTCCCTGGTAGGATTGCATAACATGTGTCTGAGACTTTTAACAAGGAGACTCTAAGAACCACTGAGTCTTTTAAAAAGGATACTCTTAGAACCACTGAGTATTTTGATAAAGAGACTCTTAGAACCACTAAATCCTTTGGAAGAGGGATTAATATAACTCTTTACAGTTCATGGGAAAAAGTAAGAAGAAAGGAAGAAGAAGAGGAAAAGAATTCTGTTCTCAGAATTCTTCAGTAGCACAGATGCTGCTTGTGTCTTTCACATGATCTAAAGTGATGAACCCTTGCTTATGATAGTGATGATTTGCAAGGGTTATTTTGTTGATCCTTTTCTCTGAGCACTTCTTGTAATCCAGTTGTTGTATAATGATGAAGAAGAAGCAGCTGTATGTATTCTCTGTGCAATGAGATCACTTGTGTTTCTATCTTTTAGGGTTTGAGGAGGAAGAAGATTAACACACTATTCGACATATGAGAATAATGTAATAACTCTCTTATTTTCTTTTCCACTTTTTGCATAGTTATTCTGTATGATTGGGATTTCAAAAACCTTTCTTCTTTTGGGCTGTCCTGAAAAGGAATTTATCTTAGCCACCTATTTTCCTTTCTTCTTTCGTTCTCGACCCGTCCATCAATTTTGAATACCTTCCAAAAATGATTTGTTGTGTCCTGTAAAGCTCCATTCCATTCTTGGCAATAAATGAGCCGTTCGAGAACTGTCTCTAGCCTGGTGGTCCTTCTAAAAAGATCTCTAAAGGACAGCAGAAAAAGCTTCCTTTTCTGACAGTATTCGACGCTGCGTCGACTTCATCATTCTTGATGTCGATGCACCACTGAGTTCTTATCGACATAGCTTTGAATTCCTTCTTAGCTTTGGCTGAACTCAGATGTCGACGCTAGGTTGATTCCTTATCGACGTATCCTTCGAGTTGAAGACTTGGACTTTGAGCTTTAACTTTTATGTTGAATTATAGTCAAAGTTGCGTCGACTTCATGAATGGCTTCGACAAGCTCTTCCTTCTGCGTCTAGTTCCTTTTGACATTGCGTCGACTTGAATTATACTTTGATAGGCTGAATAAGTTGCTTGGACTTCTAGTCACAGTTGCGTCGATATCAAGTCAAAGTTGCGTCGACTTTCATCGATGCAAATCTTAACTTAACTTATTTTGTGATTGTCTTGACTTGGTCTTGACACTCTATGGTGAGTGTGACATCCTGAGACATCTAATGACCAATTTACCCTTACTATACAATGTGGGTAATATAACCTAAGAAGTAAAATCACATATAGATAATTTGTTAAGTTAAATCAAAAGGAATTTTTCCCAACAATATTCTTGTGGATTATGATATCCACTTGGTTTTTAAGGCGTGGCTTTGTCTTTGTGGTTGGCTGGCTATCCCCATATTGTTAAGGTTCACGAGTGGAGTGTGTCCCGGCAAGACAAGTCACCTTTGTGAAACTGATGAGAACGGTTGTGCTTCTAGACAAGCCCGATGGTCATTTGAGCCATGTATAAGTGGGGTCTAAGCAAGAGTTCTTAGAATTTGTTGTATTGGCTTATGTGGAACTGACGAGGCAATTGTGCTTATGGATAAGCCTGATGGAGTTGAGATCCATGTGTGGGTGGGGTCTAAGTGAGAATCCTTAGAATTGGTTGGCATGCCTTCGGGGAAATGACAGTACCCATATGGTGGCGATTGCTTGGGCAAATGAGAGTACCCACTTTGTGATGTTGTGGTGATGTGTGTTGATGTGTTAGAATCATACATGTGAAAGGGTGCCTTGGGTGAAAACCAAGTTGCATTCATGATGCATTGATAGGCCCCTTTACTCCTTGCTCAATGTAGAAATATGGTTGATGCATCTGACACGCACTGTTGACTTTCTATATTGTTTACATGTTTTATTACATTTGAATGTGAAGTGATGACTTGCAGGATGATCTAGTTCCCCGGGGTCTGCTAGGACGGTTGGGAGGAGGGTTGTTGTTACATAGTTGTGGTCAGACCTAGGTAACCCTTATTATACCGCTTTTTCTGTGATGATTTCCTGGCAAGGATTGCAAGCTGGAACCAGCACGCTGACCAAAAAGGATTATGCTTCATGAAGTGTACCTCCTCATGTTTAATGCATTATTTACTCTTATGTTTTATTCTGACTTGCATGTCGAGGTTGCGTAGGAGTTTTTCTACTCTGCTTTGTAATGTTATGTTGATGACTTGAACTATTGTGATAAGGTCGGACCTCTCCTATGTTGTGTTGGAACATGCTTTCTGTATCTCTTGGTTTGACAATAACAAATCCTATTGTATTTGATCATACTTGCATAATGTTTATAGTGTGCAGGATCTTCAACATTCAATCCCCAAAGGAGTGGGAAAAAGAAAGACGTCAAAGAGACATCAGGATGATTATCTGTTGATACCGCGGCGCGGTAACACTACCGCTGGCGCTAGCGAATCAACGAAATGGTGTTCGATGAAAGTAGATGTCGTTCGACGAATTGGTGTTCGACGAAAATGAGTTCGACGAAATGAAAACAGCGTTCGACGAAATGTGAGGCCGTTCGATGAAGATGCGTTCAACGAAAAGAGATGTGCTCTACCGCGTAGCTTTAGCACTATCGCTGGCTCTAGCATAAATGGAAACAATTGCCGGTAAGGAAACAGTGGAGAAAAAGGAATCATTGGCGGGATGCATATTTAGCGTGCTCTACCGCGGAGCGGCATGTCTACAGCCCGGCGGTAGCTTTTGGAATCCTCCCGTCTGCATGTGATTGAGGAGCAAATATGGAAGGAGATATTGGCTAAAGGAAGGTTATCTCGCTATCACGAAGCATTAGCGTTACCGTGGTATGCTAGGCAGAGCTCAAAGTTTGCCGCTCAAAAGTTGCCTAACTTGCCACGATCAGTGTGCTTGATAATTGCCTAATGTGGCTACCGCGGGGGGTAGTACTACCGCAAGCGGTAGCAGCTGATTCTATTTAAAGACATGTGCTTCCTCCATTGTTGCTTGATGTTATAGAACGAATTGAAGCCACATATTCAGAGCACTCGTGAGAGCCTTCCCCAAGCAGCCCGAAGAACTCTGTCAACGTTCGTGAACGCAAAGAACTTGAAGACCGATCCGATCGCATCTATATGAACATCAAGTTCTTCTTTTGAGGGAGTCTTTAGTTTGTTTTTTGTTTTATTTTCTAATTGTAACCTTTATATATTTTGTTCGATAGAGGAATTCGCCACACGACGACTAGGGCCTTGGGGGACTAGGGGGAATTCGCCTCGCGTTGGCGATTAGGTCTAGGGTGTAGATCTAGGGGGTGCTCGAGGCCTTTCTTGTGATAGATTGGCTAGAGCGGCTTGAGGCCGTATCTGGGGAGAGATCGGCTAAAGCCAACCAATTCATGGGGATACAAGTCGGTATAGAAAACAAAAAGAGTTTTCATATTAGTCGCTTTGATTTCTAGCGTCATAGAAATCAAATTTTGTAATCAAGTTTATTTATGATAATATGTCTTTCTTCATCTCTGTTTTGTGTTTTCTGATTTTCATTACTATAACATAAACAAGATTTTCTCTGTCACTAACACCGAGCGTAAACACTATCGCTCGCGATAACACTAGAGAATCGTTTTTTATTTAAATATTCTCGAAAATCATAGAACCCTTATTCACCCCCCCCCCCCTCTAAGGGCACCTATAGATCCAACAAGTTGTATCAGAGGTAGGTTATTCCAAATCGGCATAACAACCGGGAATAATGGCGTCTCTTGATCATGATCTCGCTTCTACTAGTGGGAAAATTTTTAATATAAATGAAAAAGTATTATCACCACCTTTATTTATGGGCAAAAATTATAAAGGGTGGAAAATATTAATGAAAAATTTTCTTAAGGCCTTAGATGAAAAGGTTTGGAATATCACTATTGAAAAGCCACCTAGCGTACTAAATAGAAATGAAATTGTTTTAAATGCAAAATCTATGAATAGTTTATTTTGTGTGTTAGATCAAAATATTTTCAAACGTATTTATACTTTACCTACCGCTTATGAAATTTGGAACTTTCTTGAAAGAACTTATGATTCTCCTTCTGTAGGTATGGAATAAACACAAGAATTGGAGAACATACAAGCTGGCACAAATATTCAAGAAAGCTACTCAAATGATGGATTCATTGAATGCTCATCAAGCGGAAATAAAGAATCATGGAAACTCATGTTTGGAAATGGAAGATGAAGAAGACAAAGGACAATATGTTCATATCTTGCCTCATCAACAAGCGCTGTAAGGAAATATAAATCTCTTATTGTATGTAATTCTATTTCTACATTACAACTGCTTCAAACTACAAAGCGAAAAATTAAGAAATTAAAAAATGTTAATAAATATTTGCGATTAGAAAATAAAATTTTAAAGGCAAAAATTAATGAAGAATCTAATTCTAAATTATCTAGTTCTACCCATGGCTCCTTAGTTGAAAACATTACACCTTGTGTAGAATATAATGAATTAAAAGAAAAACACAAGAAACTTGAAAAGGAGTTTATTTTTATAAAAGAACAAAATGAAAGATTATGTTTATAAAATTCATCTTGGAAAAATAATTGTGCTAAGTGTAAAGACTATAAAATTAAAATTAAAGAGATGGATGAAACATTTGATGAACATAGAAATAACTATCAAAATCATGTTGATTCAATTGTTTCCACTCTTAAAAATAGCATAATCGCTTATAATAAAGCTAGACATAATTTAAAGATCAAGAATGATGAATTAAAATCAAAAATCAACTTGCTTATGAAAATTGTAAATACAAATTCACAATATCAAACTATATCTAAAAACAAGTTGAATATGAGTATGAACATCTTAACTAAGTTTAATAATGGAAGTAAGGAAAATAAAGGATTTGTAAATCAAAATCAAAATCATCATTATCATTTACAAAGTCATTCTTCTCCCAACTTAAAAATAGAAGTGCACAAATTTCTAATGAAAAATATTTTCAATCATCATTACCACTATAATCTTCAAAATAAAGACAATCATAATGGAAATTTGATGCATAAAAATAATATTAAACCAAGGTTTGAATGGAGACTCAAAGTTAATGATGAAACACAAACTCCACTCAAAAGGGCTTATTCATTTCCATCTCCCCAAAAGTAAACACGATGTATTTGGGTACCCAAAGGAACCATCCCACATGGTCCCCTTTGGATACCTAAATCTCTTATTCATTAGGTATCACCAAATGCATGAAGTAGAATATTTTCAAAAATGAAATATACAAATTTTTCTACTTCATGATATGCTTTAATGTCTTTATATTTTCTTTTTGTTTTCTTATTTCTTAAGCTGTCATGTTATGATCATCTTATATATTATAGGAAATGTGATCTTATCTCTTAAAACTTAATAGGTTTATAAATCAAATTAATCAAAATTCAAAATCATATTTTATTTCGATGACCTGTCTATTATTCTTATATTCATTACCTATATATATATCATATAGTATTCATATAAAATTGAACTATAAATTTGATATAAGATATGTTAATCAAGATTAGGCTATTAAGCTCTATAGCACACATCAACCAAATTAGAGAAATAACATGATCTAAAAGAAAGATCAAGATCTAAAAGAAAGCTCAATTATCAATATGTTTTTGCCTGAATTATATGATTACATATCATGGTTGGTGCATTATGTACGTATTGTGATTTATGTCTAGTTTAGACCTTAGAATCATCTTGATATTAACAAGATCAAATCAAATAGAATCTTCACTTCATTCTAGGTCTATAAGTTGAAACACTATCAAACTTTGGCATAACATTAATCTCAAATTTATCATACTAACATTGTCACCTAAAGAATATTAATATCTATGTTAGGTTTTATATGTTAAGGGCATATCCATGTTACTATTTGCAAAAACATCATCTCGTGCTTATCAATAAAATCATGCATATCTATTTTGTTCAATCATATCTTCTTTGTTTGCATATCCTATAAAAGTAAGCTAAAATAGTTGTGCAAAACTCAAGAATTAAAGTTTAATGAATATGGAGCTTTAATGAATATGAAACCCATGTGCTAGAATTTTAACTTCCACAACTTTTTGCGATTTCTTCTCGTCTCTTCACTTCATTAGACAGGCCTTACATTGCACAAACATAATTAAGCAAAATCAAAGAAAATCTAGGCTATATGATTAAAATAAGCACTCTCTGTGAGCTAACGCTGGCGCTAGGACCTAACGCCGGCACTAGCTAAAGTGTCTGATTTTCTGGAATTTTAAAATTCTGAAAAATCACTAAAAATATATTATTTTATATGTACTACTCATTTTTGCATCTATGCCTATAATTGATTTTTTACAAAAATTTAAATACAAAATTACAAAAGCCAAATTACAAAAATTATTTTTTCTTACTTCCTTTCATTGGTTAGTTGTTTGACTTCTATTTCTATATGCAAAAATCAAATACAAAAATACAAAACAAAAACAAGTATGAACAAGTATTTTTTGAACTTACATTTTCTATTTACCTATATCTTGCGAAAGGGAGATTTGGGCTATCATCCCATCACATCTCCTAGTACCGGGCGAACCCCTCACAGGGTATTCCTCCGGAAGTCCAAGATCACTCTTATGAGTTCAAACTTTAAATCAAAATTATTCTTCAAAATATCAAAAATACTGTATGGACTTCATTAAAAATCAAGCATGATTTAACCCATCATTTAGACCTTCTACAATGTTGCAATTCATTCCTTCAAACTACGTTGAACATTGTTTGTATCATGCTTACCATGCCTCTAAGTATGAGTAAATGTTTTATGGTTGATAATGATACCCATTCACTCACTTATTTTGGCAAAGTTTATATATGTTTTTAATCTAAGAATGCTTGCTTGTGTATTGTAATTGTACAATGAATTAAAATTTGCACAAGTATTTTATCTACACCACATTTACTTGCACTCTTAAAAATTAAGAAAAGTGGTTGTACATTCATAATTCAATTGGTTTGCAAAGCAAGTGTAATCGGAGAACTTTGTACACAAAAAAAATCATGAAATAAATTGACAAAGATAACTCCACCAAGCACTACTTGAACCTCCTGATAAGTCTTAATAAGCGTTGTGAGGTTGAGCGCCTTGGAAAGATTAGTAAAGTGTCTTGTGCAAACCCTCCATTTTACACCACTTATTCTTTAGTACACTGGATCACAAAAAAAATATATATTGAAAAATAAAGTGTGTGATCCCCCAAGCACTACTTTGCACCCTGATAAGTCTTAATGAGCATTGTGTGTGCAAAGCACCTTGGTAGTTGTACATTTTCTTTATGCATTAAAATGTATGGAAGTAAAATCATTTGTGTTTTATTGTGCACTTTACTCTACATTTGTCTTGTATTTTTTATTAAATCATTTGTTTACTCAATTTAAAATACACTTATGTGCACATCATTATCTTCCAGAACACTTCTTCTCATGAGTATTGGATCCAAATGCTAAAATTTTATACTCTCTTTATTTATATAAATGCACTAGATAACCTAGCATGCTCTCTACAATGTTTTGCATGTTTTGAAGTTGTGAATTAATATAACGTTGTAGTAATTTCTTTTTGAAAACATTATTTCATGCTTGGTTACTTTATTGTCAAAATTAAAGATTTTAAATGCAAAATGATTTACAAAAACATCTTCATTTTTTGAATTTCACTCATATTTCTTCTTATGAATAATCATGATTACAAAAAAGATGTTTCTTGTATCTCTACAAGTCTTCCGCATCATCACTATATATTTTTACCTTGCGCTTTCATGCTTATTTAAAGTCTTTTCTTGTGTGAGCATCGTCACTTGAATCTTAAAATTTCTTTCTTTCAATAAGTGGCAGACTTGCTTGGTAAACATTATATTGGTTGCTCTAAATATGAAAATATTGTAATAAAACTCTGATTTATTAATGGATTTCAAATTAGCTCAGTGACTTTCTTTTAATATTCAAATATAAATATAAACTCATTGGCTATGAAATTCTAATTAGATTTAAAACTCTTAAATGTTTCCAATAATTATTATCCATGACTTCATATCTCACCATAGCGGGGGCATAAGATTGTAGATATTAGCTAACATAATCTCTAAGTCATGTATTGTCCTTAACCGGGGAGGGTTCCAGTGGGGCCTTGCGAGGCACTGAGGGGAAAGAGTGCTAGGGTGAGTTTTGTCTAGTGTTTGCATATGGGACTAACACCCCCAACCTATGGTATGTATTCAGCTCCTCATGCCCATCCATCACTTAGTACGGGGCTAGGGTGTAGACATATTGTCTGGGTAGATTGGTTCTTGGAAATCATTACCTTTTTTATGCTTAAAACTTTTATATAAAGGGGAAGAACTAACATGATAATATTACTTGGCAAATGTTATATTGTTTCATCTTTACGCTAAAAACTCTAATATATTTCTATGAAAATACTTTTGTCTAAAACTCTTAATCATCTAATATTCTTCACCATTCCTATATAGAGGTTCACTTCAAAAATATATTTCTTCATGCTTTCCACCTCTTTACTACTTGTACGCTCGATCATGAATACATTTTCCCAACAAGTGGTTTCTTTATGACAATTTCTTCACATTTTTTCACTCCTATATATTGTATTTTTCCTAAGCATTTAGCTCTTTGTCATGTTCATTCCCTCTCTACACATTTATTGCACACGTTCCTGTTTGACTTTCTCTCCACCCTCTTTTGATAATACCAAAAGGGGGAGAATAAATTTGAAAGAAATTCACATGTTTGGGGAAGTCAAGTTCATTGGAAGTTTTGTTGTAGAGGGGCATTCACTTAGGGGGAGCATTCATTTAGGGGGAGCATATGAACATGACTTAAATTTTATGCTTATCCTTTTTAATAAACACAATTCCTATATTTTGACCTATTTCTTTCTAAAGGGATTTGTTATTATCAAAAGGGGGAGTTTGTTTAAACATGCTTTCCGCATCTCTTGGTTTGACAATAACAAATCCTATTGTATTTGATCATACTTGCATTGTGTTTATAGTGTACATGATCTTCAACATTCAATCCCCAAAGGAGTGGGAAAAAGAAAGACGTCGAAGCAACATCAGGATGATTCTCTGTTGATACCGCGGCACGGTAACACTACCGCTGGCGCTAGTGAATCGACGAATTGGTGTTCGACGAAAGTAGATGTCGTTCAACGAACTGGTGTTCGACGAAATTGAGTTTGACGAAATGAAAATAGCATTCGATGAAATGTGAGGCCGTTCCACGAAGATGCATTCGACAAAAAGAGATGTGCTCTACCGCAGAGCTTTAGCACTACCATTGGCGCTAGCATAAATGGAAACAATTGCCGGGAAGGAAACAGTGGAGAAAAAGGAATCATTGGCGGGATGCATATTTAGCGTGCTCTACCGCGGCGCGGCATGTCTACCGCCCGGCGGTAGCTTTTGGAATCCTCCCGTCTGCATGTGATTGAGGAGAAAATAAGGAAGGAGATATTGGATGAAGGAAGGTTATCTCGCTATCGCGGAGTGTTAGCGATACCCCGGCACGCTGGGTGGAGCTCAAAGTTTGGCGCTCAAAAGTTGCCTAAACTTCCACGATCTGTGTCCTTGATCATTGCCTAATGTGGCTACTGTGTGGCGGTAGTACTACCGCAGGCGATAGCGGCTAATTCTATTTAAAGACGCGTGCTTCCTCCATTGTTGCTTGCTGTTACAGAATGAATTGAAGCCACATATTCAGAGCACTCATGAGAGCCTTCCCCAAGCAGCCCGAAGAACTTCTTCAACGTTCGTGAACGCAAAGAACTTGAAGACCGATCTGATCGCATCTACATGAACATCACGTTCTTATTTTGAGGGAGTCTTTAGTTTGTGTTTTGTTTTATTTTCTAATTGTAACATTTATAACTTTTGTTCGGTAGAGGAATTCGCCGCACGGCGACTAGGGCCTTGCGGGGACTAGGGGAAATTCGCCTCGCATTGGCGACTAGGTCTAGGTTGTAGATCTAGGGGGTGCTCGAGGACTTTCTGGTGATAGATTGGCTAGAGCGGCTTAAGGCCGTATCTGGAGAGAGATCGGCTAAAGCCAACTGGTTCATGGGGATACGAGTCGGTATAGAAAACAAAAAGAGTTTTCATATTATTCGCTTTGATTTCTAGCATCATAGAAATCAAATTTTGTAATCAAGTTTATCAATGATAATATGTCTTTCTTCATCTCTATTTTGTGTTCTCTGATTTTCATTACTATAGCATACACAAGATTTTCTCTGTCACTAACGCCGAGCGTTAACACTACCGCTTGCGATAGCAACAGAGAATCAGTTTTCATTTAAATATTCTCGAAAATCTTAGAACCCTTATTCACCCCCCCCCCCTTTAAGGGCGCCTACAGATCCAACATGTTGATGTGGACAACTCTGGGCTTATTTTGTATGTTTTCACTGTGTGTGCTCTTTTGTTGTTGGGAAGCTTTTAGTATCATCTGTTAATGCTAAAGTTGTGGTGAGTCTATGTTGTGGGGTCCTAGCCGGACCCATATTATATGGTTGTTTCAGGGGAGGTGTTACACTAAGACATGCCCTAGAAAGAAAGAGACTAGGGCTAAGACCTTCCTTGGAAAGAATGAGGCTAGGGATAAGATGTGTCATTACTCAAGAACAAGATACATGGAGCATTCTCGGGGGTTGGAGTAGGGGCTACAACTATCAGAATGTCCATAACCACTTCAAGTCTATCGGGCTAGGGTGTTACCGCAGGCTCGTGCTCCTAGAGAGGGTTGTAACAAACTATTAGTCAATTTGACTAAGTGGATTCCCTTCCATTCCCCTAATGCATCCTAAAGCATTTGGTTAAGGGAAGGAGTAAAAGTGCATAAGCGTCAGTATGATTATACCGAGTGATGAGAGAGAGAGCATTTGTGTTATGAAACAAGTGGTAAGATGAATGTGTATGTGACTCGTCTGATAAGAATGTCGATACAGACTTATAAGATGAGGGTCTTGTTCTGATATAATATTAAATATAACAAGTAATGTTAAGAAAGTATTGCAATAGGAATGAGTAGCAGATATGATGCAGAAATGAATTAATGTATAAGGATGCTCATACAAACTTACAAGTTTAGGGTCTTGAAATATCATAACACAGGCTTATCCTAAGAGAGAGCCCACACAAACTCATAGGATTAGGGTTTAAAGATGCAATGTATGAAAAGTAGTATGACATTATGTAATTTTATTTAAGTATGATGAAAGATTAAACTATTTTACATTTAGATGTCTATGTACAACTCAGTCCACTTATTAAGTTGGTAGCTAACCACAGTGGTCTTATCACCGACCGATGAACACATAACCATCCTAGGCCAAGTTGTACGATATGAGTTCATACCTGCACTATTATGAGTGATCTAGCTAAAACCAGCTGTGATATGATACAAACTAAGAATGTTTGCCCACTGGGATTATATCCACAAGACAACCCATCCCAAAAGCCTAAGGGTCTAACACTCGAGTCTCTTCGTCAGTGTGTTTTGTTCGGTAGAGTGGTTAGACCAGCCACAGTCTTAGAATCAAATATTTAACACAATATTGATCTCCTAATCAGACTAAGAAACTAGTCTTTAAGATCTCGTAGTCTATAGTAGACATGAAGGAAATTTAAGAATAACTTTGAAACAAAACAATAAACTTACTAGCAACTGTAGTGATGTCTAATTTAAGTAGTTCATTGGTCAGGTAAGTGTAAGGTTGTTGGTCGTACTGTGTACTATTATACATCACCTTCCATGCGGGGGATACTTGCTCACCCATAACCAATTGCTTAGACACCAATTAGATGACTTAAAAAATCACAAAATTATGTTAAAGTTGATGGGACCAAAACACTAGCCTTATAATTAACCAAAGGCTATTACATGAATAGAAATATTTCATAAGGATTCTAAAGGTATATATTTTAGTTTCTGCTAAATAGAAAACACACTCTTTAAGTGCAATTGAAATTTTACTTATTCATTAGTAATGTTGTAACATATGAGCCAACATCTTTCATGGTTAATCATTTAGAGGAATTCCATCTTACGTACTTAATTTATTCAAGGCAAAAGAGTTTAAGTGTGACAAATGATTTTAATTTAAACTATACTCTTCCAATGTATAAATCATGCAATAAGCAAATTATGTCCAAATGTCCATAAACTTTAACCCATGATTAGTCATGATATAATAAGTGTGCCATATAAATTTGAGAATTTATTTCAATGATTAGGATCATAATATTTCAATAATATATAAGTGTGACAGTTAATTAAATGAAACTATGCTCTTTCAAGGTATAATTTACAAAATGAGCTATTCATGTTCAAATGTTCTAAAACTCTAACCCTAAATCTTTCATGACATAATAACTGTACCATATAAATTTGGGAATTTATTTGAATCATTAGGATCATAATATTTCAATATTATACAACTGTGATAGTTAATTAAATGAAATTATGCTCTTTCAAGGTATAATTTATAAAATGAGCAATTCATGTCATATTTATTTCAAAAATTAATTCAGGGAGTTATACACATTTCCAAAAAATGTACCATCCTATTTTGGAAAGCACGGACCAAGACCTACATGTTTGATGTTAATCACTTGGTCTGGTTCAGCCATTAAGGCACTTACATCTCAAGTTGAAATCTCTATGTTGGGGTGCAAATAGATTGAAATGAAATAAATCAAACTATAGATCTACATTTAATAACAACATTGATTTTACAACCATCAGACGGCGTAGAGAGGCGACAGAGCACAAAATGACCTTCCCCCGCAGTTGATCAGTTGTCGATCTGATGTGGAGATTAGCCCCCCCCCCCCCCCCCCCCCCCCCCCCCCCCACACACACAATAAATCCGATGTCAATTTGATGTGAGGATCTGTAACACCCTCCCTGTTACATAGCATATAACAGTAGGTCCAGTCGGGAACCCACGCCATATGAAATGAACAGAAGAGCGCATTACTAAAATTAGTGTCTAAACAGTTACAAATATAACTATCTCAGCATCAGAGTCGCATAACGGAAGCATATTTATTTTTATTTAAAACCAGTTCATAACAAGTCCACATTACAACTAGGAATGAAATACAACAAGAGTTATTTACATGAGTTTGTTT
This sequence comes from Dactylorhiza incarnata, assembly GCA_033032865.1. Taxonomy (NCBI): domain Eukaryota; kingdom Viridiplantae; phylum Streptophyta; class Magnoliopsida; order Asparagales; family Orchidaceae; genus Dactylorhiza; species Dactylorhiza incarnata. The sequence continues at coordinate 934,120 of JAWHQI010000377.1, forward strand.
ACATCATCTAAGTGGCTTCCAAACATCGGCACGCAGGCCGGCCACACATGAACAAAAGTAAACAAAAGCTTTGGCCTTCAAGGGCCAGCACAGCACAGCAGCAGGGGCTTCAGCCCGCTATCTCCCGCTAGTCTCACCGGGACCTGTATAAGCAAATCCACCAATTGGTGGGAAAACAAGCAACCGGTCAGCTTTAGCTGACCAAGATTTATAACGACCCCGCCCCACACTCGGGGCGGCGGTGCTCCTTCCCTGCAAGTAAGAGTCAGCAGCATATATATATATATATATCCGCAAATAACACCAACGGAGGCAAACCAAGCCAGTCGCTTTGTGCTCTCAAGGAACACTTTGGCATACTCCCTGAGTTACGCCCTTACGCTAAGTCCTATTTCAACTTAGACAAGCAAATTGAGTTAGCCCGTAAATGAAGTTACGACACTCTTCCATAGCCCGGTGCAACGAGGGGCGACCTCTACACCACCACTATAGGAGGTTTGGTTCAGCTAGCCCCGTGCTCAATCATCGCGATATATGCGATACGAGTAAGCTTCACCCAATACCCATCTCTTAAACTGGGGTTTGCAAGTTCCACAGCTTTGCGTGCTACACATCCAATTTCCAGGACTTTAGGTAGCACGGAAGCACACGCATTGTGCTGGGCGCTATCGCCGGCATTAACGCTAGCGCCCGACGCTAGCAACAGAACTTAGTTCTGCCCGGCACTGGTAACAGAAATCTGTACTGCCACCTCTGGGAAACCACCTCCAGACATCAACACTGGTAGCTCACCTGGAGCTACCGCCGGCGCTAACGTTAGCGCCTGGCACTAGTGACAGAACTTAGTTCTGCCACCAAATTTCGGGTACAGCCTGGGAAACACCTCCAGGTCCTATTTTCTGTACAGCAACAATCACATGACCCGAATCACAGCACGTACACGGAATTGTTTCCGGCACTTTACACGCACTAATCATCACCAATCTGGCTCGACCTATCCGGATGGGCTTCACAGAGCATGCCTATGTCCGTAATACCATTTCGGACTCTATATGCAATTTGTGGGGATATCACTTCAACCCACCGGAATAGCCGATCTACTAATTAGTAGAAGTATTCCAAAATGCATGCAAATCAAAGGACGTACATGTCCATGGATTAGGGAGGAGAATCGTTACCCTTGTAGGCCGCTTTGGTGCCATAGAATTGAGAGGGAGATGGCTGGAATCCGCGGTGGCACACACGCAGACGCTTCTTCACTAACCTCCCTCCTGGCACGATGAAAGCTCGAATCCAACGGCTCTCCTTCCTTTCTCCCAGCTCTCTGCCCTCAGGACTTCAAAAGAATTCAGAGAAAAATGGCTGAAAATTTGGGATTGAGGTTATTTAAGATTTAGCGCTACCGCCGGCGCTTGTGGCTAGCGCCTGGCGCTAGCTCTGAGTCGGTACAGCTAAGAGCTGCTACCGCCGGCGCTATCGCTAGCGCCTGGCGCTATCGACAGCTCGACGTCTCGACGCCTCGACGCCTCGACGTCTCAACGGGTGTGCTACCTCTAGCGCTAGCACTAGCGCCTGGCGCTAGCACTAGCGCCTGGCGCTAGCTCCCTGATTTCAGCTCATGAACATTTTTGGTATTTTGGGTGCACATGCTATTTGGGGTCTTACAATTCTTCCCCCCTAAAAGAATTTCGTCTCGAAATTCTAGCAGTGCAAACAATCACAAAAATATGAAATATAATTTGTACCTCAACGGAACAGCTCGGGAAACTCCTCACGCATGGTTTGCTCGCGCTCCCATGTAAGATCCTCACGACCGCAGTTGTTCTAGCGGACTTTGACCATCTTGATCAATTTATTCTGCAGATGTTTGATCTCAGTGTCTTCGATGCTAATAGGTATGACCTTTGTCTTCAACCCATCATCGACCGGCACTGACTAGCCACAAGCACTTGGCTAGGCTCTGGTACAGCTTTCCTCAATACTGATATGTGGAACACATCGTGCAGACTACTCAACTCTGTCGAAAGAGCGAGTCGATAGGCAGCTTCGCCAACACGTTCTAGTATCTCAAACGGTCCAAGGTATCTTGGACTCAGCTTTTTCAAGCGCTGAATCCGGGACACACCCTTGAAAGGTTTGATTTTGAGATAAACCCAGTCACCCACGGCGAACTCGACGTTTCTGTGCTTGGCATTGTAGTATTTCGCCTGCCTATCTTGCGCAATTAACAATCTCTCACGGATTGTTTGAATAGCCGAATTTGCCTCTTCGACTTCCTTTCGCTTAAACAGCTTCGTTTCACCTGTCTCCGCCCAAGATAAGGGAGTGCGACAAGCTTTACCATAGAGGGCATCGAAAGTTGCCATCTTTATACTTCCTGATAGCTGTTATTGTAAGCGAATTCGATCATGAAAAGATGATCTTCCCACTTTTTACCGAAGTCCAGGACGCACATTCGGAGCATATCCTCCATAGTTCTGTTTGTACGTTCAGTCTGTCCATCCGTCTGAGGGTGGAAGGCAGTGCTAAACTTCAGCTTTGTACCTAACAACTGGTGGATTAGCCTCCAATCTTTCGAAGTGAAGCGCCCATCTCGGTCACTGACGATGCTACGGGGCACACCGTGCAATCATACAATGCTATCTACATAAAGTTTTGCTAACTTTTCAACTGAATCGTCCTTCCGGTTTGGAATAAAGTGGGCTACCTTTGTCAAGCGATCCACGATCACCCATACGGCATCATTCCCACTCTGTGATCTCGGCAAACCGTGCACGAAATCCATCGAAATGTCATCAAATTTCCATTCCGGTATAGGCAACGACTTCAGGGAACCTCCAGGTTTCTGACATTCCGCCTTCACCAGTGCGCAAGTTTTGCATTTTGCCACGTACAAGGCGATGTCTTTCCTTAATCCTGGCCACCAAAACAGCTTTTTCATGTCCTGGTACATTTTTGTGCTCCCTGGGTGAATTGAGTATTTGGTAAAATGCGCTTCGTACATCAATTCCTCCCGCAACTTACCCACATTTGGGACGCACAACCGACTGTCTTTCCACATCAGTCCGTCGTCCATCACAAACTCTGCAGCAGTCCCATCCCCAGACTCTGCCAAATAGCGTTGCATGCTCGAATCAAGCTCCAGGGCCTGTCGTATTCTGTCCGCGAGGTCATACTGCACCTCCATCCAGTTTAAGCACGCATTCGCACTAGAACTCCTCTCTACACAGGAGATATCCAAGGCTTCCAAGTCCCTGATCAGACGTGGATCATACATCGGAATCCAGTTGGCCTGGGAAAAAGCCCTCCTGCTCAATGCATCTGCGATGACATTCCCCTTTCCGGGAGTATAATGTATATCAAACGTGTAGTCCCCCAGGAACTCCATCCACCTTCGTTGTCTCATATTAAGCTCTTTCTGCGTTAACAGATACTTAAGGCTCTTATGGTCTGTAAAGATGTCAACCTTCACACCATATAAGTAGTGCCGCCACAGCTTTAGAGTGAAAATCACGGCCGCCAATTCCAAGTCGTGGACCGGATAATTCCGCTTATGCACTTTCAACTGACAAGAGCCATAAGCTATTACTTGACCATGCTGAAGAAGTACGCAGCCTAAGCCGCTCCCTGACGCATCACTGTAAATTTCATAACCCTCTGCACCAGATGGCAAACACAAAATTGGTGCTGTGGTCAGACGCCTCTTTAATTCCTCAAAAGCCCGTGCACACTCCGGTGACCAAACGAACTTCTGATCCTTCCTCGTCAAGGTGGTGAGAGGTAGAGCGATCCGCGAAAAGTTCTCCACGAAGCGCCGATAGTAGCCGGCAAGTCCAAGGAAGCTCCTGACTTCCACTACTATCGCCAAAATGGGCCACTTCTTGATTGCATCAATCTTTGTCGGATCTACTGCGATACCCTCGCCACTAACAACATGACCAAGGAACGCCACTGAGGCTAGCCAGAACTCGCACTTAGAGAACTTGGCATATAGTTGACTACGTCGCAGGGTTTCCAAAACTTCACGTAAATGAATCGCGTACTCTTCTTCAGACTGAGAGTACACCAAGATATCGTTAATGAAGACAATGACAAACTGATCAAGGCACTCTCGAAAGGTCCTATTCATCAGATCCATGAATACTGCTGGTGCATTCATCAATCCAAACGGCATCACTGTAAACTCGTAGTGTCCGTAGCGAGTACTGAATGTTGTCTTACGGATATCACAATCCCGAATTCGTAACTGGTAATAGCCGGACTTGAGATCCAACTTTGAATATACCGTTGACCCAACTAGCTGATCGAATAAGTCATCGATTCGAGGAATCGGATACTTGTTCTTCTCGGTCAGCTTGTTCAATTCTCGGTAGTCAATGCATAGACGCAGGCTTCCGTCCTTCTTCTTCACAAAAAGGACCGGAGCACCCCAAGGGGAGGTACTTGGACATATATAACCCTGCTCTAGCAACTCCTGTAATTGAACTTTCAATTCCGCCATCTCCTTTGGCGCAATTCGGTACGGAGAGCATGAAACTGGTTTAGCACCTGGCACCAGCTCTATAGTGAAGTCAATCTCTCGCTGAGGTGGCGCCCCAGGAAGATCTTTTGGAAACACATCTGGATACTCTGAAATCACAGGAACATCACTCAGACTGGGTTGAGGCTTTGCAGCCACCACTAGCACAACACATAACTCTGCGGCTTGCCGAACCGCCTTGACCACTTGAACAGCAGACATCAGTGTCCTGCTCGATCCATGCAAACCAGCAAACGTAGTCGCACGTTCGGTATTTTGCCCCAGTGACCTCCTTAGAAGTGCAATTAATGTAGGCCTGCTGCGCTGACAGCCAGTCCATACCAAAGATTACATCAAATTCCGAAAGCGGGAGTATCAGTGCTTCCAAATCAAAGTCTTGACACCCTATTCGTACCTTTACTACACAACCACGATCCGCGCGCATCGAACACCCATTGGGTAGAATCACATCTAATCGTTCCTGTCTAAACGACGAAGGAACTCCAAGTTGCTGTATGAAGGCCTCCGATATAAAGGAATGTGAAGCACCCGTGTCAAATAGTGCTCTTGCTGGATAGTTAAAGATCAGGACAAAGCCTAGGACATCAATGGTTAACAAGCAATGTATAAGGTATGAAGTATAAAAAGCAACAAAAGCTATATACTATCGCATACCTGTCACCACATTGTTCTGTTTGATGGCCTCCTGTTGGCCAAGGTTGTAAACTCTAGGCTGGGCTGGAGCAGCGCGGGATGCGGTTGACTCTGCCGCCTTCCCTTTCTCTGCCGCATAGGCCGCAACTAGCTTCTTCCCACTACGACAATCACGTGCTATATGTCCCGGCTTGCCGCAGTTGTAACAGATGATTGGTCCTCACCCAGTCACTCCCGATGCTGAAGATTGAGCTGACCCAGACGGTCGCGCTCCTTTCTTCCATTTGCCTTGCCCTGACTTTGCCGAGCTCGATACTTTGAACTCTGGCTTGACTACTGCTAACTCCTTTCTACTATGGTACCACTTCATGTCTTTCTCTAAGGAACGAGCTGAGTTGACCAGGGTCATAAACCCCTGCGTCATTGGCCCCGTCAAAATAAACCGCAACTCCTCTCGCAAGCCTTCGTAAAACCGATTTGTCTTACGCGCTTCATCCGCAAATGTCACGCCTGCATAGCGACCCAATCGTGTAAACTCATGCAGATAATCATCGATAGTACGATCACCCTGAGTCAGACGGTTGAACTGATTTTCCATTTCTATCTGTTGGGCCTGTGGGAGATATCACTCCAAGAACAGTTTGGAAAACTCATCAAAAGAGATATCGGTCAGGTGCTTTCCCGCTAGCTGATGTATCTCCAACTCATCCCACCACAGCTGCGCCTCTCCATCTAGTAGGAAGGTTGCCAAAGTCACTTTTTGTCCTTCCTCCGTGTCCGTGGCCTTCAAGGTTTTGCGCACCTTTGATAGCCAATCTTCTGCTTGCGTCGGGGTTCCTGCCCCCGTGAACGTGGGAGGGTGGAAACTCAAAAAGTATTGCAGCTTTTGATCTGGAGCTCTACGTGCCCTCAATGGTACAGCCCTTTCCACCGCAGGTTCAGCTGCTGGAGCCTGCACTGGAGGTTCAGCTGTCCAGGGACATGCCCTCCTGGTTGCGCAGTGAACATTGCAAATACTGCCTCAGCAATCATCCTTACTGTTTCAGCTGAAGGAGGACTTGGCACCGGAGTTGGTGCACTGCTTGCAGTCGAACGAGGGGGTCGAGAAGGCCCCGCTCCACTGCCAGTCGCCTATATATGTACCCAAAACATATTAGCGACTAAGAGATAGCATAACGCAAGAAAGGAACACAGAAGTTCCATCTGAATGCTACATATATACATGTAATTCATTCCTAAAGTGGACAAAACTGGTTATTTATATGAGTTAAAGGCGACGCACACACGGAACCTAGCTCTGATACCAATTTGTAACATCCTCCCTATTACATAGCATATAACAGTAGGTCCGGCCGGGACCCCACGCCATATGAAATGAACAGAAGAGCGCGTTACTAAAATTAGTGTCTAAACAGTTACAAATATAACTATCTCAGCATCAGAGTCGCATAACGGAAGCATATTTATTTTTATTTAAAACCAGTTCATAACAAGTCCACATTACTACTAGGAATGAAATACAACAAGAGTAATTTACATGAGTTTGTTTACATCATCTAAGTGGCTTCCAAACATCGGCACGCAGGCCGGCCACACATGAACAAAAGTAAGCAAAAGATTTGGCCTTCAAGGGCCAGCACAGCACAGCAACAGGGGCTTCAGCCCGCTATCTCCCGCTAGTCTCACCGGGACCTGTATAAGCAAATCCACCAATTGGTGGGTAAACAAGCAACCGGTCAGCTTTAGTTGACCAAGATTTATAACGACCTCGCCCCACACTCGGGGCGGCGGTGCTCCTTCCCTGCAAGTAAGAGTCAGCAGCATATATATATATCCGCAAACAACACCAACGGAGGCAAACCAAGCCACCCGCTTCGTGATCTCAAGGCACACTTTGGCATACTCCCTGAGTTACGCCCTTACGCTAAGTCCTATTTCAACTTAGACAAGCAAATTGAGCCAGCCCGTAAACGAAGTTACGACACTCTTCCATAGCCCGCTGCAATGAGGGGCGACCTCTACACCACCACTATAGGAGGTTTGGTTCAGCTAGGCCCGTGCTCAATCATCGCGATATATGCGATACGAGTAAGCTTCACCCAATACCCATCTCTTAAAGCTGGGGTTTGCAAGTTCCACATCTTTGCGTGCTACACATCCAATTTCCAGGATTTTAGGTAGCATGGAAGCACACGCATTGTGCTGGGCGCTATCGCCGGCGCTAACGCTAGCGCCCGGTGCTAGCAACAGAACTTAGTTCTGCCCGGCACTGGTAACAGAAATTTGTACTGCCACCTCTGGGAAACCACCTCCAGACATCAACACTAGTAGCTCACCTGGAGCTACCGCCGGCGCTAACGCTAGCGCCCAGCGCTAGTGACAGAACTCAGTTCTGCCACCAAATTTCGGGTACAACCTGGGAAGCACCTCCAGGTCCTATTTTCTGTACAGCAACAGTCACATGACCCGAATCACAGCACGTACACGGAATTGTTTCCGGCACTTTACACGCACTAGTCATCACCAATCCGGCTCGACCTGTCCGGATGGGCTTCACACAGCATGCCTATGTCCGTAATACCGTTCCATACTCTATATACAATTTGTGGGGATATCACTTCAACCCACCGGAATAGCCGTTCTACTAATTAGTAGAAGTATTCCAAAACGCATGCAAATCAAAGGACGTACATGTCCAAGGATTAGGGAGGAGAATCGTTACCCTTGTAGGCCGTTTTGGTGCCATAGAATTGAGAGGGAGATGGCTGGAATCCGCGGTGGCACACGCACGCAGACGCTTCTTCACTAACCTCCCTCCTGGCACGATGAAAGCTCGAATCCAACGGCTCTCCTTCCTTTCTCCCAGCTCTCTGCCCTCAGGACATCAAAGGATTTCAGAGAAAAATGGCTGAAAAGTCGGGATTGAGGTTATTTAAGATTTAGCGCTACCGCCGGCGCTAGTGGCTAGCGCCTGGCGCTAGCCCTGAGTCGGTACCGCTAAGAGCTGCTACCGCCGGCGCTATCGCTAGCGCCTGGCGCTATCGACAGCTCGACGTCTCGATGCCTCGACGCCTCGACGTCTCAACAGGTGTGCTACCGCCGGCGCTAGCACTAGCGCCTGGCGCTAGCTCCCTGATTTCATCTTATGAACATTTTTGGTATTTTGGGTGCACATGCTATTTGGGGTCTTACATGATCAACCAATCATTAATTCAAAGGGATTAAGGAAATCAGATGGTCATGGGATCATCTTCAACCTCTGGCCAACAACAATGATTCATCCCGCCTAGACGAAGCTTTCGGGGCACCTCCACTGTCGATTGACCATCACCACCACTTGCCATAACCACCAACAGTTTTGCAATGATGAGGGCTACATATTGACAGTGGTCCGACGACCTATCACCGCCGCAGGAGGGTGGAATTGCATGGGTGTTCCAACAGCCAAACTCCACTAAATTTTATGAAATCATAGCCTAATTGAGCTCGATTTTGATTTGAAATCCTTCTAAGATGTTTACAGAAGGGGATGAGGAGGAAATCTCACCTCCAAGGGAAGTGTTATCCTAGAACGGGTATGGGATGGCACGGTGTGGTCGATCTTGATCTCTCAACTCCTCCTGAGGGCTTCCACTTAATTTATCAACTTAGAATAGATGCTTGGGAGGATTGTGAGTTAACTGAGGGGTAAGGGGGGATTTTATAGGCTAGTGGTGGAGGCACCATTTTAAACTTCCTCCTTATCCATGGTCGGCCATGACAATAGCTGGCTGGAACCTAGCCAACCTCTGATGGCTCCTGATGACTTCAGAGGTTTTCTCTCAGCTTCATAAGGATGGTTTAGGCCATGCAAGCCTCTAAATACTTTTCTTGAAGTATTTCTACATTGGCCAATTTTCCTCTTAAGAGAGCTTGAGCTTTGACTTGGGATAATTAGCCTAATCGTGGGTTATCTAAAATTGAGAATGGGGTTTGAGTTAAGATGTGGTTGGGGCTTGATCCATGAGCTTTTGAGCTAGTGTAGGGCTAAGGTATTTTTGAAAGATGGTTTTGGCCTTAATTAAACCATGGTTAGACCATGGTTAATATTGGTTGACCAAGTCATCATTTTTGGGGTTAGCTGGCTTAGTTCATGAAACATGGTGCGGCTAGATCAATTGGTCAAGAATGGCGTAATTTGAATTTGATTTGGTCAAAAAGGGCTAAATGCACATTTTACCCCTTTAATGGTCCCACCTTGTCTCCAAGGTGAGGTGGTGCATTAATTGGCGTGTCAACTGGTGGTTTAGTTAACTTAGGTCATAAGGAAGGAGATGGCTAGTTCAATTAGTTAGGAGTAGGGTCAATTGGATTTGATTTGGTCAATTTAGTCTAAATGCACATTTTACCCCTTTAAGGGTACCGTACAACCATAGCCCGTCAACAAGCTAACGGACAGATGAAGGTCACCAATCAAACCATCCTTAAGGGGTTGAAGACCCGACTCTAGGAGGCATGTGCAATGGGTGGACCCTAATGTTTTGGGTTTCAAGGGCATCAAATACGCAACAAAATATAGGAAACCCTCGACAGGATCCATGCAAAACATACTAAATTAAGAAAGAATATAATACCTTAGTCGAAATTAGATTTTAAGAAGAATAATTGATGTTTAAGTCCAAGAGCGGAAAAGTATCTACACCTCTAATGGTATCCACACAAACGCCAAAAACACCATGCAGTCCATCTGATGAACTCGGGTAGGAAGATGATCATTTTTTCTCCCCTACGAAATGCTAGTTCTGATCTTGGAGATATGTCATCTTGGTGGTTGTACGGGATGAAGAGATTTGAATCAAGCATACATTCTTAAGGATAAATTGGTCTATTTATATGCATGAACCCTTACAAAAATAATCATCGCACATGCCCAGCGACACACGCTTGTGTGCCCGACCGTGTGACCCAAAAGACGCGTTGATTCATACAGGCACCTCTCCTCATGGGTCTAGAACAATAAACATCTCACACGATCATGGCACACTGGCATGTGCCTCAGAACGTGTGCCCACAAAAGTTGCACCATCTGACCTAGAAACACACTCGACCATTATACTACCATTTTAAGCACACACACCCTTGGCATACAGGCATATGCCTTGGACCGTGTACCTCAAAAAATGGTATATCATATCATATATGCCCACCCAGAACTTGGTTTCACAAACCAACACGATTAAAAACTTCCAATTTCTGCACATTCTTATGTGCGGCCCTTTAGGCTCATAGTACGTTGGTAGTAAGACTAAATACTTGACTACTAATAGATCACAAGATTCTAACACAACGTGTTATGGACTTACCGCACCACAAAAAGGATCCCGACAAGAGAGGTACTCTTCAACCTTTGTTACGAATCGAAGGCCATCATACTAGTGGACATCAACTTTCGAAGTCCATGTATCCAATATTTTGACAAGCAGAGATCGAAATGCTCCTCGAGGGAAACTTGGATTTGATCCTGGAAGTTAGAGACAAGGCAACACATCAGATCGCCACATACTAGAAACACATGGCCCGGTAATACGATAGGGCAATAAAGCCAAGTACTGTCCACATCGGATACCTAGTCCTCAAAAACATTGAGTCAGCCGGCAAACGCCCCCAAAAGGACAAGTTCTCCTTAGTATGGGAAGGACCATTCATCGTCATGACAATAGTGAAACCTAGAACCTATAAGCCGAAAACTCCAAATGGGAAGATGCTCCCTCGAACTTGAAACACATAGAATCTGCGACGCTTCAATCGGTGATCAATATCCTTGCCTCTGTCTTTCAAGATGGAAAATTGCAAGAACAAACTTGTGCACACATGTATCGTCCCTCTCATCAATATTATAATTGCTTTCTGGTTTCATCCGCTGCATTGTATCCCTGAAAGAATGAACTGTGTGTCCTTCTACTATCAAGGTGAGATGGATAAAGGTCCTTATGCATCTCCTGAAAGAATGAATTAGGTGTTCTTAAACTGTCAAGGCGAGATGGAAAAAGGTCCTTTTGCACCTCCTGAAAGAACAGACCCCAAGTTCTTCTACTATCAAGGAGAGATGGACAAAGGTCCTTCTACACCTCCTGAAAGAATGAACCTCGTGCTCTTCTACTATCAAGGCAAGATGGATAAAGGTCTGTATCTCTTGAAAGAGAGGGCCTCATGTCCTTCTACTGTTAAGGCAAGTTGTACAACGACCCTTCTGCACTTCCTAAAAGAACGGAACTTGTGTCCTTCTACGGTCAAAATGAAAACAGACAAAAGACCTTCTACAAATCCCAATAAGAATGGACCCCAAGTCCTTCTACTCCCCAAAGTAAGGGCAGGCCTTAAACCCTCTTATTGGTACCGATAGGAATGGACCAAAAGTCCTTCCGCCACATCGAGACAAGGGGCAAACATCCTTTCGTATCATGTTCGCGCATCCGCCCCAGGAACTAACGCCTAATGGAAATAGCTAAAATTAATGTTAGACGACGCGCTCACATACTCATGCCAGAGGAATGTGAGAAGCAAAAGATTGTTAGACCCTCAAAGTGCATTGAGCTCGAATAGGAGAATATCTTTGTAATCTCAAAAAATGATGTAAAGGCTACGTGGCAAACAAAAGTATGCTACAGTGCTAACCCACACCTACTGCTATAAAAAAAGCGAGTGAAAGATACAAAGCGCAAGTATGGTGCAGGTGCAACCAGTCATAGCAGACATCCCTCAATATCCACATCAAGGTCGTCATCCAAGGCATCATCCACTCCCCGGATCTTCATCGCACCAAGTAATGCGAAGCGGTCGGCCTATGTATCCAGACTTAACAAAAGGAATATTCCACGCCATGAACAAATAAAAATTCATCATTGGATCAAAGTCTTCATGATTCCAACAAAACATTAATGGGCTCATCTCTTTACAATTCACGACCCACGAAAATTAGGGGGCATCCGATGGAGTTCCCCTAAAACTTATCTGAGTCAAGCTGAAACAAAGCACTAAAGTAAGCCAACCCGACCAAGCGAGCAGCATATATGAACTATGCTCACTCGAAGGGTCCCCAATCCACCCAATAAGGAGCACGAAACGGCATACACATGCGCCCAAGTGAAAGCCCATCGGGCACTGAATGAGCGCACCCGCACACATGGGAGATGCGCGCGAGCATGCATGGATGATGCGCGCGGGCGCGCATGGGAGAAGGAACCATGCACGATGCACAGGAGGTTGTACACACATGGCCTCATTCCCTCATGCGCGCGCACGAGGCCACCATTGTCTGCCCATCAATCCGCCTCGTCGATGCACTGCCAGACTCGTGCTCCCCACCATCACCTCTGCCACCTGTCAAGTTGCCTCGCCGGAAAATCTGCCTGAACCTGTTGGGAAAATTGCCCACAATTTTCCTGATTTGAATAAGTCCTCAAGATAAAGATAAACACACTTTGCATTTGATGCTTATGTGAGTTTTGATGTTTCAGGTATAACATCTTGTAGACATAAATTCTATTGTCAATCAACATGGTTTTGCCAGTATAATCTCTTATTGTGCAAAACATCATGTAGACATAAATTCTAGACTATGTTAGGCTTGTCACTCGTGTTCCAACTTATTCATTTTAAACATCTCTAGTGGTTCATAAAGTTGGTGGAAGAATAAAAGAAAATTTCAGGAAAATGCAAAAAATTGGCTAAGTCAATAATCTACTTGACTTGATTTAGAAAAAGCAAAATATCGACTAGACAACGTTCAGATATAATGGATATTGACTTCAAGATCTAAAGAGAAATTCAGTTTATCGGCTTGAAGAGGTTTGGATAAATTTCAGCTTGTCGACTTGAAGCTGTTCAGATAAAGTACATATCGACTTGAATAGGTCTGGACAAAAGAAGCTTGTCGACTTCAAGTTCTGCAGACAAAATGTATATTGACTAGATACTGCCTGGACAATACTAATATCGGCTAGACAATTCTTTGATATAGTTGATTTGTTGACTTGAATACTCTGCGACAGATTCAGTCTATTAAGCTTATCGACATGATATCCTTCATACAATGAAAAGTCTTTATCAACTAGAAAGATCCATATCGTCTAGATGAGTTCTTGTCAACTAGACAAACTCTTATCATCTAGATGAGTTCTGGTCGACTAGACAGACTCATATTGTCTAGGTAAGTTCTTATCGACTAGACAAACTCATATCGTTTAGATAAGCTCATATCAACTAGACAGGCCCATATAATCTAGATAGGCTCATATCGACTAGACAGATCTATATCGACTAGAAGAGTTCATATCGACTTGACAGACCAGATTTTTTGAAGTTCAAATCATTGTGTGTCGCTGATTGTGTTAATGATATTTGTTGTAATTGCCACGTGACTTCTTCCTTAATTAATTTGAAATAGTCGTGGATCAAATTTGATATATATATATATATATGTGTGTGTGTGTGTATATATATATTTATATACACATATATATATATATACATACATATATGTGTGTGCGTGTGTATATGGAAGAGATTCATCGCAAACCCTAATCCTAATCACCAAATACTAATTCTTTATGGGAAACCCTAATCAAGAAATCTAGAGAGCAGAAAACTAAAAGAAGCCGCCGACTCAAGTTGAATCTTGCCTCTGCTTAAGATTTGCTCCAGGTTCTTCAATCAAATCATTCTCTTTGGAGCAAATTAAGTTCTCTCATGCAAGATCCAAGATCAGAACCATTATTCTACAAGTCCAACATTCTCCTCACACTAACCAAGAAGCCGACCATTTGGAGGAGAAAGATTTTCAGATCTAAGATCTTTGATCAGGAAGAAGCTATTTTCAACTCAAATATTTCAAGCTTCAACAAGACTCAACTCTCAAATTCTTTATTTTTGAGTCTACGAAAGTTTTGAAAACAAACTTATATAAAACTCGCATAGCAATTCTTTTTGAAATCTGAGGTAGGGTTTTCTTGAAATCTGAGGTATGGTTGTTCAAAGAACCTGAGGTAGGATTCTTTCAGTGGAATTCGAGGTAGGATCCTGTGCTAGGGGATCTAAGGTAGGGAACCAGTTAGTATTCCTGAGGTATGAGAACGGTCTTCGAGTGTAATATCTTTTATTGATACGAGTTTGGTTGGAGTTGCCGAGGCTAGCACACTGCTAGATAGGTGAAGGGGGAAAGTGGACTACCCAAATCTGGGAACCATTATAAACTTGTGTGTTTGTGTTATGCTTTTTGTTTATTTTTGCTCTAGCTTTTATTATTTCACTATGAAAACAAAAGGAGGACATCACCTATTCACCACCCCCCCCCCCCCTCTAGGTGTTATTTAGACATTCCAAACTTACAATTGGTATCAAAGCTAGGTTGCTCATTAAAATTATAGCCACTTGAAGAAGATCTGTCTTTGGGAATATTAATATATGTACATCATGTCTGCCAAAGAGAACTACAAGGAACTCAGTTCAATGAAGCTTCCTGATATTGCACAATGAGTCGTCTAAGTATTCTTTAGAGGGGGGTGAATAGAGTTTACAACCTTTTTACAAAATAAGTGCACATAACAATAATAGTCATAAGAACTATGCATTCAAAAATACCAATCCAGAATAAAATAAACACAAAGTAAAATAAATATGGGATAGCATAGAAAATTAGCACAGCACAGATGAGACACAATCTACAGTGGTTCCCCAAAATATGGGTAATCCACTCTTCTACCACCTTGGTAGGAATACACTATCCAGTGTCTGAGTCTTTTGATAAGTGGACTCTTAGAACAACTGAGTCTTTTGTTAAGGAGACTCTTAGAACTAAGGTTTGAGTCTTTTGTTAAGGAGACTGTTAGAACCAAGATATATCTTTTGATAAGGAGATATTGAACCACTGAATGCCTTGAATAGGGATTATAAGGACTCTTTACTCAATTTACAAAAAGTGAATGAAAGAGTAAGAGTAGAGAAGAAGAAGAAGTAAGTCTTCTGATTTGAAACCTCTTTCAACAAATTTCTCTAAGGATTCTAGGCACTTCTAGTGGACTGGATCTTGTATATAATTAATCCTTTGTAAGAAGAAGAAAAGAATTGTTAAGCTTTTGTCCAGTGCTTTTAGTTTGTTGCAGTAGAGAGAAGGAACAAGTAGCAGAAATCTATTTTTGTATTTTGTTGTATCTCTGCTTGTATGGTGGAAGAGGGAAGAAGAAGAAGAAGCCCTGTCAAAATCTCTAAAACTGTTGATATTTTCTCTCTTTCTCTGTATCCTTATTCTTCTGTCGAATCATGATAAATTCCTTTTCTCTTTTGTTATTTCTCTAGTAGAAATATCCTAGAGATAGTATTGTTCTCTTTCCATTTCTGTTGACAGCCCGTCCAAACCTTTTTGAATAACATCCAAATAACTTTATTGTATCTCTGGAATTCTTCTTTCCATTCTTGATTATGGACGACCCATTGGAATTCCAATAAATTCCATTTATATCCTCTAAATGAGCTTCAGAATAGAATACAGGAAGTAATCTAATTCTGTGTTTGTATTCGATGTTGCGTCGAATACATTTGCCTTCTTATCGACGCAACTCTGAGTTCTAATAGAAGCTGCTTCAAAATCTTCCTCAGCTTTGAAATGAACTCTGATATCTATATTGTGTCGAGTCCTTATCGACGTATCCGTCAAGAAGAAGGCCTAAACTCTAATCTCTTCCTTCTGCATCGAATGTAATTCATAGTTAGTTTGACTTCAATGCTTCTTTGACTGACTCGTCCTTCTGCGTTGAGTACATTTCGATGTTGCATCGACTTCAACTGATGCATTGACTATCATTATGTGTTATCCTTACTTCTATTCGAAGTTACTTCGACTTGAAGTCAAAGATGCATCAACTTATAGTCGACGCGGAATGAACAAAACAGAATTTTTGCACTCTATTGGGCTGGTCTTTGACACCCTAATGTGTGCGTGACATCATAGGATATCTAATGACCATATTACCAACATGGGTAATGAATCCTAGATGATGAAATCACTTTTACATAATTTTTAGGATAAATCCATAGGATGTATTTCCCAACAATCTACCCTATTTATCTTAACAAATTTTACAAATATTTTAAGTAATTTCAATCATATTTGACAAATAAAGCAGAGTATATACAAGTATACTATAACAGAATAACATTATTTCATAAAGACATAGACTAGAATGATATGAGAAACTTCCAATTGGAATAGATCAGATTGTCTACCATAGCTGTATCCCAAATATGTTCACTGAGAACTTATAAGTGTAATTATTTATTTTTTGATTACCTTATTTTTCATTATTCTTTTGGAGAGGTTTTTCTTTTTCTAGAGAAGACCTATGGTGTCACTATTATTGGTGGAAATACAAGAGGCTCATCCTCCTCTTCAGCAGACTTGTCATATTCTTTGTGAGACTCCCCCCGAAGTAATGCATCATCTTCAGCTATCTGGGCAGCCTCTTGAGAAATATTAGTGACATATCCTATGATCTGTTCATTGGTTGTGAAGAGATCCCCCTGGATTGATGCAGGCCTCTCTGGATCAGTAACCATCTCATCCCTCTTGAGCAATCAAAAGTTGGTCTTGAGCATTCACAGGTTCTTGTACAAGATTTTCCTTCTCCTGGCCAATCTCCTCTTCTTGGGTATGCATTTTCTCCTCTTGAACATTCTCCCCCTTTTGAACCTTGCTGACAAGGAAGGTTAAGAAAGATTTTGTGATCTGGGAGGAGGACATCAATTACTTGATTGCCTGAATTGATTTCCTTGAATCTTTCAGCTTTGTCTCCATCTGAGAGTACTTTCTTTGAAATCTCCTTAATTGACTCTGTAATAGATCAAGAAAAGTTCCAGAGGCCAGACCCACTGCTTTTATAATTGCTTGATCAATGTCAAGAGAAGGTGTAGAATTGGAGTTAGAGGCAGGGGTGTATCAACATGAGGTATTGATATGTAAGTTGGTTGGGGTGATTGGGGATGATTTGAGGGAGCAGAAAGGAAGAGTGTGAGTTTATCTTCTGGAGGGGTGGCAGATGGTAGTTGTTGTAGGGTAGAAATCTGTGATGCAGGTTCTGATATTATATCTGGTAGGGTTTTCTCAAGGTCTTCAGCTAGATGTGCACCTGTGACATCCGTTATGACTGTTTCACGGTCTTGAGGAGCTGGAGATGGAGAAGGAGAGGGTGGAGCTTGACCAGGCTTCAGAATTTACCAATGTTGAACGAATCAACATAAGTATGTACCAATGTTGATTCGTTTTCTAGTGGGAATGTACTCCCCTCTTGAGTTGCATACTGCTGGATACTGGTGATATAATACTTGGCTCATTACCCCCATACATCCATTCTCATTGTGGCATACTTATGTCCAATTAATTTCAATAAACACTTTCCCTAGTTGATTCGTTTGTTCAGAACTAGAACACCCATTATCTGTAATTGTTGCTTTAGGATTCCATCGTATGCAGAAATCTTGCAGAGTAAAACTTTTGCTACTATATCAGCCAAGAACCAATATTCCTCAGATAGATCAATCTTCTTTAGGTTAATCACCTTCTCCTTGCTGTAATGCGTGATTTGAAGGGCGTGTTGAGTTTCTTGCGCTGAAAGTTCTGTTGAATCCTTTGAGTTACTTTTAGAAGATGATTCAGTGCAACTTAGAGTTGTACTCAAAGCAACATCGAAAAGGAATAGATACATCATGCCAAAATAAGTTGATGCATCTTCTAGAAGCAAAACTACCCGCGCTTGACATTTTTTGCATAGAGTGGTAATCGACGTGACTTCGACTACTTGATACAACTCTTAAGTCGATGCCTACATTGATATGAATTAGACGATGCGTTGAGTGTAATTCGAATTAACTTTCTCAGGCATCTCTCGAAGCTAGCGCCGAGTAGAACTCAATAGTACGTTGAATTCTATTCGACACAGCTCTGGATTAGCATTTGTATTTTCTTCAAAGAGTTTTGTTTTTTATTAAAAATATCATTTATAAGATACTATGTGTAGATTAGAGAGCATCATAGGGGTGTAGAGAAGAGATCACCCCCTTTGATTAATTGTAGTTCCTCATTGAAGATTTAGTTCTCCCTTTCTCTATATTGTCTCTAAGGAAGGGACCCTAAGTTTTCCTACACATGTAATTCAAACATTATAGGGTACCTAGGTTACCTTGGGCCCTTTGTTTTACCATTATAAGGTGATATGAAAGAATAGAGTGGTATTTCATTATACCCTTTTGGGTGGCAGAGGATATGTTTATTAAACCTAGATTTGTTATCTTGGTACTGGAAATGTGCATGGAATGTATCTAGATATAACAAATCTGTATACTACCTAATAATTTTCCTTTTTATTTTAGATTTTTTATTAGGGTTTATTAGTTTCTATGAACAATTCTTGCCTAGAGTTTTCTTCTCATTATTAGGAGTCACTTTATTAAATGCAGTGAGTTTATCAGGATGGTTGTTTTGTTCTTTGCACACTGAACTGTTTTCATTTATTTTATAATCACTAGGTCTAATAAAGATTACTTGATTTTTCCAGGATGGTTTGCTGGATACTATTGTGCTAATTAATGAATCTGCTCCTAGGGCAAGATATCTAGATCTCATAGATAGATTCTGTGTGATATCCTTTAGTTTTTGACTCCTCCCATTAAGTGAGTCTTCAAAGGCTTTTGCCTTTATGAGCTCTTCTTTTAGATGTGAGTTTTCATTAGTTAGTTTATTTATTTTTGTTTCTTTTCTATATATTTGATTCCTTAGCTCGTATTTAACAGAGTATAGATTATCTTTCTTAAGATCATCTAGTTCTTCCTTAATTGTGTCAATTCCTTTTTGAAGTTTAAGATAGTCTTGGCAAAAATCCATAAAATAGTTTATAAAGTCTTCTGAAGTAAAATTAAAATCATCAAGTAAGGATACCTGATCTTCTTCAATTGAATCTTCTAAAGCCATTTGTTGAAACCAATTTCTCGGCCTCTTGTGAAGCTCGGGGCCCTCACCGAAATGAGGGGCAGCTAGCCCTTACTCAAATGTTGAAATCGATTTCTCAGCCTCTCGTGAAGCTCGGGGCCCTCACCGAAATGAGGGGCAGCTAGCCATTACTGATCCCTCGGAGAAGGTAGACTGAAGACTAGGAAAACTACTAAGACCTTAGTCACAGCGAGGAGGTCCCTCCACTAACCCGGCAGATCGTTGAGCACTTCCCCTCCCAAGCCAAAGCTGAGACTCGGGCACCTTGGACAGCTCTGGAAATGCTAACCAAGGACAGCCTAAGGAGAGAGAAGCTGAAGTGAAGTCCCCTCCCAAGGTGCCCTTTAGGTACTATTTATAGGTTTTCTGATATGGCCTGCAAATAGCAGGATTCCGCCTTTTGATTTTACTATCTGCACCCCAAATGGGTCTGCTAACAGCCGAACTCCGCTGTTTGGAGAGGCCGGAGACAGACCACTAAGGGTAAAAGAGTAACTTGGCCCTATCAGCCTATGGACAAGAAAACTACGAGAGCCTTACTGCCGAAGCTCTCGCGGGCCTTCTCGCAAATCCTGCTGGCGATGCCTCTCCTAGGCGATCGGCCTGCGAGGACCTCGCTGACCCCCTCCCCCTAGCGGTATCTGTCGAGGTCCGGTCTCGCGAGCCTTCCTGCGAGACCGCCTCCTGGCTTCGTCAAACTCAACACTCATTTTGTCGAACTCTTCGCCGATCGTAGACGAGCTCGACGAACGCAGAACGTCGACCGTTGCTTCCCTGCTGTAATTTGTTGAGCGCTGCTATGGAATATATTGTTCATCGTGTGTCGTCCGATGAATGTTGAACTCCGTTCGTCATTCGTCGAGCGCGGGATTGAGCTCGATGGACGCTGATGCTCTAAACTCGCGAGCCTTCCTGCGAGGTCGCCTATTGACTTTGCCACGCGCCGAACACATTTCGCTGAATATCTATTTACCGAACATAGGTCTCTTCTGCCAGCGGCCTGCGAGGTATTGGTTTGTCATCCCTCGCTTGGCCAGTCTTCTGTAGATATCTGCCGAGGTATAGATCTCACAATTTCTGTTGCGAGACCATCCCTTTGGCTTTATAGAACACTTCGCCGACTTCTGATGATTTCGCCGAACAGGGGTGGGCTTGACGAAGTCAGGTGAGCTCAACGATCACTGGAGATTACGTCGAACGCAGAAATCTTCCTCAAACGGCCTGCGAGCACTTATCTCGCCGACCCTTCTCGCTCGCCCTTCAGCGAGCTCTCCGAGAGGGAAGGTCTTCGGCACTAAGGCCTCTCTTCTTTATTACCTCCTTCATCCTATTGCCTTTTTAAACCGCGTCTCCTTGCCTGGCGAATATCGGGGTTGTACACAATCCCCGCTCTTCGCGAGGATATTTATGCTCGCGAAGAAACATCCAACCCCTGGTATTCGCCACCCCCTTGATGATCCGTCGGGAATCTTTGGTGGGGCCCACCCTAAGGGCTATAAATATCGTCCCGAGTCCTCAGTGGCGTGCGCCGCCACTTCCTTTCCTTTCCTTTTGCCCGGTACTGTAGCTTCCTGGAGATGCCTCTTTCCGAAGAAGCTGAGGCTCGTCTGAGGGCGGTGGGGGCCGGCGGGCTACCCTCCATGACCAAGGTCCCCGCCTGGATGAATCGGCCGCCTCCCGCTCAGTCGCCAAAAATTAAGAAGGCGAAGGCGGCTTGTCGAACCGGGGATTACTCCGTGCTGCTGGACTCCTCCCCGGACAGCCGTCTCCACGAGAAGGTATGAGCTATCCCTCTAGCTTAAGCCAATAAGTTTGCATGAGATTCATGCCTGCTCGCAGGATGCCTTGTCGAACGAGGACGCTGGCGAACCTGCTGGTGGGTCTCACAAAAGTCCGCCGGCGGATACGAATCTTGCTAGGAAAAACGTCGCAGGTACGTCCTTAATCTCACATGCCACCTCTCCTTTTGTCAACTGGCCTTCATTCCCTGCTTCTTACAGTCTCACCCCGTGAGTCCCCGTCTCACCAGGTACTACGGCCTCCGTCTCTGCCTCCTCCCGTCAAAACTATAGATAAGCCAGGGTTCTGACTCCTGACGAGCGAGGAGACCGACGACTCCGTGCCGCCAAAGGTCCCTCCGACCAACAGCGAAGCCTGCCCTCCTGGCCTGGGTAAATCTCTTTACCACCACTATGGTAACTTCTTCCAGTGCCGCCCTGAGACTTCTCGGCCCCCTCTGGGTAAGCGTTCCGACCCCCCCCCCCCCCCCCCCTGCGCGAACTCAAGCGACCCATCTAACCTCTTCGCGACATTTCACAGAGAATCCTGAAAATCCGCCTACCGATTCTGAGTTGGGCGACGACGAGATGTCCCCCCTTCCAAACCAGGTGGAAGACATCTTAGGGAATCCGCGAGACCCTGATATGATGAAACAATGAGCCGCAGAGCTGCTGAGAAAACATGGTCGGATGCTGATGGACCTCAACATGCAGGCGAGACGGGACAGAGAAGCCTTCGAGGACAGGCATGCGGTCTTGATGGAAGAGTGCGCGAGGCTCCGGGCCGCGAGACAATGCGATCACGATGAGAACGTCACGATGCCGGAGGTGCATATAGCGAGGATGAGGGATTACGCCTTTCTCATAGACCGGGAGGGCCGCGCGGCCGAGGATTACTATAACTCTAGGGTACCGCCGTGATCCGGGTCGCGAGGTGGAGGCAGGTGGAAATGGTTGCCCCATGATTCTCGCTAACCTCTTCGCCATTGCGAACTCTTATTTCTCGTTAATGAGTGTCGTTATTCAAGACGGTCTCGTAATGGCTTGCAACTCGTATATTTGCCACTTATATATTGGCTTTATTTCGTCGGATAATGAGTATTAATAGCTTTTCATTAGTTCTCACTCGCTGCTAATAAGTCCATTTCATTCTCATGTTACGTTGTGCTCATGGGGACCATCTGTTCTCGCTAAGTGTATCTTGCGAAAATGTTGCTTGTACTAACCCCGCAGGCCTTTCTCGCCCGCGGCCATGATATGATGTTTTTGCTAACCGTGCCCACCGGCGCTTGGGCTTCTTCCTGCCCTTTTACTTTGGCTATAAATAGGCGGCCATAACTGAGTCCACCACCGCATTTACTGTTATCCTTCTTCCCCCTCCGCTTCAGAGCTCTCGCTCCTTCCCATTCTCGATCTACTTTCTTTCTCGCAGGTTGTTGAAATGGGCGGCGACGCTAATGAGTCGGAGGGCCGGCGAAAGATCGCTAAGGCTTTCGCCGAGCACAGCTTCTTCCATTGCAATCTGACAGACGAGGAGTACTTCAGCGCGGTTGCTGACTACGTCACCCCCCCCCCCTCCTTTGAGGCACGCCATCCTAGCGAGAACGACGTGATCAATGCTCCGCTTGTCGATGAGCTGGCCATCCCCACTGCTCATTTCGCGGTCGGCTTGCGTCCCCCCTATGCCCGGAAGTTCGGCAGGTAATAATCGCTCTCGCTTGCTTCTTATTCTATGCAGGTTAAGTCTCGCTCATTATGTGAACTAATCCTGGTCTTCTTGCTGCTCGCCAGGTGCTCAAGCACTATGGCGTTGTTCCGAGCCAGCTTACCCCTAACGCCATGGTGGTGAACATAGCCTTCGCCTGCTACCTTCGTGAGTAGCGCATCGAGTTCAGCCTCCCGGCCTTTCGGAAGCTGTTCACCTTTCTCGCTTACAAGGATGGGACCGCCTACTTCGTGGGCTCGGGTCCTAAGGTCGATGAGACCGTCAACAAGGCCCACTTCTGGGGTCAGAAATTCCTCTTCATCAAGGGGAACTTCGGCAATATCCCGATCTCGCCAGTCCAGCATGGCGAGACCACCTACCGGCCCACTGCCCTCGGAGGGCATGACGCCCTCCTTTATCAGTTCTTCTGTAAGAAGAACTTCGAAGTTGTTCATCTCCGTCGCAACCTCGACTCGCTGCCTCCAGTGCTCGCTAGGAAAGGTAAAGATCTCACTTAACAATTACAACTTTATTCCCAGTAACCTCGTATTTATTGAAATTTCAATGCTCTTCTAGGAGAGCGGGATCTTCCCATCCATCCCCCCTACGCGAGCAATCGGAAGGCCGACGCTACCCTTGCTCTCGTGACCATGGGGGCGGAGGCTTACCGAGGCGTCGTCACACCAAGTGAGCCCCCCTCTCGCAAGAGACCGGGGGATTCTAGCAGCCATGCCCTTCCCCCGAAATCTCCACTAAAGAAGAAGAGCAGGGACTCGCTCGTCTCCTCGAAGGGGAAGGAGCCTCGCGAGGCTGCTTTCTATGAGTTCAACCTCACCGGCCTCTCCGTGGGAGGTGAGGATGACGAGCCCTGCCAGGAGGCTTCCAGAACCTCCGTCCCACCCATCCCCGTCAACCATTACAACTTCGGCCTTGGCCAGAGGTGCCGGGATGAGTCCGGTGATCTCTTGGTAAACTGGAAGCCGGAGATGAACCGGGTGGACATCTCCACCATCCTTCCTTCCTGGGTGGAGAAGGAGACCATCCGCGGCCATGCCTTTGATCTCTCGTTCGTCCTTTATGGATGCGAGGACGCGAGGACGCGGGGTCTTATAAAGACGAGAATGCGAGAACTCTCGCTTTCGAGAGCGCGAGGTCTCAGTTGCGCTCTGCCGAGCTCGCCCATATGACAGGGAGGCACTGCTTACAACTGGAGCTTTAGAACATGGAGCTCACGAGGGCCTGTAACGCCCCTGATTTTCGTTAATTATTTTACGTACCCTCTGTGACGTAATTTTGGCGTAAGGGCGTTATGTCAGCTCGTCTGGTAGTGTTTCGAGTTTTAGCTTAGTTAAAGCTTGTGATTTAGGTCAAGCGTGCGAGATTTCGCGTCGTTTCGAGTTAAAGTGAAGATTTTGAGTGGATATCAAGATTTTAGCTTTGGAAGGCTTTATCCGGAGTTTGGCTTGTCGGAATGGAATTCTGACTTCGCCGTTGGATTCGTAGCGCCGTTTTTCAGCTAGGGTGCGAATTTCATAGAAATCCGAAGTGTTTTGGTCGCCCTCGCAGTTTAAGTAAATTGGGGAATTAATTAATTATTTAAATAATAAATTTAGGTTTATATATAAGCCTAAAGCCTTCCCCTTTCCCTATTCATCCTCTTCCTCGATCAAAAGCAGCCGCCGAAGGTTAGGGCGAGAGCGGAGCTTCGTGGAGCCTTCAACCGGCGATTCCTAGGGCTGTAGTGGTCGGAATCGAGTTTGGTTTGAAGATTTGGAAAGCTCTCGGCGAGATCTTCGTTCTAGCGGTAAGCCTTTCTCGTTTCGTGGAGTTTTGGGAGTTTTGGTGGTGACCTAACCCCTCCTTTTGATCCGAAAAGTTTCAGGAATCTGTGCTCATGTGTTTCCCTAGCCGATCCATAGCTTTCGGAGCGGAGATCTTCGAGTTTGCGAGGTTTAAGGCAAGTGGTTTCTTCCTCTTTCTCTCTTGATTCTTTTGACGGTTGGTTTGCTCGTTTTGAGCTCTTGTCATGCTAATTAGCAAGAGTTTTGGGTGTTTGGTGTAGTAACTTATGATTTAGAACCTCCCCTTGATTTTCTCCTCCTCAGTCTTTGCCTTTGGATGTCTCGAGACATGGCTGTCTTTGCCTTTGCATGTCTCAAGACATGGCTGTCTTTGCCTTTGCATGTCTCAAGACATGGCTGTCTTTGCCTTTGCATGTCTCAAGACATGGCTGTCTTTGCCTTTGCATGTCTCAAGACATGGATGTCTTTGCCTTTGCATGTCTCAAGACATGGCTGTCTTTGCCTTTGCATGTCTCAAGACATGACTGTCTCTGCCCTTTGGATGTCTCGAGACATGGCTGATGTCTCGAGACATGACTGTCTCTGCCCTTTGGATGTCTCGAGACATGACTGATGTCTCGAGACATGACTGTCTCTGCCCCTAAGACCCCGCCAGGGGCGCGGCCCCTTGGAACCCCGCCCGGAACGCATGTGATTTCGTTGAGTTTTTCATGTTTGAATCTCGTGTCCTCTCGGGTGAACTTGGATGATTGCCAGTGACCCTTCGGTGCTCCTGACCTTGAATCCCTCTTGTCTGAACCCCTTTTGCTTGAATTCTTGTACTCGTTGTGGTCTGTTAATATTTGAGTACTCTTATGATTCCTATTGATCGGTGTGTACTTTGCCTTGACCCTATTTCTTAGGGCATTCTAGTGTTTATCCTTTCGGGAAGCATCCCGTATTTAATTAAAATTTAAGTAATAAGAACTACTGTCTTTAGCCTCACACAGTAGTTGTGTTTGGGGGACAGTGGGGGAAAATGTTACAGCCTTGCACGGTTGTCGTGTTTGGGTGGTTGGGTCTAGTGGTACCCCCACCTGGTTTTGGGCTTTGGGTAGCGGAGGTAGTTAACCGCTCCCATATAATTTGAGCTGATCAGTCTCTTTAATTGATAAAACTAAATAAATGAACGTGTTGTTTCTCTTTTGATATTTAGTGCACTTAATTGCTTGTTGGTTCTTTGTTCAGAGCTCTCTTTCGGTAAATTTGGCTTGGGTTGGTACCCTTTATGCCTTGCTTGTTTTTCTGCTAGTTTTCTGCCACTTGTAATCCCTTGCTGAGGCATTCTTTGTTTTATTGAATGCCTCAGGTTCAGAGCCGTAACGGCTAGTGGTGTAGCCTGAAGTTCAGAGTTTTAGTAGCTGTTCACCCCGCTGCTGCGAGGTAGCTGTTTTTAGTTACTTCTTGTGCTCAGACATACTAGTTGGTGCCAATGGGTTAGTGTCATGTTGTTGACGCCCATTATGCCCCTTTTTATACCTTATGGTTTATTTGCCAGATTATGCCACTACTTTTAGATCTTTTGTATCTTATCCTCTGGGAACGATTTATGTTAGGTGCACTATAGTTATAAAATGGTTTTTCTTCATCCTCATTGCATTCTTTCTAACTGAAACCCTTAACTTTAAAGTCGCCTAAAGGTATTTTCTACTCTTACAGTACGCCTAGTTATGTGCATATCATTTACTTCATGCTCCATCGTTTGCATACATGTAGGACTTTAAGTAAACTAAATCAAGTACTTTCCGCTGCAATTATATATATACTTTCTCGGTGGACTAGTTGATCCACGAACTGAGAGACACAGTTCTTATCTCAAAACCCCTAATAAATGATTTCAAATGACGACTTATCATATAATCATGTTCGTTTAGTTAAGTAATAGGTTCCCGCCTGAGCGTCTACAGTTGTCTCTTGTATGACGTGGCATCATGACGTGTATTTTCTCTTGCTCTGATATTCTTAAATTCGTAGAAAATGCGGGTTGTGACAGGGCCTATCAGGGGCTTCTTGCCGAGAACGCGCAGCTGAAGGAGAAGCTGCTCGCCGCAGAGGGCAGTGTGGTGAGTTACCTAGACCTCGTTGCCCTCCTCTCCCTCGGCCATTTCATTTCCCTAACTTATTTTACTTACAGGATGTCGAGGACGCAGGAAGAGTCGACGCTCGCATTCGGGAATTGGAGGGCGAGGTGGCCAGTCTGAAAGACCTAAACTGCGACCTCGCCCGCGCCGTCGTTCCCCCTTCTCCCCGCCGTTTGAAGGAAGAACGGCAAGCGCGAGACGAGGAAATCTGCTTGGAGTCTACCGAGTCAGCTCGCTACATCTTCCAGACGATGAAGGCGGCCGGCCTCCTAGCCGCCGACGCGCCCGACATGATTCTGGAGGACATCGTCCCGAAGCTCTTTATCCCGCTTCCGCCAGTGAAGAGCAGCGATGACGAGGAAGGGTTCGCGAGCGATTCATGATGCTTATAGTTTTTGATTTTATTTTCTGTTTTGTTTTGGGCTGGCGAGGTCGCCGCCTTATGTAAATCAAACTGTGAAATGAATGGATGCATATTTTTGGCCTTGCATCGTGTTCGCCCTTTCTGCTATATTGTTTTTCGTGCTGATATCTCGTTCTCGCTTGCCTCGATATTCATTTTTACGTAGGTTATTCTCGCGATGATCGTTCTCGCACCTTACATTATGGAATAGATAGACATAGGACATTTTTGGCTGCTCTAGACTTTCGCCACTTTCCTTAGGATTATCACCCTTTAGGTATTTACCTTCCTCTACGTTCCG
This sequence comes from Dactylorhiza incarnata, assembly GCA_033032865.1. Classification (NCBI taxonomy): domain Eukaryota; kingdom Viridiplantae; phylum Streptophyta; class Magnoliopsida; order Asparagales; family Orchidaceae; genus Dactylorhiza; species Dactylorhiza incarnata. The sequence continues at coordinate 961,416 of JAWHQI010000377.1, forward strand.
CAGGGTACTTTCCTTCTCGGTGAGGGCTCGCCTCCTACCCTATGCCGGCGACTTCTCTGCCGAGCACCGGATACCCCGGTGCTTAGGGTTGATTCTTGTCACCCGCATACCACCGTGCGAAATCTATCTTATCGCCGAGCGAGCAGGCTCGCCGAGCGAGAAGGCCCGGGCCAGCGCTGAAGACTCGCCAACCTGAGGCATATCATCCTGATCTTATGAAGGACTCATTTCTTTGCCAACTTCCCCAGTGATCAACTTGCATCTCCCATCTAGTGAGAGCCTGGGAGCGGAATCGATCTGGGGCATTCCAGCACCAATAATTGTCACCTTGCCAGCCTCTCCAGAGATCAACCTGAAACCCCTCGTCTAGTGAGAGCCCGGGAGCGGAATCGATCTGGGGCATTCCAGCACCAATACTTGTCACCTTGCCAGCCTCTCCAGAGATCAACCTGAAACCCCCCGTCTAGTGAGAGCCCGGGAGCGGAATCGATCTGGAGCATTCCAGCACCAATACTTGTCACCTTTCCAGCCTCTCCAGAGATCAACCTGAAACCCCACGTCTAGTGAGAGCCCGGGAGCGGAATCGATTTGGGGCATTCCAGCACCAATACTTGTCACCTTGCCAGCCTCTCTAGAGATCAACGTGAAACCCCCCGTCTAGTGAGAGCCCGGGAGCGGAATCGATCTGGAGCATTCTATTGAAATTTTGAAGTAAAGTGGAGGAGACCGGGCGGTCTATTTTTTAGGAGACCGCCGAGACCGTGCGGGTTGCATTTATATCTTGTCGATCTGTTCTTTGTAGCTGCGACATGTTCCCGAGTAGGTTTGCTGGTTTGCCTGTCTTCCTTGTTGGAAGATCGGGCGGGTTGTTCTTATATGACTGTCTATCTGGGCGGTCTGTTTTGGAGATCTGACGACTTGGCTGAAGTCGGTCAAATGGTTCTTGGTTTGCTCCTGATTGTCTAAGGAAGGAGTACCATTGTGACCGCGCGGCCTGTGCGCGGTCTCGTGTTCGCGCGGCCTATGCGCGATCTTGTCTGTTGATCTGCGTCTTAGTCGGGTGATCGTCCAAGAGGTCTGATCGAGCGGTCTGCCTTATGAGACCGCTGACAATCTGATGGGTGGTGATTGTATCTCTCCTGTGCGGTGACGACATCCGTCTACCCGCCTATAAATAGAGGTGCAGGGCCCGTCATTCCTAACGAGAACTGTAAGAACTGAGCCTGGGTTAATTCATGCGGTCTCACCTTGAGGTCGGGCGGTCTCAGAAGCGAGCTGACTGTTTGTTGTGTTCGCAGGTTTGCGATCAGCAGGTTGCGGTCTTCTTCCTTAGTGATTCCCAGCGGCTTGAATAAACAGTTCGACAGCGGTGTGTCTGCGAACTGGTTTATGTTCATTCTTGTGCTGATTCGCTGCGAGCTCAGCGATCAGGCGACCTTCTGCGGTTAGGCGATCTGAGTTGCGGTCTGGCGACAGCTTCAGTTCTTCATTCCAATAAGCTCCAGTTCATGCGGTCTGAGGTGCGGTCTTGCAGTGCTGGCAGTTTGTCCGGTTTCTGTTCGTGCGATCTCAGGTCAAGCCGGGCAACTTCTGGAGTCGAGCGGTCTGTGCGGTCTCAGCTTGTCTAGCCGCCAGTTTTGTTTTGGTGTGTTTTGTTCTTCTCGTCTCTGTGATTCAGATGAATCATTTCTCGCCATGTATGCCTCGCAATGTAAATGAAGATTGTGTTTCAATAAAGTTTCTTGTGTTGCTGTGTGGTATTGTGGTTGTTTGGCTTTAACTCAGTTGATACAACTCCTGCATACTCCTAAACGATTCAAATCAACTAATTTAACATGGTATCAAAGCGAGGTTGTTGGAGTGGATAAGCAGTAATCAACTTGAGTTGTCATCGTCTTTGTGAAGAAGAGACCACTTAGATTGCCATGGAAGGCGGATTCGCAAGAGGGCTTGGTATTGAACTCCTTACATCGACTAACTATAAGAAATGGAGGTCATGTATGGAGAGCTATTTACTTTGCGAGGATCTTTGGGAGATAGTTGGAGGAGAAGACACACAAGAGGTATTTCTAGCAGGAGATAATATGGCAGAGGTGAGACTTTGGAGGAGGACGAATGCTAAGGCAGAGTTCACTCTCAAGAGGGCTATCTCACCGGAACTGTTTGATCACATCATCGGGTGTAAATCTGCTGCTGAGATTTGGACGTCCTTGGACGGGCTGTTCAATAAGAAGAATGTAGCTCGGCTACAGTTTCTTGAAAAAGAGTTGGCGAAGGCCTCTCAAGGTGATCTTTCTATTTCTACCTTCTTTCTCAAAATGAAGAACCTCACAGCAGAGATTTCTGCATTGGACCCTGATGAGCCCATCTCGGAGGCAAAACTGAAGAGGCATATCATTCGCGGGTTGCGGAAGGAGTATCTTGCCTTTGTAACCTCAGTTCAAGGTTGGGCAAATCAACCATCTCTGTTGGAGCTGGAGAACTTACTTGCTTCGCAAGAAAGTTTGGCAAGACAGATGGAATGGACTTCTATCTCTGGGGGAGATAGTGATGTGTTGTTCTCTGGGAAGAAGAAGAAGAAGTGGGAGAAGAAGAAGCTGGATTATGATGGACCCTCTACTTCAGGTCAGCAGGATAGGAGTTATGCTCCTAAGTCTGATGGGAAGAAGAAGGGAGATGGACCAACGTGCTTCAGGTGCAATAAGACCGGCCACTTCAAGAAGGATTGCCAGGTTAATCTTCAGTCGGGACATGTAGCAGAGAAGGAGAAGCCAAAGCATGATGAAGGTGGATGGGGAGGAGCCTTTGCGGCTAATATGACGGCGATGCCCGTTAAGGCCTTGGCTGCCATCAACTTCGAAGAGGATTGGATTGTTGATTTAGGGTGTGGACATCATCTCACCGGGGATGAATCAAAGTTCTCTTCTTTGGCACCTTACTCAGGTAACGATGCTATCATTACGGCTGATAATTCTGTTCATGCTGTCGAACAAGAAGGAGTTGCCTCCCTAAGCAGTGATAAGGGTCCACTCACTTTGAGGAGTGTTTATCACGTGCCTGGTATGAAGAAGAATCTCTTCTCTGTGACCAATGCGGTCGATGCCGGTTATCATGTTCTGTTTGGCCCAACAGAAGTGAAGTTTCTTATAACTCAACCGGAGATAAGGGGAGATGTTATCCATGTTGGAAATAGGGTGAAGGACTTGTTCGTGTTATCGACAAGTACCTATGTTGATAAGATGAAAACCAACGATAGCGCGGCTATCTGGCATGAAAGGTTGGGGCATGTTGGCATGGACAAATTGAAGGCTATGGCGGTAAGGGGTCTTGTCAAGGGCTTGCCTAGCTTGTCCTCTTATGGAGACGGTCATGTTTGTGCTGGATGTCAGTTTGGTAAGTCTCATCGACTTCCATTTGATAAATCTCAAACTAGATGTAAAGCGCCGTTGGAGTGTTTCCACGGTGATTTGATGGGATCGACTGCCACCCCAAGCCTTGGAGGCAACAGATATATGTTGGTGTTGATTGACGATTACACCAGATATGTCTGGGTGTATTTTCTTAAAGAGAAGTCGAAAGCCTTTGCGAAGTTTGTGGAGTTCAAGGAGCTGGTGGAAGGTCGGTTAGGCCTGCGGGTGAAGAAATTGAGAAATGACAATGGTGGAGAGTTCACCTCTGGTGAGTTCTCAAGTTTTTGCAGGAAACACGGCATTCGGAGAGAGCTCACTTGTGCCCATACTCCACAGCAAAATGGCGTTGCGGAGAGGAAGATCCGTCATCTGATGGAAACCTGCAAATGCTGGCTTCATGCCAAGAGTATCCCAAAGTCCTTTTGGGCGGAGGGAATGTCTTGTGCGGCTTACGTCATCAACAGGATGCCTCTAAGTCCTATCAACATGAAGACCCCTCACGAACTGATGTTCAAGGAGAAACCAAGTGTTGCTCACCTTCGGGTGTTCGGGTCAACCTGCTATGTGCATATTCCTGATGCTCTTCGGACAAAGCTAGATGCGAAAGCAAGGAAGCTAGTCTTTGTCGGGTATGATGAGCGGAAGAAAGGATGGAGGTGCATGGATCCCGAGACACGGAGATCAGTGGTATCTCAGGATGTGGTGTTCGATGAAGTGACTTCTTACAAGTGGAGTTAAGGAGTTGAACTACCGGAGAGCAGGGTTGATGAAGCAGGAAAAGCTGCGGGAAGTCTTCAAGTAGAGTTGCCTGTTTCACCAGGAGCTCCAGCTGTGTCAAGCTTTGAGATGGAGGCTTCAGGTTCTGGAAGCAGGGGGAGCGATGCTCCAAGTTCGTCTGAAAGAGAAGCTTGCACAGAAGAAGCAGCTGAGGAGGTGGTTAGTCAGGTGCAACCTCTTAGGAGGTCGAAGAGGACTATCAAGCCACCAAATCGATATACAGGAGGAAACATGGTGAGCTTCGTCTCATGTTTCCTCGCTGGTCCCTTGGATGAAAGGGAGCCGTCAAGCTTTGAGAAAGCTAAAGGCGTGAAGCAGTGGGATATTGCTATGCAAGAAGAGATGGATGCTCTCAGGAAGAATGAGACTTGGTCTCTAGTGCCCAGACCTAAGGGCATTAACCCTGTGACATGCAAATGGGTTTACAAGCTCAAGAAGAAAGCTGACAGCACGATCGAGCGATACAAGGCTTGCCTTGTAGCTCGCGGGTTCTCACAGCAGTATGGTGAAGATTATGATGAGACGTTTAGTCCAGTGGCAAAGATGACTTCGGTCAGATTTGTTATTGCCTTGGCGGCATCTTGTGGATGGGAGATTTGGCAGCTTGATGTTAAGAATGCTTTCTTATACGGAGAGATTGACAAGGATATCTTCATGATCCAGCCTCCGGGCTTCATCTAGGAGGATAGTCCGGACTACGTCTGCAAACTAAAGAAGGCCTTATATGGGTTGAAGCAAGCGCCTCGGGCGTGGTATGGAAAGATCGCGGAGTATCTCTTATTCTGCGGGTTCTTTGCTTCAGACTCTGATTCTAGCTTGTTTGTCAAGAAGGAGGGGGCGCTTCGGGTTATTGTGCTGCTGTATGTGGATGACATGATTGTCACCGGGAACCCGAAGGAGGCGGTAGCAAGGCTGAGAGCTGAGCTTGCTATCATGTTCGAGATGAAGGGTCTGGGGGAGCTTCACCATTTCCTTGGACTCGAGGTCAAGAGGCAGGAGAGAAGAGTGCTTGTTTCTCAGGAAGGATATGCGGAGCGAATCATTCAACGATTTGGCATGGAAGAAGGGAAGAGTAGCTCTACACCTCTAGAACAGCATCATAAACTTCGGAAGGATGAGGGAAGAGTTTTATCTGATCCGTTGGTGTTCCGAGCTCTGGTTGGGAGCCTGATTTACTTGACCATCACGAGGCCTGATATTGCTTATGCAGTTGGCAAAGTGAGTCAGTACATGGCGGAGCCACGGAAGCCTCATCTTTTGGCGGCAAAAGGGATTCTGAAATATGTGAAGTCGACCTCTGATTTGGGTCTCCTATTTAGGAGAGGGTCAAGCTTGGAGTTGCATGGATACATGGACGCTGACTACGGGGGAGACGTGGATGATCGGAGATCAACGTCTGGTTATGTTTTTAGGACAGGCCCAACAGCTCTCTCTTGGTGCAGCAAAAAGCAGGACTCGGTGTCCGTATCTACCATAGAAGCGGAGTACAAGGCTTCGGCCTTGGCAGCTCAAGAAGCCGTTTGGCTCAGGAGGTTGGTGGAGGACGTTCATGAGGAGGTTCGAGGTCCCACTATGCTACGCGGGGACAATGAGAGTGCTCTCAAGCTGGTTAATAATCCAGTCTGTCACGCGAGGACCAAGCATATTGAGATTGAGCACCATTTCATTCGTGAAAAGTTGTTGGGAGGATCTCTTATGGTTGAGCATGTTCGGAGTGCGGACAATGTCGCAGACATCTTCACAAAGCCACTGGCGAAGGGACCGTTTACACGGTTGCGGAGTTTACTCGGGCTATTCTCCACTTCCCACTTCAAGGGGGAGTGTTGAAATTTTGAAGTGAAGTGGAGGAGACCAGGCGGTCTATTTTTTGGGAGACCGCCGAGACCGCGCGGGTTGCGTTTATATCTTGCCGGTCTGTTCTTTGTAGCTGCGACTTGTTCCCGAGTAGGTCTGCTGGTTTGCCTGTCTTCCCTGTTGGAAGATCGGGCGGGTTGTTCTTATATGACTGTCTATCCGGGCAGTCTGTTTTGGCGATCTGATGACTTGGCTGAAGTCGGTCAGATGGTTCTTGGTTTGCTCCTGATTGTCTAAGGAAGGAGTACCATTGTGACCGCGCGGCCTGTGCGCGGTCTCGTGTTCGCACGGCCTGTGCGCGATCTTGTCTGCTGATCTGCGTCTTGGTCGGGTGATCGTCCAAGAGGTCTGATCGAGCGGTCTGCCTTATGAGACCATTGGCGATCTGACGGGTGGTGATTGTATCTCTCCTGTACGGTGACGACATCCGTCTACCCGCCTATAAATAGAGGTGCAGGGCCCGTCATTCCTAACGAGAACTGTAAGAACTGAGCCTGGGTTAATTCGTGCGGTCTCACCTTGAGGTCGGGCGGTCTCGGAAGCGAGCTGACTGTTTGTTATGTTCGCAGGTTTGCGATCAGCAGGTTGCGGTCTTCTTCCTTGGTGATTCCCACCGGCTTGAATAAACAGTTCGTCAGCAGTCTGTCTGTGAACTAGTTTATTTTCATTCTTGTGCTGATTCGCAGCGAGCTCAGCGATCAGGCGACCTTCCGCGGTTAGGCGACCTGAGTTGCGGTCTGGCGACAGCTTCAGTTCTTCGTTCCAATAAGCTCCAATTTGTGCGGTCTGAGGTGCGGTCTTGCAGTGTTGGCAGTTTGTCCGATTTCTGTTCGTGCGATCTCATGTCAAGCCGGGCGACTTCTGGAGTCGAGCGGTCTGTGCGGTCTCAGCTTGTCTAGCCGCCAGTTTTGTTTTGTTGTGTTTTGTTCTTCTCGTCTTCGTGATTCAGATGAATCATGTCTCGCCATGTATGCCTCGCAATGTAAATGAAGATTGTGTTTCAATAAAGTTTCTTGTGTTGCTGTGTGGTATTGTGGTTGTTTGGCTTTAATTCAGTTGATACAACTCCTGCTTACTCCTAAATGATTCAAATCAAAAAATTTAACACATTCCAGCACCAATACTTGTCACCTTGCCAGCCTCTCCAGAGATCAACCTGAAACCCCCCGTCTAGTGAGAGCCAGGGAGCGGAATCGATTTGGGGCATTCCAGCACCAATTCTTGTCACCATGCCAGCCTCTCCAGAGATCAACCTGAAACCCCCCGTCTAATGAGAGCCCGGGAGCGGAATCGATCTGGGTCATTCCAGCACCAATACTTGTCACCTTGCCAGCCTCTCCACAGATCAACCTGAAACCCCCCCCCCCCCCGACTTGACCACTTCGCTTACAATGTATGGACCCTCCCAATTGGGGTTGAGCTTACCTACTGCGACCCATCTTTCGGCCGCGTCGACCTTCTTCAAGACCAGATCTCCTTTTTGAAAGTGCTTTACTCGGATGTGCTTGTCAAACTATCGTGCCATTCGCCGCTTGATTTCCTCCTACCTTATGGTGGCCTGGTCCCGGAGTTCCTCCACCAGGTATAAGGATAGCCTTTGTTCCTCATCATTGGCCACCAGCCACTCTCCATCCCCTTCACCTGCGATGATCACCCTGGGGGTCTTTACTTCGAACTCTATAGGAAGGACTGCTTCGGACCCATGAGAAAGTTTGAACGGGGTCTCCCCGGTGGCGGTGTTAGGGGTAGTCCTCAGGGCCCAGAGAACGGATGGTAGTTGCTCTACCCAGTTCCCCCGGAGGTTCTCCACCTTCGTCTTTAGTAGGTTGACGATTACTTTGTTTGCCGCCTCCACCTGGTCGTTGCTTCTCGGGTGGTGAACCGATGCGAACCTGAGGTTGATGCCAAGCTGGGTGTAGAAGCTAACAAATTGTTCGCTAGAAAATTGCGGCCCATTGTCCGTCACTATAGCCAGGGGAGGCCGTGCCTGCAAATTATTTCTCCCCATACAAAATTCCTCACAACTTGAGATGTTACCTTGGCGAGCGCCTTCACTTCTACCCATTTGGAGAAGTAATCGATCATGACCAGTAAGAACCTTCTTTGGCCACTAGCTTGAGGGAAAGGGCCAACTAGGTCCAACCCCCATATGGCAAAGGGCCAGGGAGCCATGATGGTCTGGAGCCTCTGGGCTGGGAGGAGTTGGAGTGGAGCATAGAGCTGGCACTTTGGACATCTTCTTGCGAACTCCGTCGCATCTTTGCTGAGGGTGGGCCAGAAGTAGCTTTGTCTCAACACCCTCCCCTCCAGGGTTCAGCTCCCGGAATGACTACCACACTCCCCGGATTGAATTTCTCCCAGGACTTTCGGGATCTCCTCCTCAGAAACACAACGGGCCAGGAGTCCCGAGAAACTCTTTCTATATAGCCCTCCTGCATGCAAGGAATAATAAGCTGACTTATACCTGAAGCGCCGCTTGTCTATGTCTCCTTCAGGGAGCTTCCCTGATGATAGGAAAGTGACGAAGGGATCCATCCACGAGACCCGCTGGTCCACTTCCATCACTTCTCCCTCCTCGATAGTGGGTCGGAAGAGTTCCGAAACTATTCCCCCTGCTCGGGGACCGAACTTGGCCAAGAGGTCTGCGGGTGTGCTCTCTTCTCTTGGCACGTGCTTGATAGAGAAAGTGCGGAAATGCCCGATGACCCCCTTAGCCTTCTCCAGGTACTGCAGGAGGATCGGGTCCCTTGTCTCAAACTCTCCCCTGATTTAGCATGCTACCACCATAGAGTCCGTCGAGACCTCCACATCTTGCATTTCCAATTCTTGAGCTAACCGCAGGCCCGCTATCACTGCCTCGTACTCTGCTTGGTTATTGGTGATCGGGAAATGGATGTTTAAAGCTTGCTCGATCTTGGTCCCTTGGGGGCTTACCAAGATGATTCTCGCTCCATAGGACTGCTTTCCTAACGCACCATCCACCAACAGCTTCCATGCCACTGAGGGGGGAGATTCATGCTCCCCTACTTCGGTTTTTATAGTCTGCCATGAAGTCCGCCACCACTTGGGCCTTGATCGACGCCCTGTGTACGAACGTAACATTGAACTCACTCAACTCCACGGACAACTTTGCCAACCTTCCCGAGTGCTCCACCCCTTCCATGACTTTGCGAAGTGGGTGATCAGTCACCACCTTGATTGAATGTGCCTGAAAGTAAGGCCGGAGCCTCCGGGCCGCCACCACCAATGTGAAGGCCAACTTTTCTAGAATCGGGTACCGGAGCTCCGCCTTCTTAAGCACTCGGCTGGCGTAGTAGATGGGGAACTGTTTTCTCCCTTCTTCCCGGATCAGTACTGAGCTTACTGCCTCGGACCCTTCCCCCAGGTACAGGGATAGGTCCTCTACCGATCTCGTCCCTTGGAGTATAGGAGTTTGAGTGAGTTGTTCTTTCAAGGCTTGGAATGCCTCCTCACACTCCGAGGTCCATTCGAATTTTTTGTTTCCCCTCAACACCTTGAAAAAGGGGGCACATTTATCTCCCGCCTTAGAGAGGAACCTACTGAGTCCGGCTAGCTTTCCAGTAAGGCTCTGAACCTCCTTCGAGTTCCTGGGCGATCCCGACTCCATTATTGCCTTGACTTTGTCCGGGTTTGGCTCCACCCCCGCTAGGGTGAGCAGGTGACCTAGGAATTTCCCTCGGCTAGCCCCGAAGACACACTTCAAGGGGTTGAGTTTCATCTTATACTTTCGCAAAGTCTTAAAGGTCTCTTCAAGGTCTCGGAGGTGGGATCCAAGATCCCGACTCTTTACCATGAGGTCATCGACGTAGACTTCCAAGTTTCTCCCCTTTTGTTCTCGGAAGACCCTGTCCATCATTCTCTGGTATGTGGCACCTGCATTCTTGAGCCCGAGGGGCATCATCTTATAACAATAACACCCATCCCCTGTGGTGAAGGAGACATCCTTGATGTCTGGGGGATGCATGTGAATCTGATGATAACCTGAAAAAGCATCTAGAAAAGACATTATAAGGAAACCGACGGCTGAGTCAACCAGCGAGTCGATTCTAGGCAGAGGGTAGCAATCCTTGGGGCATGATTTATTAAGCAAGGAAAAGTTGATACACATTCTCCACTTACCTCCCCCCTTCTTCACCATGACCACGTTAGATACCCAACCTGCATACTGGATCTCTGATACAAACCCTGCCTGAATGAGCTTACCCACCTCCTCTCGGATGGGTCCTTCCAGCTTGGCCGTTGTGGCCCTCCTCTTTTGACGGATGGGATGGGTGCCAGGGTCGAGATTGAGACGGTGGCAAGCTATATCCGCATCGATCCCGGGCATCTCCGCGGCACTCCAAGCGAAGATATCCACGTTCTCCTGAACGCATGCTAGGATCTGCTTCTGCTCCTCCAGGCCGAGCTCCCCGCTGATCCTGACTTTCTCCACCACACCGGCTCGGGTGGTGACTTCGAGCTGCACGACCTCTTCCACGGCCTACAACCGGGACTGTTCTCCCCAATCTCCCTCCTTCTCTTCGCCACTAGCGAGTGCTTCGACCTCCCTCTCCTTTCCTTCTTCTCCGACCAACATCAACTCTTCTGCCCCCCTCTCTGGGCCTGATCCTCTACCTCCTCTTCTTTTATCGGTTCCTCCGACCCCTGCTCTCTCTCCTCCTTCCGACCTTCTCCTTCAAGCCCTACTGGCTCACCCACTTCCTGGTCCCATTTCTCGGCCTCTCCCATCCAAGAGATGGTGTTGACCGCCATCACGTAGCATTGCCTCGCTACCTTCGGATCTCCTCTGATTTGGACTTGGACTCCTCCGTCATTGAACTTAAGGCACTGGTGGAATGTGGAGGGGACACAGCGGAACGCGCTGATTAGCGGCCTTCCGAAGATGGCGCTATAGCTGCTGGGAGCATCCACTATGACAAAGCGGCAGTTCCTGGACTGCCCCCCAAGACCACGTGGAGTCCTACTCCCCCTTCTACTTCTTTTCTCTCCCCGGAGAATCCGAACAATGGACCATCCGAGGCCAACACCCTTCGCAGCTCCACCCCCATCCCATCAAACGCTTTTTTGAAAATGACATTGACCGAACTCCCGTTGTCCACCAGGATTCTGGAAATGGTGAAATTCTCGATCACCGTCTGAATGACCAGCGCATCGCAGAATGGGTCCTTATAACTTGGCATGTCCTTCTGGGTGAAGGAAATCTTCTCTGTCAGGGGTGGGGCTAGGGATGTCAAATCCACGCTACGACGGTAGATAATATGGAGGCTCGCCTTCCGAGTTGCCTCAATCCCTACTCCACCATGGATCACTCTGAGCCCCCCTCGGGACCCCAAATCGGCTCGGTCCTCACACCTTTCCTCCTCCTCCTGAGGCCCAACCTCCTCAATCCTTACCGGTTGTTGTTGTCGCGGCACGGGCACTCGGGCCCTCTTTGTCTCCAGGAATTCTGGGCAGGTGGTCGTCGCGTGACCTTCCTCATCATGGAAGTCACAATACGGCAGTGTCACCTCTCCCGCCTCGCCCTCCGCCATCCTATTCCTTCTTCTTCTTCCTGCTCCCGCTTCTTCTCTCGCCTCCTCTCTCCTTCCTCTTTCTCCCCTTCCCCGCCGGATTGCCATGGCTTGCTGGGGTGGAGGAGGTATCGGCCTCGGTCCCTGCCTCCATCCTAGCAGATGGGGTCTTCCTTGACCCCCATTGAAGTTACCCCTCCCCGGGGCGTAACCCCTTCCCTGGACTTGCATTCCTCCGCCATGATGCCTCCACTCCCCCTCCAGGTCCCAGGGCTCTTCACTTCTCCTCACCTCTTGCTGCCTGACCTCCGGCTCACTGAGCTTTGCTAGCCTCTTGGTGAGTTCGGGGTTGACCTCTTCACTCTCGATCTCCTCCGCTACCCTCTCCATTAGCTCCTCGTAGGAGACGGGGGCCTTCCTCTTCAGAGCCATTTTGAAGAAACTCTCCCTCAGCCCGACCGTGAAGGCGAGCTAGAGTGCAAACCCAGGCATCTCCTGAGTGAGCAGCACTTCTTCTTGGAACCAGTCCGCATAGCGAGCCAACGACTCCTTCGGCTCCTGTTTCACTTTGAAGAGAGACTCGGCGTCTTTCTTCCTCTTCTTTGAAGTTGAGAATCGCAACAGAAAACTTCGGCGCAAATCTTCAAAGGTGTAGATCGACCATGTAGGGAGCTGATGGAACCAGTCCCTGGCCTTTTCTTTAAGGGTGACGGAGAAGAGCCGACACTTGAAAGCATCTGACATCGGCCTGATAGAGACCGAGTCCTCAAAAGACTGGAGATGTTGAACAAGGTCATCTCTGCCGTTGTAGTACACCCTGTCCCACTCTCCGAACCCTGCCGGTACAGGTGAAGAAAGTACCAACTCGCAGAAGGGACTTCCCCCTTCTGCCGCCCTTTCTCGCTCCACACGCCCCCCGAGCTCTCTCGACAGACTCGGGCTCGCGGGAATGGTGCTCGCCTGGACCACTCCCATAGTCGCTACATTCTCCGGGCGCGCGCTCGCCTGCGCCGCGCTCACCGACACAGAGCTCGCCTGCACCGCGCTCGCCGGCACAGAGCTCACCGGCACAGAGCTCGCCGACACAGAGCTCGCCGGGCTGGCGAACAACACTCGCCCTTCCAAGTCTTGGACTGGACCTCCCGCAATTTCCTTTCCGGACCTTCCCCCCGGGGCGTTCTCGCCGACCGCTGTTGGGGTAGAGGTTACCTGGGGTGCTGGGGTCACGAACTCACTTCGCAGCGCCGCGACCGTGAGTCCAAAAGTGTCAAGCACCTCCCTCCTGAAATCTGCAAACATCCTAGGCGTCACCACCTGCGGTGACTCGCTGAACTCCTCGCCTTGATCCTCGCCTCCTCTCATATCTGCTCCTTGGAACTTTCTTGGACCAGCCACGCTCCACGCTCACCGCACAAAAATGTTGAAACCGATTTCTCAGCCTCTTGTGAAGCTCGGGACCCTCACCGAAATGAGGGGCAGCTAGCCCTTACTCAAATGTTGAAACCGATTTCTCGGCCTCTTGTGAAGCTCGGGGCCCTCACCGAAATGAGGGGCAGCTATCCCTTACTGATCCCTCGGAGAAGGTAGACTGAAGACTAGGAAAATGACTAAGACCTTAGTCACAGCGAGGAGGTCCCTCCACTAACCCGGAAGATCATTGAGCGCTTCCCCTCCCAAGCCAAAGCTGAGACTCGGGCACCTTGGAGAGCTCTGGAATTGCTAACCAAGGAGAGCCTAAGGAGAGAGAAGTTGAAGTGAAGTCCCCTCCCAAGGTGCCCTTTAGGTCCTATTTATAGGTTTTCTGATCTGGCCTGCAAATAGCAGGATTCCGCCTTTTGATTTTACTATCTGCACCCCAAATTGGTCTGCTAACAACCGAACTCCGCTGTTTGGAGAGGCCAGAGACAGACCACCAAGGGTAAAAGAGTAACTTGGCCCCATCAGCCTATGGACAAGAAAACTGCGAGAGCCTTACTACCGAAGCTCTCGCGGGCCTTCTCGCAAATCCTGCTCTCGATGCCTCTCCTAGGCGATCGCCCTGCGAGGACCTCACTGACCCCCTCCCCCTAGCGGTATCTGCCGAGGTCCGTTCTCGCGAGCCTTCCTGCGAGACCTCCTCCTGGCTTCGTCGAACTCAACACTCATTTTGTCGAACGCTTCGCCGATCGTAGACGAGCTCGACGAACGCAGAACGTCGACCGCTGCTTCCCTGCTATAATTTGTCGAGCGCTGCTATGGAATATTTTTTGTTCGTCGTGTGTCGTCCGACGAATGCTGAACTCCGTTCGTCATTCGTCGAGCGCGGGATTGAGCTCGCTGGACGCAGATTCTCTAAACTCGCGAGCCTTCCTGCGAGGTCGCCTGTTGACTTTGCCCCGCGCCGAACACATTTCGCTGAATATCCATTTACCGAACATAGGTCTCTTCTGCCAGCAGCCTGCGAGGTATTGGTTTGTCAGCCCTCGCTTGGCCCAGTCTTCTGAAGATATCTGTCGAGGTCTGGATCTCGCAATTCTTGTTGCGAGACCGTCCCTTTGGCTTTATAGAACACTTCGCCGACTTCTGATGATTTCGCCGAACAGGGGTGGGCTTGACGAAGTCAGGTGAGCTCGACGATCACTGGAGAGTTCGTCGAACGCAGAAATCTTCCTCAAATGGCTTGCGAGCACTTATCTCGCCGACCCTTCTCGCTCGCCCTTCAGCGAGCTCTCCGAGAGGGAAGGTCTTCGGCACTAAGGCCTCTCTTCCTTATTACCCCCTTCATCATATTGCCTTCTTAAACCGCGTCTCCTTGCCTGGCGAATATCGGGGTTGTACACCATTAGACTGGCTTCTTCTGCGGCATATTCTTCATCACTGTTAGATGAAGAGGAGCTTGACTCAGATTCTGAGTCACTCCAGGTTTCCGCTATGAATCCTTTTCCCTTCTTCATGTCCTTCTTCCTGAAGGAATTCTTCTTATACTCCTTCTTACTGATGCTTCTGTCCTTTTTCACTTCAGGACACTCCGGGGCAATGTGCCCAGGTTTTCTGCTTCTGAGTCATATCAAATCTTGGTTTGATTGAGCTCCATTCCTTCCTTCTGGAGTCTTCAGAGTTAACCCATCATCTGAATCTTCTGGCCAAGAGATTGAACATCTATTCTTCATAAGTAGAAGGCTCTCCTTCAGTTGCCTTCAATGTTATAGTCCTTTCCTTTGGGATTGAGGCTTTCTCCTTTGCCTTAATCTCAGCTCTACTTTTCAGTAGTAGCTCATAGAACTTGAGCTTGCCTAGCAAGGCATTAGTGGACATTTCTCTATGACATTTAGATTCTCTAATGGCCCAGATCTTTAAGTCCCAAGTGCTTGGGAAGCATATGAGAAGCTTTTCATTGATCTCAGTAGTGAGATCTCCTTATCCAGTCCCCTAAGCTCATTAATAATGATTTTGAATTTCTCATACATCTCAGCAATATTTTCTTCAGATTTCTTTTAATAGATCTCACATTAGTATATGAGAAGGGACTTCCTGTCCTTTCTTTCATCTGAGCTTCCTTCAACTAGTCTAGACAGTGATTCCCATATTTCTTTTGCTAAGTTGTAGTCAGCCACCTGTTGGAATATGTCATCTGACTTAGTGGACATCAGGATGTTCATGGCCTTGGCATCACATGCTTCACCTTCTTCTCAGCATCAATCCATTCTGCTCTAGGGACAAGTTCTTGTGTCACAGTCTCACTTGCATCATTTCTAAATGGGACTAGAGGACCTGATACAATGACATCAAAAATTTCTTCATCAATATAATTCATATAGAGTTTTATTCTAGCCTTTTAGAGTGTAAACTTATTCATATTATACACTAGTGGTCTTATGGATGCATAGTCCTTAGAACTCATTTTCTGAAAATAATTTTAAAATATAAAAATTTGAGTGAGAGGATCTTTTGATCAAGGTGTTAACCATTTTGTAATCAACCTAGCATCTGATACCAATTGAAAGTGGACAGTGAGTATTCTAAATATTCTCTAGAGCGGGGGAGAATAGAGTTTAAATTTTTTTAACAAAATAAGTGCACAGAATAATAATAGTCCTAACCATTATGCTTTTAGAAATACCAATCCAAAATAAAATAAACACTGAGTAAAATAAATATAGGATAGCACAGAAAATTAGCGTAGCACAGATGAGACTGAGACACAATCTATAGTGCATGGTTTCCCAAAATATAGGTACTCCACTCTTCTACCACCTTGGTAGGAATACACTATCCAGTGCCTGAGTCTTTTGATAAGGAGACTCTTAAAACTACTGAGTCTTTTGATAAGGAGACTCTTACAACCAAGGTCTGAGTCTTTTGTTAAGGAGACTCTTAGAACCAAGCTAGATCTTTTGATAAGGAGATCTTGAACCACTGAATCCTTTGAAGAGGGATTCTAACGACTCTTTACTCAATTTACAAAAAGTGAAAGAAAGAGTAAGAGTAGAGAAGAAGAAGAAGTAAGTCTTCTGATTTGAATCCTCTTTCAGCAAATTTCTCTAAGGATTCTAGGCACTTCTAGTGGACTGGATCTTGTATATGATTAATCCTTTCTAAGAAGATGAAAAGGGTTGTTAAGCTTTTGTCTACTGCTATCAGTTTGTTGCAGCAGAGATAAGGAACAAGTAGCAGAAATTTGTTTTTGTATTTTGTTGTATCTCTGTTTGTATGGTAGAAGAAGGAAGAAGAAGAAGCCTTGTCAAAATCTCTAAAACTATTGAAGTTTTCTCTCTTCCTCTGTATCCTTATTCTTCTGTCGAATCATGATAAATTCCTTTCCTCCTTTGTTATTGATGCGCAAATCCTGCACACCGCTATAAGCGATAGCGAGACTGCGATCCGAACGGCAGTGAACCGGTCGTTGTCAAGTAATAATATGAGGAAGTAAATCCCCAAGTATCGAATCTCTCCCAAGGAACACAGTAAGGTGGAGTTAACGTTCGAGGAAGGACTTGAGATCGAAGTCCTTTGGGTCGGATGAATTGCGGACACGGGGGTTGATTTGGTTTGTGGAAAATAAAGAGAAAAAGCTACAACTACTCCTATGCAATGCCGCTATGCAATGCTTCGCTCGGCGGGAGGGAAGACTACGTAGGCCTTGAACGCGCTACTTCGTAAGGGCGGATGGACGAGTAGGCAAGCGAATCGAACTATGCAGGCCTTGAGCGCGCTGCTTCGTTAGGCGGTATGGAGTACGGGCCACGATGCCACGCTTCGGTAGGCGAATGGGCGAGTAGGCTAACGGAATGAGGGTCGTAAGCACCTGTTCGCAAAGCACACCACTAACAATTGTTAGGGCGGCACAACACAACGAACAATCCAAACCACGGGGCACACCTCAAATGAAAATATAACAAGATTACTCAATCACATAGACATGATTTCATACTAATGTTAACAAGTAAAAATATACTTCATCAAAATGTTGGTTCTAGCTACATACACATCAATAAGAGAAGAATAAGGCAAGAAATCGACCGAATCCGAAGTCTCATTGTAGATTCACGGTTGGAATCGTCGGGTTGTCAATCAGTGTCCAAGCTCGGTCCGCAACTACGTCCGGGGTAGAGAGAGCTGTCACTACTCTCCAATGAGCCCGTCTTCTTCGTGTCACGATCCGGTAGAGGTTGCAAACTTCCTCTTGCTTGATGGCGATGGCGGCTAAACCTTCCTTTGGCACTTGGATGAAGGAGGAGGCCGAGAGGAAGCTCCGGCTCAAGATTGGCGTGAAGAACAAGCCCGGAGCACCTCCATATGGTGGGCGGCGGTGGAGGGGCGAAATCGGAGCCCTAGAGCGAGAAAACGGCGGAATAAAATCGGGGTCCCGACCTAATTCGCGAGCAGGTCGTTTTATAGGCGCTGGAATAAACAGTGCGCACGATCAGTGGCGCACGACCGGTGGTCGTGCGCACTAAAATCCTGTGATCGTGCGCCTGACTGGACGGAGCCTGCAAGGGAAGAAAATTATAAAATACAATGTTCGCACGATCAATGGCGCACGACCGGTGGTCGTGCGCACTATCGTCAGTGGTCGTGCGATAAGCCAAACAGAACTCAAGAAATGGGCGTTAAGTGCGCACGAGCAGAGGCGCACGACCAGTGGTCGTGCGCGAAGGAGCCAGTGATCGTGCGCAGTGTTACTGTACAGAATTGTACCGGGAACACCTGCACGACTCCTGCTCCAGCATACGACACCAGTCCTGCCACTGAAACTAGCACTTAACGATGCATGAAAACTACTAGAGATGAAAAATAAGAAACAACACCAAAAACGGGCCTACAGGTGCACTTAGCAAGGAGTATCAAATATGAGTGAAAACAAGGCTAAGTGAAGTGCATAGACAAGAAAATCGGCCCAGATGAGTCCATAAATGTGTATATATTTGGGACTCATCACACCCCCAGACTTAACTGTTTGCGCGTCCCGAGCAAACCATCTCTCGCGGACAGGAAAAACATAAGCTGGCGAAGAAACTATCAAGCGGAGTACCATGCGAAGTCGCATGCTCATGTGCGTAGAAATACAGCAGACAAAATTTCTAATTATACATATTAGTTTATAATTTTCTAGGAGCGTATTTATATATTACATTTACTCAAAAATTGAATCACGGTGAATCACAAGGTCGTACATAGGAAGAAAGTAAACTGAATGCTGAGGCGAGCATTGCCAAAGATCGGGGCTCGAGACAACTCCATTGAAATCCATCAATGTCGGTGACCATAAGCTTGCCCGTTCGCACTCTCTCCACGGCACTGGTTTGACTCAAATGCGTGAATCAATAGGACTTTAGGCTTTAAATGGGGCTTGTGTTTAGGTGAGGATAAACAAAGATAAAAACGACGGCTCAAGCACTAAACCCAAATAAGCTTATGCAGAAATTATTCTCGTTCACCGCACAAACACGCGAGTACATCACACCCCCAGACTTGGACTTAACAATATGGGTGTGTGCACCGCCTACTCCCAAATATAATCTCAAACAGATTTTTTTCAATTAAACTTTTCATTCTTCTTTTTCTTTTCAAATTTTTTCTTCTTTTCTTTTTCTTTCTTTAGCAATTTCAGCAAATTTTTAAAGAGGCATATCCACATTTTCACATTGTACTTCCACAATCAACACCACAAATTTAAAATTTAAACAAAATGCTTGCATTTTGGGTGTGCGACTAGGATTGGCTTTTGGGCTTTGGTGAAATAAAAGTGGGGCTGAATCAAAGAAAGGGTAGGCACAACTGGGCTAACGAGGATATAGCGATAGGAATAGGCACAAAGCTCAACCGGGCCAAAATGATGGCCTATATCACATTCACGCAATTGACTAACCGTATGCCCATGCTTCAAGAATCGCTTGGGGCAAGTTCTTAGCCACCGAGAAAGATAATCCTTTCTCCCGACTCGGGCAATACGAGGCTAACGAACGTCTACACACATCCCTATGCTACCGTTTGATTCACACCGGATTCACCAATTTTTGAGTGTAGTAAACAATATTTACGCTAATAGAAAAATATAAACTAAAAGCATAAAAAGAAATTGAATCTACACGAATTTCTATGGCAGACATGAGTACTCGACTAGGAGCACTACAGGAGTCAACATTTTACTCCGCCTCATAATCCTAAGCCAGCACGATGATTTTCCAAATCACACAAAAAGACAAATTCAACTCGCGACATGCCAACGGCTAAGCGCGCTCAAGTGGGTGCTGTGGTGTGCAATGAAAATAAACAAAACATTTTAAATGAAACCTTCTAGTATGCAGTGCAATAGTGCATGTGAGCGGGTAAACAAAACTACTCTCCCCCAGACTTAAACTAAACAATCCACAAAATATATGACATGAAAATTAGAAAAGGCTAGGGAAAGAGAGTACCCAGTGCTCAGAAATGAGCACACCAGAAGATTGGCGTGTAAGCTAAAATGAAGCTGCAGCATCCGCCATCCAGAAAAGATACCTGCAAGGGTCAGCTCCGCAAAAACAAAAGAAAAAGACAAACTAAAATAAACTGCAGCTAACTAAACATGATTAGAAGAGATAAAAATGCAGGAAAAGTAAGATAACTACTGGGGTTATTGTCATCCCAGCACGACTTATTTGGCATTTGTACAGTTCCAGCTAATGGGCCTATGAAAAGAAAAGTGGACAGGTAACTGTTCTAATATGCGTGTAGGTAGCGGGTACCTATACGGAGAAAGAACAGTCACGCCTCTACCCGAATATAAATAAAACCTGCCCATCATAGGTAGAGGGAAAAGAAAGTAAGAAGAGGAGGAGGCCTGGTCCTCACTCATCTCACCAAAACTATCCTTGCCTTGCAAGGAGTCGTCAACAGGGAGGCAGCAGGAGGCGAAGGCAATGAGTGGAGCTTCCTCTACGGAGGGAGAATAAACCTCCTCACATGAGAGGATGCTCTCATCATTGACTTGAGCAAAAAGCTCCAAGTCCTCCTGAAGTACCTGTGAAGATTCAACCTGCACAGACTCAGATGAAGGAAGGGGATCAAGAAATAAAGAAGACGAAGAACATAAATAATCTAAAATCGAGGGAGTGGTCCCGGTCTCACTCCCATCAGGTTGGGTAAGTAAAATAATGTTTGCATTGTCATCAATGCTACAAGATTCGGTGGGATCAACAGTGGCCAAGCTAGAGATTTGGACTTCCTCCACTGGTGCTGAGGAAAACTCCTCTTCACCTAGAAGGTTGTCCTCCTCCATAGGAGTAGGCACAACACTAAGATCAACCACCTCATCCTGCGACACATGATCAACAATGTCGTCGGAGATGAGTATAGTATGCACAACAGGGGGAGGAGTAGTGCTCGGATAAAAGTCGAGCACCGATTCCTCACAAAGAATCGAATCCACTGGGGTGGTGGATGCACATGGAGAGTGGGCTCAACAATGTTGGTGCATAGATCAGCCGCACATCCGGTGACCGTATCCATGCCATTCCCTTCAAGATGTGAAGGTGACAAAGACACATAACCGGATGTTGAAGGTGTGCCGCCAGAGTTAGGAGTTGGGACGATCCGGATATCCGGCTCGTCATCCTCATCCAATTGGCGAAGATACTCGGCACAGTCCTTCAAGACATGATCAGTGCTCCGACAAAACCGGCACTGCCTTGCGGGCTTCTTTGGCACAGCGGGGGCTGAAGCTGAAAAGAAGTATGACGGTAAAGGCTCAGCATAGTAGCCATAAGACTTACGCGCACCATATGGAGTACCAGACGAAGTTGGTGCTCCATATGCTGGGCTATAAGAATTATGCCTACTATTCTCTGTAGGGCATTCATCACTAGAGTGGGAGGTAGCTCCACACCAACGGCAACGGATATTTAGATGTGCCCACATAGTGTGAAGATAAAACGATTCAAAAAGAAGAACACTGTTGTGCGAAATACCACACCTAACAAAATTTACTAAAGCAACCTAATGTAAAACAGGAAAACAGAATAGGAAGAAATAAAACAAAAGAATGCAATATACAAAGGGAAGGGCTTCTCTCTCAGGCTTTCCCTCTCAAGAAAACTCACACGACTGTGCTCCCCGGCAACGGCGCCAAAAACTTGATGCGCAAATCCTGCACACCGCTATAAGTGGTAGCGAGACTGTGATCCGAACGGCAGTGAACCGGTCGTTGTCAAGTAATAATATGAGGAAGTAAATCCCCAAGTATCGAATCTCTCTCAAGGAACACAGTAAGGTGGAGTTAACGTTCGAGGAAGGACTTGAGATCGAAGTCCTTTGGGTCGGATGAATTGCGGACACGGGGGTTGATTTGGTTTGTGGAAAATAAAGAGAAAAAGCTACAACTACTCCTATGCAATGCCGCTATGCAATGCTTCGCTCGGCGGGATGGAAGACTACGTAGGCCTTGAACGCGCTACTTCGTAAGGGCGGATGGACGAGTAGGCAAGCGGATCGAACTATGCAGGCCTTGAGCGCGCTGCTTCGTTAGGCGGGATGGAGTACGGGCCGCGATGCCACGCTTCGGTAGGCGGATGGGCGAGTAGGCTAACGGAATGAGGGTCGTAAGCACCTCTTCGCAAAGCACACCATGAACAATTGTTAGGGCGGCACAACACAACGAACAATCCAAACCACGGGGCACACCTCAAATGAAAATATAACAAGATTACTCAATCACATAGACATGATTTCATACTATTGTTAACAAGTAAAAATATACTTCATCAAAATGTTGGTTCTAGCTACATACACATCAATAAGAGAAGAATAAGGCAAGAAATCGACCGAATCCGAAGTCTCGTTGTAGATTCACGGTTGGAATCGCCGGGTTGTCAATCCGTGTCCAAGCTCGG
The DNA here is from genome assembly GCA_033032865.1 of Dactylorhiza incarnata. Lineage (NCBI taxonomy): Eukaryota > Viridiplantae > Streptophyta > Magnoliopsida > Asparagales > Orchidaceae > Dactylorhiza > Dactylorhiza incarnata. The sequence continues at coordinate 983,337 of JAWHQI010000377.1, forward strand.
TCCGCAACTACGTCCGGGGTAGAGAGAGCTGTCACTACTCTCCAATGAGCCCGTCTTCTTCGTGTCACGATCTGGTAGAGGTTGCAAACTTCCTCTTGCTTGATGGCGATGGCGGCTAAACCTTCCTTTGGCACTTGGATGAAGGAGGAGGCCGAGAGGAAGCTCCGGCTCAAGATTGGCGTGAAGAACAAGCCCGAAGCACCTCCATATGGTGGGTGGCGGTGGAGGGGCGAAATCGGAGCCCTGGAGCGAGAAAACGGCGGAATAAAATCGGGGTCCCGACCTAATTCGCGAGCAGGTCGTTTTATAGGCGCTGGAATAAATAGTGCGCACAATCAGTGGCGCACGACCGGTGGTCGTGCGCACTAAAATCCTGTGATCGTGCGCCTGACTGGACGGAGCCTGCAAGGGAAGAAAATTATAAAATACAATGTTCGCACGATCAATGGCGCACGACCGGTGGTCGTGCGCACTATCGTCAGTGGTCATGCGATAAGACAAACAGAACTCAAGAAATGGGCATTAAGTGCGCACGAGCAGAGGCGCACGACCAGTGGTCGTGCGCGAAGGAGCCAGTGATCGTGCGCAGTGTTCCTGTACAGAATTGTACCGGGAAAACCTGCACGACTCCTGCTCCAGCATACGACACCAGTCCTGCCACTGAAACTGGCACTTAACGATGCATGAAAACTACTAGAGATGAAAAACAAGAAACAACACCAAAAACGGGCCTAGAGGTGCACTTAGCAAGGAGTATCAAATATGAGTGAAAACAAGGCTAAGTGAAGTGCATAGACTAGAAAATCGGCCCAGATGAGTCCATAAATGTGTATATATTTGGGACTCATCAGTTATTTACCTAGTAGGAATATCCAAGAGGTAGTATTGTTCTCTTTCCATTTCTGTTGGCAGCCCGTCCAAACCTTTTTGAATAACATCCAAATATCTTTATTATATCACTGGAATTCTTCTTTCCATTCTTGATTATGAATGACCCGTTTGAATTTAAATAACTTCCATTTATATCCTCTAAATGAGCTTCAGAATAGAATACATGAAGTATTCAAATTCTGTGTCTGTATTCGACGTTGCGTCGAATACATTTGCCTTCTTATTGACGCAACTCTGAGCTCTAATAGTCATTGCTACGAAATCTTCCTTAGCTTTGTAATGAACTCTGATATCATTGTTGCTTTGAGTCCTTATCGACGTATCCATCGAGATGAAGGCCGAAACTCTAAGCTCTTCCTTCTGCATTGAATGTTATTCAAAGTTGTGTCTACTTCAATGTTACTTTGACTGACTCTGTCTTCTGCGTCGAGTATATTTCGATGTTGTGTCAACTTCAACAGATGCATCAACTACCAGTCTGAGTTATCCTTACATCTATTCGAAGTTACTTTGATTTGAAGTCAAAGTTGCGCTGACTTCTAGTCAACGCAGAATGAACTCAACTAAATTTTTGCACTCTTTTGGACTGGTCTTTGACACCCTAATGTGAGTGTGACATCACTTTTACATAATTTGTACCAAGGTTAATGAATCCTAGATGATGAAATCACTTTTACATAATTTGTAAGATAACTCCAAAAGAGGTTTTTCCCAACACTTCTAATCTGCACCAAGGAGAACATTCCTATCTGGAGGGAGATAGTCAAGTTATTCATGGAAGCATCGGATCCATTATTTTCATTATTGTTGATGAAGGTCCCTTCATTCCTACAACTCCTACTATTGATAATACTAAGATGGTCCCTAAGAAATTTGTTGATATGACTAATGTTGAGATCACCTTATTCACTATGGACAAGAGGGCAAAGAACATTCTGGTCAGTGATATAGATGACTCAACATTTAAAAATCTAATTCATTGCAAGACTGACAAAGAAATATGTGATTAACTCATTATATTCATGGAAGGCACTGAAGAATTAAGAGATGATATGATGTCACTGCTAAAACAAGAATATGAAGCCTTCAGACAGGACAAGAAAGATTTTTTCTTTGAATGCTTTGAGAAGTTCTTCAAGATTATTGATGGACTGAGAACCTATGGTAGGCGTTCTCCAACTAAGATTTGAATAACAAGTTCCTGAAATCCCTGAATAAGTAATGAGAAATCAAGATTTGTGTCATCTGGGAGAAGGGGAACCTGACAAATATACAGCCTCAGAATTTATTTGGGAAACTATTATCCCATGAGGTTCAGTTGAATACCAGAAAAGCTGAAGAAGATGGCAACAAATCCTATGCCAAGGAGAATTTGGTAGCTTTCAAGGCTGAGAACTCAAGGAGAAGCATAGATGACTCTCCCATTCGTTCAGAAAGATCTACAGAATATGAGGAGACTGAAACTAGCACTTCAGGCTCTGATCTGACTAATGGAGAACTTTCCTTATTCTCCAAACACTTCAAGAAATTGCTAACAAGAAAGAGGCAAGGAAAGAATAGACCTTCCTCCTCCAATAGCTCAAATAAGACTAACTACAACAATTATAAGCAAATATATGAGTCCAAAGAGGACAGGTACAATTCTTATCAGAACAAACAGTTTTATAATGATGTTATTTGTTTTTGTTGTAAGAAAGCAGGACATGTTAATGATGACTGTGTTGGGTTTTCCTTGGGAGTAGACACATCACATGTGCGAAGCGAAATATTTAAGAACAACCCAAAAGAGAAATAACAGGATCTTGCTAAAACTATGAATCAAGAAATCAAAGCAATAAATAAATTATCTATGTGGAATTGAGTCACTACTCAATATGATGCTTCGAAAAAAAATTCTTCTAGGAATGAGAATCCTATTCTGATTCTTCTTCCTTGTTCCTGTGGCTCTGACAAGATCGGCAAGCTCGTCTGAAGGAGTTGCACATAAGTAAATCTGCACCTCTATAGAAGTCCACACGAGCTTTCGGAGAACCCTAAGTTCTTGTCACAAGAACTAGGTCGGAGAAGGAATGCCCTCTACGTCTCCACAGATTACTAGATCCGTTTAGGAAGAGGTCGAGACAACAAAGGTCAGATGAGTCACGGCTAAATCTTACAGGAACTCTTCATGTTGATCTCCATAAGTGATGAGATCACTGGGGAACCTTTCCTTCCAGATCTCCAGGAGCGGCGATAGATTTCACGCGCGGATATGGGTCGTCGATCAGGATCACACTTCAGTTCTCGCGCCACACACTTCGCCTCTATATCTCGGCTATGTCAAAAACCTAAAGTGTTTAGCCTTTTATACCAAGGATATAAGGCAGATAAGAGTTTCCTCTATCTGCAGACCCAGTTAAAATTGAGTATAAAGGTTTCGTCGGAATAACTTCATTCGTCGAGACATCTCGACAAAATAGTCGAGACAGACTCGATGAAATCATCAAGATAGTCTCGACAAAATCATCGAGACATCTCGACGAAGTCGATCATTCATCAAGAAAGTCTCGATGAAAAAACCAGTGACAGTCTGTATTGTCGAGACAGTCTCGACGACACTGATCATTCATCAAGACATCTCGACAAAATCATCGAGACAGGCTCGACGAATTCGTCGAGACAATCTCGATGAAATAGCCTTGTCATTCTAAGTCATCAAGACAGTTACGACGACATGGATCATTTGTCGAGATAGTCTCGATGAACTTGATCCTAAGTTGATATTCAAAATATCGGCTTGTGATCCCGTTGACAGGCTATCTGTCACGACGACATTAATAATGTCGTCTTGAGGTCTTCTTGACGATATTCACAATATCTCCTTGAACCCATTTTCGACATACTCCATACAGTATTCACAATATCTAGGAGCATTTTCCTGAACCAACTCTACTACAAATAGTCATAGGATTGGTCCTTTAACCCATATCCAATATGTTGGGAAAAACTCCTTGGATTTAACTTAACAAATTATCTAAAGTGATTTTAACTCTTAGATTTAAATTACCCATTGTATAGTGAGTGTAATTTGGTTATTAGATGTCCTAAGATATCACACACAACTTGGAGTGTCAATACTAGAGCAAGACAAGCATAAATTGGGTTGAGTTAACAATTGCGTCGAGTAGTATTCGATGCAACTTTGACTTCATGTCGACGTAACTTAGACTAGAAGTCCAAGCAACTCTACCTTTCTGTCGAAGTAAATCAAGTTGACCCTACGTCGAAAGGATATCGATGTAGATAAAGGAGCGTGTTGAAGCTATCTTAGAAGTCGACGCAGCTTCAACTCAACACAGAAGGAAGAATCTGTCCAAGCCATCTAAAGTCGACGCAACATCAACTACAATTTGACGCAGATGATGAAGTTCAAAGTCAAGCCTTCAACTATACGGTTAAGTCAATAAATAATCGACGTAGCGTCGACATCAGGGTTCAATCAAAGCCAGAAGGAATTCGAAGCTGCTCTTATAAGAACTCGAAGGTGCGTCGATAAGAGAGAAAGAGAAATCGACGCAACGTCGAATACAGTCTGAAAAGAAAACCTTTTTAGCTGTCATTTTGGATCTCTCTCTCAAGGCCCACAGTGTTGAAGACCGTTCTACAATGGCTTCTTTATTGCCAAGAATAGAGAGGAGCAGTAAAGAAGACAGAAAAAGGTTTTTTGGAAAGGATAAAAATAGTTGGCAGACGGGTCGTGAACAAATAACGGAAGAGAGATTAATTGTCCAGAAAAATACCTTTTTCAGCACAACTGAAAAGGGGAAAGAAATTCAAAATTGAATGATGGACAATAAATAAGAAGATTATAGAGAAGAGCAATGAAAGAGCATTCATCACAATGGTCTGCATCTTGTCGATTAGGGCTTCCTCCTTCCTCTTCTTCCTCCTGGAACCCTAAAAGACAGAAAAACAAGAATTGCTCTCTCTCTCAGAACAGAACAACTGATGGCTGCTCTTCATCAATATCTCATAGAAGCCAGATTTCAATCAGAACAAAGTAGAAAGGATCTGAATCTTATAACCCTTGCAAATCATCACAATCATAAGCAAGGGTTCATCATTAGCCGATCCATCAAAAGAAAAGAAGCTGAAGGCTTCAATAGAATTCTGAGAACAGAATTCATCTTTTTACATCTTCCACTTCTTTGTCTCTTCAACTCAACTATAAAGAGTTTTAAGAATCCCTCTTCAAAAAGATGCAGTGGTGTAAGATCTCGTTATCAAAAGATATGTGGTTCAAGATATCCTTATCATAAGATTTGTGGTTCAAGATCTCCTTATCAAAAGATTTGTTGTTCAAGATCTCCTTATCAAAAGATCTGTGGTTCAAGATCTCCTTATCAAAAGATCTTTGGTTCTAAGAGTCTCCTTATCAAAAGACTCAGGCACAGGTTGTGCATTCCAACCAGGTGGTAGAAGAGAGGAGTACCCATATTTTGGGGAACATCTATGTTGGGAACAATGCCTAGAAGTGTTCCTGATTTGAAGAAGTGCTCAGCTTAGTGATAAGTACAAGTTGTATTTAATGTCATATCTAGTTCATGCTTGCAGAGATCAGACAATATCCAGTACTTCAATAACTTGCCCAAGTACAATATAATCGAAAAGGACTGGACATATCGTCGATAAGTATATGCATGTCATTGAAATGATATGCAGAGCAAAGCAGAGTGATTATATCGGCTATCATCGAGACAACATGCGTATGATAATATCATTGTGACATCAACACTACATCACGTAACAACAATATCAGAAAGCCGAGATGAAGAAGAAGACTCAAGCACAACACATGACAAGATGTCGACGATATCGTCGAAAAGAAGCCCTGGCGTCAATAAGGCTAAGGAAGAACAGATATCATCATAAAGAAGCCTTGTCGTTGGAAAGGCTAAGTAAGACTGATGCTGATGACATCGTCATAAAGAAGGAGTGACGTCCAGAAGACTAAATAAGGTCATATGAAGACAGGCAGTTGCTGAAGAATAGTCTATTGACATGATATCAATTATGTCATCGATAAGATAAGGTGGTTACAGCGATATCGAGCAGACAAGAAGATCACGCCAACATTAGTTAGATGACTTCATGATAGTCTTAAGTGCAAGTGCAGAAGGGATGTCCCGTGTCGTCAAGATATCTCTATCTGAAGAAGAGGGAAGGAGATTTGAAGATCTGTCCTAGTTCAAGACAACGATAACTCGTGTCGTTGAGATATTGTCCATGTCGTCGTAACAATGGAAATATCATCGAGACAGATTCAAAAGTAGCCAGGCGCTATCAGCATTTAATGTCATCGCCTGATTGTCCAATCAGCGCGTGCTCTTGAGGGATGGGCGTCTGTCAATAAAGGACATCATAGGTGACCGTTAAGCGGATCATCCGTCCTATAAAATGGAACAGTGATGCTTTAGAGAATGATGAGAACGAAGGAACGAAAAAGTATCCCGCTGAGCAATACAACAGTAAAAGCTGCGGAGAAGAATCAAGAACAAGAAGAGGAGAACAAAAATGTTCATCCAATGTTCTCCAAGTTGCAGTCAAGTCTCATCGACTTCTAAGAATCGTTCAAGAAAGGAAGCAAGTCAAGATCAGGTAAAGCAAGAAAACTTGAAGATCTATGCCGTTCAGATTCAAAATCAGAAGCATCTTCTTCAAGTAAAGAAGCCGATCTCCACCAGGCAGAAGAACTTATTGTAAATCATTCTTTGTAAGACTTGCGGGCCAAATTTGTGAGATCTATTTTCAGATCTGTATGTCAAGCTTGAGGGCTTGAGATTTGTGAGGCTTGAGGGCTAGGGCAGAGGGACTTGCGGGTCCAAACATGTCGGGCTTACGGGCTTGGGTGCAGTGAAGGGGCTTGCGGGCCTAGGCTGCAGGCAAGATTTACGGGCCTGTGCTTTGTTGGGCTAGAGGGCCTGAGTGTCGAGCTTACGGGCTTGGGTGTAGTGATGGGACTTGCGGGCCTAGGCTGCAGGCAAGACTTGTGGGTCTGTGCTGTGTAGGGCTTGAGGGCCTGAGTGTCGAGCTTGCGGGCTCGGGTTCAGTGAAGGGGCTTGCGGGCTTAGGCTACAGGGACTTGCAGGTCCGAGTTGTAAGGCTTGCGGGCCAAAGACATTGGCGGAGTTTGCTGAGCCTAGCACGTTTTTAGTTAGGCGCAGAGGGAAAGAGGACTACTCAAGACACCCTGTCTTGTGGAACCTCTATAAATCTTTGTGTGTTTTCTGTGTTGTGCTTTTCAATCTCTAAATCTATTAACCAGAAAACAAGAACACCAAAAGGCAATAAAATAATTTGAAAAACCTATTCACCCCCCCCCCCCCCCCCCTTTAGGTGATAAGTCGATACCCAATTACTAACAAGTGGTATCAAAGCGAGGTTGTTCAAAGAAAAGCTTAACAGCTTGAACAGTTCATCTCTTCGGTGTATCAAATTAACTGATTATCATTTCCTAACTCTATGGAGAAAGTCAAAAGATCTGACATCAGGAAGTTCAGATCCTTAAGTGAAAGCAGCTGGAGCACTTATCATATTAAAGAAGAATGAAGTATATGAATCAGTGCCATAGGGATCAGAGCACCCTTGACTATTTCAAACAGTGAATCTGAAGATGAAGAATGCTCTGTAGTCAGAAGAAGAATAAGAGCACCCTTGACTCTCACAGACTGTGACTCTGAGGATGAGGAGGTCTATGGGTTGATGGCTCTATCAGATGAAGAAAATCATGATGAATCACATTATGATCAGGTGGAAAATGTGACATTCAACATTCTCATTCTTAATTTTTTTTATGCTATAGACCTTGGATTATGAGCGAAATTTTTTGATGATTGTCTTAGAAACTTTGTTTTGATTAGTGATTACTCTCATATTGCAGCAGGAGTTGAGTGGTTTATTAATTTTGATTAGGTAACTGCATTGTTGAATGGTTTATTCAATGTTGTTAAATGTTAATTGTTATTCTTATATTTTGGAGTATTGTGTTTAACTCGATTATATCAAAAAATGGAAGCTCCTTCTGAGCCATATAACGTATCTTCATAAGCTGTGCGTGAAAAAAAATGATCCTTGTTAGAATTACTTTAGCCTTATTTAGAGTTCTGATGGTAAAAAAAACACTATAAGTAAGCTTCGCCAAAGACTTCATTTTGCCGCATATTATCAAAGATAGATGAGATCGTCAGTATCGCAAAAAACTTCATTTTGCCGCATATTTTTTGAACCATACATTCCAATATGATTAAGTCAACTACTCTAATAAGCCTGAAGTTGCGCGGGGTTTAATTGATCTTATTGAAAATAGGGACATTTGTTTTGATTAGTTTTGATTATTATTTCTTAGATGAATGGTGGAGGATGTTTGGTTCTAGTGCTCCAAAATTATAAAGATTGGTTATTCGTATACTTACTCAAACTTCATCCTCCTCTGGTTGCGAAAGGAATTGGAGCATCTTTGAGCAAATTCACACACCTTGAAGAAATCACATTGAGCACCAAAGACTAAATGATCTTATATATGTTCGCTACAACCTTAATACTTGTTATAACGTAGAGATTTTGTCTTAAATGTGAAATTTTACATACATGTGAAATTTTGTATGCAAATTCATACATGTGGGATAGGTATGCAAATTCATACATGTGAAATTTTATTAATTTACACTATATACTATTTATGTTGAAATTTTGAAGTGAAGTGGAGGTGTCCGGGCGGTCTGTTTTTTGGATGACCGCCGAGACCGCGCAGTCTGTGTTTGTATTCTACTGGTCTGGCTCTGCCGGTCTGTTCTGGCGGTCTGTTCTGGCGGTCTGTTGGTTCTGCCGGTCTGTTCTTGATTGTTGTGGTCTGTTCCCGAGTTGGTCTGCTGATTGGCCTGTCTTCTTTGTTGGAAGACCGGGCGGTTTGTTCTTATATGACCACCTGTCCGAGCGGCCTGTATTGGCGATCTGGCAACTTGTTTGAAGTCGGCCAGATGGTTCTGGTTTGCTCCTGGTGGTCTAAGGAAGGAGTACACTTGTGTCCGCATGACTTGTGCGCGATCTGCCTGCTGTTCTACGGTCTTGGTCAGATGGTCGTCCAAGTAGTGTGATCGCACGGCCTGCATTGTGAGACCGATGGCGATCTGACAGGTGGTGACTGTATCCTGGTTTATGCGGTGACGACATCCGTCTACCCGCCTATAAATAGGGGTGCATGGCCCGTCATTCATAACGAGAACTGTAAGAACTAGAGCCTGGGTTAATTCGTGCGGTCTCAACTTTGAGGTCGGGCTGTCTCGGAAGCGAGTTGACTATTTGTTGTGTTCATAGGTTTGCGGTCAGCAGGTTGCGGTCTCCTTCCTTGGTGATTCCCAGCAGCTTGAATAAACAGTTCGGTAGCGGTCTGTCTACGAACTGGTTTATGTTTGTTCTTGTGTTGTTCGCAGCGAGTTCAGTGATCAGGCGACCTTCGGCGGTTAGGCGATCTGAATTGCGGTCTGGCGACAGCTTCAGTTCTTCGTTCCAATAAAGCTTCAGTTCGTGCGGTCTGAGGTGGCGGTCTTGCAGTGCAGGTAGTCTGTATATTTTCTGTTCGCGCGGTCTCAGGTCAAGCCGGGCGACCTCTGAAGTCAAGCGGTCTGTGCGGTCTCAGCTTGTCTAGCCGCCAGATTTGTTTTGGTGTGTTTTGTTTTTCTCTCCTTTGTGATTCTTATGAATCATGTCTCTCCATGTATACCTCGCACTGTAAATAAAGTTTGTGATTCAATAAAGTATCTTGTGTTGCTGTGTGGCATTGCGGTTGTTTGGCTATAACTCAGTTGATGCAACTCCTGCTTACTCCTAAACGATTCAAATCAAAAATTTTAACTTGGTATCAGAGGGAGGTTGTTGGAATGGATAAGCAGTGATCAACTTAAGTTGCCATCATCTTTGTGAAGAAGAGACCACATAGATTGCCATGGAAGGTGGATACGCAAGAGGGCTTGGTATTGAACTCCTCACATCGACTAACTACAAGAAATGGAGGTCGTGTATTGAGAGCTACTTACTTGGCGAGGATCTATGGGAGATAGTTGGAGGAGAAGACACACAAGAGGTGTTTCTAGCAGGAGATAATATGGCAGAGGTGAGACTTTGGAGGAGGACTAATGCTAAGGCAGAGTTCACTCTTAAGAGGGCTATCCCACCGGAGCTGTTTGATCACATCAATGGATGTAAATCTGCTGCTGAGATCTGGACATCTTTGGATGGGTTGTTCAATAAGAAGAATGTAGCTCGGCTACAGTTTCTTGAAAATGAGTTGGCAAGGGCCTCTCAAGGTGATCTTTCTATTTCTACCTTCTTTCTCAAGATGAAGAACCTCACAGCAGAGATTTCTGCATTGGACCCTGATGAGCCCATCTCGGAGGCAAAACTGAAGAGGCATATTATCCGCGGGTTGTGGAAGGAGTATCTTGCCTTTGTGAATTCAGTTCAGGGTTGGGCAAATCAACCATCTCTGTTGGAGCTGGAGAACTTACTTGCTTCACAAGAAAGTTTGGAAAGACAGATGGCGGGGACTTCTATCTCTGGGGGAGATAGTGATGTGTTATTCTTTGGGAAGAAGAAGAAGAAATGGGAGAAGAAGAAGCCGGGTCATGATGGACCCTCTACTTCAGGTCAGCAGGATAAGGGTTATGCTCCTAAGTCTGATGGGAAGAAGAAGGGAGAGGGACCAAGGTGCTTCAGATGCAATAAGACCGGGCACTTCAAGAATGATTGTCGGGTTAATCTTCAGCCGGGACATGCAGCGGAGAAGGAGAAGCCAAAGTATGATGAAGCTGGATGGGAAGGAGCCTTCGTGGCTAATCTGACGGCTATGCCCGTTAAGGCCTTGGCTGCCATCAACTTCGAAGAGGATTGGATTGTTGATTCAGGGTGTGGACATCATCTCACCGGGGATGAATCAAAGTTCTCTTCTTTGGCGCCTTACTCAGGTAACGATGCTATCATAACGGCTGATAATTCTGTTCATGCTGTAGAACAAGAAGGAGTTGTCTCTTTGAGCAGTGATAAGGGTCCACTCACCTTGAGGAGTGTTTATCACGTGTCAGGTATGAAGAAGAATCTCTTTTCTGTGACCAATGCGGTCGATGCCGGTTATCACGTTCTGTTTGGCCCAACATAAGTGAAGTTTCTTAAAACTCAACCGGAGATAAAGGGAGAAGTTATTCATGTTGGAAAGAGGGTGAAGGACTTGTTCGTGTTATCGACAAGTACCTATGTTGATAAGATGAAGACCAATGATAGCGCGGCTATCTGGTATGAAAGGTTGGGGCATGTAGGCATGGACAAATTGAAGGCTATTGCGGTAAGGGGCCTTATCAAGGTTTTGCCTAGCTTGTCCTCCTATGGAGACTGTCATGTTTGTGCGGGATGTCAGTTTGGTAAGTCTCATCGACTTCCATTTGATAAATCGCAAACAAGATGCAAAGCGTCGTTGGAGTGCATTCACGGTGATTTGATGGGACCGACTGCCACCCCAAGCCTTGGAGGCAACAGATATATGTTGGTGTTGATTGACGATTACACCAGATATGTCTGTGTGTATTTTTTGAAAGAGAAGTCGGAAGCCTTTGCGATGTTCGTGGAGTTCAAGGAGCTAGTTGAAGGTCGGTTAAGCCTGCGGGTGAAAAAATTGAGAACTTAAAATGGTGGGGAGTTCATCTCTGGTGAGTTCTCAAGTTTTTGCAGGAAACATGGCGTTCAGAGAGAGCTCACTTGTTCCCATACTCCACAGCAGAATGGCGTTGCAGAACGGAAGATCCGTCATCTGATGGAAACTTGCAAATGCTGGCTTCATGCCAAGAGTATCCCAAAGTCCTTCTGGGCGGAGGGAATGTCTTGTGCAGCTTACGTCATCAACAGTATGCCTCTAAGTCCTATCAACATGAAGACCCCTCACGAACTGATGTTCAAGGAGAAACCAAGTGTTGCACACTTTCAGGTGTTCGGGTCAACCTGTTATGTGCATATTTCTGATGCCCTTCAGACAAAGCTAGATGTGAAAGCAAGGAAGATAGTCTTTGTTGGATATGATGAGCGGAAGAAGGGATGGAGATGCATGGATCCTGATACTCGTAGATCTTTTGTATCTCGGGATGTGGTGTTCGATGAGGTGACTTCCTACAAGGGGAGTTTAGGAGTTGAACTGCCGGAGAATAGGGTTGATGAAGAAGGGAAGGCTGCGGAAAATCTTCAAGTGGAGTTGCCTATTTCACCAGGAGCTCCTGTTGTGTCAAGCTCACAGATGGAGGCTTCAGGTTCTGGAAGTAGTGGGAGCAATGCTCCAAGTTCATCTGGAAGAGGAGCTAGCACAGAAGAAGCAGCTGAGGAGGTGGCTAGTCAGGTACAACCTCTTAGGAGGTTGAAGAGGACTATCAAGCCACCGGATCGATACACAGGAGGAAACATGGTGAGCTTCGTCTCTTGTTTCTTCGTTGGTCCCTTGGATGAGAGGGAGCCGTCGAGCTTTGAGAAGGCCAAAGGCGTGAAGCAGTGGGACATTGCTATGCAAGAGGAGATGGATGCTCTCAAGAAGAATGGGACTTGGTCTCTAGTGCCCAGGCCCAAGGGCATTACCCCTGTGACATGCAAATGGGTATACAAACTCAAGAAGAAGGCTGACGGTACGATCGAGCGATACAAGACTCGCCTTGTAGCTCGCGGGTTCTCACAGCAGTATGGAGAAGATTATGATGAGACGTTTAGTCCGGTGGCAAAGATGACTTCTGTATGATTTGTTATTGCTCTGGCGGCTTCAAGTGGATGGGAGATTTGGCAGCTCGACGTTAAGAATGCCTTCTTATACGGCGAGATCGACAAGGATATCTTTATGATCCAACCATCGGGCTTCATTTCAGAGGAGTGTCCGTACTACGTCTGCAAACTGAAGAAAGCCCTGTATGGTTTGAAGCAAGCGCCTCAGGTGTGGTATGGAAAGATCGCGGAGTATCTTCTATTCTGCGGGTTCTTTGCTTCAGATTCTGATTCTAGCTTGTTCGTCAAGAAGGAGGGGGCACTTAGGGTCATTGTCTTGCTGTATGTGGATGACATGATTGTCACCGGGAACTCGAAGGAGGCGGTAGCAAGGCTGAGAGCTGAGCTTGCTATCAGATTTGAGATGAAGGATCTGGGTGAGCTTCACCATTTCCTTGGACTCGAGGTTCAGAGGAGGGAGAGCGGAGTGCTCATTTCTCAGGCCGGATATACGGAGCGGATCGTTCAACGATTTGGTATGGAAGAAGGGAAGAGCAGCTCTATACCTCTGGAACAGCATCATAAACTTCAGAAGGATGACGGGAGAGTTCTATCTGATCCGTTGGTGTTCCGAGCTCTGGTTGGGAGCTTGATTTACTTGACCATCACAAGGCCTGATATTGCTTATGCAGTTGGCAAAGTGAGTCGGTACATGGCGGAGCCACGAAAGCCTCATCTTCTAGCGGCAAAAGGAATTTTGAAATATGTGAAGTCGACCTCTGATTTGGGTCTCCTATATAGGAGACGGTCAAGCTTGGAGTTGCTTGGATATATGGATGCTGATTATGGTGGAGACATGGATGATCGGAGATCAACATCTGGTTTTGTCTTTATGAAGGGCCCCACAGCTATTTCATGGTGCAGCAAAAAGCAGGACTCGGTGTCTGTCTACCACAGAAGCAGAATACAAGGCTTCGGCCTTGGCAGCTCAGGAAGTCGTTTGGCTCAGGAGGTTGGTAGGGGACGTTCATGAGGAGGTTCGAGGTCCCACTATGCTACGCGGGTGTACAACCCCGATATTCGCCGAGTATAGGCAAGAGGTAGAGGCAAGGGGGACGAGCGATGAGGGAGGAAGCCTCCCGCCTGCCCGGCCTACATAGGGGAGCGAGAGGTGGAGGGACAAGTCCCCATCACCAAGGGGGGGCGAACCCGGGCTGCTGCCCGGGGGCTCGCCCCCGCTCCCACCAAGGGGGGCGAACCCGGGCTGCTGCCCGGGGACTTGCCCCCACTCCCCCCAAGGGGGGCGAGCCCGGGCTGCTGCCCGGGGGCTCGCCCCCGCTCCCAGCAAGGGGGGCGAGCCCGGGGGCTCGCCCCCGCTCCCACCAAAGGGGGCGAGCCCGGGCTGCTGCCCGGGGGCTCGCCCCCGCTCCCAGCAAGGGGGGCGAGCCCGGGCTGCTGCCCGGGGGCTCGCCCCCGCTCCCAGCAAGGGGGGCGAGCCCGGGTTGCTGCCCGGGGGCTCGCCCCCGCTCCCAGCAAGGGGGGCGAGCCCGGGTTGCTGCCCGAGGGCTCGCCCCCGCTCCCAGCTAGGGGGGCGAGCCCGGGCTGCTGCCCGGGGGCTCGCCCCCGCTCCGAGCAAGGGGGGAGAGCCCAGGATGCTGCCCGGGGGCTCGCCCCCGCTCCCAGCTAGGGGGGCGAGCCCGGGCTGCTCCTCGGGGGCTCACCCCCGCTCCCAGCAAGGGGGGCGAGCCCGGGCTGCTGCCCGGGGGCTCGCCCCCGCTCCCATCTAGGGGGGCGAGCCTGGGCTGCTGCCCGGGGGCAAGCCCCCGCTCCCAGCTAGGGGGGCGAGCCCGGGCTACTGCCCGGGGGCTCGCCCCCGCTCCCAGTAAGGGGGGCGAGCCCGGGCTGCTGCCCGGGGACTCGCCCTCGCTCCCAGCTAGGGGGGCGAGCTCGGGCTGCTGCACGGGGGCTCGCCCCCGCTCCCAGCTAGGGGGGCGAGCCCGGGCTGCTCCCCGGGCGCTCGCCCCCGCTCCCAGCAAGGGGGCGAGCCAGGGGCGCCGCCCGGTGATCTCGCCCCCGCCCCCAACATTAAGGGACGAGAGGAGGAGGGGCGAGCCCCCCTCTCGCCCCCCGCGTCCAAGGAAGGGGCGAGCTTTTCTCGCCTCCACACCCAGTAGGGGACGAGCCCAAGAGGGCACTCAGTCTGTGTTTAGCGCCGTGGAACGGCGGGACTTGGCTATTCGCAGGCCAAGTCCAGGGTATTTTGGTAATTTCACGGACCGGTTTTTGGTTATTCGCAGCCCAACTTCAGAAATCCTATAAATAGGGCCAAGGGGGCACCATTTGGGGGCAGGTCATTCTAGGCTAGCTCTCTCCCTCTCTCTCCCTCCCCAAGTCTCTCTATTGGGTGAGGAGAGCCTCCAGTGGTGCCCAAGCTTAGTAGTGGCTTGGGAGGGGAAGTTCCTAAGGGGCTTCCGGGTATGTGGCGGGACCTCCCCACTAAGCCCTTGGTCCAGTCCATAGTCCCTCAACCTTCAACCTAGAGCTCTCCCTTAGGGGGAGTAAGGGTTGGTTTCCCCTCAGCTTGCTGAGGGCCCCGAACTCCACAGAGACTGAGAAATCGGTTTCAACATATGGTGCGGTGAGCGTGGAGTGTGACCGATTCAAGAAATCCTCAAGATGAGTTCCATGGACGGAGGTGGAGGAAGATCAGACCCAAGTCACTCCCAGCCCCCGGTGGCTGGGGTGACGTTGGAGATGTTCAAAAATTTCAAGCAAGAGGTCTTACAGACCGTCCAGGTTGCTTTCGCCGTGATAGTCAGAGGCAGAAGAGATGGTCTGGAGATCCCGCCCTAGCAGGTGGACGAGGGAACTCTCGGCCAGCAGTCCAGGAAGGAAGTATCGGTGGGGGGGGGGGGGAGTGGGGAGGTGTCATACCCCCACTCGCCCATCCCCATGAGGGCGAGCTCAGGAGGGAGGCGCCCTCCCAGCTCGCCCCACCCCTGCAAGGGGGCGAGCTCAGGAGAGGGCCGCCCTCCCAGCTCGCCCCGCCCCTGTTCCAAGGGGGCGAGCTCAGGAGGGGGCTGCCCTCCCAGCTCGCCCCGCCCCTGTTCCAAGGGGGCGAGCTCAGGATGGGGCCGCCCTCCCAGCTCGCCCCGCCCCTGTTCCAAGGGGGCGAGCTCAGGAGGGGGCCGCCCTCCCAGCTCGCCCCGCCCCTGTTCCAAGGGGGCGAGCTCAGGAGGGGGCCGCCCTCCCAGCTCGCCCCGCCCCTGTTCCAAGGGGCGAGCTTAGGAGGGGGCCATCCTCCCAGCTCGCCCCGCCCCTGTTCCAAGGGGGCGAGCTTGGGAGGGGGCCGCCCTCCCAGCTCGCCCCGCCCCTGTTCCAAGGGGGCGAGCTCAGGAGGGGGCCGCCCTCCCAGCTCGCCCCGCCCCTTCTAGCCCAGTCCCAAAGGGGGGCGAGCGGGGAGGCATCCGGCCCCCACTCGCCCCACCCCAAAAGGAGTCGAGTGAATGTTGATGGTCGAGACCACCCCGGGTGGAGGCTATCCAATATCCCGGCGAGCGCAGAGGCCAGCAAGTCGATTCCGCAAAAGCAAGGAAGGGGGAACCTCAAAAGGAAAAAATTGAACTACCCAAGGTGGAGGCAGGGACCAAGGGCACCCCCTCCACCGCCTCCGCAAACTATGGCGATTGGCGGGGGAAGAAGGAGGAGAGCCAGGAAAGCAGAAAGAAGAGGAAGAGGAGGGGGTAGGGTGGAGTTATCCTACTGTGACTTCCACCAGGAAGAAGGTCACGCGACATCCACCTGCCCTGAGTTTTTGAAAATAAGGGAGGCAATGGGTCCGATGCAACAACGACACTAGCCGAAGGGGATCGAGGAGGGCAGGACCTAGGATGTTGGAGACGAAGAGAGATGTCCCGAGCTAAGTGGTGGTGACCAAAAACGCTTGTACCAGTAAATCCACGTAGGGCGGTGGTTTGTTTTCATACTTAGTTCCTTTTTCTTGCATACAATATTATAACTAACAAGGTTGTATATGTTCGGTGCTGGAATGCCCCAGATCGATTCCGCTCCCGGGCTCTCACCTACACGGGGGGTTCAGGTTGATCTCTGGAGAGGCTGGCAAGGTTGGATATTTTGGTGCTGGAATGCCCCAGATCGATTCCGCTCCCAGGCTCTCACCTAGACGGGGGGTTCAGGTTGATCTCTGGAGAGGCTGGCAAGGATGGATATGTTGGTGCTGGAATGCCCCAGATCGATTCTGCTCCCGGGCTCTCATCTAGACGGGGGGTTCAGGTTGATCTCTGGAGAGGCTGGCAAGGTGTGATATATGTTGGTGTTGGAATGCCCCAGATCGATTCCGCTCCCGGGCTCTCATCTAGACGGGGGGTTCAGGTTGATCTCTGGAGAGGCTGGCAAGGTGTGATATATGTTGGTGCTGGAATGCCCCAGATCGATTCCGCTCCCGGGCTCTCATCTAGATGGGTGGTTCAGGTTGATCTCTGGAGAGGTTAGCAAGGTGTGATATATGTTGGTGCTGGAATGCCCCAGATCGATTCCGCTCCCAGGCTCTCATCTAGACGGGGGGTTCAGGTTGATCTCTCGAGAGGCTGGCAAGGTGTGATATATGTTGGTGATGGAATGCCCTAGATCGATTCCGCTCCCGGGCTCTCATCTAGACGGGGGGTTCAGGTTGATCTCTGGAGAGGTTGGCAAGGTGTGATATATGTTGGTGCTGGAATGCCCCAGATCGATTCCGCTCCCGGGATCTCATTTAGACGGGGGGTTCAGGTTGATCTCTGGAGAGGCTGGCAAGGTGATTCATGTTGGCTAAGGCCCCGAGCAGACCCGCTGACCAGGCCCTCATCTAGCTGGCAGGTCCGAAGGCTCACTCGGTGGCAGGTTCTAAGTTTTCAAAGGTTGGCTCCGAACAGACCCGCTGACCAGGCTCCCACCAAGCTGGCAGATCCGAGGATCACACGGTGGCAGGAAAATCCCAAGTACTTAGTCCCGATGCTGACCTGCTGACCAGGCTCCCACCCAGCTGGCAGGGTCAGGAACCGCTCAGTGGCCGAAAATTCTCTCAAGTATTTTTTCCCCGAGGTGGCTCGGCTAGCCGGGCTCTCACTAGCCGCCAGGGTTGGAAGACCTCTCGGGGAGGCTATGTATTTTTCCTCCAAGGTGGTCCCGCTAGCCGGGCTCTCACTAGCCGGCAGGGCTGGAGGACCTCTCGAGGAGGCTTTATGTTTTCTCTCAAAGTAGCTCCGTTAGCCGGATTCCCAGCGACACTCGTCGAATATGCAGGGTTGGACATTTCTTTCCGAGCGTAAGCCACGCTCGAAAAGAGCGGGCATTGTGTACAACCCCGATATTCGCCGAGTATAGGCAAGAGGTAGAGGCAAGGGGGACGAGCGATGAGGGAGGAAGCCTCCCGCTTGCCCGTCCTACATAGGGGAGCGAGAGGTGGAGGGACAAGTCCCCACCCCCAAGGGGGGCGAACCTGGGCTGCTGCCCGGGGGCTCGCCCCCGCTCCCACCAAGGGGGGCGAACCCGGGCTGCTGCCCGGGGACTTGCCCCGAAGGGGGGCGAGCCCGGGCTGCTGCCCGGGGGCTCGCCCCCGCTCCCAGCAAGGGGGGCGAGCCCGGGCTGCTTCCCGGGGGCTCGCCCCCGCTCCCACCAAGGGGGGCGAGCCCGGGCTGCTGCCCGGTGGCTCGCCCCCGCTCCCAGCAAGGGGGGCAAGCCTGGGCTGCTGCCCGGGGGCTCGTCCCCGCTCCCAGCAAGGGGGGCGAGCCCGGGCTGCTGCCCGGTGGCTCGACCCCGCTCCCAGCAAGGGGGGGCGAGCCCGGGCTGCTGCCCGGGGGCTTGCCCCCGCTCCCAGCTAGGGGGGCGAGCCCGTGCTGCTGCCCAGGGGCTCACCCCCGCTCCCAGCAAGGGGGGCGAGCCCAGGCTGCTGCCCGAGGGCTCGCCCCCGCTCCCAGCTAGGGGGGCGAGCCCGGGCTGCTGCCCGGGGGCTCGCCCCCGCTCCCAGCAAGGGGGGCGAGCCCGGGCTACTGCCCGGGGGCTCGCCCCCGCTCCCAGCTAGGGGGGTGAGCCCGGGCTGCTGCCCGGGGGCTCGCCCCCACTCCCAGCTAGGGGGGCGAGCCCGGGATGCTGCCCGGGGGCTCGCCCCCGCTCCCAGCAAGGGGGGCGAGCCCAGGCTGCTGCCCGGGGGCTCACCCCGCTCCCAGCTAGGGGGCCGAGCACGGGCTGCTGCCCGGGGGCTCGCCCCTGCTCTTAGCAAGGGGGGCGAGCCCGGGCTGCTGCCCGGGGGCTCGCCCCCGCTCCCAGCTAGGGGGGCGAACTCGGGTTGCTGCCCGGGGGCTCGCCCCTGCTCCCAGCAAGGGGGGCGAGCCCGGGCTACTACCCGGGGGCTCGCCCCCGCTCCCAGCAAGGGGGGCGAGCCCGGGATGCTTCCCGGGGGATCTCCCCCGCTCCCAGCAAGGGGGGCGAGCCCGGGCTGCTGCCCGAGGGCTCGCCCCCGCTCCTAGCTAAGGGGGCGAGCCCGGGCTGCTGCCCAGGGGCTCGCCCCCGCTCCCTGCTAGGGTGGCGAGCCCGGGCTGCTGCCCGGGGGCTCTCCCCCACTCCCAGCAAGGGGGCGAACCCGGGCCGCCGCCCGGTGATCTCGCCCCCGCCCCCAACATTAAGGAGTGAGAGGAGGAGGGGCGAGCCCCCCTCTCGCCCCCCGCGTCCAAGGAAGGGGCGAGCTTTTCTCGCCTCCACACCCAGTAGGGGACGATCCCAGGAGGGCACTCAGTCTGCGTTTAGCGTCGTGGAACGGCGTGACTTGGCTATTCGCAGGCCAAGTCCGGGGTATTTTTGTAATTTCATGGACCAGTTTTTGGTTATTCGCAGCCCAACTTCAGAAATCCTATAAATAGGGCCAAGGGGGCACCATTTGGGGGCAGGTCATTCTAGGCTAGCTCTCTCCCTCTCTCTCCCTCCCCAAGTCTCTCTAGTGGGTGAGGAGAGCCTCCAGTGGTGCCCAAGCTTAGTAGTGGCTTGGGAGGGAAAGTTCCTAAGGGGCTTTCGGGTATGTGGCGGGACCTCCCCACTAAGCCCTTGGTCCAGTCCATAGTTCCTCAACCTTCAACCTAGAGCTCTCCCTTGGGGGGAGTAAGGGTTGGTTGCCCCTCAGCTTGCTGAGGGCCCCGAACTCCACAAAGACCGAGAAATCGGTTTCAACAGCGGGGACAATGAGAGTGCTCTCAAGCTGGTTAATAATCCAGTCTGCCACGCGAGGACCAAGCATATTGAGATTGAACACCATTTCATTCATGAAAAGGTGTTGGGAGGATCTCTTATGGTCGAGCATGTTTGGAGTGCGGACAATGTTGCAGACATCTTCACAAAGCCGCTGGCGAAGGGACCGTTTACACGGTTGCGGAGTTACTCGGGCTAGTCACCACTTTGCACTTCAAGGGGGAGTGTTGAAATTTTGAAGCGAAGTGGAGGTGTCCGGGCGGTCTGTTTTTTGGATGACCACCGAGACCGCGCGGTCTGTGTTTGTATTCTGTCAGTCTGGCTCTGCCGGTCTGTTCTGGCGGTCTGCTGGTTCTGCCGGTCTGTTCTTGATTGCTGCGGTCTGTTCTTGAGTTGGTCTGCTGATTGGCCTGTCTTCTTTGTTGGAAGACCGGGCGGTTTATTCTTATATGACCGCCTGTCCGAGCGGCCTGTATTGGCGATCTGGCAACTTGTTTGAAGTCGGCCAGATGGTTCTAGTTTGCTCCTGGTGGTCTAAGGAAGGAGTACACTTGTGTCTGCGCAACTTGTGCGCGATTTGCCTGTTGTTCTGTGGTCTTGGTCGGATGGTCGTCCAAGTAGTGTGATCGCGTGATCTGCCTTGTGAGACCACTGGCGATCTGACGGTTGGTGACTGTATCCCGGTTTGTGCGGTGACGACATCCGTCTACCCGCCTATAAATAGGGGTGCATGGCCCGTCATTCATAACGAGAACTGTAAGAACTAGAGCCTGGGTTAATTCGTGCGGTCTCAGCTTTGAGGTCGCGGGGTCTCGGAAGCGAGTTGACTGTTTGTTGTGTTCGCAGGTTTGCGGTCAGCAGGTTGCGGTCTCCTTCCTTGGTGATTCCCAGCGGCTTGAATAAACAGTTCGGCAGCGGTCTGTCTGCGAACTGTGTTGGGGAAATGATTTATCTTAACCCCTAGAATTAAGAAGAATATAATTTCTAAGAATGAAAAGTTAGTCTAAGTAAATATGCGTCGAATAGAATTCGACGCAACGTCGAAATGTAGTCGACGTTTCTCTCAGAATGAGTCGAAGTAACTCTAAGAAGAATTCGACGTAATCTTTGTCGATGTAACTCTGACTTCTAGTCGACGCATTTAATAAAGTCGACGCACCTTCCTTATTCTCCTCTCGGCGTCCAGCCAGGATGAACTCGGTGCATACGTCGAATAGTAATCGACGCACGTCGATTTCTATGTCAAATTCAAATTCACGCCACATCTCTTTCCTTCTTTCTAAAGATCTAAATTTTAGGGAATGATTTTATTCTTTTATAGCCGTTCTGAATCTGTCTTTCCTTCTAATTGATTCTTGGCTAATTTGATTAATATTTATTTGGATATTATTTGAAATCAGAATAAACTCTTTCCATCTACAGATAAAATTAGTCTGGAAACTTTTATCTCTTTCTAATTCTCTGTCTACTAATTGATTATTCTCCTTTAGCAATATCTTTTCAAACAGAGTTATAAATAAGAAGGAAGTCGACAGAGAATAACAACTAGTGATCCACCATATACATTTGAAAAAGAGGAAGAGCTCCCAAGTGAAGAGTGAGAAAGCTGAGAAAAGAGATAGTTTGCTGCAGCAAAGAAAAAACCTTCATCTTCTCCTCCTTCTGAAGCCATTCTGCTGCAAATTCTGAAAGCTCTCACAAAAGAGAGAAAAGCTTACAATCTCCTTCTCACTATAAAAGAGAGATCATATTCACTATACTTGTGCTTCTAATCTTCTTGCTAGGAAGAAGATTCTTTCTTACATATATTGTCTTCTGTTCTTCTACTTGTTCTACTTCTTCTTCTCATACTTATTTCATTTTCAAATTGTGTAAAAGAGTTTTTAGAATCTCTCTTCAAAAAATTCAGTTGTAGCGGTTCTAAGAGTCTCCTTATCAAAAGACTCTATCTAGTTCTAAGAGTCTCCTTATCAAAAGACTCAGTCTGGTTCTAAGAGTCTCCTTATCAAAAGACTCAGTGCAAGTTAGTGAATTCCTACCAAAGGGGGTAGAAGAGTGGACTAACCAAAGTTTGGGGAACCACTATATTTCTTTGTGTTGTGCTGTGATTTTCTTCTTGCTATTTTTCTTCTTTACTTGCTTAATTCTTGTTGGTTTGTGGGAAGCTTGAATCTGTGATTATTACACACATATATATAATTGCACAAAGTATTTTTAAATCTCTATTCACCGCCCCCCCCCCCCCCCCCCCCCTCTCTAGAGAATTCTAGTGAGGTTAACTGTGAACTTTCAATTGGTATCAGAGCTAGGTTGTGTAACCTTGAAAAGTTTGCACTTTGGAAAACAAGAATTAAAATTTATCTAAACTCTATTGATGAAAAATTATTTGATGTTATTATGACAGGTCCTCCCAAGCCATTCAAGAAGGACTCAAGTGGAAAGGTCACACAAACACTTGCTCCAAAGGCTGAATGGACAGATGAAGAAAAGAAAGCTCAAGCATGTGATGCCAAGGCTATGAATATCTTAGTCTCAACCCTCTCAGATGAAATCTTCCAAAAGATTGCTGAATATGAGTCAGCTAAGGAAATATGGGAAGCTCTCAATAAAATGGTAGAAGGGAGTGCTGATGAGAGGAAGGATAAAAAGGCATTACTCATCTCTCAATATGAAAACTTCCAGAAGAAAGAAAATGAAAGTGTTGCTGACATGTATGCTAGATTCAGCCTCATAATAAATGAGTTAAGAACACTTGAGAAGGATATATCTCTCACTGAGATAAATGACAAACTGCTAACTTGCTTCCCTAGCTCTTGGGACTCAAGAATTTGGCCAATTAAAGACTCCAGAAGTCAAACAGAAATCTCAACAGATGTCCTGTTGGGTAAATTAAGATCTTATGAACAGCTGTTGAAAACAAGAGCTGAGAAAGAAGAGAAAGAAAAGGCTCCTCTACTCTCAAAAGAAAAGAGCATTGCTTTGAAGGCTACTGAAGGTGAACCCTCTACAAATGATGAAAAGCTGATCAGTCTATTGGCCAGAAGGTTCAAGAAGTGGATCAAAACAGAAGGATCCAGAAGGAGAGACTCAAGAACCAGGTATGACAAAACTCCTAATAAAGAGATTATATGTTACTCTTGCAGGGAACCTGGACACATTGCACCTGAATGTCCTAAAGAGATCAGCAACAAGAAAGATCTGAAAAGAATAGATCTAAAGAAGAAGAAGAAGAAAGAGAAAGGGTTCATTGCTCAATCATGGAGTGATTCAGAATCTGAAAGGAGTACCTCATCTGAAGATGTTCTGGAAAAGGCTAAGCAAAAGGAAACCTGTTTGATGGCTACTGAAAAGCCTGAAGATACATCTCTGGTAAATATATTTGATGATATAGATTTCTCTTCCACTGATTTCAAAAATAGTTTCAAAGTTCTGTTTAGATCTAGTCAAATCTGAGAATGAAGTGAAGAAACTAAGAAATGAACTAAACAATCTTAAACAAACAAATATACAACATAAAAACTATGACCTCAGTCTAGGACTCTCAGAGGAGCAACTAGATAAAATCAATACTGAAAATCAAGCACTAAGAAATGAGCTAGCAAAGGCAAAAGCCTTTGAAGACTCTCTAAATGGCAGAAGTCAGAAGCTCAAGAATATCTCTAACAATCTCACTGATAGATTTAGACAACTAGAATATAACACTAACTTAGAACCCAAACCTCAATCACCCATCAAATCTGTCTGGAGACATCCTATTCACTTCACTAGGGAGAATCATCTGACAGGAGAAAGATCACAAGAAAATCCAGAAACAACCACTGTTTTTAACAAAAATAATCTCACTATGCATGAAGGAATCCTAGGTAAATATCTTCAGAAAAGAAACAAACTTGCGTCGAATCATTATCGACGTGCGTCGAATTCTACTCAACGCAACTCAAATAATGCATCGATTTCTAATCAACGCAGACACCAAAATACGTCGACTTCCAATCGACGCAATCTCTCATATGCTTCGACTAAAAGTAACCACAGAATGAAGGAAGCGTCGACTTCCACTCGACGCAATTTTAACCATACGTCGAATTCATATCGACGCAACCAATCTAACAGAAAAGTCTCATTTTCCAAAAAGTATTCTCAATCTATTTCCTTTTATTATGAACACTATTTCTGCAACATTACCAAAGACAATTGGTATGATAATCCAATACCCCTAAAGGAGGAAGGATATTCTGAAAAACCCACTTATTCTTTCATTAAACCTTTCACTGTTGGGAGGAAGGGACCCCAGCTTAGGAGGGTCCAAACTAATGTTTAAAATTTTATGTGCAGATGTATCACATCTCCAGGCTAGTGTGGTACTTGGACAGTGGATGCTCCATGCACATGACAGGGTACAAAAACCTATTAATCAATTTTGAGGATAGACTTGGACCACCAGTGACTTTTGGAGACTCTAGCTGTGGCCAAACCAGGGGCTTTGGAGATTTCAAATAAGGGAAAATTACCTTCAAGAATGTGGCAGTAGTCAAAGGACTGAAGCACAATCTGATAAGTATAAGTCAGATATGTGACAGTGGTAAGTGTGAGGTAAAATTCAACACAATATTTTGCCATATTATTGATATCAAGACTGGTGCCACAGTATTCAATGGAATTAGAGAGGGGAAGGTATATATAGTAGACTTTAGCTCCTCACCCACAGAAGTTTGTTTGTTCAACAATATTATTAATAAAAGTAAATTATGGCATAGGAGACTGGGTCATCTAAACTACAAAACCATTAGTAAACTATCAAAGAATAATCTAGTCAGAGGCCTACCAAAGGGTAGATTCTCTAAGGACTCTCCATGTAGACCTTCCCCTCTCTAATACTCATGTTTCAATTATCAGGAGTGATCATAGGACTGAATTTGAAAATCAGTCTATTAGCAATTTCTGTGAGGACATAGGTATTAAACAAAGTTTTTCAGCCCCTAGAACTCCTCAACAAAATGGAGTTGCTGAAAGAAAGAATAGAACTTTTATTGAATCAGGAAGGACCTTACTTGCATAATCAGGATTACCAAAAACCTTCTGGGCTGAGGCAGTCAACACTGCAAACTATGTTCTAAATAGAAGCCTCATACACAAAACTAAGTCAAAAACTCCATATGAGCTCCTGAAGGGAAGAACACCCATTGTTAAATACTTTAAAATATTTGGATGTGCTTGTTTTATCCTAAATAATGGGAAAGATCATCTTGCCAAGTTTGACAAGAAGTCTGATGATGGAAGATTTCTGGGGAACTCATCATCTAGTAAAGCCTATAGATGTTATAACAGGAGAACTCTCAGAATTGAAGAATCCATGCACATTATATTTGATGAAACTAACATGCTGTTTAAGGGGGAGGAAACTTCCACCAATCCTTTTTCACAGGAAAATAGCAGCATAGAGACTCAGCTTGAACAACTGACTCTAGAGAACAGAGACACTGGGAAAGAAAACCAGCTACAGGAACCAAGTGAGGAGTCTGAACAAGAGCATGAAGAAGGATCAGAGAAGAGAAATCAAAACTAACTCCCACAAGAGAACATGGTTCAGGAAGAACAGTTGGAAAATGATCCCGTTGTTAATGAGGAAGAAGAACATCTGACAAATCCAAGCAGGACAGGGATCAACATGAAAAATCATCCACAATCTCAAGTAATTGGAGACCCCAATACCGGAGTAAGAACAAGACACCAAGTCTCCAATGGGATGATGCACCAATGCTTATTATCTCAAGTTGAACCAAAGAAGTTTGAGGAAGCAAATTGTGATCCTCACTGGATCATAGCCATGCAAGAATAACTAAGCCAATTTGAGAGAAACAAAGTATGAAACCTAGTTGAGAGACCAAGAACCTACCCAGTCATTGGTACAAAGTGGTTATACAGAAACAAACCAGATTCCACTGGAGTAATTGTCAGGAACAAGGAAAGACTTGTAGCACAAGGATACAGACAAGAAGAAGGAATAGACTACAATCAAACCTTTGCTCCAGTAGCTAGATTGGAAGCAATCAGACTCTTTCTTGCCTATGCAGCCTTCATGAAGATGAAAGTTTACCAGATGGATGTCAAGAGTGCTTTTCTGAATGGTGACCTTCAAGAAGAGGTGTATGTAGAGCAACCACCAGGTTTTGTCAATCCCTCCTCACCTAACTTTGTTTATAGACTTAACAAAGCACTTTATGGTCTTAAGCAAGCACCTAGAGCCTGGTATGAAACTCTCTCCAACTTCCTTTTAGAAAAAATTTTTGAAAGAGGAAAAGTAGATAAAACACTTTTTACTAGAAACCATAAAAATCAACTCCTTCTTTTTCAAATCTATGTAGATGACATCATCTTTAGCTCAACTCATCCCAAACTTTGTAAAAGATTTGCTAATCTAATGCAATCAAAATTTGAAATGAGTAGTATGGGAGAACTCTCTTATTTCTTAGGTCTACAAGTGAAACAAAGCAGTGAGGGAATCTTTATCTCACAATCTAAATACACTAAAGAATTAATCAAAAAATTTGGTATGGAATCAGCATCTACCATGAAAACACCTATGGCAACTAATGCCATTATAGAAAAGGATGATAAGGGAAAATCAGTAGATCAAAAGACATATAGGGCAATCATAGGATCCATTCTCTATCTAACATCTAGCAGACTTGACATTATGTTTGCAACATGCATATGTGCTAGATTTCAGGTTGATCCAAAAGAATCCCATCTCACCTCTGTAAAAAGGATTCTTAGATACCTAAAAGGAACACCTGAACTAGGTCTGTGGTACTCAGCAGAAACAAATTTTGAATTAATAGGATTCTCAGATGCAGACTATGCTGGATGTAGGGTTGATAGGAAAAGCACATCTGGTACTTGTCAATTCCTAGGTGACAGATTAATATCATGGTTCAGTAAGAAACAAACTTCAGTCTCAACCTCAACAGCTGAAGCTGAATATATAGTTGCTGGGAGCTGTTGTTCACAAATCCTCTGGATGCAAAATCAGCTTCTTGACTATAAATTGGAAGTCAATAACTCTAAAATTTATTGTGATAGCTCTAGTGCTATATCCATAGCATCCAACCCAGTCCTTCATAGTAGAACCAAACATATTGAGATTAGGCATCACTTTCTTAGAGACAATGTAGAAAAAGGTAAGATAACCTTAGAATATATTCCTACAGATAGTCAAATAGCAGACATTTTTACCAAACCCTTAGATGAAACTAAGCATACTTACTTTATCAACACCTTGGGAATGCTTGATGGAAGCTTGTAAACACCATTGTTGGGTTAATCTAAAAGAAATCAGAAAAACTAAGCAAGTACTTAAAGACACGTCGATTTCCTATCGACGCACCGTCGAGAGGAACTCGACGCTAGCATTGATTTCTTAAAGACAAAGATACGTCGATCCCTTATCGACGCACCATCGATATAATCTCGATGCAAGTCTACGACCACGTCGACAGGACATTAGGCTGACAATGTTTCGACGAAGCGTCGACTCCATATTGATGCATACGTCGACATCAATGACCAACATCACAGATGCTCTGACACATCGACCATGCGTCGACTCCAATTCGACGCAACGTCGACTTCATAATAAAACTGGAAACAAATCTTCCCTTCTTCTTTTGAGGATTGGTTACCTAATATACCTTGATTTCTGTTTCCTTTTCAACGTTTCACCTCCTTTAAAATAACACCTCTTATTTCATAAATCATACTCTCCCAAACCGCCAAAATCTTCGTCTTCTACCTCTCTCTGCATCAATGGCGCCAACCCTTGCTCAATCTGCTCTCATCAAAACAATAAACGATGCTCTGGAACAACTTCTGAATGACTTCCAAACACGTCTGACCAACTTCTCCAATGAGTGTGCCGACATGCTCACCACCTGTGAAGCCAAATTGGCCAACCTCTCTGCTTCTCTTCCTGAGCTTCATGTTCTTCTTCAAGAACAACCTCTGTCGCCAAAAGGGTTTACATCCTTTCTGAAGGATATAAACCAGGGGGAGAGTTGCTCCACTCTGGAACAACTTCTGAATGACTTCCAAACACGTCTGACCAACTTCTCCAATGAGTGTGCCAACATGCTCACCACCTGTGAAGCCAAATTGGCCAACCTCTCTGCTTCTCTTCCTGAGCTTCATGTTCTTCTTCAAGAACAACCTTTGTCGCCAAAAGGGTTTACATCCTTTCTGAAGGATATAAACCAGGGGGAGAGTTGCTCCAGAAACCCCCCTATCCAGGTTTTTCTTAAAGCCCAGGGCTAACTCTTCTCCAATCTCTAAATACTATCTTTAAGTATTAAACCAACTTCATTTTCTCTTTTACCATAGGCTCAAATCTTCTCCAATCACTCTGATTACACCTTCAACAAACACCTTGGTGAATCCTCCTCCTATCATACAGAAGGAGACCATGCTGTGGATTCAGCATTCAGAGTAGATGCCCCATATGTTCAGGGGGAGATTATTGCAGTACAAAATATAGAAGTCCAGGGGGAGGAAGAAACAACTTTTTCTGATGACCTAAAAGGGCAAGTCTGGATTGAGGCACCCTTATGTGTGGAAGAATATCAGCATCACTCACCTGGCTTCTCTGCTAGCTATATCAAACTCAAGACACCCTTACTTGAAGATATTCCTCCAGAGGACATTTTGCCTCCTGTTACAGAACAAATTCCCTCTCCTACAAAAGTTCCTTCTCCACCTTCTCCTTCTAAAGAGAAAACTACATCTCCACCTCTGCCTATTCCTCCACTTCAACCTCCATCTCTACCTCCTCTACTACCTTTACCTCCACAGATGCTATCTAGGGAAAAACCAAGAGGAAAAATGAAAAGAAGAAGAGAAGCCATCCCTCATTGGCAAAAATTCTCCAAAGAAGAAAGAAAAGACTATGCAAAGGAAAAGAAATATAGAAAGGCTGCTGAGGAGATAAAAAGGTTTGAAAGAATGTCTAATATCACTCCTAACAGTCCTATAAAAGAGTACCATGATCCTGACATGGAAAAGAGGCATGAAGAAATAAGAGAAAGAGAGCTGTATGAATATAAAGCAGCTAGGAAAGAAGTAGAAGATAAAAGGAATATCTGGTTGGAAAAGATCAAGAAGGGGATGACTAAAGAACAGATTCTGGCTGAATCTTCCATCAAACTTCCAAAGAAATTGTTTGATGCTGAAGCTTATCAAAAGAAAAATCCTCAGGCATGGCTCATCCTAGAAAAAGGACAAAAGCATAAGAGGGGTGTAGGGTGTGCAAAAGATATTTACATTCCCTATAAGAAGCCAAAAAGACCTGCAAGATTAGACAAATGGCATGACTCACCCTGGAAAGGGAATGGAAAAAATGCCTGAGATCCCTGAGAAACAGGAATCAGAGAAGAGAAAATGTAGGCCAAAGGTTGACAACAAAGGACCACTTGAGCCCAAGCCTACACAAAAGAAACCTCAAAACATTACAATTGAGATGATTAATGAAAAGGCAGCAATTATCATCAGCAAGGGCTATTCAATAAATGACACTCTCCCTGATGCTGACAAAGTCTTGTAGAAACTGCACACAATCATCAGAAATGTCCAGGAGCATCCTGATAAAGCTAGGGGCTATATTTTTGATGTTATTGAAAATTTATCTAGAAAACTTTATTCTGCCTTTGTCAATTTCATGTATAACAAGAAGTTTCGAGTTTAAATCTTGTGAAAGACAATTACTTGTTATATGATTTCTTCTGATTGCTTAGCATATTTCTTCTCTATATAAATGCTTTGCTGTGTTGATTAAAAGCTGATACAATTTCTCTCTAAATAGGGTTAAGACAAATAGGGGGAGATTGTTGGGGAAATGATTTATCTTAACCCCTAGAATTAAGAAGAATATAATTTCTAAGAATGAAAAGTTAGTCTAAGTAAATATGCGTCGAATAGAATTCGACGCAACGTCGAAATGTAGTCAACGTTTCTCTCAAAATGAGTCGAAGTAACTCTAAGAAGAATTCGACGTAATCTTTGTCGACGTAACTCTGACTTCTAGTCGACGCATTTAATAAAGTCGACGCACCTTCCTTATTCTCCTCTCGATGTCCAGCCAGGATGAACTCGGCGCTTACGTCGAATAGTAATCGACGCACGTCGATTTCTATGTCAAATTCAAATTCACGCCAGATCTCTTTCCTTCTTTCTAAAGATCTGAATTTTATGGAATGATTTTATTCTTTTATAACCGTTCTGAATCTGTCTTTCCTTCTAATTGATTCTTGGCTAATTTGATTAATATTTATTTGGACATTATTTGAAATCAGAATAAACTCTTTCCATCTACAGATAAAATTAGTATGGAAACTTTTATCTCTTTCTAATTCTCTGTCTGCTAATTGATTATTCTCCTTTAGCAATATCTTTTCAAACAGAGTTATAAATAAGAAGGAAGTCGACAGAGAATAACAACTAGTGATCCACCATATACATTTGAAAAAGAGGAAGAGCTCCCAAGTGAAGAGTGAGAAAGCTGAGAAAAGAGATAGTGTGCTGCAGCAAAGAAAAAGCCTTCATCTTCTCCTCCTTCTGAAGCCATTCTGCTGCAAATTCTGAAAGCTCTCACAAAAGAGAGAAAAGCTTACAATCTTCTTCTCACTATGGAAGAGAGATCATATTCACTATACATGTGCTTCTAATCTTCTTGCTAGGAAGAAGATTCTTTCTTACATATATTGTCTTTGGTTCTTCTACTTGTTCTACTTCTTCCTCTCATACTTATTTCATTTTCAAATTGTGTAAAAGAGTTTTTAGAATCTCTCTTCAAAAAATTCAGTTGTAGTGGTTCTAAGAGTCTCCTTATCAAAAGACTCAGTCTGGTTCTAAGAGTCTCCTTATCAAAAGACTCAGTGCAAGTTAGTGAATTCCTACCAAAGGGGGTAGAAGAGTGGACTACCCTAAGTTTGGGGAACCACTATATTTCTTTGTGTTGTTCTGTGATTTTCTTCTTGCTATTTTTCTTCTTTACTTGCTTAATTCTTGTTGGTTTGTGGGAAGTTTGAATCTGTGATTATTACACACATATATATATAATTGCACAAAGTATTTTTAAATCTCTATTCACCCCCCCCCCCCCCCCCTCTAGAGAATTCTAGTGAGGTTAATGTTGGATCGGTCGACGCCCTTAGAGGGGGGGTGAATAAGGGTTTTCAAAAACTTTAGATTTTATTTATAAAAACTTTGGAATATTGCAATATTAAAATAAGAAGACAGGTAAAACAAAAAGAGAGACAAGCTTTATTGATATTAAATAAGTTTTACAAAACTTGATCTCAATGTCGCTAGAGATCGGAGGCGAATAATAAAAGCTCTTTTCGTTTTCTTTCCCGACTCGCTTCCCCACGAACCGGTGGCCCTAGCCTCCTCCTTCCCGGATTTGGCCTCAAGCCGCTCTAGCCAATCCTTCCCCGGATGTAGCCTCTAGCACCCCCTAGACCTAACCTAGATCTAGTCGCCAACACGAGGCGATTTTCAGCCCTAAGTCCTACCCCAGACCTAGTCGCCAACACGAGGCGATTTCACTACCGTTTACAATGATAAAAGAGAAATAAAATAATAACAACTTCCCTTAAGATGAACTTCTGAATATGGATGCGAAGATCCGCTGTAGAATCAGCGTTTGTCGAAGCGGACTTCGTTTGGCTTCGGCATGATGGAATCCCCTTCAGAAGTTGGCAGAGCTTCGCCGGGACCTCAAATTTCGGCCAAGATAGGCCTCTGGAATTCTAGTATTCTCTCTCTCTGAGGTGTATGCAATTGGTGTACGAAAACAAGAGGAGAGGGGGTCCTTTTATAGCCCAAGCGCTACCGCCGGCGCTAGCGCTACCGCCGGCGCTAGCCCGGATTAGGAAACTTTTTGCGCGGCAGGATCTTCAATCCGCGGCAACATATTGCTCCATGCCTCTTGTGCGCCATGCTACCGCCAGCGCTAGTAGCTACCGTCGGCGCTATCCCTAATTAAGAAACTTCTTGCGCGATAGGATCTCCAATCCGCGGCAACGAGGCTTTCATTCCTTCTGTGTTCACCGATACCGCCGGCGATATCCGCTACCGCCAGGCGTTAGCGCCTTCCATAACAGCTCCCGGAAATGCGCTCATCAACCCTAGCGCCCGGCGCTAGTTGCTACCGCCGGCGCTAGCGAGCCTCTTTGAATTTTGGCCACAATTTTGGGGGCAGTCATCATGTGTACTCCTTGAGTCATGTGGACCTAGTAAACCTGCACACTTGAACACACAAGATCAAATACACATAGGATTTGTTATTCTCAAACCTAGGAGATGCGGAAGATCATGTTCCAACAAACTCCCCCTTTTGATAATAACAAATCCATTTAATGATAAATCAAAGCATTAATAGATAAGCATGATGAAACTATACTTGTGTGTGTGTGAGAGTGATGACTTAGGATAATAATTGATTCTAGCATGTTAGACTTGCTCCCCCTAAATACATGCTCCCCCTAAGTGAATGCTCCCCTAATATGTAAGCTTTCATCTTAATTTGTCATGTTTGGTTTTTGATAGCGGGTTATATTTATCATGTTAGTTCTCCCCCTTTTGCATTTTATCATGTTAGTTCTCCCCCTTTGTTATTAGAAAAAGTTGGTAGGGAAACAAATCACTAAAAAATGTGTAAATAAAAGATAAGGCATGATCGAGCTTTTTAGTTAAATGATAAGGAGATTTAGAATTGTATTTCATTGAAATAGATCAGAGTTATTACAAAATTTCAGAGTTTTTAGCATAAAAGATTTTTATGTTTGAAGTAACCAAGAAAAAGTGTTCCAAGGAAATCTATCACTTAATGAAAGATAGGAATTTTTAAGAATAAGTGATGATGCAAATAATACAAGATTATGACGTAAGCATGAAAGCGCAAGGTAAAAAAACACTTATATGGTTAAGATGCGGAAGACTTATAGCAAATAGTAATGATAATCCCAAAAATATGAGGTAAAGATCACAAAAAAATGATGTTTTTGGAAATCATTTTGCAGTTTTAAATTTTAGAATAACCAAGCATGAAATAATATTTATCAAAAAGAGATGACCACAATGTTACTTTAATTCTTAATTTCAAAAACATACAAAAACATTGTAGAACACATGCTCGGTTATCTAGTGCATTTCATAAATAAAAAGTGATATAGAATTAGCATTAGGATCCAATACTCATGAGAAGAAGTGTTATGGAAGATAATGATGTGCACATAAGTGTAAATTTGAGGAGAGTAAACAAATGTTTTAATCAAAAATACAAGTAATATGTAAAGTAAGAAGCACAATAAAACACAAATAAGATTACTTCCACACACTTTAATGCACAAAAAATGTACAACAAAAAAGGTGCTTTGCACACACAATGCTCATCAAGACTTATCAGGGTGCAAAGTAGTGCTTGGGGGATCACATATTTTATTTTGAATTTTGAGACTTGTGATCCGGTGTACTTAAGAGAAAGTGGTTTTTCTTATTTTTGAAAGAAAGAGTTGATTTGCACAAAACACTTTATTATTCTTTCCAAGGTGCTCAACCTCACAATGCTCATTAAGACTTATCAGGAGGTTCAAGTAGTGCTTGGTGGAGTTATCTTTGTCATTTATTTTATAATTTTATTTTGTACAAAGTTCTCCGAATACACTTGTTTTGCAAATCAATAGATTTTATGAGAAAAAATATAACCACTTTTCTTAATTTGTAAGAGTGCAAAAGAAGGAGTGTAGGTAAGATACTTGTGCAATTTTAATTTATTTGTACTAATACAAAATATACACAAGCATTCTTAGATTAAATGCATATGTAGACAATGCCAAAAAAAGTGTGAGTGAATAAATATCATTATCAAACATAAAGCATTTCTCATACTTAGAGGCATGCTAAGCTTGATCCTACACAACTTTTAAACTATAATTGATGCACATTTGAATACATATATCAAAGCATGAAGAAAGACAATGTCCAAAGTAGTTTGAAGAGAAAAAATTGTAACATTGTAGAATTTCTAAATAGTAGATTAATTCATGCTTGATTTTACAAGAAAAAAAATCATAGAGTTTTTTTTTTGATAGTTTTAAAGTTTTATATTATTGTATTTGATTTTAACAAATAAAAGCAGATTTTTGTAATTTTTGCTTTTGTAATTTTTTTTATTTTTGTAAAAAGATGAACTTTAAACAAAGGAAACAACAAAAGCAAACAAAGGAAAAACATATTTTTTGTAATTTGTTTTGTTTTTGTAGTTTTGTATTTGATTTTTGCAAAAAAAATGACACACAAAAACAAAATGAAAAACATTGTTTTTTGTAATTTGGTTTTCTATTTTTATATTTGATTTTTCAAAAAGAAAAGAAAAACAGATGTGCAAAAGCTAAATAGGACATATAGATCAAAAAATTTTTAGGAATTTTTAGAAATTTTAAAAACACAAAAATTCGAACCTCGGCGCTAGCGCCGGCGCTAGCGCTAGCGCGGGAAACAATAAGTGATTTTTTAGGGTTTTGAAAATTTTGATACTTGAACTTGATTAGGTGTCCCATTAGTAGTTTCATGCTGAATTTACAGAATTTTTGGAAATGTTTTTGATGGTTAAAAATGAAGAAGATTGTATTAGTAAGCATGTTTTAACTTGAAAGAATCTAGGACACCCAATACAAGTCAAAATAAACGAAATCTTGCCTCACCAACTAGTACATATTGTAGAGAATAAATAGAGGTATTTAATGGAATTTTGATTTATTGAAAATCAGAGGTGCCCGATACCGCCGGCGCTAGAGCTAGCGCTGGCGCTATCGAGGCTTTTGTTAAATCCCCCTAATCTTTTCAGATCCGCCATTTGCTGCCATTTGCTCCCGAAAAACCCTCGAAGACAAGCTGTTCTACGCCCAGATCTGAGGTATTTCTTCACTGTTGCTTATGATTTTTGTTTTAAAGCTTCATTATGATGTTAGAGATGAAGAAATATGAAATTTTTAGGTAGATTTAGAAATTAGATCTACACGGTTAGGTTTTCTCCAAGATTTGTGGTTTTGATGAGGTTTTTGTTTTTGAATATGTGAAATTTTTTATTTTAATGTTAGGATATGAATGTATTTTAATTTTTAAGGAGATTCTTAAATTAAATTTTTTTTATGAAAGTGTTTCTCGGATTTCTTGGATCTAGTAGTTGTTGTTTTTTGAATTATGCTTGATTTTGTTATCTTTTGGATGTTTGACTAGAATGTTTTATTTATAGTTTGATATTTATGAAGTGAAGAAAAAAAATTTATGTGGTATACCTTTTTGAAATCCTATGATTAACTATTTTACTACCACATAGAAGATTCTGAATTCACTTGTTGATAAATATATGTATAATGAATATATGAATAATAAGTAGGTCATCTTAAAAAGGATTTTGAATTTTGATTAATTTTATAGGCTCATTAAATTTTTGATCATGTTTCCTATATAAGATGACCATAGTATGATAATAAAGAAATAAGACATTAAAGCACATCATGAAGTAGAAAAAATTGTCTATTTTCCTCTTGAAAATATTCTACTTCATGCATTTGGTGGTACCTAATGAAAGAGAGTAGGTATCCAAAGAGGACCGGGTGTGATGGTTCCTTTGGGTACCCAAATACAACGTATTTGCTTTTGGGGAGATTGAAATGAATGGGCCCTTTTTGTGGTGTTTGTGTTTCATCTTTGGTTTTGGGCCTCCATTCAAACTGTGGTTTAATATTATTATTATGAGTCAAATTTCTATTGTGATAATCTTTATTGTTGCAGTGATTATAGAAAGCATTTCTTATAAGAAATTTGTGAAATTTTATGTTTGGAGAAGTTTGATGTTGTATATGATAATAATGATTGTACTTTGGAAGTTCATTTTTAATTTGTTGATGTCTTTTATTTCCATTGTTTGATTTAACCTTTTGAGAAGTTATATTCATCTTGCTTTTAGATATATTCTGAAAATGTGGATATATGTTTTGTGAATTTTTCTTTATGATTTCCTTAAGCAAGTGAATTTTGGCATTTAATTCATCATTCTTAGTTTTTAAATTATGTCTAGCTTTATTATAAGCGATTGTGTTATTTTTAAGAGTAGTAACAATTGATTCAATATGTTTTTCATATTTATCCCAATATTCATCAAATGTTTCGTCCATCTCTTTAATTTCTATTTCGTAGTCCTTACACTTAGCACAATCACTCTTTAACGATGAATTTTCTAAGCATAATTTTTCATTATGTTCTTTTATACACATCAATTCTTTTTCAAGTTCTTTGAATTTTTCCTTACTATTATTACAATCAAAACAAGGTTTTATATTTTTAAGTAAAAGACAAGATGGGGTAGGCACATCACAATTTGAATTTGAGTTAACATTAGCTTTTAGTCTCTTATTTTCTAAACGTAAATTTTTATTAGTAATTTTCAATTTTTTTATCTTACGTTTAGCTGTTTTTAATATATTGAAACTAGAAATGGAAGTTATCACACAAGAAGAAGATTTTGACTTTCTTACAATGCTTTTGGTGGAGGCAAAATGTATGCATAGAGTTCCTTCGTTATCTTTTGTCCCTTCCTTCATCATGGATGAATTTTCATCTTCTTTTTCTCTTGGTGCATTGTTCTCCTTTACTATTTCAATATTCTCCATGGCTTCGCTCCGAGAGAGATCTTCTTGAACGATAATGGATGCTTGTTCGTTCTTTTCCTCCTGTGTTTGTTCCATACCTGCGAGAGGAAGATCATACATTTCTTCAAGAAATTTCCATACTTTATAAGCACTAGAAAAGCAATACACAAATTTGAAAACTTCATTTGAGAGACCACAAAATAGATAATGTTTAGCTTTTGCATCTAAATGAAGTTCCTTTTTATTTGATTCATCCGCACGTCTTATAATTGCTAAGTTCCATACTTCGATATCTAAAGTTTTAATAAATTTTTCCATTAAAATTTTCCATCCTTTATAATTTGTTCCTTCAAACAAAGGTGGTTTATGTGATATTTCATCTTCACAGAAATTTGCCCCACTAGTTGAAGCGAGATCATGAGACGCCATTATTCCCGATTGTTAAGCCGATTGGAATAAACCTAGCTCTGATACCACTTGTTGGATCGGTCGGCGCCCTTAGAGGGGGGGGGGGGTGAATAAGGGTTTTCAAAAACTTTAGATTTTATTTAGAAAAACTTTGGAATATTGCAATATTAAAACAAGAAGACAGGTAAAACAAAAAGAGAGACAAGCTTTATTGATATTAAATAAGTTTTACAAAACTTGATCTCAATGTCGCTAGAGATCGGAGGCGAATAATAAAAGCTCTTTTCGTTTTCTATCCCGACTCGCTTCCTTACGAACCGGTGGCCCTAGCCTCCTCCTTCCCGGATTCGGCATCAAGCCGCTCTAGCCAATCCTTCCCCGGATGTGGCCTCAAGCACCCCCTAGACCTAACCTAGATCTAGTCGCCAACATGAGGCGATTTTCATCCCTAAGTCCTACCCCAGACCTAGTCGCCAACACGAGGCGATTTCACTACCGTTTACAATGATAAAAGAGAAATAAAATAATAACAACTTCCCTTAAGATGAACTTCTGAATATGGAGGCGAAGATCCGCTGTAGAATCAGCGTTTGTCGAAGCGGACTTCGTTTGGCTTCGGCATGATGGAATCCTCCTTCAGAAGTTGGCAGAGCTTTTCCGGGACCTCAAATTTCGGCCAAGATAGGCCTCTGGAATTCTAGTATTCTCTCTCTCTGAGGTGTATGCAATTGGTGTATGAAAACAAGAGGAGAGGGGGTCCTTTTATAGCCCAAGCGCTACCGCCGGCGCTAGCGCTACCGCCGGCGCTAGCCCGGATTAGGAAACGTTTTGCGCGGCAGGATCTTCAATCCGCGGCAACATATTGCGCCATGCCTCTTGTGCGCCATGCTACCGCCAGCGCTAGTAGCTACCGCCGGCGCTATCCCTGATTAAGAAACTTCTTGCGCGGCAGGATCTCCAATCCGCGGCAACGAGGCTTTCATTCCTTCTATGTTCACCGATACCGCCAGGCGTTAGCGCCTTCCATAACAGCTCCCGGAAACGTGCTCATCAATGCTAGCGCCCGGCGCTAGTTGCTACCGCCGGCGCTAGCGAGCCTCTTCGAATTTTGGCCACAATTTTGGGGGCAGTCATCATGTGTACTCCTTGAGTCATGTGGACCTAGTAAACCTGCACACGTGAACACACAAGATCAAATACACATAGGATTTGTTATTCTCAAACCTAGGAGATGCGGAAGACCATGTTCCAACAGTTAACTGTGCACTTTCAAACTGGTTTATGTTTGTTCTTGTGCTATTCGCAGCGAGTTCAGTGATCAGGCGACCTTCGGCGGTTAGGTGATCTGAGTTGCGGTCTGGCGACAGCTTCAGTTCTTCGTTCCAATAAAGCTTCAGTTTGTGCGGTCTGAGGTGGTGGTCTTGTAGTGCAGGCGGTCTGTCTGTTTTCTATTCGCACGGTCTCAGGTCAAGCCGGGCGACCACTGAAGTCAAGCGGTCTGTGCAGTCTCAGCTTGTCTAGCCGCCAGATTTGTTTTGGTGTGTTTTGTTCTTCTCTCCTTCGTGATTCTTATGAATCATGTCTCGCCATGTATACCTCGCACTGTAAATGAAGTTTGTGATTCAATAAGTTTCTTGTGTTGCTGTGTAGTATTGTGGTTGTTTGGCTATAACTGAGTTGATGCAACTCCTGCTTACTCCTAAACGATTCAAATCAAAAAATTTTACTATTTACCTCTATGTTATAAAGTATTAAATGTGAAATTTTGTCTTATGATGTTATGCATTGTAATTTTTTATAGGACATACTTTAAAAAAAAAGAAGTTATGATCATCTTGATTACACAATTATTGATTCTGTGGATTTCTGGGTAGTTGAGGAAGAGCTGACTCTAGAACTTAATTATAATGATTTGGAGAGTGAAATCTATGAGGAACATGCAATGCCAATTGTGGGGAAAAGTTCAAACTAGTAATCAACAAAATGAACACAATAATGGTAATATATAATTATATATGCTTAACTGATTTGTATATTTGTCTACTCGTATGTGAAATGATTGATTTATTTCAAATTGTATTATACAGATGATGAATATGCAGATAATGTTCTAGAACATGTCGATCTTGAAGAATTTGGAGCGGAATCGTTTGATGGACTTGATTTTGATTTTTGATAATATATTATGGTGGAGAATATTAGACTATTAGTTTTGGACAATATTTGATTATTTGTTGTTCTTTATTAAATGTTTGAAACAAGTATGTGAGGACTTATCTTTCATATTTTAAGTTGTTCAATATATTATGATCTTATCACGTCTCTACTTATTATGATAATGTTGGGTCAAAAACAACATTATCATAGATTGTATATTTGGCAAAACAAAGGTTATGACCGCTACCAATAAAATAAACAAGTTTCGAGCATAAAATGCATGAATTTTTTTAGGTGAGGTCGGGCGTTCACGAACCACAGTTCAGGACCACCACATTCACAACTGCCACCACCGCGTCAAACGAAACCCATATCTCGCTAAATCTGCATATGTAGTTAGACCCGGTTCAACAGGTTAAACCTTGAACATCTCCTTTCGGTTTACTGTCCTTTCCGGTTCTAAAAACCTTGGGTAAAAGATTATTTTTGGGCTGCTTACAGAAAATTGTAAGCAGCAACAATACAGTATGAGTGGAAGGTACTGCTGTGATTTGCATGAATTGATCATCTCTGACCGCCAATCAATATCACCCATGCAAAATTATTTTTCAACACACATTACATTATGTAAGTAATCAAGAGTACCCGATGCTTTCAGAGTCCAATATGTATGATCGAGCAAATGCATTATATATGTTGGACTAATGTTTTGCATGAGAGACATGAACTTTGTAAAAGCATCTGAAATTAGAACATCAAAAGGGTAGCAGGTACAATAATGGGTCTGTTACAGTCAAAAGACGAATACAGCATAATCATATAGGGAAAAGAGAAGGAGGCGTGCTCCCAAGCCTGCATGCCTGCCTGCCCACCTACCCACCATCTTATTTACTACTAATAATATAGAAGAATAAGATGATGATGATGATGATGATTAAGACCCCCCCCCCCCCCCCCCCCCTTCACCATCAATGGGGCCTCCTCGGCTTGAAGTCACGGGTGCGGATTGCTCCTGAATGATCCTAGCGCCTTCACAGCCCCTGCCCTCAGCACATACTGATGGTAGGCCACGACAATTGCGGCTCCGATGAACGGCCACACCCAGAATATTCACTGCATCCAAACAATGATATCAGAAAGCCGAGATGAAGAAGAAGACTCAAGCACAACACAGGACAAGATGTCGACAATATCGTCGAAAAGAAGCCT
Organism: Dactylorhiza incarnata; assembly: GCA_033032865.1. NCBI lineage: Eukaryota > Viridiplantae > Streptophyta > Magnoliopsida > Asparagales > Orchidaceae > Dactylorhiza > Dactylorhiza incarnata. The sequence continues at coordinate 1,023,701 of JAWHQI010000377.1, forward strand.
TGACATCGAAAAGGCTAAGGAAGAACATATATCGTCATAAAGAAGCCTTGTCATTGGAAAGGCTAAGTAAGACTGATGCCAATGACATCATCGTAAAGAAGGCATGACATCGAGAAGACTAAAGAAGGTCATATGAAGATAGATAGTTCCTAAAGAATAGTCTGTCGACTTGATATCAATTATGTCATCGACAAGATAAGGTAGTTACATCGATATCGAGCAGACAAGAAGATCACGCCGACATCAATTAGATGGCTTCATGATTGTCTTAAGTGCAAGTGCAGAAGGGATGTCATGTGTCGTCGAGATATCTCTATCTGAAGAAGAGGGAAGGAGATTTGAAGATCTGTCTTAGTTCAAGACAACGACAAATCCTGTCGTCGAGATATTATGCATTTCATCGTAACAATGGAAATATCTTTGAGACAGATTCAAATGTAGCCAGACGCTCAGTTAGCATTTAATGTCGCCGCCTGATTGTCCAATCAGCGCGTGCTCTTGAGGGATGGGCGTCTGTCAGTAAAGGACATCATAGGTGACCGCTAAGCGGCTCATCCATCCAATAAAAGAGAACAATGATGCCCTAGAGAATGACGAGAACAAAGGAACGAAAAAGTATCCCGCCGAGCAATACAACAGTAAAAGCTGCGGAGAAGAATAAAGAACAAGAAGAGGAGAACAAAAACGTTCATCCAATGTTCTCCAAGTTGCAGTCAAGTCTCATCGACTGATAAGAATCGTTCTAGAAAGGAAGCCAGTCAACATCAGGCAAAGCAAGAAAACTTGAAGATTTGTGTTGTTCAGATTCAAAATCAGAAGCATTTTCGTCAAGAAAATAAGCCGATCTCCACCATACAGAAGAACTTATTGTAAATCTTTCTTTGTAAGGCTTGCGGTCCAAATCTGTGAGATCTGTTTTCAGATCTATGTGTCAAGCTTGAGGGATTGAGATCTGTGAGGCTTGAGGGCTAGGGCAGAGGGACTTGCAGGTCCAAACGTGTCGGGCTTGCGTGCACTGGTGTAGTGAAGGGGCTTGCGGGCCTAGGCTGCAGGAAAGACTTGCGGGTCAGTGCTGTGCAGGGCTTGAGGGCCTGAGTGTCAAGCTTGCGGCCTCGGGTGAAGTGAAGCGGCTTGCAAGCCTAGGCTGCAGGCAAGACTTGCGGGTCTGTGTTGTGTAGGGCTTGAGGGCCTGATTTTCGAGCTTGCGGGCTTGGGTGCAGTGAAGGGGCTTGCGCGCCTAGGATGCAGGGACTTGCGGGTTCGAGTTGTAAGGCTTACGGGCCGGAGACATTGGCGGAGTTTGCTGAGCCTAGCACACTTCTAGGTAGGCGCAGAGGGAAAGAGGACTACTCAAGGCACCCTGTCTTGAGGAACCTCTATAAGTCTGTGAGTTTTCTGTGCTGTGCTTTTCAATCTCTAAATCTATTAACCAGAAAACAAGAACACCAAAAGGGAATAAAACAATTTGAAAAAGCTATTCACCCCCCCCCCCCCCCCCCCCCCCCCGTCTAGGTGATAAGTCGACACCCAATAACTAATAAGTGGTATCAAAGCGAGGTTGTTCAAAGGAAATCTTAACAGCTTGAACAGATCTTCTCTTGGGTGTATCAAATCAACCGATTATCATATCCAAACTCTATGGAGAAAGACAAAAGATCTGACATCAGGATGTTCAGATCCTTAAGTGAAAGCAGCCGGAGCTCTTCTCATATTAAAGAAGAAAGAAGTATATGGATCGGTGCCACAGGGATCAGAGAACCCTTGACTATTTCAGACAGTGAATCTGAAGATGAAGAATGCTCTATAGTCAGAAGAAGAATAAGAGCACCCTTGACTCTCATAGACAGTGACTCTGAGGATGAGGAGGTCTATGGGTTGATGGCTCTATTAGATGAAGAAAATCATGATGACTCACATTATGATCAGGTATGCATCACTCACACACCTTACTCATGGCTTCAATTAAGAAGACCAAGAGTGCATCAGATGATTGCTCATCTACTGAAAATGATGCAGACGACTGCTCATCATGCAACAATAAGAACCATGCTGATTGATGCGATTTTCGGCAAGTGCACCGGTCGCGCAAGTAATAATAATGGGGAAGGTCCCCGAGTGTCGGTCTCTCAAGGAACACAGTGAGGTGGAGTTAGGTTTCGAGGAAGGACTTGAGATCGAAGTCCAGCGATAGGTGGAGTGCGGACGAAAGGGATTTGGTTTGTGAATAATAAAATAAAATATTACAACTACTCCTATGCAATGTCGCTATGCAAAGCTTCGCTCGGCGGGATGGAAGACTACGTAGGCCTTGAGCGCACTACTTCGTTGGGCGGATGGGCGAGTAGGCTAGCGGAATCGAACTATGCAGGCCTTGAGCGCGCTGCTTCGTTAGGCGGGATGGATTACACGAGCTGCGATGCCACGCTTCGGTAGGCGGATGGACGAGTAGGCTAACGGAATGAGGGTCGCAAGCACCTCTTCGACAAGCACGCCACTCGCAATTGCTAGTGCGGCACCGAACACGATGGTGGAATGGAAATTAGATGGGGGCGCACCTCATAAACACATATGAATAATATAATCTCAAATAAATGAAATAGACATTACATAACAGGATTCATTGTGCACATCATCAAAATATAGAAGAATCTAACCTAAACAATCATCGACATAAAGAAGGAAAAAGAGATTAATGGAGTCGACCACATCCGAAGCCTTGCCGAAGATTCACGGTTGGAATCGCCGGGTTGTCAATCCGCGTCCAAGCTCGGTCTTCAACTGCGTCCGGGGTAGAGAAGGTTGTCACTACCTTCCAATGGACCCGTCTTCTTCGTGTCACGATCTGATCTCCTCTGATACGCGATCTCCTTGCTTGATGTTGGCGATCTTTGGGCTAGAAACCTCTCCATGGGGCTCAAGGATGATGGAGGAGGCCTAGGGGGCGGAGAACCAGCGAGAAGGGCAAAAACGGCGGACTGGCGGAGTTGGAAATGAGCAATCCCGACCTAATTCGTGAGCAGGTCAATTTATAGGCGCTGGAATAAACAGTGTGCACGATCGGTGGCGCACGACCAGTGGTCGTGCGCACTAGAATCCTGTGATCGTGCGCCTGCCTGGGCGGAGCCTGCAATGTAAGAAATTTATAAAATATAATGTTCGCACGACCAGTTGCGCACGACCAGTGGTCGTGCGCACTATCGTAAATGGTTGTGCGTTTGGTCAAGACAGAACTCAAATTTTGGGGGTTGAGTGCGCACGATCAGTGGCGCACGACCAGTGGTCGTGCGCAATAGAACCAGTGATCGTGCGCAGTGTTCCTGTACAGATTTGTACCGGGAACACCTTCACGACTCCTGTTCCTACAGAAATGCTAATCAGGCCACTGAAAGTGGCACTCAACAATAGGATAAGGCTATCAAAAGAGAATAAACATGAAACACACCAAATTAGGCCAAGAAGTGCACCTAGCATAGAATGACAAATATGAGCTAAAACAAGGCTAAAGTGCAGTGGAATGACTAGATAAACGGCCTAGATGAGTCCATATATGTGTATATAATTGGGACTCATCACACCCCCAGACTTAACTGTTTGCGCGTCCCGAGCAAACCATCTCTCGCGGACAGGAAAAACATAGCTGACAAAGAAATTATCAAGCGGAGTACCATGCGAAGTCGCATTCTCAGAAGCGTAGAACTACAATATATAAGATTCTTAATTATGCATATATAGTTTATAATTTCCTAGGAGCGTATTTATATATTACATTTACTCAAAAATTGAATCACGGTGAATCATAAGGTCGCACATAGGAAGAACGTAAACTGAACGCTAAAACAAGCATTGCCAAAGATCGGGGATCGAGACAACTCCATTGAAATCCATCAATGTCGGTGACCATAAGCTTGCCCGTTCGCACTCTCTCCACGGCACTGGTTTGACTCAAATGCGTGAATCAATAGGACTTTAGGTTTTAAATGGGGCTTGGGTTTAGGTGAGGTGTACAATGATAAAGATGATGGCTCAAACACTAAACCCAAATGAGCTAGTGCAGAAATTCTCCTCATTCACCACACAAATACGCGGGTACACCACACCCCCAGACTTGGATTTGACTACATGGGTGTGTGCACCGCCTACTCCCAAACATACATTTATACACAGATTTTTTTCCATAAAGCTCATATCTTCTTCTTTTCTTCTCACTTCTCTTCTTTTTCTTATTTTCTTTTTCTTTTCACATATTTTCAGCAATTTAAACAATGATGCATATCCGCATTTTCACAAACATATCACTACATCAACAACCCAATCATGAAAGTAATATACTAGAGCTCAAATTTGGGTGTGCGACTAGGATTGGCTTTTGGGCTTTGGTGAAATAAAAGTGGGGCTGAATCAAAGAACGGGTAGGCACAACTGGGCTAGCGAGGATAAAGCGATAGGAATGGGTAAAAAGGCTCAACCGGGCCAAAATGATGGCGTACATCACATTCACACAAATGACTAACCGTATACCCATGCTTCAAGAATCGCTTGGGGCAAGTTCTAGCCACCGAGAAAGATAATCCTTCCTCCCGACTCGGGCAATACAAGGCTAACGAACGCCTACACACATTCCTATGCTACCGTCTGATTCACACCGGATTCACCACTTTTTGAGTAAGGTAAATAATATCTACGCTAATAGAAAAACATAATCTAAAAGCCTAAAAAGAAATTGAATCTACACGAATTTCTAAGCGAGACATGAGCACTCGACTAGGAGCACTATAGGATTCAACATTTTACTCCGCCTCATAATCCTAAGCCAGCACAGTGATTTTCCAAATCACACGAAAGAAATGAGTTCGGCTCAAGACGTGCCAACAGCTAAGTGCGCGCTCATGTGGGTGCTGTGGTGTGCAATGGAACTGAACAAAACAAAAATAAATAACACCTCCTAGTATGCTGTGCAATGGTGCACGTGAGCGGGTAAACGGAACTACTCTCCCCCAGACTTAAACTAAACAAAATGCTCAAAATATAGCTATGAAATTCAGAATAATGCTAGGGAAAGAGAGTACCCAGTGCTCAGAAATGAGCACACCAAAAGATTGGCGTGTAAGCTAAAATGAGCCGCAGCATCCGCCATCCAGAAAAGATACCTGCAGGGGTCAGCTCCGCAGAAACAAAAGAAAATAGAAAACTAAAAAAAATACTACTAACTAAACATGATTAAATGAAATAAAAATGTAGAAAAGAAAGATAACTACTGGGGTTATTGTCATCCCAGCATGACTTATTTGGCATTTGTACAGTTCTAGCTAATGGGAGTATGGAAGGAGAAGTGGACAGGTAACTGGCCTAATATCCGTGTCGGTAGCGGGTACCGATACGGTGATAGAACAGTCACTCCCCTACCTAAATAAAAATAACTGCTCATCACAGGTAGGGGAAGCAGAAAGTAAGAAGTGGAGGAGGAGTCCTCCTCACTATTCTCACCAAAAACATCCTTGCCCAGCAAGGTGTCATCTTCAGTTAGGCGACAGGAGGAGAAGGCAATGAATGAGGCTTCCTCTATGGAGGAGGGGTCAACCTCCTCACATATGAGGATACACTCATCATTGACTTGAGCATCATGCTCCAAGTCCTCCTGATGTACCTGTGAAGACTCAACCTGCACAGGCTCAGATGAAGAAGGGGGGGTCAGGAAATAAAAGAGAAGAATGACATAAATGATCAAAAATCGGGGGAGTGGTCCCGGTCTCACTCCCAGCAGGATCCAAGGATAGATCGCTATCATCATCGTAAGTATCATGGCGAGGGGAACCCAAGAACTCAAGGGCCTCGGTGGTGAGTTGGACCTCCTCGTCCCATGAGGAAGTGCGAACCTCCTCATCAGAAAGAGTATCCTCCTCATCCCACCGAGGTGCACCATCGTGTTCAAAGTATTCATTCTCCCCTTCGGGGAAAACAAACTCCTCATCCCACTTTGGAGCATCCTCCGAGTCAGAAGCATCACCCCGCTCCTTTACATTGATAGGATCATAAAGAATGTGTGTAGAAAAATCTTGCAGAGAAACTGGAGGAACACAAAGATTTGGTTCCTCCGCAAAAGGATCTGCTAAAGCCTCCCCGATGGAAAGAATACTTTCCTCATCATACTCAGGTGCATCTAGGAGCTCCCATTCCTCTCCTTGTTGGCTAACAGATGAGTGATCATCATCACTGGGAGTGAAGCCATACATAGGGAGTGAGGAGTCCATGCACGAGACAAGCTCGGGGGTAAAGGGCACAATTGCCTGCATGGATAAAGAATGAGCGATAGGGACAATGTTGTCATGAGTGGAGGAGCAGCGGTCAGGATTGAAAAGACTAGGACAGTCCTTCAATTCATGACCCTCTCCTCGACACAACAAGCAAACAATGTTCCTACACTGCCTAGCATTCAACTCATTCATTTGGTCTATATAATAAACCATCTTGTCATTAAAGCTAGGTGAAATATCCCTTGACGACATTTTCAATAATAAAAGCAGGTATAATGAAACTGAAATTCTTTGCAAGGAAATCTGCACAAACTAATAAAACTCCATGAATAAAACTTGCCAAAAAATTTAAAACAGAAGAAAAATAAACAAACAAGCAGAAAATGATCAGAAAGCAAACAAAAAAAAAGCGGCTATACACACTGGAAGAAACTTCTCTCCCTCAGCTCTCCCTCTCAAGAAAACTCACACGACCGTGTTCCCCAGCAACGGCGCCAAAAACTTGATGCAATTTTCGGCAAGTGCACCAGTCGCGCAAGTAATAATAATGGGGAAGGTCCCCGAGTGTCGGTCTCTCAAGGAACACAGTGAGGTGGAGTTAGGTTTCGAGGAAGGACTTGAGATCGAAGTCCAGCGATAGGTGGAGTGCGGACGAAAGGGATTTGGTTTGTGAATAATAAAATAAAATATTACAACTACTCCTATGCAATGCCGCTATGCAAAGTTTCGCTCGGCGGGATGGAAGACTACGTAGGCCTTGAGCGCACTACTTCGTTGGGCGGATGGGCGAGTAGGCTAGCGGAATCGAACTATGCAGGCCTTGAGCGCGCTGCTTCGTTAGGCGGGATGGATTACATGGGCCGCGATGCCACGCTTCGGTAGGCGGATGGACGAGTAGGCTAACGGAATGAGGGTCGCAAGCACCTCTTCGACAAGCACGCCACTCGCAATTGCTAGTGCGGCACCGAACACGATGGTGGAATGGAAATTAGATGGGGGCGCACCTCATAAACACATATGAATAATATAATCTCAAATAAATGAAATAGACATTACATAACAGGATTCATTGTGCACATCATCAAAATATAGAAGAATCTAACCTAAACAATCATCAACATAAAGAAGGAAAAAGAGAGTAAAGGAGTCGACCACATCCGAAGTGGTGCCGAAGATTCACGGTTGGAATCGCCGGGTTGTCAATCCGCGTCCAAGCTCGGTCTTCAACTGCATCCGGGGTAGAGAAGGCTGTCACTACCTTCCAATGGACCCGTCTTCTTCGTGTCACGATCTGATCTCCTCCGATACGCGATCTCCTTGCTTGATGTTGGCGATCTTTGGGCTAGAAACCTCTCCTTGGGGCTCAAGGATAATGGAGGAGGCCTAGGGGCGGAGAACCAGCGAGAAGGGCGAAAACGGCGGACTGGCGGAGTTGGAAATGAGCGATCCCGACCTAATTCGCGAACAGGTCAATTTATAGGCGCTGGAATAAACAGTGCGCACGATCGGTGGCGCACGACCAGTGGTCGTGCGCACTAGAAACCTGTGATCGTGCGCCTGCCTGGGCGGAGCCTGCAATGTAAGAAATTTATAAAATATAATGTTCGCACGACCAGTGGCGCACGACCAGTGGTCGTGCGCAATAGAACCAGTGATCGTGCGCAGTGTTCCTGTACAGAATTGTACCGGGAACACCTGCACGACTCCTGTTCCTACAGAAATGCTAATCAGGCCACTAAAAGTGGCACTCAACAATACGATAAGGCTATCAAAAGAGAATAAACATAAAACACACCAAATTAGGCCAAGAAGTGCACCTAGCATAGAATGACAAATATGAGCTAAAACAAGGCTAAAGTGCAGTGGAATGACTAGATAAACGGCCCAGCTGAGTCCATATATGTGTATATAATTGGGACTCATCACTGATCTAATAGAACAGTTTGGTGATCTCTTGGCTACTCTGAGAAAGAGCAAGAAGCTTGTTAGGAAGCAAGCTAAGGAGCTAGAATCACTCAGACCCATTAAGGCTGAGATGAATGAGGAAATGGGTATGTCCCACAATAAGGGCACCAATTCCTATGAGCTCAAGAAGATCATAGGCAAGCTACATGATGAAAGAAACCAAAGGGAATAACTCATTAGGAAACTTGAGAATGATCTTCTTAAGGAATGAAGCTTAGTGGCTTAATTCTCTAAGCCCAAAACTATACTGCCCATCATTGGCATCTTCTCCTCCTATGGAAGTAGGAGGGGATTGGGTTTCAATGAAGGGGCGGTAGATGCTGGGAATGGAGAAAGGGGCAAAACTAAAGCTGAGCCTCATACCACCTTTCAGAAGGTAGTGCTTCCCTCTAACAAGTATGACCAGGACAGTGTCCATGGTCATTGGATGAATGGAAGCTCCAATAGCTTGGGAAATGCTCCTAACTATGGGAGGAGAAAGGGCATGGGGATGAGTGCATTGAAGGCTCCCTATAAGGAAATCCAAATGGCCCATCATGGACCATTTGTGTTTGGTGCCTCAGCCCCCACCTTCAAGGGTTAAGGAGCAACACCTTCCCAATCTCTTCCAGATAAGAAGCAGGCGGGTAGCACCAGTATAATCAACTCCCACTTGACCATATCTGATACCATCAACACCATGTCAGCTACCAAGCTGACATCTGTTGCTGACAAACAGATAAAGTCAAGAAGAAATAATTATATAGAGCATCTAGTCAGCCCTTAGCTGAGAGAGATAGGAAGAATAATGGTGCCTTCTCTACTGAACATAAGCATTGTGATTCTCTACCCACCTCAAAAATTGTTCAGAAAAGAAGGTACAACATCCATGAATGTTGCTGCTGTGGTAAAGTGGGACACTTTGCCATTGACTGTTGGCACAACCCTAGTGTGCCTAGTGCAAAGGAGAGACCTCCTGGAAAGGCTGAGGTGAGTAGAAGAATTCCTTATTATGCTAACATGAACCTAGAACCCAAATCACCTTGGGTTCCTAAGGGATATTAAATCTGTCTTGCCAGGAAGTCCATGCAGCCAATTGAAAGCAAACAAGGCTAATGGACAATAAGTGATCCAGGCTTAACTCTGGACTATGAAAAACCTCACCACATGCCAAGATGCACTAGTCAAGGGGGAGCTAAAAATAAAAATAAAAGAAACATCACATCAAGGGGGAGCTACTAGCTCAAGAAGATATACAAGCTAAGGTGAAGGTAACTATATTAATGGTCAATACATAACCTCATCTTTAACATTTTGTAAAAGTAATTTTTACTTGAGTAAGCAAAAGCTGTCACTCAAGAAGCACATATGTATGGCACTACTAAAGCATTGCACTGATCATACAAAAGAGTGAACAAGAATAATATCATTTTGAACACAAAACGATATCGTCGAAATAGTGATTGGTATAGTCGAAATGATTTCTCGACATCAATGTAGGATCATGACGATACCTAAGTGTCGATCTAATACTTAAAAGATCTGAAATTAATCGGTCGCAACCGTTCAATCTAAGTTAATCAGACCTTTGTCAAATGACACTTCGCATTCCAATCCCTAAACTATAAATAAGATCAGATGTCTTAAGGTTAAAACACTTTCTACATTAGCCCTAAAAAGACGTCGTGCTATCTACGCCTTCGAAGAGTGAATGAGTCGACAGAACTACAATCCTCTCAACTCAAGTAAGAAATGGCAACAAAGAAGGAAGGATTTCTCTATGAAGGAAGCGAAGTAGTGAGGGGTGGTTTCTCAGAAGGGCCAGAAGAGATTCAGAGCACCATTAAGATATTAGACACCGTCGGCCTAGAGTTCGCTCTCTCAGAGCCAACAGTAATATTAAAAAGAGAAGTGCTGGAGTTCTACTCGAATGCCCAGGGTGGCTCAAAAGGAACATCTATGAAAAGCTTGATCAACGGGATGAAGGTCAAGGTGAATCCCAAGAGATTGGTCAGGGTTCTTCAGCTGCCGACCTGCTCCAAGAGGGAGGAAAATGAGGAAGTCACCCAGGAAGACCTTAACAAAGCTCTGGCATGGAGCGGGCACTCCAGCAAGATCTATGGGTCTCTGGAAAGGAAGAGTTTTAATGAACAAGGAAAGCTTATGGATGATATCGTAGGAAAATCCCTCCTCTGTAAGGTAGGGTCGCATGATAGGATATCCAAGCCCATGTTCGAGATAATGGCAAGGATAATCCTAAGTAAGAAGACCAACTGGGGTCAGATTATTTTCAAGAGGATACAAGAAAGCTTTCAAGTTCTAAATCTGGGAAGAATACTATCATTGTGTCTACTGTTATCTTACCCTGAAAGTTTTATCAAGAAATATGGTGTAAAAATCCATCACATGAGAAGGATAGATATCAAGATACTTAAGAGATGGGAGAAAGTTCTGACTAAGTCTCCCGAGAAGCTGAAGACTGCAGAGGATGTGAAGAGTAAGGGAGAAAGCTCATCTGAAGAAAGTGAGTCAGGCAACAACTCAGACTCGTCTGATTCTGAAATGCCTGTAGAGAAAAAGAATGTCTCCCTCCAGGCCTCTATTCCAAGTCTGGAATCCAGGACAGTTGTAATAGTAGGAACAGAATAAGAGGATGCTGAAACAGAGGGGGAGAAGAATAGTGAGGGGGAGAAGAATAATGAGCTCCCTGCTCAAGTGGCAGATGTGATCAATAAGATCATTAAGGCTGAGGATGATGTTCATTCTGGACCAGTAGTCCAAAAGGACCCAACTGATGATCCCCAAGAAGACAACCAAGAGAATCCTACTGATAAGACTAGCAGAGATCTGTCAAATCCTGAAGAGGAAAATGAGTCAAACTAGTCACCCATCAAAAGACCTCCATCTCCCATGATGGATGGGAATAAAGAAGAGGAACCAGGACAAGCTAGTTCACCTCCAGAGAATAGGCCAGTGTAGTTCTTACTACTGCCACAGATAAAAATGCTCCTGGAAGAGCAAAGGCTAAAAATTGAAAGTCATCTTACCTCTGCTGTCAATGAACTAAGAAGGGAACTATCTGCTGAAACTGCAAGCCTGATAAACGATGTGAAGAATCTACAAGAGTATACTGCCAAAGAGACAGCACTTACTCACAAGGGTCTATCTAATTCAGGTGATAATCAGATAATGATTGTCAGCAACATAGAGAAGGCCTACATAGCAACCACCAGATGGATGGTTGAACACAAAACTAATCTCCAAGAAAGTCTAGATCACCACAATAAGGATCTAGGCAGTCATCTGCTTGAGACCAAGAACCATTTGGAAGCAGGAATTCACATGCTTAAAATTAAGATACTGGTCCTTCAGGAGAATCTCCAAAGGGGGATATCTAATGAAGTCATAAAGGGGGAGAGATCAATGATAAAGGCATGTGGTGAGCATGTCATCTTGACCACAAATACCATCAGGGAAGCAATGAATCTCCCTCCACTCCATTTTGATGAACCTGCTGAAGATCAATATGCAGACATTACTGATGTTGCTACTGATCAAAGTATAGGAAAGGAAATATTGGAAGAAGACTAAGTAACGAAGAGAAAAAGAAAATACATAGAGGAAATGGAGAAAAATGATAACTATGAGAGATGGAGTACCAAGTCCAGAGCCATCATATTAAAAGCATGGGAGCTGGTAAAGGTAAATAAAGGTGAGAGGTGCAAAGTGTACAATCCTCAAGAATGGGCTAAGTATCAAGATCAAGAAGAAGCAAGGAGAGTATACGGAAGGGGCAAGCAAGCAGGCAGAATCACTGCAAACTCTCCTAAGCCTCTCAAGTATCACCCTAAGCCATTTGAATACTTCACCAGACAAACTGAGATGGAGCAGGAAGCCAGTGTCAAGAAAGCAAAGAGTGAAGCAGCTAGGAAGGAACCAGAGAAATAGATAGCTGAATCGTTATGGGAAAATGTAGAAATGTTGAAAACTTTAAAACATCTGTCATTATTTATAAATTATCAATGAAGTGATATTTATCAAACTCTGTGTTCACTCAAACATAACCGCAATGACATTGTTATTTGTTTATTTGCTTAAGTTGTTCTTTATCATTGAGTGGGTTATGACTTCTTCAAATAGGGGGAGATTGTTGGGAACAATGCCCAGCAGTGCTCCTGATTTGAAGAAGTGCTCAGCTCAATGATAAGTACAAGTTGTATTAAATGTCATATCTAGTTCATGCTTGCAGAGATCAGACAATATGTCCAGTACATCAATAACTTACACAAGTACAATATCATCGAAAAGGATTGGACATATCATCGATAAGTATATGAATGTCGTTGAAATGATATGCAGAGCAAAGCAGAGTGATCATATTGGTTATCGTCGAGACAACATGCGTATGATAATATCATTGTGACATTAACACTACATCACCTAACAACGATATGAGAAAGCCGAGATGAAGAAGAAGACTCAATCACAACACAGGACAAGATGTTGACGTTATCGTCGAAAAGAAGCCTTGACGTCGATAAGGCTAAGGAAGAACAGATATCATCGTAAAGAAGCCTTGTCGCTGGAAAGGCTAAGTAAGACTGATGTCGATGACATCGTCGTAAAGAAGGCGTGACGTCGAGAAGACTAAAGAAGGTCATATGAAGACAGGAAGTTGCTGAAGAATAGTCTTTCGACATGATATCAGTTATGTCGTCGACAAGATAAAGTGGTTACAGCGATATCGAGCAGACAAGAAGATCATGTCGACATCAGTTAGATAACTTCATGATTGTCTTAAGTGCAAGTGTAGAAGGGATGTCCCGTGTCGTCGAGATATCTCTATCTGAAGAAGAGAGAAGGAGATTTGAAGATCTGTCCTAGTTCAAGACAACGACAAGTCCTATCGTCGAGATATTGCCCATATCGTCGTAATAATGGAAATATCAACGAGACAGATTCAAAAGTAGTTGGACGCGTTGTCAGCATTTAATGTTGCCGCCTAATTGTCCAATCAGCGCGTGCTCTTGAGGGATTGGCGTCTGTCAGTAAAGGACATCATAGGTGACCGTTAAGCGGCTCATCCGTCCTATAAAAGGGAACAATGATTCCCTAGAGACGATGAGAACGAAGGAGCGAAAAAGTATCCCGCCGAGCAATACAACAGTAAAATCTGCGGAGAAGAATCAAGAACAAGAAGAGGAGAACAAAAACGTTCATCCAATGTTCTCCAAGTTGCAGTCAAGTCTCATCGATTGCTAAGAATTGTTCAAGAAAAAAATCCAGTCAACATCAGGCAAAGCAAGAAAACTTGAAGATGATTTGTGCCGTTCAGATTCAAAATAAGAAAAATCTTCTTCAAGAAAAAATCCAATATCCAACAGGCAGAAGAACTTATTGTAAATCTTTCTTTGTAAGGCTTGCGGGCCAAATCTGTGAGATCTGTTTTCAGATCTGTGTCAAGCTTGAGGGCTTGAGATCTATGAGGCTTGAGGGCTAGGGCAGAGGGACTTGCGGGTCCAAACATGTCGGGCTTGTGGTCTCGGGTGTAGTGAAGGGGCTTGCGGGCATAGGTTGTAGGAAAGACTTGCGGGTCTGTGCTTTATAGGGCTTGAGGGCCTGAGTGTCGAGCTTGCGGGATTGGATATAGTGAAGGGGCTTGCGGGCATAGGCTGCAGGCAAGACTTGCGGGTCTGTGATGTGTAGGGCTTGAGGGCCTGAGTGTCGAGCTTGTGGGTTCGGGTGTAGTGATGGGGCTTGCGGGCCTAGGCTGCAGGGACTTACGGGTCCGAGTTTTAAGGCTTGCGGGCCAGAGACATTGGTAGAGTTTGCTGAGCCTAGCACACGGCTAGGTATGCGGATAGGGAAAGAGGACTACTCAAGACACCATGTCTTGAGGAACCTCTATAAGTCTTTGTGTGTTTTCTGTGTTGTGCTTTTCAATCTCTAAATATATTAACCAGAAAACAAGAAAACCAAAAGGGGAATAAAATAATTTGAAAAACCTATTCACCCCCCCCCCCCCCTCTAGGTGATAAGTCGACACCCAATAACTAACACTCTATACAAATCTTTGTGTCTTTGTTGTGATTTTCTGTGTTGACTCATATCTTTTACTGATTTCCCGCTTTACTTAACATCACTTATTTTATTTTGTGTGTGGAATTGTTGAAGCATAATACTTAGTGTAGTGTTTATTGTGTTTGAACAAATAGGATAGAAATATTTTTAAATCTCAATTCACCCCCCCCCCCCCCCCTCCCTCTAAAGTATACTCGGAGGCACACTGTACACTTTCAATTGGTATCAGAGCGAGGTTGATCATTAAAAGGTTAAAACCTTGATCAAAAAGGCCTCCTAATCTTATTTCTTTATTACAAAAATATTTTATAAAGAAAATGAGTTCTAAGGATTATGCATCAACAAGACCTCCAGTGTGTAATCTGAATAAGTTTACACTCTGGAAGGCGAAAATAAATATTTACATGAACTCTATTGATGAAGACATCTTTGATGATATGATTTCAGGTCCCCCGGCTCCACTCAGACAAGATACCAGTAGATCCTCAACACTGGAAGCTATCCCAAGGATTGAGTGGACACAGGCTGAAAAGAATGCAAAAGCCTGTAATGTTAAGGCTATGAACATACTATTGTCCACTCTGACAGATGACATTTTTCATGAAGTGGCTGAATGCCAGTCTGCAAAAGAAATGTGGGATACATTGATCAGTATAGTTGAAGAAAGTGCTGATGATAAGAAGGGTCAAAAGAATGGAAGAAGTTTCCTAACTAAAACTTGGTGTGACTCAGAATCTGAGTCATGCTCCTCATCTGAAAGTAAATAGGAAGATACTGTTGAAGAAATTTGTCTGATGGCTTTGGGGGCCTCCTCAGAGAATGAAGAAGATCAGGTATCATATTTTGTTGATTTTGATTTCTCTTCCAATGAATTTAAAACTTGCTTTAAAGGGTTCTGCCAAGATCAATTAGAACCAGAAAATCAAATAAAAATACTTAGGAAAGAGTTAAAAGAACTGAAAAGTAAAAGGATAGATGAAAGTCACTCCTATGATAATCAACTCAGGATTGAGGTGGGAGAGTTAAGAAAACAAGTAGATGAAATAAAGGATGAAAATCTAAAACTCAAGGAAGAGCTTACAAAGGCAAAAGCCTTTAAAGACTCACTCAATGGGAGGAGTCAAAAACTCAAAGACATCACACAGAATCTCAACATGAGATTTAAACATCTTGGTTTAGGAGCAGACCCATCCACAAGCACAAAAGTCTCTAGGAGACCAACCTGGATAAATCTAGTAATTTTTGTTGGATCTAGTGAGAATCAAGTAAGTGAAAATAGTGAAATTTATGAAGAAGTACATGAGCATCCTGATAAAGTTACAATATTCAATAGGGTGAATGTTAATAATCAACAAGGAATACTAAGCAAACATCTTGTAGAAAAATCCATAAACAACAATCATCCAGATAGAATCACTACATTCAGTAGAGTTAATCCAACTAATGAAAAGAAAATTTCAAGGAAAAACAATTTAGGAAAACCTGTGAATCTCAATCAAAGAACTAAAACCAGAAGAAGAATCATTAGACACTTTATAGATCTACTATATACAGATTCATTCTATGCACATTTTCAGTACCAAGGTAATATGCATAGGTTTGGTAAACCAATCCTCTACCATCCACAAGGATACCATAAAAAACCCTTCTATTCTTTCATTGAGCCCTACAATGGTAAAAGCAAAGGGCCCAAGGTAACCTGGGTTCCCTCTAATGTTTGAGCTGATTATGCAGGATTAGGAAGGACCCCTCTGAGGAGAGAATGGAAGAGGAAGAAAGAACTATGGTCTAACAAAGACCCAAATTCAACAAGGGAGTAATTTCTTCTGTAAACTCTTTATCATCTGAATAGTTCTTAAAGATTAATAACATAAACACTATTTTAAATAAACATTATTGCTGGGAAAAATAGCAAGAATTTTCTACTCGACGCAAGCGCCAAGAACCAATCGGAGTGGATGATACGAATGCTATTCAACGCGGCGTCAAGTTCATATCGACGCATGAGTCAACTTAATAGACGCAGATCAAATTCGTGGTCGCGTCGATTATTAATCGATGTAACATCGACATCACTGCGTCGACTTAAGAATTGCTGAGCAATCTCAAAGTTGCATCGAATATTAATCGACGCAACGTCTATATAATAGCGCACACAGAATTGCTTCTAGAAGTAGTCTCGACATATTTTTGCGCACCAAATATTCATTCTTATCAACGCAGCTTCGACTTAAACCCTACGTTGCGATGAATCATCTTCTTTTAAGCAACTTCAGCGTCGAATCATTTATGCTTTCAAATTTTCCTCTCCTGGCTCTCTTACTCTCTCCTTCCCCACTTCTCTCGTGCTCTTTTCTATCTCTCTCTCCCATTTGCTTTGTGTTTGCAGGTACTTTACAAAAGAGTTAATTGCCCCTCCAAAGATTAACTCTGGCTTTGATGTTGATGTGGACTCATTCATAGCTGTCTCAGATAATTTCAAGGCCATTCTTGGCTTGTTTCAATCTGCTGTGTTAACCAAATTAATATCCACAAGATACAAGATTCTGGATGTTCACCTGATAGAGCTCAAGGACAACATTCACCTAGGAGAGGATGGATCCCTCACTGGGAAGATATCTGAGAATGATATTAGCATTACAGAGCAAATGCTATCTCTCACCTTTGATCTACCAACAGGTGATGAATCTGATGAATTGACAGGAGAAGAGACAAAGAAAGTCTTGGATATAATGCAGTTCAAGAAAGATAGAGTCATCAATCTAAAGAAGATTGATCTTGGAGAGGAATATAGATTTCTTGCAAACATTGTAGGGAATGTGCTGCTCTGCAAAATCTCTGCTCATGATGCCATTCCAAAGCAGTAGCTGCAGATAATGGGAGCTCTTGTTCTATAGAAAAAGATAAATTGGGGGAGATGCCTCCGGAAATTGATTGGACACAAGTACACTCATAATAGAAATGCATACATGAGGATTATGAGTCAAGTATTACTCCACCACTATCCTACAGTGTGCAAATCAAAAGGAGTGCATATTCCTCCAGGAAAGAGAATCAACATAGGAATCTTCTCAAAGTGGACCAGGCAAATTGTGAAGCCTGGTCAAGCTCCAGCTTCACCTCCTCCCTCTCCACCTCCTCAAGATTTAGAGAGACATATACCAGATCCCCCAAGGGATAATACTCTTCCTCAAGACACTCCAGCAAGTCATCCAGATAATCAAACAGGTGCTGATCTAAATGTTGATCCAGCCCAGTACAACCAGGCCAGTCCATCCATTCCTCCCGCAGATCTTGCACCTTAACCTACTCTCCTGCCTCAGCATCAACCATCCACTATCATCACAGACATTCAGTATGCTCCTCCTCCACCACCATCATACTATGTTTCTTCAGAAGTCTATCCACTCAATTCTCCCATCCACCAAGACTTTGAGGATACTCAAGAGAAATTGCCACCACCACCTCCTATGTCTACCACACCTACCCCTTACATCAACATTGAGCAAGCAATCTCTAAGGCGGTAGGTTTGGCCTCCAGCACATTTGCTGACCTACTAGACAGCCAATCCAGAAGATTTGAGAGGAGGTACTCCCAAATGGAGTCTAAAATTCTTGATTCAAAGAGGTCTCTCCAGGGTCTCAAAGAATTCATGTCCTCCTCCTTGGTGACAAAGGATTTCTTAACCTCACTTGCCAGTAAGGTTAAGAAGGGGGGGGGGGGGGGGAATTCAGAAGGAGGAAATACCTACTCTAGAGATGAGTGGTCATGAAAAGGGCAATGAGGTTGAAGCTCCTGATAAAATTACTATCTTTCAAAATGCAAATGTTGTTGGAGTTTCTGAGGTGATCTCAAAGCAATCAACAGTTAGTCTTACTGCCAACGCAATATGAGCCTATAGGTTCGCACATAAAAGCGTTTGGAGAAGTTGGAGAAAGGATTGTGTTGGCCTTACTCATATTGGATATGAGTGGAGGACCAATCCTGTGACTGCTTGGCATTAACTTGAGAATGTCTCAACGGGAAAATCGTTTAAAGGGTTTAAACGAAAGGATTTATGCTAGACAAATTTGGCTAAAGGGTTTAACCGAACTGTATCAAATTCGGCTAAAGGGTTTAACCGAATTATGTTGATTCGACTAAAGGAATTCGGCGATATTGATTTGGCTAAAGTGTTTAGCCGAACTGTAACAAATTCGACTAAAGGGTTTAGCCGAAATGTGTTAGTTCGACGTAATGGTTTCGACGAAATCATATAACCGAATTTATATAATCGAATCGGCTATAGCATATAGACGAATTCGGTTATTGTATATAGTCAAATTCGGTTATATTGTTTAGTCGAATTGTTGAATTCGGCGAATGTGTAAATCTATACAGAAATGTTCTGTTTTTCCTATGGTCTGCGGATAGCCTATTTTATACCTTGCGTATAAAAGGAACGCGATTAGGTCTTCGAAAGACACGGAATAGATCGAACCTTTTTTGCATTTGAAGAAGAGAACGGCCATCCGGAAAAGTTCCGAAAGAGGAGTTCTCGTTCTTCCCGTCCGCCGAGATCCGCCGCCGGCGGTCGCAGCCTCCCTGTCTCGGACCAAGCAGTCTGTGGGGACGTTGAGAGCTTCCTTCTCTGACCCATTCCTTGTTCGACAAGGGTTTTGGGTTCTCTATCGTTCGTGTGGATCGCTGTAGAGGAGACGATACATTTCGGTTCTTGGAACTCAGATTTAGTCTACCGGATTTCTTCTTGGAGCACCTTGGTTGAGTATTGACTCAATCCCGCGAAGGTATATTGCTTTTTGCTTTCCTAATCTTTTGATTCATGAGATCCACAAGATCCTTACTCTTTGGGTTGTTCTAGTTTTCTTCCGCTGCGCACATTTGATGTGTTCATGTCATTATGAATAGCATTTAGAAAAACCCAACAGTAGTATCAGAGCCAGGTTGCGATCAAGTGCGTGCAAATCTAGAATTTTGGAAGCGTTCTAAATGTATAGATTTCTTCTTGGAACATCACATTTGATGTGGTTTTGTGTGGTTTCTGGTGGTGGGATTTCAAAAAATTTGGTCGGGGCGCTGCCCCTTGGAACCCCGCCAGGAACGCATGTGATTGCGTTGCGATTTCATTGTTTCAGAGATTGTTTCTCCTTTGCAGTAACCGTCCCTCGATATGGATTATGAAACCAAATGTCGTGGATTTTGAATCTGACATTGAGAGACGAGCTTGTCTACTGCATAAGTGAAGTTGCTTTGCTTATGTTCAATGCATGTAAATCTGAAGATTTAGAAGTGTTCTAAGTATTCAGATTTAACCCCCCTTTTATCAAAATGTTGATAATCCTTTTATGTGCACATAGGGGATGCATTTGTTTTGTGTATGTGCCTGGTGATTAAATGTTAATCACGATGAAATGTTCATTTATTGAAAGATAAAATCCCTTATCTAATATTAAGTATATGGATTCCTTCAGATGGATGACACTCTTCCTGCCTCGATCGATGAAGTTTGGGCTTGCCAAAGCAAGGTGCATTAATCTATCTTGGTAAGGGTGCAAGCGGATAATTGTGATATCCCACTGTCGACATCGGGTTTAACTTAACTAGGTGACCTCAAAGGTTGAGCGCCTAGAGGCATAGGGTTGACATGCTCCATATGATGGATGCGAAAAAAGAGTTATTCACCAACCATACAAGAGTTGCATAGTGATGTAATTGATAAATGTTGTCTACCTAAAAAACCACATTATGAGAGGAACGCCAAAGCGGACTCGTTGTGTTGGTGAAATACAGATGTTGTCCACTAAGAGAGTAGCTCGCATAAACTCTCTGAATCGAAATTAAGGGTTGTCGATTTGATTAAAATAGTGGGAGTTCTTTTAATAAAATAGTGGATCTCACTCCACCATGTCCCTGAGAGCTATTCATGAGAAGGACAAGCTCAACGGGACGAACTTCCTTAACTGGTACAGAAACCTGAGAATTGTTCTCAGGCAAGAGCGCAAACTCTATGTCTTGGAAGGTGAAGCCCCCACAGAGCCGACCGGAAATGCTCCGCGAGCAGATAAAGATGCTTACAAGAAGTATCAAGATGATAACTTGGATGTGGAATGCCTCATGCTTGCTACCATGTCCTCTGATCTTCAGAAGCAACACGAGAGCATGTGTGGTTATGAGATAATCGGGCACCTCAAGAAAATGTTCGAGGGGCAAGCCCGGCAAGAGAGGTTTGACATATCCAAGGCGTTATTTCAGTGCAAAATGGGAGCTCGAGACTCAGTATGGACTCACGTACTCAAAATGATTGGGTATATTGAGAACCTTGAAAGACTGGGTTTTCCCATGGGGCAAGAGTTGGCCATGGATCTGATCCTGCAATCGTTGTCGGGCAGTTATGAGTAGTTTATCTTGAACTATAACATGAATTAAATAGACAAGACACTGTCCGAGCTCCTAGGCATGTTGCGAACTGCTGAAAATAATATGAAGAAGGTCAAGCCTGCTAGCCCCATGCTGATGGTGCATAAAAGCAAGGGCAAGACTAAGGGATTCAACAAGACGAAGATAGGATCTAAGTATCATCTTGATCCCAAATCTTCTGCACTGAAAAATAAAGGTCTGGCGAAGGATGGAAAGTGCCACCACAACGGTAAGGCTGGGCATTGGAGGCGGAACTGTCCCCTCTATATTGAGGATCTGCAAAAGATGAAGGGAAGTGTGACTTCCACTTCAGGTATTTATGTTATAGAGATAAACCTTTCTGCTCCTTCATCTTGGGTATTGGATACCGGATTCGGTTCTCACATTTGTACAAATGTGCAGGAACTAAGAAGGAGAAGAATGCTGGGTAAAGGGGAGGTAGACCTGCGCGTCGGGAATGGAGCAAGAGTTACTGCCGTCGTCGTTGGTGTCTATTATCTTTCTTTGCCCACTGGGCTTGTAATAGAATTAGATAACTGTTATTTTGTTCCAGCCATAACTAGAAACATTATATCCATATCATGTCTTGACATGAAAGGCTTTTCATTTATAATTAAGAAGAATTCTTGTTCGATTTTTATGAATGATGTTTGTTATGGTGTAGCCCAATTATTTAATGGGTTATATGTTTTGAACTTAGACCATCTGATCTATAATGTAGAAAATGCTAAAAGACTAAAAACAAATGATTCAAATCCTACATACCTTTGGCATTGTCGTTTAGGCCATATAAACGAGAAACGCATATCCAAGCTCCATAAAGATGGACTACTGGACTCATTTGATTATGAATCATTTGAGAGATGCTCGTCATGTTTGTTGGGCAAGATGATGAAAGCTCCTTTCACTAGCTGTAATGAGAGGGCTAATGATCTCTTGGGTATAATACATAGTGATGTATGCGTACCCATGAGTTCTATTGCTAGAGGTGGGTTCTACTACTTCATTACATTTACTGATGATTTCAGTAGATACGGATACGTGTTTCTTATGAAGAACAAATCTGAGACCTTTGAAAAGTTCAAAGTGTTTAAGAATAAAGTAGAAAACCAACTGGGAAAAAGGATAAAAGCACTCTGATCTGATCGAGGTGGTGAATATCTGAGTCATGAGTTTCGTGATCATCTGAAAGAGTGTGATATTGTATCACAGCTCACTCTGCCCAGAACACCTCAACATAATGGTGTTTCTGAGAGGAGGAATCGTACCTTGTTAGACATGGTGCGATCGATGATGAGTCATGCAGATTTGCCCGTTTCCTTTTGGGGTTTTTCTTTAGAGACTGCTCCTTTCACACTAAATCGAGTTCCAACGAAAATGGTTCTAAAGACACCAAATGAGATATGGACTGGGAAGCGTCCTAGCATGTCGTTCATCAAAATTTGGGGCTGTGAAGCATACGTGCGACGTCAAATGCCTGACAAGCTGGAACCCAAATCGGATAAATGTTATATAGTGGGGTATCCTAGGGAAACCAAAGGATACTACTTCTACTTGTCGTTTGAGGGCAAAGTGTTTGTCACAAGGACTGGTGTCTTTTTGGAGAAAGAGTTCTTATCCAGAAAGACTGCAAAGGTAGAACTTGAAGAAGTTCAAGATCCACAAACAATGAACAAACCAGAATTGGAACCTGAGCAAGGACTACAAGAAGTTATAGCTGGAGAGTCTGCTCAAGAAACACAAGTCCTACGTAGATCTGTTAGACCAAGATTTGAGCCTGAGAGATATGGATTTCTCATGACTCAAATAGGTAATGTGTTGCTTATGGATCATGATAATGAGCATGAAACCTACCAAGAGGCTATGAATGGACCAGACTCCGAGAAGTGGCTTGAGGCCATGAAATCTAAAATGGACTCCATGTACACAAACCAAGTTTGGACCTTGGTGGAACCACCTGAAGGGGTACGACCCATAGGGTGCAAGTGGGTCTTCAAGAAGAAGACCGACAGGGATGGGAATGTACAGACATTCAAAGGCCGGCTGGTGGCTAAAGGTTTCAGGAAAATTCATGGTGTTGACTATGATGAAACTTTTTCCCTTATAGCTATGGTCAAGTCCATCAGAATTCTACTTGATATTGCTACGTATTATGACTACGAGATCTGGCAAATGGATGTCAAAACGGCTTTCCTTAATGGAAACCTCCTTGAGGAAGTGTACATGACACAACCCGAGAGTTTTGAATCTCCAAGTGAAGCCACTAAAATATGCAAGTTGAATCGATCCATTTATGTATTGAAACAAGCTTCTCGAAGTTGGAATCTGCGTTTTGATGAGAAGATCAAAGAGTTTGGTTTCATCAAGAACGAAGATGAGCCTTGTGTTTACAAGAAGATTAGTGGGAGCATTGTTATCTTCCTGATATTGTGTGTAGATGACATACTGATGATCTTATTCTTTGAGCATGACGAGCAGGTATATATCAGTCTGATCCTGTTGATGGTCACTGGATAGCTATCAAGAATATCCTAAAGTACTTGAGAAGGACTAAGGATATGTTCTTGGTGTATGGTGGAGAGGAAGAGCTCGTTGTAAATGGTTACACGGATGCTAGCTTCCAAACTGATAGGGACGATTCAAAGTCTCAATCAGGTTTTGTATTTTTCCTTAATGGAAGAGCTGTAAGCTGGAAGAGTTCCAAGCAGGAGACAGTTGCCGATTCTACGACAGAAGCCAAGTATATTGCTACCGCAAATGCGGCAAAGGAGACTGTGTGGATTAGGAAATTCATCGGCGAGCTAGATGTAGTTCCTAGCATTGTTGATCTCGTAGTTCTCTACTATGACAACAACAGTGCAATTGCCCAAGCTAAGGAACCTAGATCACATCAGCGCTCCAAGCACATACTTTGGCGGTTCCATCTTATTCGAGAGATTGTTGATCGAGGAGATGTGAACATTTGCAGAGTACCGACTGAAGAAAACACAGCGGATCCGCTGACAAAGCCTCTTGTGCAAAAGAAGCATGATGGTCATGTTAGATCAATGGGTATTATATACCTGAATGATCGTCTTTAGTGGGAGCCTTGTGGATTGTATGTTTGTCGGTTGTTTATTCATTTGATGAATTGTGTTATGTACTGTATGTTTCATTTTACATTTATGGCAAGTTCTTTTATTATGTCAACCGTTTCTATTTGATAGACTAATTAACATAATGAATGCCCTTAGAATGTTTGCTTCCATAGGAATTCAAGTACGTGACTTGAATGTGAGGGTCTATGTTTAAATGAAGCTTCATTCTTAAATGGTCCCTGGTCGAGGTATCATCCTAGAAATTTAGGGAGAGGATGAGACCATAAGACTAGCATGTGAGTTGACTGATGACCGGTTCTCACAGGTCATGATATTGTGATATCAAGTCATCACATGGGTACTTGTTAAGAACAAGTTATACTGGATAGACCCACCATGAGACTACTTTGTGGATTGTTATATGAACGTGTCACAAGTAGGTCTCATCTGACAATGGTGTTTGTAGTTCTTTGACCTGAAGTCATAACATTCATCAAGTGAGGAAGGGCGTACTTTGATGCCATCTAAAGTCTTCCTTGAGAAAGGTTGATAATAAGGGTGGTTATTGGGTATGTTACGATTCATTTGGATGTTTGTGTGTGGACAAATATGGGATTTGTCCTCCTTTATGATAGGAGTTACATCCACAGGCCCCTTGATGGAATGAGGCCGAGAAATGCATGGCCATGCTGGGTTGAGCCAATATATGATATTGAGCTTACCACTTTCATAAGGTCTATTCTAGATCAAGAAACTAGGATTGAACAATCATGAGGGTGACACGGTCCATGCCTTTAGTTCTATCCGGATGTAAGGTACAAAGGAACAAGATAATGCTGATACATTGGTTAAGACAGGCTTATTGAGTTATGAACTCTTATTGCTTGGGTTGCAATGATGTATTGCTAGATGCCGCTCATTGTTTGTGAGACTTTTGTTGATACTTTGTGATCAAGTGGGAGATTGTTGAAGTTTCTGAGGTGATCTCAAAGCAATCAACAGTTAGTCTTATTGCCAACGCAATATGAGCCTATAGGGTCGCACATAAAAGCATTTGGAGAAGTTGGAGAAAGGATTGTGTTGGCCTTACTCATATTGGATATGAGTGGAGGACCAATCCTGTGACTACTTGGCATTAACTTGAGAATGTCTCAACGGGAAAATTGTTTAAAGGGTTTAAACGAAAGGATTTATGCTAGACAAATTCGGCTAAAGGGTTTAACCGAACTGTGTCAAATTCGGCTAAAGGGTTTAACCAACTTATGTTGATTCGACTAAAGGAATTCGGCGATATTGATTTGGCTAAAGTGTTTAGCCGAACTGTAACAAATTCGACTAAAGGGTTTAGCCGAAATGTGTTAGTTCGACGAAATGGTTTCGACGAAATCATATAACAGAATTTATATAGTCGAATCGGCTATAGCATATACACGAATTCGGTTATTGTATATAGTCGAATCGACTATAGCATATAGACGAATTCGGTTATTGTATATAGTCGAATTCGGTTATATTGTTTAGTCGAATTCGGAGAATGTATAAATCTATACAGAAATGTTCTGTTTTTCCTATGGTCTGCGGATAGCCTGTTTTATACCTTGCGTATAAAAGGAACGCGATTAGGTCTTCGAAAGACACGGAATAGATCGAACCTTTTTCGCATTTGAAGAAGAGAACGGCCGTCCGGGAAAGTTTCGAAAGAGGAGTTCTCGTTCTTCCCGTCCGCCGAGATCCCCCGCCGAAGATCGCCGCCTCCCCTGTCTGGGACCTAGCATTCCGTGGGGACGTTGAGAGCTTCCTTCTCTGACCCATTCCTTGTTCGACAAGGCTTTGGGGTTCTCTATCGTTCGTGTGGATCGCTGTAGAGGAGCCGATACATTTTGGTTCTTGGAACTCAGATTTAGTCTACCGGATTTCTTCTTGGAGCACCTTGGTTGAGTGTTGACTCAATCCCGCGAAGGTATATTGCTTTTTGCTTTCCCAAACTTTTGATTCATGAGATCCGCAAGATCCTTACTCTTTGGGTTATTTTAGTTTTCTTCCGCTGCGCACATTTGAGGTGTTCATGTCATTATCAATGGCATTTAGAAAAACCCAACAAATGTCCAGGGGGGGCCTCAAGGGAATCTGGAAGAGGAAGTGATGGTTGAGGATGTTGCACTGAACTAGGGGGAACCTCTGTTAATCCCTCAAGATAATACTGTACTAAATTAGGGGGAGCTCCCTATAACACCTCAAGAACCAGCTCAAGAGACAGCTGGAGAATTGATCCATGGGGAGGTAATTCCCTCTACTCTGGTGGAGCCTAATTAAGATGATCTGCTGGATAAGGTTGCCAATATTGCTAAGGAGGTTGCTCAAACTGCAGAACAAGATCAAACCTATCAAGAAGCAACAATGTCTCCTGAAGATGATGAGCCTCTAAAGTTTGCAGAAAAAGGAAATCTCCTGATAGAGGACAGTGAGGTCCAGGTACACTAATTTTGAGATGAGTTCAATACTTTTCTAGTCTCTGGTGGATACAATTATGGTGAACAATATAACTTATTTGACAATGTATGAAATATTCTAGGATTTCATTCAGTTATATTTTTACTGTCTATGTTGTCTTGTATGTAATTTTGATTATGTAAAAGAATGTGTAAAATCACTTTAAAACAATCTGTAAAATTTGTTAAGATAAATAGGGGAGATTGTTGGGAAAACTCTTTGGATTTAACTTAACAAATTATCTAAAGTGATTTTAACTCTTAGATTTTAATTACCCATTATATAGTGAGGGTAATTTGGTCATTAGATGTCCTAGGATATCACACACAACTTGGAGTGTCAACACCAGAGCAAGACAAGCATAAATTGGGTTGAGTTAACAATTGCGTCGAATAGTATTCGACGCAACTTCGACTTCATCTCGATGTAACTTATACTAGAAGTCCAAGCAACTCTACATTTCTGTCAAAGTAAATCAAGTCGACGCTACATCAAAAGGATATTGACTTAGATAAAGGAGCTTATCGAAGCAGTCTTAGAAGTTGGCGTAGCTTCAACTTCAACTCAACGCAGAAGGAAGAATCTGTCGAAGCCATCTAAAGTCGACGCAACGTCGACTACAATTCAACGCAGATGATGAAGTTCAAAGTCAAGCCTTCAACTCGATGGTTACGTCGATAAGTAATCGACGTAATGTCATCATCAGGGTTCAATTAGAGCCAGAAGGAATTCGAAGCTGCTCTTACAAGAACTTGAAGGTGCGTCGATAAGAGAGAAAGAGAAATCGACGCAATGTCGAATATAGTCTGAAAAGGAATCCTTTTCAGCTGTCATTTTGGATCTCTCTCAAGGCCCACAGTGTTGAAGACCATTCTACAACGGCTTGTTTATTGCCTAGAATAGAGAGGAGCAGTAAAGAAGATAGAAAAAGGTTACTTGGAAAGGATAAAAACAGTTGGCAGACGGGTCGTGAACAAATAAAGTAAGAGAGATTAATTGTCTAGAAAATACCTTTTCAGCACAACTCAAAAGGGGAAAGGAATTCAAAATTGAATGATGGACAATAAATAAGAAGATCAGAAAGAAGAATAATGAAAGAGCATTCATCATAATGGTCTGCATCTTGTCGATTAGGGCTTCCTCCTTCTTCTTCTTCCTCCTGGAACCCTAAAAGACAGAAAAATAAGAACTGCTCTCTCTTAGAACAGAACAACTGAAGGTTGCTCTTCATCAATATCTCATAGTAGCTAGATTTCAATCAGAACAGAGTAGAAAGGATATGAAGCCTATAACCCTTGCAAATCTTCACAATCATAAGCAAGGGCTCATCATTAGCAGATCCAGCAAAAGAAAAGAAGCTGAAGGCTTCAATAGAATTCTAAGAACAGAATTCTTCTTCTTACTTCTTCCTTTTCTTTCGCTCTTCAACTCAACTGTAAAGAGTTTTAAGAATCCCTCTTCCAAAGGATTTAGTGGTTCAAGATCTCCCTATCAAAAGATCTGTGGTTAAAGATCTCCTTATCAAAAGATTTGTGGTTCAAGATCTCCGTATTAAAAGATCTGTGGTTCAAGATCTCCTTATCAAAAGATCTTTGGTTCTAAGAGTCTTCTTAACAAAAGACTCGGGCACAGGTTGTGCATTCCTACCATGTGGTAGAAGAGAGGAGTACCCACATTTTGGGGAACCTCTATAAAAATCTTTGTGTATTTGCTGTAATTTTCTGTGTTGTCTCATATCTTTTACTGATTTTCTGCTTAACTTAACATCACTTATTTTATTCTGTGTGTGGAATTGTTGAAGCATAATACTTAGTGTTTATTGTGTTTGCACAAATAGGATAGAAATATGTTTAAATCTCTATTCACCCCCCCCCCCCCCCCCCCCTCTAGAGTATACTCAGAGGCACATTGTGCACTTTCACAATATGAGCAAGCCAACATAATCCTTTCTCCAATTTTTTCCAACGCTCTTCTGTGTGACCCTATAGGCTCATATCGTGTTTGCAGTGAGACTAACTACTTGATTACTTATGTATCACCTAAAAACTCTAATAGTATCCCAATTGATCTAGAAGGTATCAACAAAAGTCTCACAAGTAATGAGCGGCATCTAGCAATGCATCATTACTACCCAAGCAATAAGAGTTCATAACTCAAACAAGCCAGTCTGTGACCAACGTATCAGTGTTGTCACGTCCATTTGTCCATTACATCTGGATTAAACTAGAGTCATGGACAATGTCACCCTCATAATTATTCACCCATGCTTTATTGATCTAGAATAGACATACTGAGAGTGGTAAGCTCAATATCACATATTGTCTTAACCCAGCATGGCCATGCATTTCTCAATCTCATTCCATCAAGGGGCCCATGGATGTAACTCAAGTCATAAAGGAGGACAAATTCCATTTTTGTCCACACACAAACATCCAAATGATTCGTAACACACCTAATAACCACCCTTATCATCAACATTTCTCAAGGAAGACTTTAGATGGAATCAAAGTATGTTAGAACCTAGTTAATTTGGATTAGGATCCCAACTCAAATAGGGGGAGATTGTTGGAACCTTAGGTTTGATTTGAGTTAGGATCCACCTTTAATGTCTAAAGTTTATATCATAATATATCTTATAACTTAGATTAAATCAGATTAAGTTAATAGGATGAAAAGAAATATACAGCTAATATAAATAATATATATATATAAATAATATACTAAGAAAAATATATATATATAATAATAGGCTGAAGAAAATAAGAGAAAATAATATAAGAGAAAATATTATAAGAGAAATTAATATAAGAGAATATAAGAGAAGAAATGTATTTCATATATTAGCTACGTTCGACGAACGTCGAACGGCGCTCAGCATCGTCGGACGGCGCCCGGCGAACAGATTATATTATAGCAGCGCTCGACAATTTAGCAAGGAAGCTGCGGTCGACGAAATCGGAACAGCGGTCGACGAATGACGAAAAGCGGTCGATGAATTCCAACCAGAATAGCGGTCGACGAATTAAATGATGAGCTCGACGAAAGTGGAACACAGATCGACGAAATATTGTCAACAACATTATTATACTCTTATACAGCTCGACTAACATTATTATATATGCTTTTCTGAAATAGCCGTTGCAGCATTAATTAATACAGCCGTTGCAGACATTAATTAATATAGCCGTTGCAGAAACCAAAGACGGCAACTTATGTTCTCGAGGATTTAGGAAATAAAGGATATATTTATTATATTCCTTTCTGGTCGGCAAGAATTCAAACAGATAAATATACAGCAGATAATATATATCAGAATATATATATAGCTGTTGTCTCTTGATAGAAAACAGAACAGAACATATTAACATTGTTGTACAAGAAAAGAAAGAAGAAGAAATACAGAGGAGCAAAAAGAAGAAGGAGATCATATATTATTATCTTCTTTTTGCTAACATATTTCTTGCAGATCTTCTACAACCTGAGACACCAAATCAATATCATTTGCTCAGGAAGAAGAAGAAGAAGAAGAGTATCACAATTTAGAGAAGAAGCTCCATCCACAAGCTGTCATCTATTCATATTAGACAGGGGGAGCTTCCTTCAACATCATCATCAAGATCCAAACACAACATCCAATCAGGATCATCAAAAATCTTCTCAGCAAAAAGAGAAGAACAATAAATCTTTCCCTTTCTCCTTCCCCATCTTGTACAGGGTTAAAACTCCCTTCAAAAGTTTACCTGTTGGTGGCAAGACACCTGATCAAAAAATCTAGTTGGTTTATAAGCACTGAACAAAAGCTTATAGGTGTGAGGGCACCTGATCAAAACTCCCAGTGGATTCCTACCAAGGGTGGTAGAAGAGTAGATGTACCCAGTTGAGGGGAACTACTATATTTTCTTGTGTCATCTGGATTGCTTTGGTTTGCTTGTTGTTTTATTTTCTTATTTGCTGTGCTGTGATATTTATGCTCACTAAGTGTTTGTGTTTATATTTCAATCAGCAAACTCACTTATATATTTTATATATATCACTTACTTTGAAAGTAAAACTTAATCAAGATCTTTTAATAAGATAAATAAGAACTAAACTCTCCTTTCAATGTACACTCATCCTCACTTGATGAATGTTGTGACTTCAAGTCAAGGAACCACAAACACCATTGTCACTTGAGATCTACTTATGACACATTCATATAACAATCCACAAAGTAGTATCTTGGTGGGTCTGTCCAGTACAACTTGTTACTAACAAGTACCTATATGATGACTTGATATCCCATATCATGACCTGTGATAATCGGTCATCAGTCAACCCACATACCAGTCTTGATGTATCTTTTGGATATTGAGGCGCCCTTAGAGGGGGTGAATAAGGGTTTTAAGACTTTTGTTATATTTTAAAATACTTGAAATGATAAGTGATTAAATTAGTGATAAAACTACACAAAAAGAGAAGATCAAGTAATATAAATGAAAGACAAGGTTTTATTAACTTGAAATATAAGATTACAAAATTTGATTTCTTATGAGGCTAGAAATCGTAGGCGATAAAGTAAAATATTCTTTTTGTTTTCTATACTGACTCTTCTCACCAAGAACTTGTTGGCTTTAGCCTATCCTTCCTGGATATGGCCTCAAGCCGCTCTAGCCCTTCTATCCACAGAAAGGCCTCGAGCACCCCCTAGATCTACTCCATAGACCCAGTCGCCAACATGAGGTGAATTCCTCCCTAAGTCCTACCCAGACCTAGTCGCCAACAAAAGGAGAATTTAATCCACGATTGTTATGAAAAGTTACAAACAAAACATAATAATACAAATGTAAACTCCTTATGAAGAATTCTGGAGATGGCAAAGACTCACTGAATATTCTCGAAGTCGAAGCGTGCGTTCTTCGCATTGAGTAAGCATTGATCTGATCCTCCTTGAATTTTTCTCTCATATTTGTGTGGGAGATGATGGTCTAGAAAATACGGCTCTCTCTGAGTTTCTAAAGTGCTGGAATAGGGCTCACTTCAATCAGTAGTTGGAGAAGATGAAATCCACCAATTTATAGGACTGAAGGCTAACGTCGGCGTTAAGGCTAACATCAGACATTGACCCAGTATAAAATTGTTTTGATGGCTCAGATCTTCAAAATGGGAAGGAGATTCTGCACTTTAGGAAACATTCATTTTAGGCAACCCTAACGTTGGCATTGAGTCTAACGCTGGCGAAGTCAGATCATTCCTAAAGTGCCCCTGCAATCACGGCTACTTCCCTCCTTGCCATAATCATCATGATGGGAATGAGAGTCAATGCCCAGCATTAAGTCCTAACGTCTGGCGTTAGACCACATCACTCTTTTTAGTTTGTGAGCAGGTCCATACCAATAATGCAGCAACCTAGTGTCATATCTGTTCAAACTATGGCAAACAAGATCAAATACAAGTAGGATTTGTTATTCTCAAATCAAAGGATGTGGAAAACCATTTTCCAACAATCTTCCCCTTTTGATAATAACAAATCCAATATAGATAAATCAGATTCATATATAAGAGAGGTGTGTTTTAGAAGGATATATGACACTAAGCAATATAGAGATAATAATAGGAATTATAGATTATTTAAGTTGTGCTCCCCCTACTTAAGTGCTCCCTCTTAGTGTATGCTCTGATAGACTAGATTTATGCTCCCCCTTAATCTTGTGAATCCTACTCCTTTAATCATTAAGATTTATCATTTTATTCTCCCCTTTTGTTATTAGCAAAAGAGGGTGGAGTTGAAACAAAACTAGAAGATAGAAGACAAAAGTTGGAACATAACTAAGAGAGGATTAAGAGTTTTGTGTAAACATATGGCAAGTCGTGATCGAGCTAGGGGAGAGAGTAGCACAGTGGAAAAGATATGATAAGCGTGAACGAACAACATTCCATTTTTTGTTTTACCAAAGGAATTCTACCACTTGCTTTTCAAAGTGAAATTTTTAAGAAACTTGTCGGAAGAAATGCAATATAGTTTAACAAGCACAAGGGAAGAAAAACCTTACAAGTAAGCATGATAAAGCATGGTAGAATAAATACATGAT
Organism: Dactylorhiza incarnata; assembly: GCA_033032865.1. Classification (NCBI taxonomy): domain Eukaryota; kingdom Viridiplantae; phylum Streptophyta; class Magnoliopsida; order Asparagales; family Orchidaceae; genus Dactylorhiza; species Dactylorhiza incarnata. The sequence goes on from JAWHQI010000377.1 coordinate 1,056,030, forward strand.
CAAATTTGGAATGCGGAAAAAACAAAACAAAATAACTAAGATTAACAATTTTGTAATAGTTTGATCATTCCAACAATGTGTCTAGACTCTTCACATTTGAGCATTTAACTTTGAAAATTTTCATAACAAGTAGGCAAGCATGATTTAACATATTCAAAAAGATAATAGCTATAATGTAACCAATTCGTATTTCAAGTAAAGAAAACATTGTAGAAGTCATGCATTGCAATCTAATGCCTTTACTTGAGTTTTTAGAGAATTATGTAATGTTGCATTAGGATCAAATTCTCATGAGTAGAAGTTTTATGAAAAACAATGATATGTGTATAAGGTGTTTTGATAAAAGTATTCAAGTGAAATAATCAAAACACATGACATATGTAATGAAATAGTAAAAGCACTATTAAGATTATAATCTTATAATTACTTTCACACATCAATTCAAGAATAAAATTTCAAAGCACATTTCATGAGTATAACTACCAAGGTGCTTTGCCCATACAATGCTCATTAAGACTTATCAAGAAGAGAAATATTGCTTGGGGGATCACATAAGCAATTTTATTAATTTTTTTTATTTTTATTGATCCAGTGTACAAATAGAAGTGATAAAAAGAATGTGTTTGAACAAGAGACTCTTTACAATTCTTTCCAAGGTGCTCAACCTCACAATGCTCATTAAGAATTATCAGGAGGGTGAGTAGTGCTTGGTGGAGTTATCTTTGGCATATTATTCCATTATATTTTGTAAGTTTGGGACAAAGGTCTCCGAATTCACTTGTTGTTGCAAACATTAACAATATTGAAATAACACTTCTTTGTGTGCAAGAAATTTATTGTTTGAGAGACGGTGTAGGTAATTTAGACATACAACTTAATGTGTTAAAACTATTACACTACCCAATCATGCAAGACTAAGATTATGAGCACATGTAGATTACCAAAATAGGGAGTGTAAGAATCATTGATTAATATAAAACATTACTCATACTTAGAGGATTTCTAGGCAATCATACACAATTTTCTATAACTATTTCATTGCACATAATTAGATTACGGTCAGGGCTTGACAATAAAACAATGTTTAGGAAATTTGAAATTAAAATTAGGCATTGAAGAAAATCTTTATGTTTATGCCAAAATCAATTTTGACCATTTGAAACAAAAATAACTAAGATGTTTGCTCTTGGGAAGTTTTATAGTCAAACCATGGTTTTGTAAATATTTAAAGCAAAACAAATAATAAATAACATATTTTTGATTGTTTTGTATTATTTGAATTTTTTATATTTTGGAATAAAACAACCAAATTAATAACAAAATAATTTCAAAAACTGAGAAAAGAAATAGAGAAAAATCATTATAAAAATACCAGAAATAGTGCATAGAAAATAGAATTTCAATTTGGCAAAAGGAGCTAACGCCTGGCGTTAAGAACTTAACGCCCAAACAGGACAATGTTTTTTGAGATTTTTTTAAAAAAAATCTTTGGAATAGGGAGTATGTATATAGGCCTTCTTAGTGTAGAAATTTTAGAGAATTTGGAGATGATTAGAAGGCTATTTAGGCATTTTTTGTGGTTTTTAAAATGGTTTTTATATTTTATATTTGTTTTTGTTTTTCTGGCAATGAAAAAGTAATTAATATGTAAACATAGATATATAATGATATACAAATGGATAAGAAAAAAAATGTCAATTATAGAGAGAAAGAGGAGCTAACGCCTAGCATTATACTCAACGTCGGCGTTGAGTCCACTTTATATAAAAGCCCAAAATATGAGTTATTTTCTTATTCACTCCATTTCAAGTCGTTTCTCTTCCAGTTTCGTCGTCTCCCCTTCTCAGATCAAGGTAAAATCCATGTTTTTCTTCGTATATTTTTTTGATTAAAACATTTCTCTACCCCTAAATTGTAATCCTTTAAAGTATTGAAGTATTTTATTATGGTATATGATAGATCTAGGATTTTGAGATCTAGGGTTTTCAAGTTTTGAGCTGTAAAGAGGGGTTTTTGAGATTCTTATCAAAGATGAGTTTTTGCTTTAACTTTTAGTTGTTTTTGAGTTTTATCGGTGATTTTCATTTATTCTGTAATTTTTACGAGACTTTTTGAGTTCTAAGCATGACTGAAGGTTAGCATTGTGTACTAGAGGTGATAGGAAGTTTGACTGCATGCGCCGGGCATTGCTATTAATGTCGGGCGTTGTTTAAAACAAATGATTTTGTGTTGATTTTTTGTTGTGTCAAAATATGCAGGTTATGGCTTCTTCCAGTGCACATGGGGTTCGTGCCAGAAAGTCTTCTTCTTCCCAAGCAGCATATGAATCTTATCAGTCTTATGTGTGGGTTGAAAAAGCGTCTGTTGGTGTAGGCATGGTGTTGCAAATAGACCTCCCCGTCATGCCCATATTCAGAACCTCCTGGCTGCATCATGAGTGTTATCAGTGATTACTGATGACTATTTTTCTACAGATTTTATTCAGGAATTCAATAACCATTTGTTTGATCCATCAGAAATAGAACTCCATGGAGGTGTAATGTCTATAATACAGTTTGAAGTTATCTAAATCACACTTAAAGATCTACAGAATAAGTTTAGTTTAATAGAGAGTGGGAATCGTCTGGATGTGGTGGAGTAGTATAGGGCTGAGCGAGACTGGACACCAATGAATCTAGTTTTGCATGGGAAGGAGACTAGAGAGCAAATAACGGATTTTTCTTCACTTAGGGAAGAAGCCTTCATAATTCAAGATATTTTGCGACACACTATAACGTTGAAGTCCGGAGATACAAAGAAGATCACTACACAACTGAGTATTGTTACTTATCATATTATACAGGAAGAAGTTTTTGATGTGGCAAATCTTTTACTCTCACAGATTCGTTATATGTTTAAGTTGAAGGATCCAAGACTGTCTCGTCTCAACACACTTCCCTTAGGAGGACTCATAAAACAGGTGGTGTGGAGAAGTATGTGTACATAACCAAGAGTAACTATATTAATGAACTTGTCCCTGAGCTTTATTCTACTTCAACCCTTCAAGTTCCTCATCCACGAGACATACCATCATCTTCTTGGCCACCCCTATGATGAGGAGTCTCACTCTGTGAGACAAGTTGGGACCATCAGGAGTCGTTTGAGGAATTCAGGGAGAACGCGACACGTCGTATGTCAGGGATCAAGAAGATGTTGTGATATATGATGTAACATCCCCCAAACAGCTAGACCCCTAAGTTGTTTTTGATATGACTAGGTCATGAAAAAACCATAGGAAGAGCTCAAGACCATGTGAATTTAGGTGAAAAGGAGAAAACCCAAGTGGTCTGCAAATAGCAATTTTTAGATACCAGGCCTAGGGTTGGACTTTAGGGCCCCACCTTGATCCTTGACCCCACCATAGCATCCCTAACCCATTAGGGGTCTCCTTGGAACCCCAGGGACCCATTGGGGTCAACCTAAGAGCCCAATTTGACTAAAGTCAACCTTAACCCTAAATTGGTCAAACTAACTCAATTAAGGTCAAATGGCCCTCGCCATGCCAAATTGACCCTGCCCCTACCATTGTATGGGTACTAGGATCCTAATGGACCAAAAAGCCCCATCATGGGGCTTCCAATTTGACCAATTTACCCTAAACCCTAATTCTGTCAAAGTGCCCTGATAAGGGGCAATTCACCCTCACTTTGCCAAATTGACCCTACTTAGACCTTCCTAACCCTTCAAGGAAGCCAATGGAGCCCAAGCCACCCTTTGGGGTCAAACCAATTGGTCAATTTGATCAAAGTCAAATTTTCCCTGATTTAGGTCAAAATAACCTAATTTGCCCAAATTGAACCCAATCCATTTGGGCTAGGCCCAACTAAGATGGTCCACCATCTGGTGAGTCTGTTAATTACTGAAATTACCTCATAATTTCTGTATTTGCTTATTAGGAGAGAGAAAAGGGAAGTTTCCACAAAATCAGAGAGAGGAAAAGTGTATTGATGGAGAATAAATGTTGTGACCCTTCAATCCCTCCCCAATTGATGTGCATTCATCTCCCCCTTCAGTTACCAATGATTTTCTGGAGTTTTCCATGGACAAGGGGGCTGATTAAGAGAAAATTTAGTGTAACCGAAATTTGGGTTAATGGCCATTAATGGCTTTTAGGAATAAAGCCATACAAGCCGATTGAACCCCCCCCCCCCCCCCCCCCCCCCCCCATTTCCTTCAGTGCTCAGAGAGGAAGAGTTTTACCAACTTTCCAGTGAGAATCGTGCAGAGGAGGCCTAGATCAGCATGGCACCGAAAGCTCCAGCACCGTCAATGACAACTCGCCCGAATTCGCTCAACCAAGCCCCTACTCAGGCCCGATGCTCTTCTCCTCCCTTGGTGCTAGATCTTTTCTAAATTTGGGGCTTGATCTGTGCTCAATAGGGCTCGGATTGTGTTTCCAAAAAGGGCTCATTTCGAAATCTTTTCCCTCCTCTAAAATCCTGATCCGACCACCTCCGGCCGGCGAACCACCCCTATCGCCGGCCACCACCTCAACGGAGGTGGTGGTGGCATTGGCTGGCCGAAAAGAGGCGTAGGTGGCCGGAAAATCACCCCGCAAAGAAGCCCAAGTCGGGCTATCGCGCGCCGTCCATTTCGCTGGGATGATGATAGAGAGTCGTCAGATCTTATTAATAATGTTTACGTAAATATCATTTCACTTGTCGAACGGAATCACAGGGTTCGTCGAACAAAATTAATTCGTCGGCCTGAATTAATTCGCCGAGCAGAATAGATTTCGTCGAGCTCAGATTAGAATTAATTGTTTAAGTTTATTTCATTTAATTCATCGAACTAAGTTAGAAGTTTGTCGAACGCAGAAATATTCGGCGTTCGTTGAACGCAGATCTTCGTTCGTCGAACGCAATTAGGATTTTCGTCGAACGCAGATGTGTTCAGCGTTCGTCGAGCGCAGTTAATATTTCGTCGAACGCAGTAAACTTTCGTCGAATGCAGATGTGTTCAGTGTTCGTCGAGCACTGTTTTATTTTCGTCGAACGCTGGATTCAGTTAATAATTAAAGGTTATATTAATTTCTGTCAAACCTTTTTGCTGTAGTTTGTTTTAATTATTAAAAATACTATACCACCTCTGATTAAAAAGTGTTCAACACCAAAGTTGTAGCCCTTGGATTCTACTGTGTTTTAAAATTAATTTCACCCTAAAAGGAGTACTGTAGCTCTCTGTAGAACCATTTTGGTGGGGCTGGTCCCTAGTGTAGTACAGCCACCATTCCTTGAATAACTTTTTACTGGTAGATGTTATGGCCTTGATATTTAAACCTAGGCCAGTTAAATGCACCCACACCACATAATAAAAGATGGGATTTTTAGGAGAACCTTTTTCTAAGGTTTTTGAAATAATTTCATAAATCATCTAATAATTAATTAGTGGGTTAAATGACCTCCAATGCCCTCCAAATTTTGGTGGATTCTTTTAAGGGATATGTTATGACCTAGGTAAAAATCTCAGCCCAATTGGGATTGCTTTGATTGAGTAATTGGTTAACCCAAGTTAGGTCAAATTGGGTCATAGTTAGGGCATGGTGTTCATCTTGGGATTTTGTGGTCAAATCTCCTCACCATGAGATGGAACCTTGTCCACTGATTTAGGATCACCTAAAGTGCCTCCAGGAGTGGTTAGGGGTGGTGTGGAGGTGGTTAAGCCCTAGAACATTAGTTTTAATACTATGTGTGCGTTTAGGACCTTGTGAAGGCCATGTGGTCAAAAGTCCCTTGGTGGTTATGAAACTTGGTGGATAAGTTCATAGGGTGTAAATAGGCCCTAGGTAATTTTATAAAATTTTAGGAGCAATTATTCCCTTTGAGATAGGTCATAACCCTTATAGGGAAATTCATTATAAGAGAAATTTACATACTTAAATGGCCTTGGATGATGTTGAAACATTGGTAGTGCCTTTATAATCATGTTTTGGACCTCTGGTAATTTTTGTGTATTTTATTAAGTGATTTAACCAGTACTTCATTCACAAGGCATTTATTTTGTCTTACTCTTAAGAAAAATAATTGAGGGTCCAATACTCTTTGTTAAATTGTGCAAATTGGTGATAGGACATTTCAGAGCATTAGGAAACTCTTTGATTTTTTATATAATTTTTGGAGACATAAATTAGTAGGCTACTTCACAACTTTTACTATTTGAGGTTTTCTTAACATATTTATTTTAGTGATAACATTATTCCCTTAAATCCTGAAACTTAGTCAGTAGCCTTTTCTGATGAATACAAGAGTTTGGTAATTTTCCCAGAATTTTAGTGTTGAGCTTTTTGGTGGTTCCTTCACAAATTCACAATTTTGGATGGATGATAAATAATTAAATTAGAGGACAATTTCTTACTGTAAAAATATGATATGTTGTTTCTGATGTTATTTGGTCATCATAGAGTTATTATAATTTTTGGAAAGCCATATCATAAGATTTACTTACACTTCATGCTCATTTTCATACTTGGCAAATGTTTGGAGAAATTAAAATAAATGCTAAATAAATTAGGAAAAATATGATTCTCTGGATTTAGTCTTATAACATCATGATAGACTCCCAGTAATAATCTTGGGTCAATTGGATGAATATTTGGAGTACCTCCTCTTATGCAACCCATATAACTCATTTGGTCTGCGTATAGTAAAACTGTGAAATTTTAGAATCAAGTGGATCCTTAGGAGGGAATGGGAGGTACGTGGTTTACCTAGTTTAGTTGAAAAGGTGTGATGGTCAACAAGAACGATTATAGATGGTTAAGGTGTGCTTGGTGAGTTAGAGGTAAGTTGCATTCGGGGTCGATGAAAGATCGTCTTGGAAAGTCATAAGTCACTTAGGGTTAATCCAAGAGTAATGACAAGGAGGGTATTCTTACGGGTAGATACCAACAACACTAAGTGTCTTGAGAAAGGGAACTTTGGGGTGTCATCCCATTACAGTTCCTAGTACCGTAGCGAGCCCCTTACAAGGTAATCCTCGGGAAGTCCAAGATTAACCATAAACTATAAGAGTAAGATGTTATACAAGATTAACTTAACAATATACACACCCACACCTCGTGGTTATGGGAGGTTAGTTGGTTTGGTTTTACGAGCGGTAGGCTCGGTGGTTGTAACAGTAGACTAATTAATCTGGTGAGCTTGTGACTCATTAAGGTTAGTTGGAACGGACGGGTTGGTCCGGCGAGCCGGTGGCTTGGAAGGTTATTGATGACGGGCAGGTTAGCCCGGGGAGCCTATGGCTCGGAGATAGATAGTATATCATGTTTGCATGTGCACGAAGGTGTTGGGTCTTCGGTATTGGACGGTCGTTCACACCGACGTCAATACGTTGACTCGGCAAGTGTGGAATTTGCACTTAGCCATAAAAGTCTGGTGGTCCAGCCAGTAAGAGTACGCAGATGCTCCACAGTTTTGCGTTGAGGCGTATGATAGGTCTAGGTTAGGTAGTGTGAATACCAACCTAGATGTGGGCGAGGCCCAACCCACCGCTTCCGTTTGCCACTACGGGAGTATCCTGGGAGTCTTGCTAGCTCCAAAAAGGGGGAACTAAAGGTCTATGCTCATAGAGTCGAAGTGTGTGAGTTGCACTTGTATGAACATAGCATAAAAAGCATACCTTGCATGTCATAGCATAAACATTGCATTTCAACCCCTACCCCTATCGTATAAATTGGAATGGGACTTTTTATACGATAGGCCTTGCTAAATGACCCCTTGGTCTATAGGTTTGTATGGGCATTCCTATAAATCAATTATTACTTTTCTATTATTATTGTCTTTACTTACTGCACTTTACTTATTCTTTACCTGCTCTTACTATGCTCCTTTACTGCTTCAGTTATATATATACACATGTATAGTGTAGAAACAGTTCATGTACCACTGTCACCTGCTCTTTGTTATACCCCTTATTGTCCTCCGCTTCATCCTTCCCGCTCGGTGCCTAGGAGTCACTGGGGGAGGGGTGGGGGATTGGCTTGGTCTTTTGACTAATGGTCAGTGGACCATATCATTTTAAGGGATCGAGGAGACGCAGCAATGCCAGAGCCCGATGCAGACAGAGGCAGGCCAGTGCAGTACAGGAGCACAAGATTCAGGATCAGTGAGTTATTATGAGTTAGCTTCCGCGAGTGATCTTGTAGTGAGGATATGTTGTACAGCGCATGAGCCCTTTATTATTGTAACCCATGTTATCTTTTTATTCAGTTATATTATGTGGACATTTTTATATTTTTCATGTTGATTCTGTGGACTTGTCTTCTTTAATGCACTTTTCTTTGTGATCGATTTGGCCGGCAGGATCGGCGTGTTGTAGTTGCGACCTTCCCGAGTGAAGGTATCACCGCAAAGCGGTGGTTCTGGGCTTAAGAGCTGGTGTTTGGAAAAAAAATTGGGTCTTACATATGATCAGGGCCCTGAAGTTGAAACTGACACCTGCAGAAGAGAGGGATTAGAACTTTCCCATGGAGGATCTGCCATGCCACTCGACTCGCCGTACATAAGGTCAAGAGATCGAAGAAATTAAAGTACAGAGGCAATAGATTTGTTAGTGAGAGTAGAGAGTTTTAAGGTGTTTTTCTGTTATATAATTTTGGACAATAAAGTCTAACACCTGGCATTAACACTTGCGCCCAGTGTTAGCAGTTATCATGATTCTTACCTTTTTTCTTATTTTTATCTATTCAGTGAACTATCTTCGTGTTGTGTTCTAGTTTTTATTCAGGCTTTCATAGTTATGATTTTGATGATTAAAAAAAGTTTCCACTCAATCTTTGATGGATTTAATCATGTTAAACTATTTATAATCCTTTTATAAGCCTCGAATCAGAAGGATGGCTTATTTAAAAATGTAATAGCATAATACTTTGGTTTTTAAGTTATTTAATGAATGGTAATGTAAGGATAAGTATTGGTATGATGTTTTATTTTATTAAAACCTTATTAATTATGAATTATGAATATGCAAACTTTTTCTAAAAGGCACGATATTGATAGTTTCCGTTGTCGGATATTGCAAGAGTGCACATGAATCTATAGATAATTTTATCTTTGTGAGACTTTAGTTGGACTTAACAATTTAGAGTGGATCTTAGACTTCCCGAGGTCTACCCTATGAGGGGTTCACACCGGTACTAGGAGATATGATGGGGGGCATCCCAAATCACCCTTTCTCAAGATATTTAAATATTATTGGTAGTTACCCAAACTATTTAAAATTTATAGACTCAATATTTCTGAAAGAGAAAAGATGAAGTTCATGATTTCATTAATTTTGATAAATGTCTCATAACAAATTAGAATTAAATTTATATGGATAATATAAGATATCTATAGGCAATGAATTTATGAAAGGTAGATAAGCCATCAAAATAAAATATGATTTTGAGTTTTGAATAATTTGACTTATAAACTCATTAGGCTTTAAGAGATAAAATCACATTTCCAATAATATATACGATGATCATGACATGATAGCTTAAAAATAAGAAAATAGAAAAATAAAAATAAAAAGACATTTAAGCAAATCATGAAGTAGAAATTTGTATATTTTATTTTTTTAAAAGATTCTACTTCATGCATATGATGATACCTAATGAATAAGAGATTTAGGTATCCAAAGGGAACCATGTGTAATGGTTCCTTTAGGTACCCAAATATAGCGAGATGATTTTTGGGGAGATGAGTATGAATGAACCCTTTCAAGTGGAGTTAATGTTTCATCTTTAATTTTGGGTCTCCATTCATACTTTGGTTTCATATTCTTATATTACAAATTTCCATAATGATTTTCAAAAGTGTTACGTATAGGAAATTTGTTAACGTTTAAATTTATGTTGGGAGAAAACGGATTTTGTAAATGAAAGTGACTGGGATTTTGATTTACAAAAGCTTTGTGTTCCTTGCTCTCATTATTAGGTTTATTCAAGATTTTCATATTCATATTCAACTTGCTTTTACATATTCCTTGAGATTGTGAATTTATGTGTTGTGAATTGTTATTCATAATTTTCATAAGCAAGTTGATTTTTTATTTTAATTCCTCATTTTTATCTTAAGATTATATCTAGCTTTATTATAAGCTATTGTGCTGTTTTTAAGAGTGGAGACAATTGAATCAATGTAAGTTTGATAGTCATTTCTTAATTCATCAAATGTTTCATCCATCTCTTTAATTTCAATTTTATAACTTTTACACATAGCACATTCACCTTTCAAAGATGAATTTTCTAAGGACAGTTTTTCATTATGTTCTTTTGCAATTAAAAGTTCTTTTACAAAATCCTTGAATTTTTCTTTAATATTATTATAATTAAAACAAGGTTTTGAGATTTCAATTTGAGTGCACGATTGAGAATAAGGTAATTCAAAATTTGATTTTATATTAACTTTAGCTTTTAACCTTTTATTTTCTAAACGTAATTTCTTATTAGCAATTTTCAATTTCTTCATTTTACGTTTAGCAATTTGTAGCATATGTAATGTGTAAACGGAATTTGTCACAAAAAGAGAAGACTTTGATTTCCTTACAAAGCTATCGGAAAAGGCAAGATTTGAACAAATAGTTCCTTTGGCATCTTTTTGGCACTCCTCTTCCAAAGATAATATTTCTTCTTCTCTTCCTCTTGATGTGCACTCCATTAATCCATCATGAGTGGAGCTTTCTTGAACATCCATGCAAGTTTGCATGTTCTCCAAGTCTTGCATTTGTTCCACACCTACAGATGGAGAATCATAAGTTCTTTCAATAAAATTCCAAATTTCATATGTGGTAGGTAAATTATAAATAAGTTTGAAAATATTTTGATCTAATGCACAAAATAAACTATTTATAGATTTTGCATTTAAAACAATTTCATTTCTAGTTAGTACGCTGGGTGGCTTTTCAAAAGTAATATTCCAAAGTTCTTCATCTAAAGCTTTATGAATATTTTTCATTAATATTTTCCACCCTTTATAATTTTTGCCCATAAATAAAGGTGGTGATAATACCTTTTCATTTATATTAAAATTTTCCCCACTGGTAGAAGCGAGATCATGATCAAGAGATGTCATTATTCCCAGTTGTTAAGCCGATTTGGAATAACCTGGCTCTGATACCACTTGTTGGATCTTGAGGCGCTCTTATAGGGGGTGAATAAGGGTAATAAAACTTTTGTTATATTTTAAAATACTTGAAATGATAAGTGATTAAATTAGTGATAAAACCACACAAAAAGAGGAGATCAAGTAATATAAATGAAAGACATGGTTTTATTAACTTCAAATATAAGATTACAAAATTTGATTTCTTATGACGCTAGAAATCGTAGGCAATAAAGTAAAATATTCTTTTTGTTTTCTATACCGACTCTTCTCACCAAGAACCGGTTGGCTTTAGTCCATCCTTCACGGAAATGGCCTCAAGCTGCTCTAGCCCTTCTATCCTCAGAAAGGCCTCGAGCACCCCCTAGATCTACTCCCTAGACCCAGTCGCCAACACGAGGCAAATTCCTCCCTATGTCCTACCCAGACCTAGTCGCCAACACAAAGCGAATTTACTCCACGATTGTTATGAAAAAGTTACAAACAAAACATAAAAATACAAATGAAAACTCCTGATGAAGAATTCTGGAGATGGCGACGCTAAATATTCTCGAAGTCAAAGCGTGTGTTCTTCGCGTTGAGTAAGCATGTAACACCTTGTCATTAGTGATAATATAACAGTAGGTCCAGCTGGGACACCACGCCATACAATGCATACTAGTTAGGCAACATAAGGTGATAAACAGAAAAGAGCTACAACTACACTAGAGTAAATAAAATGTAAGCAAAAGCATTTGATTAAAACATCTTTTAGAACTGTCAACTATCCCAGGAATGAAACATTAGAGTTATGGCCTTAAAGCCTTACATTAAAATAATGTCTCAAAACTCCAAAACATACATCGGCACGCAGGCCGGCAATTTAAGGAAAGCAAAAGAGGGGAGGTTGGCCTTCGAGGGCCAACACAGCATAAGCTCCGGCAAGCTATTTCCCGCTTGGCTCACCTGCACCTGCAACAATGATCCACCAAAACATGGAAACAAGTAACCGATCAGCTGAAGCTGACCAATATTATAGCGACCCCACCCCTATAGACGGGGTGGCGGTACTCCTTCCCTACGGGCAGACAGTATTGGCATAGATTGTCAAGGTGCATTCAAGCACCACATGTATAAGCAATCAACACCAACATTGGCACGCACGGCCACATGTTTCATGCTCTCATGGCACTCTCATGGTGTACTCCTCGAGACACACCTAACAACTCCTTAAATAAAGAGTTCACATGAGCTTTGGCCGTCAAGACTACCTTGTCTTACGGACCCTTCCCAACATCTTACGGTGCACCAAGGGGTTACCTCTTCACCGATCCGGTATGGGGGCGGGTTTGGATCAGCTTTGCCCGTGCTGTACTCGTTGGCATCAATCGTGTGACGTGGGTACGGCTTCACCTCAGCCTGAGCAACGAAAGGTGGCTTCACACCTCAACAAACAGCTCCCTGGGAGCTACCGCCGGCGCTAGCCCTAGCACCGGGTGGTAGTGACAGATTATCAAATCCACCCACAACTTCGGGAATTTCCTGGAGGTTAACTCCAGGACTCCCTGCAGTACCCTACATTACACAAATCCCGAAAATAGCGCAAACAAGATCACGGAGTCTTCTCCGGCACAATCGACAATATAGCCATCACCAATCCAGACCAACCTGTCCGGATGGGTTTCACACACAATGCATATGTTCGTACTACGATTCTGGAGGCTATATGCAAGTAACCAAAGGAGATCGAAATGATTAACCCACTAGAAAACTTCCCTTTCTCCACCAATTGGTGGGGGGTTTTCCATGCAATCATGCCAATAAAAAGGAGGACTTCACTTGTCCAAGTAGAATATCGTTACCCTTGTCATTTTCTTCGGCTTCACAAGAATCCAAGATTCCAGTCGGATGGAAAGGACCGTACTGGGCTGCTCTCTGTGGATCTATAAACGGCTCGCGATTCGAAGCTTTGGAGCTCCGTCAATGGCGGAAGATGCCTTCTTCTTCCTCCTTGGCTTTCCTCTTTCTCAAGCTTGAAGAGAGATAAGACTTAGAATAATAATGATAAACCCTCCTCTGGTCAAGGCCTAAGGATTCCTGGAATAAATCCCAACCATCGGATCTAAAACCCTTTGGATTTGACGGCCACGATTTCAAATCACGGATCTGTATCGCAAGCTACCATCGGCGCTAGCACTAGCGCCAGCACTAGATCTCGACGGTTGCCTCACAGTCTCGACGGTTGCCTCACTGTCTCGACAGAAAGACTTACCGCCAGAGCTAACGCTAGCGCCAGCGCTAGCTCCCAGTAGCAGATTTCTCTATTAGGGTTTTGGGGTGGTACAAAGCGTTGATCTGATCCTCCTTGAATTTTTCTCTCAAATTTGTGTGGGAGATGATGGTCTGGAAAATACGGCCCTCTCTGAGTTTCTAAAGTGCTAGAATAGGGCTCACTTCAATCAGTAGTTGGAGAAGACGAAATCCACCAATTTATAGGATTGAAGGCTAACGTCGGCGTTAAGGCTAACGTCAGGCGTTGACCCAGTATAGGATTGTTTTGATGGCTCAGATCTTCAAAATGGGAAGGAGATTCTGCACTTTAGGAAACATTCATTTTAGGCAACCCTAACGCTGGCGTGGAGTCTAACGATGGCGTTAGGTCAGATCATTCCAAAAGTGCCCCTGCAATCATGGTTGTTTCCCTCCTTTCCATAATCATCATGATGGGAACGAGAGTCAACGCCCAGCATTAAGTCCTAATGACTGGCGTTAGACCACATCCCTCTTTTCAGTTTATGAACAGGTCCAGACCAATAATGCAGCAACCTAGTTTCATATCTGTTCAAACCTGCATGCTAAAAACACAATGGCAAATAAGATCAAATATAAGTAGGATTTGTTATTCTCAAATCAAAGAGATTCAGAAAACCATGTTCCAACAGTATCATCCTCGCCCTAATTTCTAAGATGATACCTCGACCAGGGACCATTTAAGAATGAAGCTACTTTTAAACATAGGCCCTTACATTCAAGTCACGTAATTGAATTCCTATTGAAGTAGACATTCTAAGGGCATTTATTTTGCTAATTAATCTATCATATAGAAACAATTGACATAATAAAAGCACTTGTCATAAAGGTAAAATGAAATACATAGTACAAATCACAATTCATCATATGAATAAACAACCAACAAACATACAATCCATAAGTCTCCCACTAAAGATGATCATTCAGGTATCTAATACCCATTGATAGCATGACCATCATGCTTCCTTTGTGTAAGAGGCTTTGTTAGTGGATCTGATATATTTTCTTCAGTTGGTACTCTGCATATGTTCATATCTCCTAGATCGACAATCTCTTGAATAAGATGGAACCGCCGAAGTATGTGCTTAGAGCGCTAAGGAGATCTAGGTTCCTTAGCTTGTGCAATAGCACTATTGTTGTCACAGTAGAGAACTACGAGATCAATAATGCTAGGAACTACATCTAGCTCGCCGATGAATTTCCTAATCATACAGCCTCCTTTGTTGCATTTGCAATAGCAATATACTTGGCTTCTGTTGAAGAATCAACAACTGTCTCTTTCTTGGAACTCTTCCAGCTCACAGCCCCTCATTAAGGCAAAATACAAAACCTGACTGGGATTTTGACTCGTCCCTATCAGTTTGGAAGTTAGCATTAGTGTAACCATTTATAACGAGATCTTCCTCTCCACCAAACACCAAGAACACTTCCTTAGTTCTTCTCAAGTAATTTAGGATATTCTTGACTGTTGTCCAGTGACCATCACCAGGATCAGACTGATATCTGCTCATCATGCTCAATGCATATGAGACATCGGGTCGAGTACATAATTTTGCATACATGATTGATCCAATTGTCGAAGCATTTGGAATCAACTTCATGCGGTCCTTCTCATCCAAAGATTTAGGATATTGGTCCTTAGAGAGACTCACACCATGTGACATGGGTAATAATCCCTTCTTGGACTCAAGCATGTTGAACTTTTTCAACACTTTCTCAATGTATGTACTCTGGGACAAACCCAGCAACTTCTTCGACCTATCTTTATATATCTTTATACCAAATATATAAGTCGCTTCCCCCAAGTCTTTCATAGAAAAGAAGTCCCCTAGCATGTTCTTAACAGCTTGCAGGGATGAAATATCATTCCCAATCGATAGTATGTCATCCACATATAATATCAGGAACACGACAATGCTCCCACTAATCCTCTTGTAAACACAAGGGTCATCCTCATTCTTGATGAAATCAAACTTCGAGAAGCTTATTTCAATCCATAAATGGATTGATGCAACTTACCCAGTTTAGTGGATTCACTTGGAGATACAAAACCCTCGGGTTGTATCATATACACTTCCTCAAGGAGGTTTCTATTAAGGAAGACATTCATTTGTCTGATCTCATAGTCATAATACATAGCAATAGTAAGTAGATTTCTGATGGACTTTACCATAGCAACAAGGGAAAAGGTTTCATCATAGTCAACACCACAAATTTGCTTGAAACCTTTAACCACCAGTCACCCTTTGAATGTCTATACAATCCCATCAATGTCGGTCTTCTTCTTGAAGTCCCACTTGCACCCTATGGGCCTTCAGGTGGTTCCACCATGGTCCAAACTTGGTTTGTATACATGGAGTCCATTTTAGATTTCATGGCCTCAAGCCACTTCTCAGAGTCTGGTCCTTTCATAGCCTCTTGGTAGTTGCAGGCTCATCATCATTATCCATTAGCAACACATTACCTATTTGAGATATGAGAAATTCATATCTCTCAGGCTTAACTCTAGGTCTACCAAATCTACATAGGACTTATGTTTCTTGAGCAGGATCTCCAGCTACAACAGTTTGTAGTCCTTGCTCAGGTTCCAATTCTGTTTCATTCATTGTTTATGGTTCTTGAACCTCTTCATGTTCTACCTTAGTGTTCTCTCTAGACATAAACTCTTTCTCTAGAAAAACAACACTCCTTGCGATAAACACTTTACCCTCGGATCACAGGTAGAAGTAATAACCTTTGGTTTCCCTAGGATATCCCACAAGATAACACTTATCTGACTTGGGTTCCAGCTTGTCAAGCATTTGACGTTGCGCGTATGCCTCACAGCCCCAAATCATAATGAAAGACATACTAGGATGCTTCCTAGTCCATATCTCATATGGTGTCTTTTACACCATTTTCGGTGGAACTTGATTTAATCTGAAAGCAGTTGTCTCTAGAGAAAAATCCCAAAAGGAAACGGGCGAATCTGCATGAATCATCATCGACTGTACCATGTCTAACAAAGTACGATTCCTCTGCTGAGAAACACCATTATTTTGTGGTGTTCTAAGTGAAGCGAGATGTGATATAATACCGCACTCTCTTAGATGATCACGAAACTCCTGACTCAAATATTTTCCACCTCGATTAGATCGGAGTTCTTTAATTGTTTTTCCTAGTTGGTTATGTACTTCATTTTGGAACTCCTTAAACTTTTCAAAGGATTCGGATTTGTTCTTCATAAGAAACACATATCTGTATCTACTGAAATCATCAGTAAATTGTTCAAACCAAAAATGTACCTAGTCCACACTTGCTCAAGCTGAAAAAAGAAGGAGAAAACTGTTAGATGGTTGGTTACTTTGAGCTACAAGTGAAAGCGTGAGAGAGGAGAAAAAGGAGATAGCGAGGTTTCATGAAAGGAGAGACGGCGAGGTCTTCTGAAGGGAGAAGAAGAGGTCTCCGCTGTCTCAAAAACTAGAGACCGTTCAAGTCACTGGCTGGGAGATGGAAACCTCCATAAGATCCCCAAACTAGTACCCTTGCCCCTCTATTTATAGGTGAGGGCATGCCCTAATGGGAAGGTCTACAAGTTATGGGCTGCCCGGATCTGTTGAGATCGTCTGGACCTGCTGAGATCGTCTGGACCTGCTGAGATCGGCTGGACCTGCTGAGATCATCTGGACCTGCTGAGATTGTCTAGATGAAGATTAAATGAAGGAAGACTGCCTTAAACGAGATCGCCCGGAACTGAGACATCCCGGGGCGAGACAGGGCGAGACTGCCCGGGGAGCGACCTCCCTGGGCGAGATCACCTTGGGAGCGACCTACCTAGGTGAGATCGTTTGGGGATTGACCTCCTTGGGTGAGATTGTCAGGGGAGCGAACTCCCTTGGCGAGATCGCCTAGGGAGCGACCTCCCTGGGCGAGATCGCCTTGGGAGCGACCTCCCTGGGCGAGATAGCCTGGGGAGCGACCTCCCTGGGCGAGATCATCCGGGGAGTGACCTCCTTGGGCGAGATCACCCGAGGAGCAACCTCCCTGGGCGATATTGCCTAGGGAGCGCCTCCCTGTGCGAGATCGCTAGGGGAGCGAAGGCGAGACTGCCCGGGCAGTGGGAGACCACCCGGGCTTAGATACCTAGCGGGATTTACTGGGCTCTAGGAGAGGTCATCCGAGCACTGCGAGGGCGTGTGGATTGCTTTGGTCATCTGCAAAAATCCAGCGCGAGGGGATCGCCGATTCCTGGGTAAACTGTAATGAAGTAGTGTAACTCACCTCTAGCCATAGAACTCATGGGTCTGCATACATCACTGTGTATGACACCCAAAAGATCATCAACCCTCTCAGTATGACCAGTGAAAGGGGCTTTAGTCATTTTGCCTAACAAGCAAGACTCACATCTCTCAAATGATTCATAATCAAATGAGTCCAACAGTTCATCTCTATGGAGCTTGGAGATGCGTTTCTTGTTTATATTGCCTAAATGACAATGGCAAAGGTGCGTAGGATGAGTCATTTGTTCTTAGTCTTTTAGTATTTTCTACATTATAGATCGGCTGGTCTAAGTTCAAAACATATAAACCATTAAACAATTGGGTTACACCATAACAAACATCATTCATAAAAATTGAACAACTATTGTTCTTAATTATAAATGAAAAACCTTTCATGTTAAGGCATGAAATGGATATAATGTTTCGAGTTATGGATGGAACAAAATAATAGTTATCTAGTTCTATTACAAGCCTACTGGTCAAAGTAAGACGATAGACTCCAACGGCAATGGCAGCAACTCTTGCTCCATTTCCAACGCGCAAGTCTACCTCTCCTTTACCCAGCATTCTTCTCCTTGCCAGTTCTTGCACATTTGTTCAAATGTGAGAACCGCATCTGATATCCAATACCCAAGATAAAGGAGTAGAAAGGTTTGTTTCTATAACAAAAATACCTGAAGCCGAAGTCACACTTCCCTTCTTTTCTGCAGATCCTCAAAATAAAGAGATAGTTCCTCCTCCAATGCCTTGCCTTATCGCAGTGGTGGCACTTGTTGGAACATGGTCTTTTGCATCTCCTAGGTTTGAGAATAACAAATCCTATGTGTATTTGATCTTGTGTGTATAAATATGCAAGAAATAATATCATATGACTCAAGGATAACATAAGAAGGTTGCCTCCATGTTTGAAGCCAAAATTCTAGCATGGTCACTAGCGTCGGCGGTAGCCACTAGCGCAGGCACTAGGCTTGATTAGGCATGTTTGGGAACCAATTATAGAAGGAGATAGTGTCGGGTGGTAGCGGCTAGAGCAGGCGGTAGCGCGACACACAAGTGTAATTTCGGCAAGTTTACCTTGGAATGAAAGATACGCACATGCAGTATATTGCCTAAATAGGGATAGTGTCGGCGGTGTCGATAGCACAGGCGCTAGCACCAAGGCTATAAAAAGGACCCCTTAGCTCCGTCTTCTTCATCCTCTCACAGCCCTAAATTCCAGAGCTTCGTGCCACTTCATATAGAGGAAGGTTCAGAGAGATACTCCCACAAATCTATGAAGGATTAAGGAGATTCATGGAGAAGATTTCAACACGCTTCATCATCGTGATGAAAGACCGCATCGACTATGATCATACTCTGCAGGTCTTCGTCTACTTCTTCAATAGATCCACATAGGGAGTTTTTACATTGTTGTTGTTTCTTTTATTTACTCTTTTATACACGTGCAGTGAATTCACCTCGTGTTGGCGACTAGGTCTGGGTAGGAATTAGGGCAGAAATTTTCCTCGTGTTGGCGACTAGGTCTAGGGTGTAGATTTAGGGGGTGCTCGAGGCCATATCCGAGGATAGATTGGCTAGAGCGGCTTGAGGCCGTATCCGGGGAAGGATAGGCTAAAGCCACCGGTTCGTGGGGATGCGAGTCGGGATAGAAAATGAAAAAGTCTTTTTACTATTTGCCTTCGATTTCTAGCGTTATAAGAAGTCATGTTTTGTAATCTTATATTTTATATTAATAAAATCATGTCTCTATTTTATTTCATTTAATTTGTTTTGGTTTTACACTATTTCAATCTCTTATTATTTCAAGTATTTCAAAATATAACCTAAGTTTTTAAAACCCTTATTCACCCCCCCCCCCCCCCCCCCGCCCCATCCCCCTCTAAGGGCGCCTACAGATTCAACAAGTGGTATCAAAGGTAGGTTATTCCAAATCGGCTTAACAACCGGGAATAATGGCGCTTTGTAGTCATGATCTCGCTTCTACTAGTGAGAGAAATACTTATATATAGGGAATGTCTTTGGCACCACCTTTATTTGAAGGAAAAAAATTTAAAGGGTGGAAAATATTATTGGAAAAATTTCTCAAGTCATTAGATATTAAAATATGGAATATTACCATTAGGAATCCACCAAATAAGTTGAGTAGGGAAGAGTGTGTCTTAAATGCTAAATAAATGAATTGCCTATTTTGTGCACTAAATCAAAATATTTCCAAACTCATTTATACTTTTCCTACTTCATATGAGATGTGGAATTTTCTTGAAATAACTTATGATTCTCCATCTATAGGTATGGAACAAATGCAAGAATTGGAGAACAAACAAGCTTGCACAGATGTTCAAGAAAGCTCCTCTCATGATGGATCAATGGAGTGCACATCAAGTGGAAGAAAAGAAGAAATGTTATCTTTGGAAGAGGAGTGCCAAAAAGATGAAGATAACAAAGAAACTCTATGCTCAAATCTCACTACATCCAAAAGCACTGTAAGGAAATCAAATTCCCTTATTGTTTGCAATTTTATTTCTACTTTATAATTGCTACAAATTACTAAACGTAAAATTAAGAAATTGAAAATTGCTAATGAGAAATTACGTTGAGAAAATAAAAGATTAAAAGCTAATGTTTATGTAGAATCTAGTTATGATGTGGCTTCTCCATCTTGCTCTCTAATTGAAATTTTAAATTCTTTTTTTGATTGTAATGATATTAAAGAAAAATTCAAGGATTTTGAAAAAGAACTTTTAATTTCAAAAGAGCATAATGAAAAATTGGTAAATGAAAATAATATTTTATCTAATAAACTAGAATCATTAAAACTATTTGTGCAAAAACTTACAAGTAATAAAAAATCTTTTATTTCTAGTTTATCATCAAACATGTGTAAAACTCCTACTAGTATTTTAAAATATATTAAACATGCACCTAGTAGAATGTTTAATCATACAAGCATAATGAATTCTAACTCTCATTATGTATCTCCCAAATTAAATTCAAATGTGCAAAAATTTCCTATGAAAAATAGTTTCGAAAGTCATTATTATTTTAAGCAAGTTTAATGAATATGGAAATTTGATGCATAATTATAACACTAAACCAAAGTATGAGTGGAGACCCAAAATTAAAGAAGAAACACTAACTCCACTTGAAAGGGTCTTTTCGTTCTCATCTCCCTAAAAATCATCTCGTTATATTTGGGTACCCAAAGGAACTGTTACACTTGGTTCCCTTTGGATACCTAAATCTCTTATTTATTAGGTATCACCAAATGCATGAAGTGGAATCTTTTCAAAATGAAATATACAAATTTCTACTTCATGATATGCTTTAATGTATTCTTTATTTTCTTTTTGTTTTCTTATTTTTTTAAGCTATCATGTCATGGTCATCTTATTTATTATTGGAAATATGATTTTATCACTTAAAGCTTAATGAGTTTATTAATCAAATTGATCAAAATTCAAAGTCATATTTTATTTTGATGATCTATCTATCTTTCTTATATTCATTGCCTATAAATATCTTATATAAATCATATAAATCAAATTCTAAATTTGTTATGAGATATTTATCTAAATTAATAAAATCATGAACTTCACCTTTTCTCTTTCAAATATTTTGAGTCCATAAATTTAAATATTAGGTATGGGTAGCAACCAATAATACTTAAATATCTTGAGAAAAGGAGATATGGGATGTCACCCCATCACATCTCCTAGTACCGGTGCGAACCATTAACAGGGTTGACCTCGGGAAGTCCAAGATCCACTCTAAATTGCTAAGTCCAACTAAAGTCTAGCAAGGATTAAATTAATTATAGACTCATGCAATAATCGAAAAAGAAAACTATCATTATTTTTTAGAAAAACATATATATTCATAATTCGTGATTAAAAATAAAATCATAAAAGAACGAATGTATTATCATACTAACATTGTATGTTAATGAATATTATTAGTTATCATGCTAATCTCATGCAATGTTAGTTATCATATATTTAATATAAAAATAAAAAATTTAGAACACAGAATTCATGATATCTATGAGGTTTTATATTATCATTCTAAAATTCAAACAAACTTATAGTTTATTAATCATTTTTTAACCTAATCATTGCGTATGTCCATGATCATATACCAATATTATATGTCTCACAATAGCAGGGGCGTAGAGTTGTATTTTGTAGAAGGCCTAACCTCTAAGTCATCTCTTGTCCTTAACCGGGGAGGGTTCCAGTGGGGCCTTGCGAGGCACTAGGGGGAAAGAGTGCTAGGTTGAGAGTTCTCTAGTGTATGCATATGGTAGTAATATCCCAACCTACGGCATGTATGCAGCTCCTCATGCCCATCTATCACTTAGTATGGGGCTAGGGTGTAGACATATAGTCTGGGTATTTTTTATCTAGGACATACCTATTTTTATGCATGAACATTTTTTAATCACTAAAATCATGCATATTTGATTTGTTCAATCATGTCTTCTTGTGTTTACATTTCCTATCTTTTTCAGTTTACATTATTTTGATAAACACAAGCCTTAGAAAAATCAAAATGGTGATTTAAGAAAATATATCTCATGTGATGAAAATGCTAACATTTCATGCAATTTGCACTATCTAGACATCTCCAAAAATTATGAAATTTCTGCATTAAACCAATCTTTGGACACTTCATCAAAATCAAAAAACAAAGTTTTCAAAATCTCAATATTTTGCTCACTGTCGCCCGCGCTAGCACTAGCCATTGTGTCATGTTTTCAAAATTTTCTGTGTTTTCAAAATTTTGAAAATTCATTAAAAATATATTCTTTTATGTGTACTGCATATTTTTATCTTTATGTTATTGTGTCACGTTTGAAAAATCAAATACAAAATTCCAAAATGCAAAAATGCAAAAAAAATATGTCTTTGCTTATTTTTTATTTGTGTTTACAAGGTTTCATTAAAATAACAAAGATTTCTATGTTTCATTACTTTGGCAAAAATGAAAAGCATGTTCTTTTAGATTTAGCTAAAAAGTTTAATTTAAAATCTCAAGTTTTCTAAACATTGTTTTGGCTTGTCATGCTTTCATTTTAATCTTGTTATGTGCAATGAAAAACTCTATAGTGAATTGTGTAGGATTGTATTTATAGGCCTCTAAGTATGAGTAATGTGTTATGTTTGATAATGATCTCTTAACACCCATACTTTTGGTAGACTACATGTCCCTATAATTCTTAACCTTACATGATTGTGTAGTGTAGTAGCTTATAATATTAAGATGTTTATCTCTATTACCTACACATTATTCAAAACTGTGTTGCACATATAGAAGTGAAATTACAAAATTATAAGTGTTTGCAAAAAAAAGTGAATTCGGAGAACTTTGTCTTGTTAAAAAAATCAATAATAAAATGACAAAGATAACTCCACCAAGCACTACTTGAACCTCCTGATAAGTCTTCATAAGCATTGTGAGGTTGAGCACCTTGGAAAGAATTGTAAAGTGTCTTGCGCAAACTACTTTAATACACTTCTATTTTGTACACCGGATCACAAAAAAAAACTTTTATTGAAAATAAAATATTTGCTTTGTACTTCGCTCCCTGATAAGTCATAATGAGCACTGTGTGGGTGAAGAACCTTGGTAGTTGAACATTTTATGAGCTTTGTATCAAATCTAGAATTGATGTGTAGAAGTAGTTAAAAAGATTACATGCTTAATAATGTTTCTACTTCACTAGTTAAGTCATGTGTTTTGCATTATATCACTTGTATACTTTTATCAAATTATGCACATCATTATCTCCCATAAAGCTTCTACTCATGAGAATTGGAATCTAATGCTTCCTTACATAAATTCTCTAGAAAGCTTTAGTAAAAGCACTAGATTGCAATGTATAATCTCTACGATGTTTGCATAACTTGAAATGCAAATTAATAACATTGTATTTACTATGTTCAAGAATATGTGCAATCATGCTTGCCTTAGTAGTTTTTGAAAAATAGAACTCCTTTCCTATTATCATGAATACTTTATTGAAAATCTTACTTGCTTACGAAAATATATTTCTTAAAAATATTATCTTACACTTATAAGCTTATATATGATTGGTTTTATCCAAATAACATCACTTTTACTGCATAATATCTCTTATTTCTATTATGATCTTTGAACTTCCAAAAAAATGTTTTTCTATGGATAAACAATTTTATAACCTTTCTGCTTATGATATAACTCTTAAAATTTTGAACTTCAAAACATCTTCTTATATTTGAACTTAAACTCATATTTACTCTTATGATTTTCATGCTCACAAAAAGATGTTTCTTATATTTCTATAAGTCTTTCGCAATATTACCGAATAACTTTTACCTTGCGCTTACATGCTTATTTCAAGTCATGCCATCACTTGAATCTCAAAATTCATTTTCTTCAACAAATGGAAGACTTGCTTGGTAAATGTTATTTTAAGTTATTCTGATATGCATACTTTCTAAAAAAACTCTGATCTGTTTTTGTGAAATTATTTTTATGCTAAAAACTCTGATCTTTTTGAAAAAAAAATTTATGCTAAAAACTCCTTATCATTTCATTTCATCTATAAGCTCGATCATGTCTTATCTTTTTATCAAAATCCTCTTTTTATGTCTATTGCTTCCTTAACCCACTTTTGCTAATAACAAAAGGGGGAGAACTAACATGATAAATAAAATTGCCATAAATGGGAAAACTAACATGATTAATGATTAAGATGATAGCTTACATATAAGGGGAGCATTCACATAGGGGGAGCATGCATTTAGGGGGAGCAGTTCTAAATACCAAAATCGACAATTATCCTAAGTCATCACTCACACACACACAAGTAGGATTCATCATGCTCTATGTATTAATTCTCTAATTTATCATTAATGGATTTATTATTATCAAAAGGGGGAGTTTGTTGGAACATGGTCGTACGCATCTCCTAGGTTTGAGAATAACAAATCTTATGTGTATTTGATCTTGTGTGCTTAAGTGTGCAGGAAAAAGTGTCATATGACTCAAGGATAACATAAGAAGGTTGCCCCCAAGTTTGAAGCCAAAATTTCAGGATGGTCACTAGCGTCGGCGGTAGCCACTAGCGCAAGCGCTAAGCTTGATTAGGCAAGTTCGGGAACCAGTTATAGAAGTAAATAGCGTCGTGCGGTAGCGGCTAGCACATGTGGTAGTGCGGCGCACAAGAGGAATTTCGGCAAGGTTTCCTTGGAATGAAAGATACACACACGCAGAATATTGCCTAAACAGAGATAACACCGACGGTAGCGATAGCGCAGGCGCTAGCTCCAAGTCTATAAAAAGGACCCCTTGGCTCTGTCTTCTTCATCCTCTCACACCCATAAATTCCAGAGCTTCATGCAACTTCATATAGAGGAAGGTTCAGAGAGATACTCCCACAAATCTATGAAGGCTTAAGGAGATCCGTGGAGAAGATTTCAACATGCTTCATCATCGTAACGAAAGACCGCATTGACTACGATCATACTCTGTGGGTCTTCGTCTACTTCTTCAAGAGATCCACATAGGGAGTTTTTACATTGTTATTGTTTCCTTTATTTACTCTTGTATACTCGTGCAGTGAATTCGCCTCGTGTTGGCAACTAAGTCTGTGTAGGACTTAGGGCAAAAATTTGCCTCATGTTGGTAACTAGGTCTAGGGTGTAGATCTAGGGGGTGCTCAAGGCCATATCCGGTGAAGGATAGGCTAGAGTAGCTTGAGGTCGTATCCGGGAAAGGATAGGCTAAAGCCACCTGTTCGTGGGGATACGAGTCGGGATAGAAAATGAAAAGTCTTTTTACTATTCACCTTCGATATCTAGTGTTATAAGAAGTCAAGTTTTTTAATCTTATATTTCATATTAATAAAATCATGTCTCTATTTTTTTCACTTAATTTGTTTTGGTTTTACACTATTTCGATCTCTTATTATTTCAAGTATTTCAAAATATAACATAAGTTTTTAAAACCCTTATTCCCCCCCCCCCCCCCCCCCCCTCTAAGGGCGCCTACAGATCCAACACCGCATCCCTTCCTTAGCCAGACCTTTCTTCTTTAGTGTTAAAGACTTGGGATCAAGATAAGACTTAGATCCTATCGTCGTCTTCTTTGATCCCTTGGCCTTGCCCTTGCCTTTATGCACCATTAGTAGGGGTCTAGCAGGTTTGACCTTCTTCATGTTATTCTCGGCAGTTCTCAACATGCCTAGTATCTCAGGCAGTGTCTTGTCTATTTCATTCATGTTGTAGTTCAAGACGAACTGCTCATAACTGTCTGACAATGATTGCAGGATCAGATCAGTGGCCAACTCTTGGCCCAAGGGAAAACCCAGTCTTTCAAGGTTCTCAATATACCCAATCATCTTGAGTACATGAGTCCCTACTGAGTCTCGATCTCTCATTTTGCACTGAAATAATGCCTTGGATATGTCAAACCTCTCTTGTCGAGCTTGCCCCTCGAACATTTTCTTGAGGTGCTCAATTATCTCATAACCACACTTGCTCTCATGTTGCTTCTGAAGCTCAGAGGACAAGGTAGCAAGCATGAGGCATTCCACATCCAGGGTATCATCCTGATACTTCTTGTAAGCATCTTTGTCTACTTGGGGAGCATTCTCAGCTGGCTCTATGGGGGCTTCCTCTTCCACTACATAGAGCTTGCGCTCTTGCATGAGGACAATCTTCAGGTTTCTACACCAGTCAAGGAAGTTCATCCCGCTGAGCTTGTCCTTCTCAAGGATGGCTCTCAGGGACAGGGTGGAGTGAGATCCACTTGCCATGGAAATTCTACAATAGATTTACAAAATGTTTTAGTACTGTTGGGAACAGTGCCCAGCAGTGTTCCTGATTTGAAGAAGTGCTCAGCTCAATGATAAGTGCAAGTTGTATTTAATGTCATATCAAGTTCATGTTTGCAGAGATCAGACAATATGTCAAGTACTTTAGTTATCTCACTAAGTACAATATCGTCGAGAAGAATAGGAGATGTCATCGACAAAGTATGCTTGTCGTCATGATGATGAGCAAAAGCAAACGCTGAGACTTGGCGAGTTCGTCGAACGCAGAATGCTGTTCGTCGAATGAAGAATGAAGCTCGTCGAACGCAGAGATGAGACAGAAGCAAATGCTGATGTTCGTTGAACGCAGAATGCAGTTCGTCGAACGCGAAAACTTCTCTGCAGATCGACAGAATCCTCTGAGAAGAGGAAACCATATCAGCCCAACCGCTGAGACAGATTCAAAAGGAAGGAATGTCGTCGAGAAGATGCAGTATCGTCGACATCATCAAAGAAGCTGTGTCATCGGAAAGGCTTAGTAAGACTGATGCTAATGACATCGTCACAAAGAAGGCATGACATCGAGAAGACTGAAGAAGGACAGCTGAAGACACGCAGTTGCTAAAGTAGAGTCTGTCGACATGATATCGCTCATGTCGTCTAAAGAACAAAGTGATTACGACGACAGACTACAAGAAAGAAGATCACGTCAACACGGTCAGAGATAGCATATCACTGTATATGCAGAAACGCCAGAAGACTTGAAGGTCCACCAAGGCAGAAGGTAGAAGACTTGAAGGTCCACCAAGGCCTTAGGCTTCGACAAAGTCCTGTCGTCGAGATACTTTCCATATCGTCGTAAAGCTGTCAGTATCGACATGAAGCTGGAAATATCGTCGAGACGGAATTCAAATGTTGCGGATGCGCTGTCAGCAATTAATGCCGCCTCCTGATTGTCCAATCAGTGCGTGCTATTAAGGAATGGGCGTCTGTCAGTAAAGGACATAATATGTGACCGTTAAATGACTCTTCTGTCCTATAAAAGAGATCAGTGATGCCCTAGAAAAGGTCTTCTTGGTCAAAGAGACAAGAATGAAAAAGAATCATGTCGTTGCTTCTAAATACAATAGTACATTCAGCGGAGAAGAAAAGAACAAGTAGAGAACAAGAATCAAGCGTTCTCAGAAGAATCAGTCATCTCCATTGACTGATAAGAAGTCGATCCTCATCAGGCCAAGAAAAGAGATTGAAGAAGAACTGTGCTTTCAAGATCTGAATCAGAAACATCTTCTTCAACCTCATGTTGCCGATCTCCATCAGGCTAAGTTGCCGATCTTCATCAGGCAGAAGAAACAGTTCTCATAACTGTAAATCCTTTGTTGTTGTAAGGCTTGAGGGACTAAGTGTTTAGCTTGAGGGCTGGAGAGCTGTGAGGCTTGAGGGCAAGGGCAGTGGACTTGTGGGTCTGATCTTGTCTAGCTTGAGGGCTGGAGAGCTGTGAGGCTTGAGGGCCAGGGCAGTGGACTTACGGGTCCAATTTTGTCTAGCTTGAGGGCTGGAGAGTTGTGAGGCTTGAGGGCCAGGGCAGTGGACTTGCGGGTCCGATTTTGTCTAGCTTGAGGGCTGGAGAACTGTGAGGCTTGAGGGCCAGGGCAGTGGACTTATAGGTCCGAATTTGTTGAGCTTGAGGGCTTGCGTGCAGTAAGGGCTTGCGGGCCTAGGATGTAGGCACAGACTTGCGGGTCTGTGTTGTGTAGGGCTTTAGGGACTGAGTGTCGAGCTTGCGAGCTCAGGTGCAGTAGGGGCTTGCGGGCCTAGGCTGTAGGACTTGCAGGTCCGTGTTGTAAGTCTTGCGGGCCTAAAGATTTGGTGTAGTTTGCCGAGCCTAGCACACTGCTAGGTAGGCGCAGAGGGAAAGAGGATTACTCAAGACACACGGTCTTGAGGAACCTCTATAGATCACTGTGTGCTTTTCTGTGTTGTGCTTTATAATTTATAGATCTATTAATCAGTAATCAAGAACATCTAAAGGGGATAAAGTAATTTGAAAAACCTATTCACCCCCCCCCCCCCCCCCCCCCCCCCTCTAGGTGATAAGTTGACACCCAATAAACAACATGTGGTATCAGAGCTAGGTTGTTCAAAGAAAAGCTTAACAGCTTGAACAGATCTGCCCTTGGGTTTCCATTTATCATGGCTATGGAATCAAGAATAGCTATTTGTTCCAGGGAGAACTTTGCCCTTTGGAAAGTAATAGCAAGAATATACATGGAGGCAATGGATTCCAGAATGTTTTTAATTGTTCAAGAAGCACCATCCATGACTATGATAAAATATGAGATCCTTCTAGCCAACTTGGACAAAGAAGCCAGAAGTATTCTTGCTGGTGCAGTAGATCTGCCAACACTCCAGAAGCTGACTCATTGCAAAACAGCAAAAGACATATGGGACTCCCTAGGAGTCCTCATGGAAGGGTCAGAGGAAGATTTTGAAGAAGAAACCCCTCATGAAGAGGTATGCATCAGAGCACCACTGACTACTTCAGACAGTGAATCAGATGATGAAGAATGCTCTGGAGAAGGAGAAAGAATAGGAGCACCCTTGACTCTCACAGACTGTGATTCTGAGGATGAAAAGGTTCATGGGCTGATGGCTCTATCAGATGAAGAAAATCATGATGAATCACATTATGATCAGGTATGCATCACTCACATGCCTTTACTACCTGCTTCAATTAAGAAAACCAAGAGTGCATCAGGTGATTGTTCATCTTCTGAAGATGATGCAGAAGACTGCTCATCATGCAACAATAAGAACCATGCTGATCTAATAGAACAGTTTGGTGATCTCTTGGGAGCTCTGAGAAAGAGCAAGAAGCTTGCTAAGAAGCAAGCTAGGGAGCTAGAATCACTCAGGCCCATTAAGGCTGAGATGAATAAGGAAATGGGTATGTCCCCCAATGAGGGCACCATCTCATGTGAGCTCAAGAAAATCATAGCTTTATGATGAAAGAAGCCAAAGGGAAGAACTTATCAAGAAACTTGAGAATGACCTTCTTAAGGAAAGAAGCTTGGTGGCTCAATTCTCTAAGCCCAAAACTGTACTGCCCATCATTGACACCTTCTCCTCCTATGGAAATAGGAGGGGATTGGGTTACAATTAAGGGGCAATAGATGCTGGGAATGGAGAAAGGGGCAAAACTAAAGTAGTGCCTCATACCACCTTTCAGAAGGTAGTGCTTCCCACTAATAGGTATGATCAGGACAGTGTCCATGGTCACTGGATGAATGGAAGCTCCATTAGTCATGGAAATGCTCCTGATTATGGGAAGAGAAAGGGCATGGGGATGAGTACATTAAAGGCTCCCCATGAGGAAATCCAAATGGCCCACCATGGACCATTTATGTTTGGTGCCCCAGCCCCCACTTTCAAGGATAAAGGAGCAACATATTCCCAATCTCTTCCATATAAGAAGCAGACTGGTAGCCCCGGTATAATCAATTCTCACTTGATCATATTTGATGCCATCAACACCATGTTAGCCACCAAGCTGACATCTGTTGCTGACAAACAGATAAAGTAAAAGAAGAAACAATTATACTAGAGCAGCTAGTCAGCTCTTGGCTGAGAGAGATAGGAAGAATGATGCTGCCTTCTCTACTAAACGTACTTCAAAAACTGTTCAGAAAAGAAGGTACAACATCCATGAATGTTGGTGTTGTGGCAAAGTGGGACACTTTGCCATTGACTGTTGGCACAACCCTAGTGTACCTAGTGCAAAGGAGAGACCTCCTGGATGGGTTGAGGTGAGTAGAAGAATTCACTATTATGCTAACAAGAACCTAGGACCCAAGTCACCTTGGGTTCCTAAGGGATATTAAAATCTATTTTGCAGGGTAGTCCATTTAGCCAATAAAAAGCAAACCAGGCTAATGGACAATAAGTGCTCCAGGCTCAACTCTGGACTAAGAAAAACTCACCACATGCAAAGGTGCGCTGATCAAGGGGGAGCTAAAAGTAAAGATAAGTGGACATCCCATCAAGGGGGGCTACTAGCTCAAGAAGACTTAAAAGCTAAGGTGAAGGTAACTATGTTGATGCTCAATACATAACCTCATCTTTATCATTTTGTAAACGTAGTTTTCACTGAAGTAAGTAAAAGTTATCATTCAAGGAGCACATATGTATGGCACTGCTAAAAGCATTACACTGGTCATACAAAAGAGTGAAACAAAACCATATTGTCGAAATGATGATTGGTATCGTCGAAATGACTCCTCGACATCGAATTTGCATCACGACGATATCCAATCATCAGTGGTCTCTTAATTTGGCATAAGCTTAATCATTACAGCTAAACTTGAGTTAATCAGACATTTAACAAATGACACTTCGACTTCCAACTCGCACACTATAAATAAGGTCAAATGTCTTAAGGTTAAAACACTCTCTACATTAGCCCTAAAAAGCCGTCGTGTTCTCCACGCCTTCTAAGAGTGGACGAGTTGACATTGCTGAAATCCTCCTGGATCAAGCAAAAGATGGCGCCAAAGAAGGAAGGATTCCTCTTTGAAGGAAGTGAAGTGGTGAGGAATGGTTTCGTGGAAGGACCTGAAGAGATTCAAAATGCTATCAAGCTATTGGACGTCGTCGGTCTAGAATTTGCCCTCTCTGAACCAATAGTGATACTCAAAAGAGAAGTGCTGGAATTCTACTCGAGTGCCAAGGGTGGCTCAAAAGGAACATCTGTAAAGAGCGTAATCAACGGGATAAAGGTCAAGGTGAATCCCAAGAGATTGAACAGGGCTCTTCAGTTGCCGGCCTTTGCCAAGGGGGAGGAAGATGAAAAGGTCACCCAGGAAGACCTCAACAAGGCTCTGGAATGGTGCGGACACTCCAGCAAGACCTATGGGTCTCTGGAAAGGAAGAGCTTCAATCAACAAGGAAAGCTGATGGCATACATTGTGGGAAAAGCCCTCCTCTGCAAGGTAGGGTCGCATGATAGGATATCTAGGCCCATGTTCGATACAATGGCAAGGATAATCCTAAGGAAGAAGACCAACTGGGGTCAGATTATTTTCAAGAGAATTCAAGACAGCTTTCAAGTTCCAAATCTAGGAAGAATACTATCACCGTATCTACTGCTATCCTACACTAAAAGCTTTAACAAGAAGTATGGCGCAAAAATCCAACACATGAGAAGAATGGATATCAGGATACTGGAAAGGTGGGAGAAAGTTCTGACTAAATCTCCCAAGAAGCTGAAGACTGCAGAGGATGTGAAGAGGAAGGAAGAAATATCATCAGAAGAAAGCGAATCAGGCAACAGCTCAGACTCGTCTGACCCTGAAGTGCATGTAGAGAAGAGAAATATTTTCCTCCAGACCTTTACCCTAAGTCTGGAATCCGGGAAAATAGTAATAGCAGAAACTGAGCAAGAGGATGCTGAGTCTGAGGGGGGGAAGAATGATGATCTCCCTGCTCAAGTGGAAGAAGTGATCAATAAGACCATTGGGGTTGAGGATGCTATCCATCATGGATCAGTAGACCAAGAGGCCCCAAGTAGGGATCCTCAAGAAGAGAAGCTAGAGGATTCTTCTGATGAGACTAGCAGAAATCTAATGAGTCCTGGAAAGGTAGAAGGGCCAAACCAGTCACCCATCAGAAAACCTCTATCTCCAATACTGGAAGGAAATGAAGGAGAGGAACAAGAAGAAGCTAGTTCACCTCCAAAGAATAGACTAGTGGAGCTCTCACTATTGTCTCGCATAAAGATGCTCCTGGAAGAGCAAAGATTAAAAATTGAAAGTTTTGTTACATCTACGGTCAATGAACATAAAAGGGAACTATCTATTGAAACAGAGAACTTGAGAAATGATGTGAAGAATCTACAAGAGTATACTACCAAAGAGACAATCCTTACTCACAAGGGTCGATCTAATTTAGGGGTCAATCACACTCTGATTGTCAGCAACATAGAAAAGGCCTACATTGCATCCAACAAGAGGATGGCTGAACACAAAATTGATCTCCAAGAAAGTTTAGATCACCACAATAAAGATTTAGACAGTCATCTTCTTGAGACCAAGAATCACTTGGAAGCAGGAATTCACATGCTTAAAAACAAAAAATTGGTTTCTGAGGAGAATTTCCAGAGTGGGATATCTGAAGCAGTCATAAAGGGGGAGAGATCAATGATAAAGGCCAGTGGTGATCATACCATCTGGACCACAAACACCATCAGGGAAGCAATGAATCTCCCTCCTCTCCATTTTGATGAGCCTGCAGGAGAGTACCTAGCTGAAGAGCAATATGCAGACATGCCTGATACTACCACTGATAAGGGTAAAGAGAAGGAAGCACTGGAGGATGAAGGAATAAAAACGAGGAAGTGAAAGTACAGGGAGGAAATGGAGAAAAAGGATGACTATGAAAGATGGAGTCCCAAGTCCAGAGCCATCATATTAAAGGCATGGGAGCTGGTGAAGGTAAATAAAGGTGAGAGGTACAAAGTGGTCAGTCCTCAAGAATGGGCTAAGTATGAAGATCAAGAAGAAGCAAGAAGAGTATACAGAAGGGACAAGCAAGCAGGCAGAATCCCTGCAGACACTCCTGAGCCTCTAAAGTATCATCCCAAGCCATTTGAATACTTCACCAGACAAGCTGAAAAGGAGCAGGAAACCAGTGCCAAGAAAGCAAAGGGTGAAGCCTCTATGAGGGCACCATAGACATAGACGACTAAATCATTAAGGGGCTAAATGTAGAAATGTCAAAAACTTTTGAAAACAATTGGTACTATTTATAAATGAAGTAACACTTGTCAATTTCTATGTTCACTCAATTATAGCTGCAATGTCATCACCATATGCTTATTTGCTTAAAATGTTAAAACTTGTTATATGAGTGGCGTTTATCATTGAGTTGGTTATGACTTCTTCAAATAGTGGGAGATTGTTGGGAACAATGCCCAGCAGTGTTCCTGATTTGAAGAAGTGCTCAGCTCAATGATAAGTGCAAGCTGTATTTAATGTCATATCTAGTTCATGTTTGCAAAGATCAGACAATATGTCAAGTACTTTAGTTATCTCACTAAGTACAATATCGTCGAGAAGAATAGGAGATGTCATCGCAAAGTATGCTTGTCATCATGATGATGAGCAAAAGCAAACGCTGAGACTTGGCGAGTTCGTCGAATGCAGAATGCTGATCGTCGAACGAAGAATGAAGCTCGTCGAACGCAGAGATGAGATAGAAGCAAATGATGATGTTCGTCGAACACATAATGTAGTTCATCGAACGCAGAAACTTCTCTGCAGATCGATAGAATCCGCTGAGAAGAGGAAGCCATCACAGCCCAACTGCTGGGACAGATTCAAAAGGAAGGAATGTCGTCGAGAAGATACAGTATTGTCGACATCATCAAAGAAGCTGTGTCATTGGAAAGGCTTAGTAAGACTGATGCAAATGACATCGACATAAAGAGTGTGTGACGTCGAGAAGACTGAAGAAGGACAGCTGAAGACAAGCAGTTGCTAAAGCAGAGTCTGTCGACATGATATCGCTCATGTCATCGAAAGAACAAAGTGATTATGACGATAGACTACAAGAAAGAAGATCACGTCGACACATTCAGAGATAGCATATCGCTGTATATGCAGAAATGTCAGAAGACTTAAAGGTCCACCAAGGCAGAAGGTAGAAGACTTGAAGGTCCACCAAGGCCTTAGGCTTCGACAAAGTCCTATCGTCGAGATACTTTCCATATCGCCGTAAAGCTGTCAGTATCGGCATGAAGCTGGAAATATCATCGAGACGGAATTCAAATGTTGCGGACGCGCTGTCAGCAATTAATGTCGCCGACTGATTATCCAATCAGCGCGTGCTCTTAAGGAATGTGCGTCTATCAGTAAAGGACATTATATGTGACTGTTAAGCGGCTCTTCCGTCCTATAAAAGAGATCAATGATGCCCTAGAAAAGGTCTTCTTATTCAGAGAGACAAGAATGAAAAAGAATCTCGTCGTTGCTTCTAAATACAACAGTACATTCAGCGGAAAAGAAAAAGAATAAGTAGAGAACAAGAATCATGCGTTCTCAGAAGAATCAGTCATCTCCATTGACTGATAAGAAGCTGTTCCTCATCAGGACAAGAAAAGAGATTGAAGAAGAACTGTGCTTTCTAGATCTGAATCAGAAACATCTTCTTCAAAATCAAGTTGTCGATCTCCATCAGGGTAAGTTTCGAATCTTCATCAGGCAGAAGAAATAGTTCTCATCACTGTAAATCATTTATTGTTGTAAGGCTTGAGGGCCTAAGTGTCTAGCTTGAGGGCTGGAGAGCTGTGAGGCTTGAGGGCAAGGGAAGTGGACTTGCGGGTCCGATCTTGTCTAGCTTGAGGGTTGGAGAGTTGTGAGGCTTGAGGGCCAGGGAAGTGGACTTGCGGGTCCGATTTTGTCTAGCTTGAGGGCTGGAGAGATGTGACGCTTGAGGGCCAGGGCAGTGGACTTGCGGGTCCAATTTTGTCTAGCTTGAGGGCTGGATAACTGTGAGGCTTGAGGTCCAGGGCAGTGGACTTGCGGGTCCGAATTTGTCGAGCTTGAGGGCTTGGGTGCAGTAAGGGCTTGCGGGCCTAGGCTGTAGTCACAGGACTTGCGGGACTGTGTTGTGTAGGGCTTGAGGGCCTGAGTATCGAGCTTGCGGGCTCGGGTGCAGTAGGGGCTTGTGGGCCTAGGCTGTAGGACTTGCGGGTCCGTATTGTAAGTCTTGCGGGCCTGAAGATCTGGCGGAGTTTGCCGAGCCTAGCACACTGCTAGGTAGGCGTAGAGGGAAAGAGGACTACTCAAGACACCTGGTCTTGAGGAACCTCTATAGATCACTGTGTGCTTTTCTGTGTTGTGCTTTATAATTTATAGATCTATTAATCAAAAATCAGGAACATCTAAAGGGGATAAAAGTAATTTGAAAAACCTATTCACCCCCCCCCCCCCCCCCCCCCCCCTCTAGGTGTTAAGTTGACACCCAATAAACAACAAGTACTATATTTCAAAATATATTTTATTTTTTATAAGGACTTTTATTAAGAGCTCCCATTATTTTATTCAAATCGATAACCCTTAATATCAATTTGGAGAGTTTATGCAATCTACTCTCTTAGTGGACAAAATCCATATTTCACCATAATCGTAAGTCAGCTTTGGCTGATCACCAACAATGAGGCTATTTAGGTAGACAACGCTTGCCAATTGCATCACTATGCAACTCTTGTATGGTTGATGAATAACTCTTTATTCGTATCCATCATATAGTGCATGCCAACCCTATACCTCTAGGCACTGAACCTTTGAGGTCATCTAGTTAAGTTGGACTCGATGTCGATAGTGGGATATAACAATTATCCGCTCGCACCCTTACCAAGATAGATTAATGCATCTTGTTTTGGCAAGCCCACACTTCATCGATTGAGGCATGAAGAGTGTCATTCATCGAAAGGCATCTGAATACTTAATATTAATTTTAAGGGATTTTCATGATCTTTGATTAACACTTAATCTTGATCAACATTTAATCCATGTGCACGCGTTTTCACAATCATGAAAAAACAACAAGCATAACCTGGATACATTCCAGATGCACAAAACCATCAACAATTGATGTTATGGATTAAAAATGAATATTTATAATGTTTCAAAATCTTTTGATTTACATGTACTGGATGCTAGCATAAGCAAACACCCTTATGGAAATAGACAAGCTTATCTTTCTATGCTTTAGTTTCACAAACTAATATAAAGAAAGACGCTTACTACATGGGAAACAATTTCTAAAACATGGAATTCGCACGAACCTCTCCCTGATACCACTGTTGGGTTTTCCTTGGGGGTAGACACATCACATGTGTGCAGCGGAATATTTAAGAACAACCCAAAAGAGAAATATTAGGATCTTGCTAAAACCATGAATCAAGAAATCGAAGTAATAAATAAATTACCTGTGCGGAATTGAGTCACTACTCAATATGATGCTCCAAAAAATATTTCGTCTATGAATCGGAATCCTATTCCAATTCTTCTTCCTTGTTCCTGCGGCTCTGACGAGATCGGCAAGCTCGTCTAAAGGAGTTGTACAGAAGTAAATTTGCACCTCTACAGAAGTCCACATGAGCTTTCGGAGAACCCTAAGTTCTTGTCAAGTAAGAACTAGGTCAGAGATGGAATGCCCTCTACGTCGCCATGGATTACTAGATCTATTTAGGGAGAGGTGGCGACAATAAAGGTCGAACGGGTCAAAGCTAGATCTCACAAGAACTCTTCCTATTGATCTCCAGAAGCGATGAGGCCACTGAGGAAGCTTTCCTTCCAGATCTCCAGGAGCGACGACAAATTTCACGCATGGATACGGGTCGTCGATCAGGATCGTTCTTCCGTTCTCACGCCGCAAACTTCGCCTCAATATCTTGGCTATGTTGAAAACCTAAAGTGTATAGCCTTTTATACCTAAGAGTATAAGGCAGACAGAAGTTTCATCTATCCACAGACCCAGTTAAAACCTAGTGTAAAGATTTCATCGGGATAACTTCATTCGTCGACACAGTCTCGACGAAATCATTGAGACATCTCGACGAAGTAGATCATTCATCGAGACAGTTTCGACAAAACAACCAGTGACAGTCTGTGTCATTGAGATAGTCTCGATGACATTGATCTTTCATAGAAACATCTCGATGAAATCGTTGAGAAAGTCTCAACGAATTCGTCGAGACAATCTCGACGAAATACCTTGTCATTCTATGTCGTCGAGATAGTCTTGATGACATGGATCATTCCTCGAGATTGTCTCGACAAACTCAATCATTCTTCGAGACATCTCAATGAACTTGATTATAAGTTGATATTCACAATATCGGCGTGTGATCCCGACGACGGGCTTTCTGTCGCGACGACATTCATATTGTCGTCTTGAGGTCTTCTCGGCGTTATTCACAATACCGTTTTGAAGCCCTTTTCGACATGCTCCATACAATATTCACAATATCTAGGAGCATTCCCGAACCAAATCTAAATAGTCATAGGATTAGTCTTTTCACCCATATCCAATATGAGCAAGGCCAACACAATCGTTTCTCCAATTTCTCCAAACGCTCATATATGTGATCCTATAGGTTCATATCGCGTTGGCAGTGAGACTAACTACTTGATTACTTCCGAATCACCTTAGAAACACCAACATACTGCCCTGCAAAGAGAAAAGAGAATGGAAGATCAGAATAAAGGATATCATACAAGGGAAAGAAGAAATAGAAGAGTTGTTGGATCTACTGACGCCCTTAGAGGGGGTAAATAAGGGTTTTAATCAATTATTGGAGTTTTAAATAATTAACTGCAGGAATGCGCGCACTGGAGCTAGTGTTGGGCGGTAATCCTACCGCGCATTGTTAGATCTGGAAACAACACAATTACTGAATGATATTGTTTTGGGAATAGCACTGCACCAATCAATGTTTCATCAGGAAAAACACAATAGGTTATATTATGAATTATAGAATCAAGATATTATTGAATAATGAAACATTGTTTATACAAATAACTTAGATCTCCATGACGCCGGAGATCGGAGGTGATGAATATTAAACCCTTAGGTTTTCTATACCGACCCTAATCCAAGGACCAATTGGATCTCTTCCTTTCCTTCTCGGAAAAGTCTTCAAGTCGCTCCTCACCTTCCTCCCAGGAAGGGTCTTGGAGCCCGCTAGATCTCCCAGATCTAGATGCCCTCCCAGCATGATTTCCTACTGAATCCTCCCTGGATTCCGACGACCTCCCCTGTCGATTTCCACGAACTCCAAACTGGATTTCGACATCCACAACGAATGATTTCATACACCAAAATAGTAAAACAATAAAAGAGAAGAACTAGAAGTGATGAGAAGTTGTGCTCCTTCTACATATGTCTCTAAATGCGGTGAGCGAATGTTTTTTGATCTTCTTGAAGGATGCACTCGTTGATGCTTTGATTATCATTCATAATCCGCACTCCAATGACCTTCTTCATTATAGCTTGAGGGAAAGGGTTCTTCTCTTCTGAAGATGTCTCCTTGGTGTAGAAACGGCGAAACAACCGACTTCTTATTTTTGGTTTCGACATCCACACATATGGAAAAGAAAAGAATGCTTTTACCGTCGGCAGTAAAGTTACCGCATGGCAGTAGTGTCTATACGCACTTTCGCTAGCTGTCCAGCACAAAATCAGGAAGGTGTCGGAGAACAATCTCTTGCTGTCTTTGGATAGCGCAGCGTGATAGTCTTAACGCTTCGCGGTAGTAATCACATCGAATCCTTCTCGATGACAAGAGAGCATCAAGTTGACATAGTCTGCTGCTGTCTTGCGGTCTTGGACAGGCTGTTGTCCAAGTGGTCTGATCGAGCGGTCTGCTTTGTGAGACCGCTCGCGATCTGATGGGTGGTGATTGTATCTCTCCTGTACGATGACGACATCCGTCTACCCGCCTATAAATAGGGGTGCATGGCCTGTCATTCATAACGAGAACTGTAAGAACTAGAGCCTGGGTTATTTTGTGCGGTCTCACTTTGAGGTCGGGCGGTCTCGGAAGTGAGTTGACTGTTTATTATGTTCGTAGGTTTGCGGTCAGCAGGTTGCGGTCTCCTTCCTTGGTGATTTCCCAGCGGCTTGAATAAACAATTCGGCAGCGGCTTGTCTGCGAACTGGTTTATGTTGTTCTTGTGATGTTCGCAGCGAACTCAGCGATGAGGCGACCTTCAGCGGTTAGGCGATCTGAGTTGCGGTCTGGCGACAGCTTCAGTTCTTTGTTCAATTCAATAAGCTCCAGTTCATGCGGTCTGAGGTGGCATTCTGGCAGTACAGGTTAAGTCGGGTAATCTGAGTTGCGGTCTTGCCTATTTTTTGTTCGCGCGGTCTCAGGTCAAGCCGGACAGTTTCTAGAGTCGAGCGGTCTGTGCGGTCTCTGCTTGTCAAGCCGCCAGATTTGTTTTTGGTGTGTTTTGTTCTTCTCTCCTTCGTGATTCTTATGAATCATGTCTCGCCATGTATACCTCGCACTGTAATCAAGTATTGTGATTCAATAAAGCTTTGTGTTGTTGTATGGCATATTGTGGTTGTTTGGTTATAACTCAATTGATGCAACTCCTGCTTACTCCTAAATGATTCAAATCTAAATTTTAACAATCTTCTCATCGATAGAGCTAGCGTGCGGTAGTTGACTAGCGCCCGTGGTAGCATTCACATCGATAACATCTCGATGCGTTCGTCTCGACGCCATGGTCTCAAGTTGACGCATCCTTCAAGTCGACGCTGGCAGTCTCGTCGGCATAGCTAGCGCCCTCAGTAAGTTATCACGTAGCGGTAGTCTTCTCGACGATATCATCTCGACGGCATGAGTCTTCCTGTCGATACTTGCCTTTACCTCGATAGCAAGTCACGTCGATATGCTAGCGTCGGCGGTAGGACTAGTGCCCGGCAGTAGTACTAGTAAATGAAATTCTCGATGTCTTCACACCTGTAAACCTACACATTATATCCAAAACATGTATGATCAAATACAGTATGGGATTTGATATTGTCAAACTAAAGAGATGCAGAACACATGTTCCAACAAACTCCCCCCTTTTGATAATATCAAATCTCGTTCATGAGATATAATCCATATAATTAATACTTATCATTAAGAGAATGATATAGTGTAATCAATCAATAATCATGAAACATGAACAGGTTTATATATCAAGATAAAACATAAAGTGTGAACTTGCACTAAAGTAGTATGTCTCCACCTACATACGTGCTCCCCCTATCAATGTGCACTCTATAAGAGTATCTCTCATTATAAGTGATCTTCCCTAGATGACTAGCACATGGCTAGCTCATGAACGTTCTTTATTCTCCCCCTTTGATGTTAGCAAAAGGGGTGGTCTAGATCAAACTAACTTAAGGTTATGCGGGATGCAGCGGATTTGAAGAATAATGCACACATAGAAAGTAAATCATGATAGGAATCAGGGTTGACCGAAATATAATCAAAGAATTGAAAAAAGACATGGGTCAAAACGCATGGGGAAACCACAAATACCCCTTTAAAATTAAATAGTTTTACATTTTTAAACTTGGTATAAGTAAAATGAATTAGACACAAGACTGAATACACATGAGTTTGCACGCAATGTTAACAAATATTAGAAAACTAATTCAAGGAACATCGTTTGTGTCATGAATGGAAATCATGTCATAATGTAGTTCAAGTCCAATTCGTATGCATGGAAGTGTTAGACTAAACAATGACAAGTGTACGTCTACCAACAATAGAGATATCATCAAGTTAAATTAAAATAAATACAAGTTATATCTCAATAATTTTATATGCTAACACAATAGTCATGAAGTGATAAATCATGTCACGTTTGTCAGTCTTACACAAATACCAAGTATAGAACTAAGGGCACTAATTTATTTACCGGGTTTGCACAAGAACATAACGATTCTTGTGACCAAGGTGCTCATCCTCACAATGCTTATGAAGGCTTATCAGGAGAAGTGAGTGGTGCTTGGGGGAAATCCTTATCAACAAGATAGATTGCATATAATTTTTATTATTTGTAGCATTAACAAGTTTATCATTTTATTTTTCTTTCTTTTATACAAGGTTCCCGAATCAAACGAAATCTACTCGCATAGATAGATACACTTTAACATGTATACAAAACCCATTTATCAATATAATTTTAGCCCAAAGTTCTATGCACTATATATCAAAGATGAGTATCGTGATCTTGATTTATTAGGTCATGCCTATAGTGTTAGTCACGATATCACGATTTATAGCAAGTATGAATTTGGATTTCTACTTGAGTTCTCTAAGGATGTGTGGATGTGTAGTATCATTGTCTAGCCTAAATCCTCACGCATACTTAGAGGCATATAAACATGCATTTCTACTTTATTAGCACTCAGTAGTAGCCTACTTTTAAAGTAGGGCATATCATGACGAAGACATACAATGTATACAAGGATTAGTGATCAAAAATCAAACAATGTATTTAATCATGGAGCTTCAATTTCACGTAATGTATTCCCCTTTAACATGAGCATTTTCAGTTTTTTTATTTAAAGTTTTTCAAAAAAATAAACACACAACTATTGAAACCAAGACTTGAGAACAGGACTTAGTCTCTGTGGAGTTCGGGCCCTCAACAAGTTGAGGGGTGACCAACACTTACTCCTCCCAAGGGAGAGCTCTAGGCAAAGGGGCTAAGGAACTAGGAACAAGGCCAAGGGCTTAGCGAGGAGGTCCCACCACACACCCGGAAGATCTTAGAGTGCTTCCCCTCCCAAGCCAATGCTAAGCTTGGGCACCATTAGAGGCTCTCTCCACCCAACAAAGGAACTAAGGGGGAGAGAAGGCCAAGAAAGAAGTCCAGAGAGAAGTCCCTCTAAATGCTGCCCCTTGGTCCTATTTATAGGATTTTGAACTAAGTCTGCCAATAGCCACATTCCGGCATACGAGATTACGAAAATACCCCCAGATTTGGCCTGCGAATAGCCAAATTCAGTTGTTCTTAGGCGTTATACGCAGCCCAGAATGCCTTCCTGGGGCCGGGCGAGAGGGGGCTGACCTCCTCCCCTGCTCACCCCCCTCACTGGGGCGGGGGCGAGACCAGGAGGCCGCCAGCCTCGGGTCTCCCCCCCCCCCCCCCCCCCCCCCGCCCCCTTGCTGGGGAGAGGGCGAGAGGGGGGCAGGCCGCCACTCCTCCTCTCGCCCCCTAGCTGGGGCGGGGCGAGAGGGGCCTGCGGCTCCTCCCCTCGCCCCCAACTAGGGCAGGGCGAGAGGGGCCTGCGGCTCCTCCTCTCGTCCCTAACTGGGGCGGGGCGAGAGGGGCATGCGGCTCCTCCCCTCGCCCCCTAACTGGGGCGGAGCAAGCTTAGAGGATGCCTCCCTCCTGAGCTCGCCCCCTTGCTGGGGAGGGGCGAGCTGGGAGGATGCCTCCCTCCTGAGATCGCCCCCTGCTGGAGCAGGGCGAGCTAGGAGGACGCCTCCCTCCTAAGCTCGCCCCCCTGCTGGGGCGGGGCGAGCTGGGAGGGCGCCTCCCTCCTAGGCTCGCCACCTTGCTGGGGCAGGGCGAGCTGGGAGGGCACCTCCCTCCTGAGCTCGCCCCCTTGCTGGGGCGGGACGAGCTGGAAGCT
Organism: Dactylorhiza incarnata; assembly: GCA_033032865.1. NCBI lineage: Eukaryota > Viridiplantae > Streptophyta > Magnoliopsida > Asparagales > Orchidaceae > Dactylorhiza > Dactylorhiza incarnata. Next base: position 1,098,704 of record JAWHQI010000377.1, read on the forward strand.
CCCGCATCCACCGCTCGCCCCCCTCTCTTCCTGTCATGGATCTTGCTGGAGAACAATGTCTGAAAAGACTACTTGGGTCCCGGGAGCCTACTCGGCGAATACAGGGTTGTACACAATCCCCGCTCTTTTCGAGCGGGGTACACGCTCGGAAAGAAAAGTCCAACCCTGTTCATTCGGCGAGTGGCGCTGCGTGAAATTGAGAACTCTATATCACCTCGGGGGAAAAACACTTAGCCTCCCCGAGGGACCTTCCGACCTCGCCGGCTAGCGAGAGCCCGGCTAGCGGAGCAACCTCGGGGGAAGAACACTTAGCCTCCCCAAGGGTCCTTCCGACCTCGCCGGCTAGCGAGAGCCCGGCTAGCGGAGCAACCTCGGGAGAAAAACACTTAGCCTCACCGAGGGGCCTTCCGACCTCGCCGGCTAGCGAGAGCCCTGCTAGGGGAGCCACCTCGGGGGAAAAACACTTAGCCTCCCCGAGGGGCCTTCCGACCTCGCCGGCTAGCGAGAGCCCGGCTAGCGGTGTGACCTCGGGGGAAAACACTTAGCCTCCCCGAGGGGCCTTCCGACCTCGCCGGCTAGCGAGAGCCCGGCTAGCGGAGCGACCTCGGGGGAAAAACACTTAGCCTCCCTGAGGGGCCTTCCGACCTCGGCGGCTAGCGAGAGCCCGGCTAGCAGATCGACCTCGGGGGAAAAACACTTAGCCTCCCCGAGGGGCCTTCTGACCTCGAAAGCTAGGGAGAGCCCGGCTAGCGGAGCGACCTCAGGGGAAAAACATATAGCCTCCCCGAGGGACCTTCCGACCTCGCCGGCTAGCGAGAGCCCGGCTAACGAAGCGCCCTCGGGGGAAAACACTTAGCCTCCCCGTGGGGCCTTCCGACCTCGCCGGCTAGCGAGAACCCGGATAGCAGAGCGACCTCGGGGGAAAAACACTTAGCCTCCCCGAGGGGCCTTCCGACCTCCCCGGCTAGCAAGAGCCCGGCTAACGGAGCGACCTTGGGGGAAAAACACTTAGCCTCCCCGAGGGGCCTTCCGACCTCGCTGGCTAGCGAGAGCCCGGCTAGCGGAGCGACCTCAGGGGAAAACACTTAGCCTCACTGAGGTGCCTTCCGACCTCACCGGCTAGCGAGAGCCCAGCTAGCGGAGCGACCTCGGGGGAAAAAACACTTAGCCTCCCCGAGGGGCCTTCCGACCTCGCCGGCTAGCGAGAGCCTGACTAGCGGAGCGACCTCGGGGGAAAAACACTTAGCCTCCCTTAGGGGCCTTCCGACCTCGCCGGCTAGCGAGAGCCCGGTTAGCGGAGCGACCTTGGGAAAAAAACACTTAGCCTCCCTGATGGGCCTTCTGACCTCGCCGGCTAGCGAGAGCCCGGCTAGCGGAGCGACCTCAGGGGAAAAACACTTAGCCTCCCCGAGGGGCCTTCCGACCTCGCCGGCTAGCGAGAGCCCGGCTAGCGGAGCGACCTCGGGAGAAAAACACTTAGCCTACCTGAGGGGCCTTCCGACCTCGCCGGCGAGCGAGAGCCTGGCTAGCGGAGCGACCTCGGGGGAAAAACACTTAGCCTCCCCTAGGGGCCTTCCGACCTCGCCGGCTAGCGAGAGCCCGGCTAGCGGAGCGATCTCGGGAGAAAAACACTTATCCTCCCCGAGGGGCCTTCCGACCTCGCCGGCTAGCGAGAGCCCGGCTAGCAGAGCGACCTCGGGGGAAATACACTTAGCCTCCCCGAGGGGCCTTCCGACCTCGCCGGCTAGCGAGAGCCCGGCTAGCGGAGCAACCTCGGGGGAAAAACACTTAGCCTCACCGAGGGGCCTTCCGACTTCGCCGGCTAGCGGAGCGACCTTGTGGGAAAAACACTTAGCCTCCCCGAGGGACCTTCCGACCTCGCCGGCTAGCGAGAGCCCGGCTAGCGGAGCGACCTTGGGGGAAAAACACTTAGCCTCCCCGAGGGGCCTTCCGACCTCGCCGGCTAGCGAGAGCCCGGCTAGCGGAGCGACCTCGGGGGAAAAACACTTAGCCTCACCGAGGGGCCTTCCGACCTCGCCGGCTAGCGAGAGCCCGGCTAGCGGAGCGACCTCGGGGGAAAAACACTTAGCCTCCCCGAGGGGCCTTCCGACCTCGCCGGCTAGCGTGAGCCCGGCTAGCGGAGCGACCTCGGGGGAAAAACACTTAGCCTCCCCGAGGGGCCTTCCGACCTCGCCGGCTAGCGAGAGCCCGGCTAGGGGAGCGACCTCGGGGGAAAAACACTTAGCCTCACCGAGGGGCCTTCCGACCTCGCCGGCTAGCGAGAGCCCGGCTAGCGGAGCGACCTCGGGGGAAAAACACTTAGCCTCCCCGAGGGGCCTTCCGACCTCGCTGGTTAGCTAGAGCCCGGCTAGCGGAGCGACCTCGGGGGAAAAACACTTAGCCTCCCTGAGGGGACTTCCGACCTCGCCGGCTAGCGAGAGCCCGGCTAGCGGAGCGACCTCGAGGGAAAAACACTTAGCCTCACCGAGGGGCCTTCCGACCTCGCCGGCTAACGAGAGCCCGGCTAGCGGAGCGACCTCGGGGGAAAAACACTTAGCCACACCTAGGGGCCTTCCGACCTCGCCAGCTAGCGAGAGCCAGGCTAGCGGAGCGACCTCGGGGGAAAAACACTTAGCCTCCCCGAGGGGCCTTCCGACCTCGCCGGCTAGAGAGATCCCAGCTAGCGGAGCGACCTCGGGGGAAAAACACTTAGCCTCCCCGAGGGGCCTTCCGACCTCGCCGGCTAGCGAAAGCCCGGCAAGCGGAGCGACCTCAGGGGAAAAACACTTAGCCTCACCGAGGGGCCTTCCGACCTCGCCGGCTAGCGAGAGCCCGGCTAGCGGAGCGGCCTCATGGGAAAAACACTTAGCCTCACCGAGGGGCCTTCCGACCTCGCCGGCTAGCGAGAGCCCGGCTAGCGGAGCGACCTCGGGGGAAAAACACTTAGCCTCCCCGAGGGGCCTTCCGACCTCGCCGGCTAGCGAGAGCCCGGCTAGCAAAGCGAACTCGGGGGAAAAACACTTAGCCTCCCCGAGGGGCCTTCCGACCTCGCCGGCTATCGAGAGCCCGGCTAGTGGAGCGACCTTGGGAGAAAAACACTTAGCCTCCCCGAGGGGCCTTCCGACCTCGCCGGCTAGCGAGAGCCCGGCTAGCGGAGCGACCTCAGGGGAAAAACACTTTGCCTCCCCGAGGGGCCTTCCCACCCTGCCGGCTAGCGAGAGCCCGGCTAGCGGAATCGATTTGGGGCACTCCAGCACCCAAAACTTGTCACCTTGCCAGCCTCTCCAGAGATCAACCTGGCCCACCGTCTATGAGAGCCCGGCAGCAGAATCGATCTGGGGAATTCCAGCACCAAAGAACTTTCCACTTGCCAGCCTCTCCAAAGATCAACCTGACCCACCGTCTATGAGAGCCCAGCAGCGGAATCGATCTGGGGCATTCCAGCACCAAAGGACTTGTAACCTTGCCAGTCTATCCAGAGATCAACCTGACCCACCGCCTATGAGAGCCCGGCAGCGGAATCGAACTGGGGCATTCCAGCACCAAAGAACTTGCCACTTGCCAGCCTCTCCATAGATCAACCTGGCCCACCGTCTATGAGAGCCCGGCAGCGGAATTGATCTGGAGCATTCCAGCACCAATGGACTTGTAACCTTGCCAGCCTCTCCAGAGATCAACCTGACCCACCGTCTATGAGAGCCTGGTAGCGGAATCGATCTGGGGCATTCCAGCACCAAAGAACTTGCCACTTGACAGCCTCTCCAGAGATCAACCTGACCCACCATCTATGAGAGCCCAGCAGCAGAATCTATCTGGGGCATTCCAGCACCAAATAACTTGCCACTTGCCAGCCTCTCCAGATATCAACCTGACCCACTGTCTGTGAGAGCCCGGCAGCGGAATCGATCTGGGTCGTTCCAGCACCAAAGGACTTGTTACCTTGTTAGTCATAATATTGTATGTAAGAAAAAAAACTAAGTTTGGAAACAAACCCCCCAACTTCATGGAGACCGGGTGAGTGGGGGTCGGATGCCTCCCCACTCCTCCCCTTGGAGCTGGACGAGTGGGGGAAAGCCTCCTCCCCACTCACCTCCTTGGAGCCGGGCGAGTGGGGGAAAGCCTCCTCCCCACTCACCTCCTTTGAGCTGGGCGAGTGGGGGAAAGCCTCCTCCCCGCTCACCTTCTTGGAGCCGGGCGAGTGGAGGAAATCCTCCTCCCCACTCACCACCTTGGAGCCGGGCGAGTGGGGGAAAGCCTCCTCCCCACTCACCTCCTTGGATCTGGGCGAGTGGGGGAAAGCCTCCTCCCCACTCACCTCCTTAGAGTCGGGCTAATAGGGGAAAGACTCCTCCCCACTCACCTCCTTGGAGCTGGTGGAACCAACCCCTTGCCTTCTCCTTCAAAGTGGTCGCGAAGAGTCGGCACTTGAAAGCGTCCGACATGGGCCTGATGGAGACCATGTTCTCAAACCACTGCAGGTATAGGACGGGGTCATCCTTGCCGGAGTAGTGAGACATCTCCTGCCCCCCGAACCCCTCTAGAATCGGGGCCGAGAGGATCAGCTCACACAAAGGACTTCCTATGCTCGCCCCCTTTGGGGCTGGGCGAGTTGGGGCCTGGCGCATCCCCACTCGCCCCCTTGGGGCTGGGCGAGTGGGGGCCAGGCGCCTCCCCACTTACCCCCTTGGGGATGGGCGAGTGGGGGCCTGGCGCCTCCCCACTCGCCCCCTTTAGGCTGGTCGAGTGGGGGCATGGCGCCTCCCCACTCGCCCCCTTGGGGCTGGGTGAGTGGGGGCCTGGCGCCTCCCCACTCGCCCCCTTGGGGCTGGGCGAGTGGGGGTCTGGCGCCTCCCCACTTGCCCCCTTGGGGCTGGGCGAGTGGGGGTCTGGTGCCTCCCCACTCCCCCCCCCCCCCCCCCCCCCCCCCCCACTGGTACCTCCTTCCTGGATTGCTGGCTGAGAGTGCCCTCGCCCACTTGCTGAGGTGGGACCTCCGGACCACCTCCTCTCCTGCCTTCTCCTATCATGGCGAAGGCTACCTACAAGGTCTGCAGGACCTCCCGCTTGAAATTCTTAAACATCTCCAACGTCACTCCAGCCATCAGGGGCTGCGACTGGCCTGGGTCAGATCCTCCACCTCCATCCATGGAGCTCATCTTGAGAGTTTCTTGAGTTGGTCACTCTCCATGCTCACCGCACCATAAATGTTGAAACCAAAACTTGAGAACAAGACTTAGTCTTTGTGGAGTACGGGCCCTCAATAAGTTGAGTGGTGACCAACACTTACTCCTCCCAAGGGAGAGCTCTAGGCTAAGGGGCTAAGGAACTAAGAACAAGTCCAAGGGCTTAGCGAGGAGGTCCCACCACACACCCGGAAGATCTTAGAGCGCTTCCCCTCCCAAGCCAATGCTAAGCTTGGGCACCATTGGAGGCTCTCTCCACCAAACAAAGGAACTAAGGGGGAAAGAAGGCCAAGAAAGAAGTCTAGAGAGAAGTCCCTCCAAATGGTGCCCCCTTGGTCCTATTTATAGGATTTTGAACTTGGCCTGCCAATAGCCACAATCTGGCCTACGAGATTACGAAAATACCCCCGGATTTGGCCTACGAATAGCCAAATCACGCTGTTCTGAGGCGTTATACGCAGCCTAGAATGCCTTCCTGGGGCCGGGCGAGAGGGGGCTGACCTCCTCCCCTGCTCTCCCCCCTCATTGGGGCGGGGGCGAGACCAGGAGGTCGCCAGCCTCGGGTCTCGCCCCCCCCCCCCCCCCTGCTGAGAAGAGGGCGAGAGGGGGGCAGGTCGCCACTCCTCCTCTCGTGTAACACCCCAAAAATCGTAGTTCAGCAAGGTAGGCGGAGTGGTAGTGCTGCGCTCAGAGTAGGCTGAAATTTCTCAGTCAAAGCAGTGCGCACGACCATATTTCCTCTTCGCGCACGACCAATGCTCGTGAGCCAGTGATCGTGCGCTCTTGTCGAGGCAAAGAGAGCTGTCGGAACGCTCACTATCCAAAGCAGTGCGCACGACCATTTCTCCTCTTTGCTCACGACCACTGGTCGTGCGCCAGTGATCATGCGCCCTGTTTATTCTGCTCCGTAAAGAAGAGCGGAAAAGACGATCCGGCCGATCAAAAGTATTGGAAATCGATCCAATGGCTGAGAGGGTTTGCTGGAGGGTTTTAGGGCTTTGGAGAGGGGTTATTCCCTCCTAATTTCTAGGCCTTTCTCTCTCCTAAGCTTGAGATAGAAGAAGGGGCAAGGAGGAAGAAGAAGGAGATTCCGCCATTGACGGAGCTCCGATTCGCGAGATGTTTCCAGATCTGGAAAGTGCAGCCCGGTGCGGTTCTTTCCCTCCGATTGGAACCTCAGATTGATGGCGCCAAGGCTTCCAAGGGTAATGATTCTCCCTCCCAGTCTTAGGACGTGTTCTCCCTCCCGGTCTTGTACCTCCTTCCCGATTGTTATTTGTGAAGCCTAGGTCCTCACGAATGGATTAGGTGCGTAACTTATGTTTTGTGTAGCACTTGCATGTGCTAAAACCTTACGGGATTACGCGAAATCGTACCCGCGTCGTGCGAGCGACACGACGGCGAGAGCATGGGCAAAGCTAAGCCGAACCCTGTTTCCATGCTAATCGGCGCGAAGTAGCACCTCTTGGACGTCGTACGACCATGGGAGAGGCCGCGGAAGGTGTTCACCTAGACGGGCCAGAAGCTCTTTAACCACCTAAGGTTTCTGAACTTACAGTGGAGTTGGTGCTCTCGAAAGAGTACCTTGGATTTATGCCATGTGAGCATGGAGCGTGTGGTCGTGAGTACCCGCGTTTGTGATGTTTTGAAATGATGATGTGTTAGCCTCATGCGGTTGCTTAGGCGGTTGTGGGGAACCTCCGGGTGAACCCAACCAACATCATGTGCATTCCTAGGATCAACATTATTTGATGCTACACCTAAAAGATTGATTGTGTTTGAAACCTCACCTTGTGTAGTTTGCACCTTCCTTATACTAGTACATGTTGCTAGTACGGCTTGTACGCAGGGAAGAAGCTCCGCCACCCCGAGAAAGGGGTGGTGTCGTTATAATTTGGTCAGCTGTGCTGACCGTTGCTTTGTTTGCCACCTCTTGGTAGAATCTTCTTATGCAGGTGCAGGTGGGCCTAGCGGGAAATAGCGGGCAGTGGCCCTTTTGCTGTGTTGGCCTTCGAAGGCCAGCCTCTTTTCTGCTTTTCATGTATTGCCGGCCTGCGTGCCGAAGTATGTTTAGGGAGTTTTGTACGTTTTGGAATGTAAGGTCTTAAGGCCGTAACTCTACACTTTATTGTTTCATTCCTGTGATAGTGGACTATTCTAAAAGAAATGTTAAATCTTTATGCTTCCGCTTATGTTTAGTATACTCTGGTGTAGTTCTTTTCTGTATATCTCCTTTTAACATCTAGCTAGTGTGGTTAGTATAGCGTGGGGTCCCGGCCGGACCTAATGTTATATTATTTGTACTGGCAGGGTGTTACAATTTGGTATCGGACTTAGGGCGTCGATCCGTAGTTTAGCGAATTCGAGACGAATTCCTTTTAAGGGGTGGTGTGCACGGGATGTGCGCTCACCCAAAACGTTAAAAACTAATAAGAATGTCCACTTAGGAATGGAAAAACATACTTGTTTGCAGAACCTGAGCGTTCCATGATTGTTGTTCGTCTTGTTTTCAGTCACTAAATTGTGTCTTCCATGATTATAGGTGACTAGGAGTGGTGCGAGGCAGTTTCAAACCCGTAACACTGCTGAAAGTAGTGCGTTTATTGAGGTACCAGTGATCACTCCTTCTGCTAAGATGATCAGGTTAGTCGCTGAAGCGGTCTTCGCATTGATCAACACTCAGTCTGGGCGGCTTGCACAGCCTACTACTCTGACTCCGGATGTGGTCCCTGTAACTGTTGCTGCAGTGGAACCTGCGGTAGAGCCGAGGGTGGAACGTCGAGTTGAGCAAGCAGTTGTGGGATGAGCACGTGACCAGCAATTAAAGCACTTCCTGAGATTTAACCCTCCAACATTCTCGGGAACCGAATCCCCAAAGAGAGCGGCGGAGTGGTTGTCAGAAATAAAAAGGACTTTAATGTCAATGCTTTTAAGCAAAGAGAGGTTGGTAGCCTTAGCCACCTTCCTACTTATAAGAGAAGCATGACTTTGGTGGGAAGAAGAGTTGGTGCACAAGTTTGGTGGGAGACAACTTACCGAAATCTCTTGGGAAAACTTCCATGAGTCATTCCTTCTGAGGTACATGCTCTGAACAGAGCATTTGGCACTACAGAACCAGTGTTTACACCTGGAGTAGGGAGCGCACTCAGTGTACGAGTACCTGAATGAGTTCATCAGTCTGGGCCGCTATGAGAGGTCTATGTGGGAAGATGAGGAGACCAAGGTCAACAAGTTCTACAATGGTCTGTGAGATGACCTAAGACTAATGCTCGTGGGTCCAATGTTACTTGGCTTCAATGTCTTAGTGAAAGCAGCAAAATCTCTGGAAATGGATATGAAGAAACTCTTCTGGTGGCTGGATATGAAGAAACTCTTCTTGTGGCCGGGTATGAAGAAAGACATTGCCCTCTATGTGGCCAAGTGTCATACTTGCGCGTTGGTGAAGGCGGAATGTCAACGTCCCGGTGGGTTTCTGAAGTCATTGCCGATTCCGGAATGGAAGTTCGATGATATTTCGATGGATTTTGTGCACGGATTGCCGAGATCGCAACATGGAAACGACGCCATCTGGGTAATCGTGGACCGATTGATGAAGGTATCACACTTTATTCCAAACTGGAAGGATGATTCTGTGGAGAAGCTGGCAAAGTTGTACGTCGATAACATCGTTCGGTTGCACGGGATTCCCCGTAGCATCGTCAGTGATCGCGATGGGCGGTTCACATCAAATGATTGGAGGCTGATTCATCAATTATTGGGTACCAAGCTAAAGTTTAGCATGGCCTTCCACCCGCAAACGGATGGACAGACCGAAAGGACCAATAGGACAATGGAGGACATGCTGAGGATGTGCGCCCTGGACTTCAGAAAGAGATGGGAGGACCATCTCTTTATGATTGAGTTTGCTTACAACAACAGCTACCAAGAAAGTATAAAGATGGCCCCTTTCGAGGCTCTTTATGTAGGAAATGTCGCACACCGTTATCTTGGGCTGAAACGGGCAACACTAAGTTGTTGAAACGCAAGGATGTGAAGGAGGCAAATACATCGATTCGGGCTATTCGGGAATGATTGCTCATTGCCCAAGATCGGCAGGCAAAATACTACAATGCAAATCATCAGAATGTCGAGTTCGCCGTTGGCGACTGGGTTTATCTCAAGATCAAACCGTTCAAAGGAGTATCGAGGATCAGACGCTTGAAAAAGCTAAGTCTGAGGTACTTAGGTCCATTCGAGATCTTGGAGCGCATTGGTGAAGCTGTCTACCGGCTTGCTCTATCTTCGGAGCTGAGCGAGTTGCATGATGTATTCTACATCTCTGTGTTGCGGAAGGCTGTAAAGGAGCCAAATCTTGTTGCTGCGGTTAGCGAAGTGTCGATAGATGGTGGGCTAGCGACGAAAGTCAAACCCATTTGCATTGAGGACACTGAAGTGAAGCAGTTGCGGAACAAGTCCTTTCGGATGGTGAAAGTCCGTTGGAATAATTGCGGGCGAGAGGAACTCTCTTGGGAAAGAGAGCAGTCGATGCTTGCGGAGTACCCCGAGCTATTTATCTCAGGTAATTATAACTATAATTTCTGCTAATACTGTTTTCGAAATTTCAGGACGAAATTCTTTTAAGGGAGGTGGAGTTATAACACCCCAAAAATCGTAGTTCAGCGAGGTAGGCGGAGTGGTAGTGCTGCGCTCGGAGTAGGCTGAAATTTCTCAGTCAAAGCAGTGCGCACGACCATATTTCCTCTTCGTGTACGACCACTGGTCGTGAGCCAGTGATCATGCGCTCTTGTCGAGGCAAAGAGAGCTGTCGGACCGCTCACTGTCCAAAGTAGTGCGCACGACCATTTCTCCTCTTCGCGCACGACCACTGGTCGTGCGCCAGTGATCGTGCGCCCTATTTATTCTGCACCATAAAGAAGAGCGGAAAAGACGATCCAGTCGATCAAAAGTATTGGAAATCGATCCAATGGCTGAGAGGGTTTGCAGGAGGGTTTTAGGTCTTTGGAGAGGGGTTATTCCCTCATAATTTCTAGGCCTTTCTCTCTCCTAAGCTTGAGAAAGAAGAAGGGACAAGGAGGAAGAAGAAGGAGATTCCGCCATTGACGGAGCTCCGGAGCTCCGATTTGCGAGATGTTTCCAAATCTGGAAAGTGCAGCCCGGTGCGGTTCTTTCCCTCCGATTGGAATCTCGGATTGATGGCGCCAAGGCTTCCAAGGGTAACGATTCTCCCTCCCGGTCTTAGGACGTGTTCTTTGTCCTCTCATTCCTTTTTCTATGCTTGCATGAGGACTCCCTTTCACCAAATGGGTGAAGTGTAGGATTTCCTCTAGTTGTTCGGAACTCCGGGTTGATTGTGTCCGTCCCCGGCATATTTGCATGTAGAAATCCGGTAGTCGAACGGATTTAGGCATTGTGTGTGAAGCCTATTCGTGGTCGTGAGCCCGGATCGATGATGCTTAGATTGCAACATTGCATTTAGGTTAAGCTTAGAATGCATGCCGGAGAATGTCTCCGTGTGATTTATTATCGTATTGCGGGACATGAGATTAGACGGCTGTTGGAGCTCCTAACAAAAGCCCCATGCTTGACAGTGGTTGAATGCAAACCTTCACCACTAGATTTCGATGAGGAGTGGTCTTGTACCTCCTTCCCGATTGTTATTTGTGAAGCCTAGGTCCTCATGAATGGATTATGTGCGTAACTTATGTTTTGTGTATCATTTGCATGTGCTAAAACCTTACGGGATTAGGCGAAGCCGTACCCGCGTCGTGCGAGCGACACGACGGCGAGAGCACGGGCAAAGCTGAGTCAAACCCTATTTCCATGCTAATCGGCACGAGGTAGCACCTCTTGGACGTCGTACGACCATGGGAGAGGCCGCGGAAGGTGTTCACCTAGACGGGCCAGAAGCTCTTTAACCACCTAAGGTTTCCGAACTTAGAGTGGAGTTGGTGCTCTCGAAAGAGTACCTTGGATTCATGCCATGTGAGCATGGAGCGTGTGGTCGTGAGTACCCGCGTTTGTGATGTTTTGAAATGATGATGTGTTAGCCTCATGCGGTTGCTTAGGAAGTTGTGGGGAACCTCCGGGTGAACCCAACCAACATCATGTGCATTTCTAAGATCAACATTATTTGATGTTGCACCTAGAAGATTGATTGTGTTTGAAACCTCACCTTGTGTAGTTTGCACCTTCCTTATACTAGTACATGTTGTTATTACGGCTTGTACGCAGGGAAGAAGCTCCGCCACCCCGAGAAAGGGGTGGGGTCGTTATAATTTGTTCAGCTGTGCTGACCGTTGCTTTGTTTGCCACCTCTTGGTGGAATCTTCTTATGCAGGTGCAGGTGGGCCTAGCGGGAAATAGCGGGCGGTGGCCCTTTTGCTGTGTTGGCCCTCGAAGGCCAGCCTCTTTTCTGCTTTTCATGTATTGTCGGCCTGCGTGCCGAAGTATGTTTAGGGAGTTTTGTACGTTTTGGAATGTAAGGCCTTAAGGCCGTAACTCTACACTTTATTGTTTCATTCCAGTGATAGTGGACTATTCTAAAAGATATGTTAAATCTTTATGCTTCCGCTTATGTTTAGTATACTCTGGTGTAGTTCTTTTCTGTATATCTCCTTTTAACGCCTAGCTAGTGTGGTTAGTATAGTGTGGGGTCCCGGCCGGACCTACTGTTATATTATTTGTACTTGCAGGGTGTTACATCTCGCCCCTTAGTTGGGGCGGGGCAAGAGGGGCATGTGGCTCCTCCCCTCGCCCCCCAACTGGGGCGGGGCGAGAGGGGCCTGTGGCTCCTCCTCTCGCCCCCTAACTGGGGCGGGCGAGAGGGGCCTGCGGCTCCTCCCCTCGCATAGCCATGATTTCTAGGGAATTTAGTCCAACTTTTGGCGGTTATAACTTCTAAATGTCGTTCAAGATTAAGACTTCAAAGATATGACTCTATCATAGCCTCGTACTAAGTAACAGATGAGCATGAGGAGCTGCAAACATGTCATAGGTTGGGATGTTAATCCCATGTGCATACACTAGATCCCACCTAACCTAACATTCTTTCCCTCGGTGCCTCATAAGGCCCAACTGGAACCCTCCCCAGTTAGGGATAAGACGTGGATTACAAATTAGTGTCTCTAATGCACACACCCCTACGCCCCCGCTACGGTGAGCCAAGTCTAAAAGATCTATAGTCAAGAACAAATGTAAAAATATTAATGGACTGAAGAACAAATAGACATAAGAAACAAAACATATGAAATATTTTCAGGCATCTTAGAGTACTCGGTACTAGTTGAAAATATTCCATGAGATAAGCTGGTGCCAGCGATAAAGGTACCACACCACGATAGTATTCTTTAAAGACCTTTAAACTGATCCGATCCCCACACATCTCCTCTTACCAATTCCTTTCCCTCAAGCTGTTTTCGCCCGGCGCTACCCCTCTTTCAAGGTAAAATCCCCCTTTTCTTCCCCATTTTAGTTTTATGTTGAAGTTTTAGTTTATTTCATCGAGGATTTCTGAATTATAGTTAGATTTATGCTAATAGGTTATGGATTTGAAGTTTCACAGAGGTTTGAATTTGGGGATTTTCAGTTTCCTTCATGGATTTTCAAATTACTTAGATGTAGGTTATATAATGACCCTACCACACGGATTTCTTACATTTCATGGCAGGATCTAGATTTTTTGAGATGGATCCGGAGGAAGATGACGGGTTCATGACTGTCTGTCTACCGCATGGCGGTAAAAATATTATCGCGCGGCGATAACTTCCAGACCGCTTTGCGCTAATGATTTTTCTTCTTCTTTCTTACCAGGTCATGGCATCTTCCAGTTCACAGCCTCAATGCAGTTTCTTAAAGAGACGCCATTCTACAACCCACTCAAACCCTGCGGTGGAGAATGCCACCTTGAGTGTGGCTATGGCTATGGAGATCGATGTGGATCGATACCCCCACATCTACACCTATCTGGCCGATGCAGAAATCCTTCATGTTATTACATCCGGGACCCATTCTCATCTTTGTTGGTCCGTAAGTTCTACAACAATCTCCAAGATCCAGCTCTCACGTCACTCAATGGAGGGGTTCAGTCCTGTATTGGTTCACTTATCGTGACCATCGAGCATAAGGACTTGGAGTGGATGTACAACTTTACTCCAACCCACACCCGCCTCGTCATCGTGGAGTCCTTCTGGACTTTCCGGGATATGACCTTGGTAAATCAGGTCCTCCACTGTTAGGAGAATCACTAGAACCTTATCATGTCCATGACTTCTCTCACTCCAGATGCTTGAATCATCTAGGACGTCTTGTGTCATTCTCTTATGTATAAATCAGGGGACACGAAGAAGATTACCGCAAGCTTTTGATGGTATCTTATTATATCTTTGCTGCTATGTCATTTAGTGTATCTAATTTGATATTATCTATTATGAGATATACCTTCCGGCTGAGAGATCCCGAGCGCCAACGACTGAACACACTGCCATTGGGTGGCGTGATTCAGAAAGTGTTGGCGCACAAGTATCTAACCATTGATTGGACAGCATTTGCAAATGATAGTCGTCCGCAAACATATATAGTATAGGAGATCTCATCAGCACCTAGTGGACGTCCATTCACTTCACCTCCTCCTCTTCGTCATGGAATTTCACTCTGAGAGCCCCGTCGAGATATGTATGAAATGATCGAGGAACAAGAATGGGAGATAAAAGAGACAAAGAAGGTTGTTGGAGGATTAAATAAGATGATGATGAAGATGATGAGGAAGTTAAATATTTCATCGACTTCCTCAGAGGGCAGTCAGGACTAGACTTTTATTTGGTTTTTGTATTGTAATAAGACAGGTTGGACATTTATTATGTATTTCATGTTTTTATTTTATCCATTATGAGTTGTTTTGCGACGACAACTTGCTTATATCTATGTTATAGTTTTCAGATATTTGTGGCTAGTTAAGTTTAATTTTAATTAACACATTTGATAACTAGCCTTTAAAGTTTAGTTTAAGATTAATCGGAGATATTTTGGTCACTTGTAAAGAGATGATTTTTATTTAGCTTTGGGTACATGAATTTAATTCAGGAGATTTATTTTTAGTGTTTGTAAACCATCTTGCAATATAAGTTAAGTGACTAAAAGCGTGTTTGCTCAAAATAAAGGATAAATAAAGAGAAAAGCAAGAAAAAAAGGAATCTTTAAGCATATCGTGAAGTAGAAAATATAATTTTCATTTTTGCTCTACTCTACGCAACACAAGAATACGAACAAATAATCATCTTAGGTATCCAAAGAGGACCAAGAATGGTGGTTCCCTTGGGTACCCAAACTTGACATGTTGGCTTTCGGGGAGAAAATGATAAATGGACCCATTTAGGTGGAGTCACCTTATCATTTTTAACTATTGGTCTTCATTCATACTTTAATTGAACTTTGTTATATTACTGATCAAATTTCCATGTTTAATTTGGAATTGATTCTTCGGAAATTTGATTTCAATTATTTTTCCAAAGGAGTGGTTCTATTTTTAAATGTAATAGATTATTCTTTTTAGGAATTTCATCTACTTGCATTTTGGCTTTTCCTACTCCATTTGTTCAACTTATTTGGGTTATGGAAATTTGTATTCATATCACTCTTGGACTTAAAGTGTTTTTGTAGATTTTAATTTTTAAATTTTGTCTAGCTTTATTATACGCTATAATGCTATTTTTAAGTGTGGAGACTATTGAATCGATATGAGCTTGATATTCACCTCTGAATTCTTCAAAAGTCTCATCTATTTCTTTAATTTCAGTTTTATAATTTTCACACTTAGCACATTACATTTTTAATGATAAAATTTCTAGACAAAACTTTTCATTATTTTCTTTTGACATGACAAGCCCTTTTTCAAGTGCCTTGTATTTTTCATTTAAAATATTACAAAGTTTGGCATTTTCCACTATAGAGCTCGTTGAAGAACAGGACACATCAGATTTAGATTCTGCACTAAGTAGTGCTTTTAAGTTTTTGTTTTCTAAATGAAGATTTTAATTAATGAGTTAATTTCATAATTCTACGTTTAGCAGATTCTAGCATACGTAATGTAGATGCAGATGATGTAGACGGGAGGAAAGTATTACTTACATTGGTTTCGGAAGAGGCAAGAGTTGAACATAATGTTCCTTTAACGTCTTCTTGGCGGTCCTCTTCCAACACTAGTTGCACATCTTCCCTTCCGCTTGATGTGTTATCACAGTCTTCCTTCAAGCAAATTTCTTCATCTGGTAGTTCGCTTGGATCCATAAGAAATTGTTCAACTTCAATATCTGTAGAAGGTAGACCATAAGCATTCTAAAGAAATTTCTAAATTTCATATGCAGTAGGTAGAGTGTAAATTAATTTGAAAATTTCTTGACCAAGCTCGCAAAACAAACTATTCATGGCTTTGGCATTGTTATAACAATCATCCCTATTTAGTGTGCTTGGTGGTTTTATAATCGTTATATTCCAAGCACTTATATCTTGAGATACAATGAATCTTTTCATTAATGCTTTCCACCCTAGATAGTTCACACATGTAAATAAGGGTGGTGCTACTGTATTTTCAATATAAATAGTTTCATCCCCACTCGTAGATGCGAGATCAAGAGGCGTCATTATTCCCAGTTGTAAGACCGTTTTTTGAATAACCTAGCTCTAATACCACTTGTTGAATCTACTGACGCCCTTAGAGGGGGTGAATAAGGTTTGTAATCAGTTATTGGAGTCTTAAATAATTAACTGCAGGAATGCGCACACTGGAGCCAGCGTTGGGCAGTAATCGTAACACGCGACATTAGCTCTGGAAACAGCACAATTACTGCAGGATAATGTTTCGGGAATAGCACTACACCAATCAATGTTTCACCAGGAAAAACACAGCAGGTTATATTAGGAACTATAGAATTAAGATATTATTGAATAATGAAACATTGTTTATACAAATAACTTAGATCTCCATGACGCCGGAGATCGGAGGCGATGAATATTAAAACTTTGGGTTTTCTATACCGACCATAATCCAAGGACCAATTGGCTCTCTTCCTTTCCTCCCCGAAAAATTCTTCCAGCCGCTCCTCAACTTCCACCCAGGAAGGGTCTTGGAGCCTGCTAGAACTCTCAGATCTAGACACCCTCCCAGGATAATTTTGTAACACCTCCCTGCAATGACTATATAATATAGGTCTGGCCGGGACCCCACAGCATATAATCGCCACAGCTTTAGCATTAAAAAGTGATATAGATCTAACTATCTCAAAACTAAGAACTAACACAGCAGAAACAATAAAACAAACCACAGAAGTTGTCCACATCTATATAAGAGTACTACGGCCTTAAGGCCTTACAAAACTCCAACTCAAGTCAAACAGGGCATATAAATATCCAACAGATCATCACAATCCTAAGCTACCTCGGCATGCAAGCCGGAACAGGTAAAGACATCAAATCAAACTAGAAAGCATGAAAAGAGCACTTCATGAAGCTTAGGCCTTTCTGGCCGGCTAGCAAGGTCCAGCCTGTGATCCTTGCCCTGCATCCAAATCACAATGAGCGGTAAACGAGGGTTAGCTTTAGCTGACCAACAACGGTGTAAGAACACCCCTCCTCCCGGCCGTCCTAGCGGACGCTGGGGAACTACATCACCCTGCAAGTCAGCACTTCGTATGCAAATGTAATAAACAGTATTAACATAAACATGACAAGCATGGGTACCACAATCATCATCCACGTTTCTATGTTGAGCAATAAAAGTAAGGGGATCTAGCAATGTAACATGTATGCAAACCTGGGTTTCACCCAAGGTACCCTAAGGCGTGTATGCTTCTAACATAACAACACACATCAACATTTCATAACAAACAAAGGGTACTCATCAATTCCCCCACGGGCGTACAAGCCCAAGTCCAAGAACTCCACTGGGACCTCACCACTTACATGGCTCATCTTGCCAACGGGCGAACCAGCATACTTATTTTCTCCACAATCACAAAGCCAAAATCCAAGAACTCCACTGGGACCTCACCACTTACATGGCTCATCTTGCCAACGAGCGCACCAGCATACTTTGTTCTCACCACAGCCTAGAAGGGGACTTATCTTACCGGGACACTCTCCCCACATGAATCCAAGCATTCACGGGCTAGCCAGCCGACCACAAAGACAAACCACGCCTTCACATTCACATCACCATTACCCTTTCCAAACCAGCATTCATTCTCACACGAACATAAGGGCAACACAAACGGCCTTTTTGTCGTCATCGGATTTCTAGCAAAATCCCTAAAATGCACGTTAAGAAACATCACCCGATCGGAACGCCGGTCACGATTTCGGATTCACACAGAATGCCTAATCCACTAACGGAGCGGATCTCTAGTGAAAATCATGTCGGAGACGGACTCAATCAACCTGATGGTTCTTCTTGAACCAAGGCGACCCAAACCCCACTCATTTGAGAGATCTGATGCCATAAATTTCAGAAAAAGGAAAGTAAAAGCATAGATGCCATGCACGCATCCTAAAACCGGGAGGAGAGATGTCAGTACCCTAAGAGTTTTCTTCCTCGCCATGGATCGGTTGAAAGGCACGGATAGAAAGAAGCACCTTCTAGTCCTCTCCATAGATCTGGTCTCGGATTGGCGAACGAAGCTCCGGTGCTCCAACAATGGCGGATCTAGCCTTCTTCTTCCTCCAAACCCTTCCTCTCTTCTACGCCTCCAACAGCTCAAAGGATTTCCCGACAAGAGAAAAAACTTCTCTGCCCTAAAGAAGACCTTAGGATGCACTTATCTAGATCGTAGGACCAAGATTCAATCATAATGGACATCCAGGAATGCTGCTTACGCCAGTGCCCGCGCTACGTCGAACTCAGCATGAACTGTTCATCGAACGGACTCCAGCGCTAGCGGTTAGTTGAACTCAGTTTGACGAACTCGCTCCGGCGAACTCCAGCGCCAGCGGTTCGTCGAACTCAGTTCGACAAACTTGCTTCGGCGAACTCCAGTGCCAGCGGTTCATCGAACTCAGTTCGACGAACTCGCTTCGGCGAACTCCAGCGCCTGCGGTTCGTCGAACTCCGTTTGACGAACTCTAGCGCGTTCACTTCTCGAGAACTCTAGCGCCTTCACTTCTCGAGAACTCTAGTGATGTCTGTTCGTCGAACTACATTTGACAAACTCACTGCCTTCACTTCTCGAGAAATAGCTATTTCTCGAGAAGTAGCTAGAGCCTTCACTTCTCGAGAAATAGTTGTTTCTCGAGAAGTATCTTGCTCCTGCCTTTCTCGAGAAATAGTTGTTTCTCGAGAAGTAGGTTGAGCGAAGCCTGGGGTATTACAAATCCACCCCCCCCCCCCTTAAAATAATTTTGTCCCCGAAATTTAAAACGTTAACAAAAGCACAACTAACACACATACCTGAAACGAATAGTTCCGGAAAATTATCCCGCATTGTTTTCTCTTGCTCCCACGAGAACTCGTCTCGTCCGCAATTATCCCAACGCACTTTCACCAGCTTGACCTCTTTGTTCCGCAACCGCCGGACTTCAGAATCCTCCACACAAACTGGACGAACTATCGTCCTCAGATCTTCGGTTACAGGAACTGTCGAAGACTCAACCATATCCTCTGGCTCCACCAAAGCTTTCCTCAGCACCGAAACATGAAACACATCATGTAATCCGCTTAGCTCTATGGATAATGCCAACCGATAGGCTGCTTCGCCTATGTGCTCAGTAACCTTAAACGGACCCAAATATCTCGGACTCAATTTCTTGAGTCATCGAATCCGCGAAACGCCTTTGAACGGCTTGATCTTCAAGTAGACCATGTCGCCCACCGCAAACTCCACATTTCTATGGCGCGCATTAAAATACTTTGTCTGTCGATCCTGAGCAACCTTCATGCGCTCATGGATCGTTTGCACCAACTCACAAGCGTCTGCCACCACTTCTTTTCCTAGCAACTGGGTGTCTCCCGCCTCTATCCAAGACATCGGTGTTTGACACCGCCTTCCATACAGAGCCTCGTATGGCGCCATTTTGATACTTGCCTGAAAACTATTGTTGTAGGCAAACTCCACCATAAATAGGTGGTCTTCCCAGCTTTTACTGAAATCGAGAGCACACATTCTTAACATGTCCTCCATCGTACGATTCGTTCTCTCCGTTTGGCCATCGGTCTGCAGATGGAACGCGATACTAAACTTAAGTTTTGTGCCCAAACTTCGCTGCACTAACCTCCAGTCTTTGGACGTAAAACATCCATCGTGATTACTAATGATGCTCTTTGGAATTCCGTGCAACTGCACAATGTTTCAAACATAAAGCTCCACGAGCTTGTCCACGCTATCATCCTTCCGATTTGGAATGAAGTGGACTACCTTGGTCAGGCGATCCACAATCACCCAAATCGCATCGTTACCTTGCCGCGATCGAGGTAAACCATGCACAAAATCCATGGAGATGTCGTCAAATTTCCACTCGGGGATAGGAGGAGGTTTCAAGAATCCACCCGGACTTTGGCATTCTGCCTTCACCAAGGCTTACGTCTGACACCGGCTTACATACAAAGCTACATCCCGCTTTATCCCAGGCCACCAAAAGGAGTTCTTCAAATCCAAGTACATCTTCGTACTTCCTGGATGAATGGAGTACTTCGTGAAGTGAGCCTCAAACATCAACTCCTCACAGAGCATGCCAAAACGAGGGACAACCAACCTTCCATTTCTCTTCAAAAGTCCACTGACCATCTCCAACGCACTGCCTTCGCTTTGCTGAGCTTCCAATGCCAATTGTTGACACTCTTCGTCTGCACTGGTTGCCTCTCGAATTTGATCTACTAAATCACACTGCATTTTGACCTAGTTTAGCCGAGCTACGCTGGACTCACCCCTAGCCACACACACAATGCCAAGAGAGTCGAACTCTCACACCAAACGCTCGTCATGCGCTTCAATCCAATTTCCTTGCCCAGAGTACTTCCTACTCAAGGCATCAGCCACCACATTGGGCTTGCCTAGCGTATACTGAATCACTGCATCGTAGTCCCAAAGGAACTTGATACGTTTTTTAATTGGTTTGTTTCTCTCTTTTCTTTGTTAGAAAGAGAGAAAGAAAAGGAAAAGCTCTTTCTTCCTTTTCGATTCAACCTTGGGCAGACGTTTTCGAAGAGCCCCGCGAGTAATCCTACTTCGAGGAATTATCCGTTATCCTATCGAAGGATAGAAGTAACGGACTCTTTCTCTTTCGAAATATCGAGGATTCCTCCTCGGCCGCGTCCTTTGAAGGCTAAATGAAAAGAAGAAAAAAAGCTACTTTACTTTTAAAATTTAAATTGAAAGCTTTTTGAAAATATTGTTGCAACAATTTTTTAAGTAGTTGCAACAATTCTTTAAGGGCGCTTTAAAACTTCTTTTACCTTGAGCTAGTTGCAACAACCAAAGAGGCGTTGCAACAATTTTTTAGTGTTTTTAAAAGAGTTTTAAAGAGTGCTTTAGAGAGAAAGCTTTTGGGTTTATGTAATTATCCGGACTAAAATCAATAAAGGCAAGTGGACCTTATCGATAGTAGTATAGGATATTTCTTTTGAAATATCAAGGTCGTATTTTTCCAAGGTCGTATCGATTATTTCTACTTGTTAGGAACGCGCTATTATCTTATCGAGAAGAGTTTGAAGATTTTTATGATTTTATAGAAAAGTTAGTGACGAAAACGATAACTATCGCGGGCTTGGTGTGCGTTTAGCAAAAACCAAGAAAAGCGATGAAAAGAAAAAGAACGAAAACGTTAATTTGAAAAGTAGTTTTGCTTAGAAATTTTTAGGGTTTTATGAAACTATAATGATAACTACGGCGATAATTAGCGATTGAGCGGAGCGCGTGATTAAGCAAAAAGCAAATATATAAAAGATAAAAGACGCACTAATTGAAAACTCACGCACTCTACGGAATTAAAATTAAAGCGGTAAATTGCAGAAATTGAAGAAATGCGATCCCTACCCAAATAGGTAGAGGGGAAATAAATGCGTGAGCAAGTCCTATCCAAACGGATAGGCGGGAAATAAATGCGTGAGCAAGTCCTATCCAAACGGATAGGCGGGAAATAAATGCGTGAGCAAGTCCTATCCAAACGGATAGGCGGGAAATAAATGCGTGACAGAAATGGAAACTATTCGGTTACAAAAAAGGCGCAAAATTTATTCACCTACACACACGCACTCTACTTGAAATTGAAATCTAAGTTAAAAGAAAATAAAATCTATGCTCATAAACACACACACTCTTCTTTAATGAAATCTAGTTAAAAATAAAACAAAACTAATCTCATACACTCACACACACAACAATAATGAAAACTAAGTTAAAAGAAAAGAAAAGCTATACTCATACACTCACCCACACTAACAACAAAACAAAACTAAAATAAATACAAATTACTCTCATACACACACACACTTACAAAAAGAGACAAAGAAAGTGAAAACAACAAAATAAAACAAAACAAAACAATTTAATTAACCACCTACACTCACACACACTAATAACAAAACATCTAAAAATTATAACAAAACTAAAAACAAGATAATTACTCTCATACACTCACACACACAAATTAAAAAGATGAAATCTAATTAAAATTACTAAATTACTAAATTACAAAAAAAACTAAAAATAAAAAGAAAAAGAAAAAGAGAACACACACTTCCAACAAAACAAAGAGAGAGAGAGTGACAAAACAAGCCAACTATTTCATTTCCATAATAAAAAGATTACAAAAAACAAGAGAGAAAAAGAGCACAAAATTACAAAAACAAAAAAACTAGTTGGATCAAAACCTTAAGAATAAGCACTTAAAATTTTTGAACCCTTGGACTCAGCTGAAACTGGCTATTTATAGAAAAAATTTTTGGATTACACGCCCTCGGACACGGGCGTGTCTGAGGGCGTGACACGGCTTGGGGTGCGAATAGCCAGAACAGCTGGATCCAGGCAGGCATCTGGAAGGCTTGACCGGCGACTTCGGAAGTACACGGGCGTGTTCCAAGTAACACGGGCGTGTTCGATGTCGGCATTGTGTTGTCGGCTGCTGGGCGTGACGGGCGGCGTGTCCTTTGTTCTTCCGAAAGAAATTGAGGGGTCACGGCCTCGGTCACGGGCGTGACCCGATCACGGCCGTGACAGTGGGCGTGACATTGACATCTTGGCTCGAATCTGGGCTTGGTCATTCAACACGGGCGTGACTGATGTACACGGCCTCGGTCACGGGCGTGACCGATGTACACGGCCTCGGTCACGGGCGTGACCGAGGGCGTGACTTGATGTTTGAGTTGGAAAAAGAGCAGGGAAAAGAAAATGTTAGGGATTAGTGAACACGCCCTTGGACACGGGCGTGACCAAGGGCGTGACTTAACAAAATTACAAAAACTTTACAAAAATTAAAATAAAACTAAGTTAAAAACAAAAATAACAAAAACAAACATTTTATTCATTAATTTACATATATTATTTAGAAATCTAATTAAAATTATACTAAAAATTATAAAGAAAAATGCGTATATTTACTATTCATCAAACACCCCCATACTTAAGCTTTTGCTATTCCAGAGCAAAAGTAAGGGATACCTATAAGACGTTTAATAAAATTTCCAATTTACTAAAGTTTTTATTAAATCAAAAGTAAGATCGAAATAAATTTAGGGTATTTAAAGAGGTAAGTCCAAAACTATGAAAGTAATTTAAAAAGAGCGAAAAAATTTTAGCGAGACTTCTAAAGTTAGCTAAATAGCATCGATTATTGCAGTCTTTGGTACCTTTTAATTAGAATAGAATTATATAAAACTATAACCTTTTTTAAGAAAGTTTTTTTAAGAATAAATAAAGCCTACTAATTATGCTCTCTCAAACTTTTTTAAATTAAAATCTAGGTACAATTTTATTGGCTAAGGGGTAGGGAAAAAAGGTAGCCTTGGCAAAAAGAAGAGTGCTTGGATATAGGGGTGACGGATTTTATCCTCTCACCCCACCTTTTTGGTGGTTTTGCTTTGGTTCCCAGCGTTGGTTTACGCGGGATAATTGAAATCTTTTCTAAACTTAACCCAATGCCCGTGTTTACGGAATTAAATTCCCATTGACACGGGATTTCTTTTAACAATATTGGGTGCCTGTGTTTACGGAATCTATTTATTCCCATTGACACAGGATTTCTTTTTTAAAACTTCTTCTTTTACTTTTTTATGCCAAGCTAAAAGGGTGTTTATACTTGGGTTTCGAGAGAAATTCTAGATTAATAAAGAAAGATTTTGAGAGCAAGTTTAGTAGATTAAAAACATTCCTAAAGTTTCACAAGTTTAGAGTTAGAATAATTGAATCTAAAGATGGTTTGCCAATATAATACAAAAATGAATCAATTTAGGGTAAACTCGAGGTAGTGCTAAAAGTTCTGTTCTCAAATTAAATTAAGATCGTAAGATTTTCTTTACTACTGAAAATTCCTCGATTTAAATTTTTCAAACTATGAAATAAATAAAATTGATTTAGCAAATCATAAATAATGAAAAGCGCTTAGAGATAAAACTAACCTCGCCTTGGGAATAACAAAAAGCTAAGTAGGGGTTTTATTTTATTTTTGGGTTTTTTTTTTTTTTTTTTGATAAGTTTTTCATATATTTTTTTTTTTGTTTTTAAGATATGATTTTTTTTGGATTTTTGATTTTCTTTATAACAAAATGCATATATAAATACAAAATATTTTTGATTTTTCTAAGATATTTTTTTTCATCATATTTTTTTTTGATTGTTTTAATTTTGTTAAAAATATGTACATATATAAAAAAAAGGAAAAAAAAGAAAGAAAGAAAAGAACATAAATATTTTGGTGTTATGACAAAATTAATTTTGTTATAACAAATTTTTAAGTACTTTTTTTTTTTTTTCATCCTTATTTTTTTTTATTTTGATTTATAACAAAAAAAACATAAGTAAATACATATATATTTACATTAATACTAAAAAAAGGAAAAAGAAAGACATTTTTTTTTTTTTTGAATGTTATGACAAAATTTTTGTGAATTTTGTTGTAACAAATTTTTTGTAAAACTTTTCATCTTTTTTTTTTTTTTTGGATTTTGATTTTATAAATAAGGTTTATTTATATACAAATAAAGACATAAATATAAAACATGTAAATTTTTTTGGATTTTTCATTTGATAAGGGAGGGGCAAAAATAATTACAAAAAAAGAGGGAAAACACGCCCCCATACTTAAAACCAACATTGTCCTCAATGTTGAAGGTAAGTGTGAGGAACGAAAATATTTACAAAAAAGACGAAGATTTTAATTACAAGAAAGAGAAAAAAAAAAAAAAAATATACAAGAATAGTTACAAAATAAAAAAGGGACTCCACGAATATATACAAAATTGTTTTTTGGTTTGTTTTAGTTTTTCGAAATGTACAAAACACGAATAAAATACGTATAAAAGAAGTTAAAAACATATATTTTTTTGGTATGATAAAAATAAATTTTTATCATCTTTTTATGTTATTATTTATATTATATGTACTTTTATACGTATTTTTTGTTGTTTTGGTTTTAATTTGAAAATATGCATGTTTTAAAATATATCTAAATTTTAAGAAAGATAAAATAATGTAAAATAAAGAAAAGGCTTTAAGATAAAAACCAAGGAAGAAAGAAGAGAAATAAAAAGGTAAAAGCAACGGGGTTTTCTCATTTCGAAATATCGACAAAAATCCCCTCTCGGGTCTGTCGAGTAATCCTACTTTGAGAAACTTCCTATTGTCTTATCTTAAAATTCCCAGAATTCTTTATGATTTTTGTTTTAAAGTTTTTGCATTATTTTGTTTTGTTTTATGTTTCTTTTTTGAAAAAGAATGACAATTTAAAATATGCATAATTATTAATATTATTATTATTATTATTATATTTTTTTTTTCATTTTGTTTGTTTGTTTTTTTATTTATTTATTATTATTATTTATTTATTTATTATTATTATTTATTATTATTATTATTTATTATTATTATTTTTGTTTAAGTTTTTATTTTTTTTTTTGAAATGAAAATTTATTTCATCATTTTTTTTTTGGTTTTATAAAAAAAAGCGTAATTGGATAAATATGGGGGTGCCTCCCACGAGCGCTTTGTTTACCGTCTCGTAGCTTGACGCGTTGGCGGGGTACGATCCTTTTTTAGAGGTGGGGGAGGGGTATGGAATTTAACTTCCCTCCCAGATGATCCCCCGCGTGGTAGAGTTTTAATCGGTGACCGTTAACTTTTAAGTCGCCTTTTTCCGGGTGGGTGATAAGGACGGTCCCGTATGGCCAAACCTCTTTCACTTGAAAGGGGCCGGACCAACGGGATTTTAGTTTCCCCGGAAAAAGACGAAGACGTGAGTTATATAGGAGGACGAGGTCGCCCGGCGCAAATGATTTTGGAAATTTAATTTTGCGGTCGTGGTAAAATTTCGAGCGTTCCTTATAAAATTTATTACTCTCGTAAGCGTTCGCACGCCATTCATCGAGTTCGTTTAATTGGAATTTCCGGTTTTCGGCGGTTAAATTATGATCGAGATTTAAGAGTTTTAACGCCCAAAAAGCGCGGTGCTCTAATTCTACGGGCAAATGGCATGCCTTGCCGTAGACTAATCGATAAGGCGTACAACCGATTGCGGTCTTGTACGCCGTACGATAAGCCCACAGCGCGTCGTCTAATTTAAGTGCCCAATCCTTCCTATTAGTTGAAACGGTTTTTTCTAATATGCGTTTGATTTCCCGATTTACTACCTCCACTTGGCCGCTCGTTTGGGGGTGATAGGCGGTGGCGAGTTTATGCGTGACGCCATATTTGGTTAATATTTTTGCAAACTGGGCATTGCAAAAGTGCGTACCCCTATCACTAACTATCGCACGGGGCGTACCGAAGCGAGAAAATAATTTTTTAAGAAATTTGACGACGACTCTCGCATCGTTGGTGGGGAGAGCTTGCGCTTCCGCCCACCTAGATACGTAGTCGACCGCCACTAAAATGTAGCGATTTGTATATGAAGGAGGTAGGGGGCCTATGAAATCTATGCCCCATAAATCGAAAATCTCGCATTCTAAATAAAAATTTTGGGGCATCTCGTCGCGACGAGAGATGTTACCCGACCGTTGACAGCTATCGCATGTGCTCACAAAAGTGTGAGCGTCTTTGAAGAGAGCGGGCCAATAAAAGCCCGCCTCTAGCGCTTTCTGCGCGGTCCGGTTGGCTTGATAATGCCCCCCGGCCGGCCCTTCGTGGCAGTGCCGCAAAATTTGCGCACCCTCCTCGCTCGAAACGCATCTCCGCACGACCTGGTCCGCGCAGACGCGAAATAAGAAAGGGTCCTCCCAAAAGTAATTTTTCAAATCAGAAAAGAATTTCTTCTTTTGCTGTTTTGAAAAGTCTTTCGGGAGCACCCGCGCAACTAAATAGTTGGCGTAGTCTGCGAACCAAGGCGAGGGAGAAGTTTGTAAATTATTTAAAGCTAAAAGACGCTCCTCGGGAAATCGATCATCGATTTCCGGTTCGAAGAGCGCTTCCGCGGTTGGGTGCTCTAAACGAGAAAGGTGGTCGGCCGCTAAATTTTCGGCCCCCTTCTTATCGCGGATCTCTAAATCAAATTCTTGTAATAGGAGGATCCATCGAAGAAGGCGGGGCTTAGCGTCCATTTTTTCTAATAAATATTTTAGGGCGGAGTGGTCGGTAAATATAATAATTTTTGAAAGCGTGACGTAGGGCCTAAACTTATCTATGGCGAAGACGACGGCAAGGAGTTCCTTTTCCGTTGTCGTGTAATTAGCCTGTGCGGCCGTGAGCGTGCGGGACGCGTAGTAGATAGGATGAAAATATTTATTTACGCGTTGGCCTAATACAGCCCCTACCGCTATATCGCTCGCGTCGCACATTATCTCAAACGGAAGGGTCCAATCGGGCGCCACCAGAATGGGAGAATGGATAAGTTTATTTTTTATGGCATTGAATGCCTCTACGCACGCGTTATCAAAAATAAATGGAGATTCCTTCTCCAGGAGGTGGGTTAGCGGTTTTGTTATTTTAGAAAAGTTTTGGATGAACCGCCTATAAAAACCCGCGTGGCCAAGAAAACTACGGATTGATTTAATATTTGAGGGCGCGGGGAGTTTTTCAATTATTTCGACCTTGGCCTTGTCGACCTCCATCCCTTTTGCAGAAATTTTGTGGCCGAGAACTAAGCCTTCTCGAACCATAAAGTTACACTTTTCCCAGTTTAAAACCAGGTTCGTGTCTTCGCATCGTTGGAGGACTCGATCTAAATTTTGGAGGCAGTTTTGGAAGGAGCTTCCAAAAACCGAGAAGTCATCCATAAAGACTTCCATAATATCCTCTACGAGCTCTCCAAATATCGCTAGCATACATCGTTGAAATGTAGCTGGCGCGTTGCAGAGGCCGAATGGCATCCTTCGATACGCAAAGGTACCGAAGGGGCACGTAAAGGTTGTTTTCTCCTGGTCTTCGGGGGAGATAGGAATTTGTAAAAATCCCGATAGACCATCGAGAAAACAATAATAAGGATGGCCCGATAGCCGCTCCAAAATTTGATCGATAAACGGTAACGGAAAGTGGTCTTTGCGGGTGGCATCATTTAATTTTCGGTAATCGATGCACACCCTCCAACCCGTAACAGTACGAGTTGGAATTAATTCGTTATGTTCGTTTGCCACGACCGTTATACCGCCCTTTTTAGGCACGACATGAATGGGACTAACCCACGTGCTGTCAGAAATAGGGTAGATAATCCCCGCATCCAGTAATTTTATTACTTCAGCCTTAACGACTTCCCGCATATTTGGGTTTAATCGTCGCTGAGGCTGGATGGTTTTGCGGGAATTATCTTCTAATAATATTTTGTGCGTGCAAAAAGAGGGATTTATCCCCCTAATATCGGAAATCTGCCATGCAATTGCATGGCGATGCGTGGACAAAACTTTAACTAATTCGGAAGTTTCCGAATCAGATAAGGAAGACGAAATAATAACCGGGAGTTTTAAGTCCGCGGTGAGAAAAACGTATTTTAAATGGTCGGGGAGTGGCTTAAGCTCCAAGACCGGGGGTTCTTCGTAAGAGGTTGTTATTTTTAAACTTTTAGAATTAAAAGATTCGAAGGGCGAATCTGGCGGTAGCTCGTCCAAAGGGGCGAGGTCCGCCAAATCCGGTTCGTCTATATTTAAAGCGAGTAATTCATAAAGCGAAGAACACTCATCCTCGAACGCGGATTCTAAGTGAAAGCAAGAATCGTCGTTCGATAAAGAATTTCGCATCGAGGGATTAATAAGAAGGGTAACTTCGTCGTCCCCTACCCGAAGGAGGAGGCGACCGTTACTCACATCAATTAAAGCGCGGGAGGTCGCGAGGAAAGGGCGACCGAGGATAATTGGCACCTCGGCGTCCTCCTCGATGTCGAGGATGACAAAGTCTACCGGGAAGATAAACTTGTCAACCTTGACCAGAACGTCCTCCACTACCCCGATAGGATATTTTATCGAGCGATCCGCGAGTTGGATGCTCATTTTCGTTGGGGTGGGAACACCCAAATCAAGTTTTTTAAAGAGGGAGAAGGGCATCAAATTGATGCTCGCTCCCAGGTCCGCTAGGGCGTACTTTATTAATAAATTGCCAAAAAGGCACGGGATGGAAAACCTTCCCGGGTCGTTTAGTTTTGGCGGCAATTTATTAAGTAGGACCGCCGAGCATTCCGCATTTAAGGAAACACGCGAAATACCCTCGAGCTTCTTTTTATTAGAAAGGAGCTCCTTAAGGTATTTCGCGTATTTCGGCATTTGTGAGAGTGCCTCGCAGAAGGGGACGTTAATTTGAATTTGTTTAAAAATTTGTAAAAACTTTTTATAATGTTCGTCCTCCTTCTCTTTATTAAGTTTTGCGGGGTACGGAATTTGCGGGCTCGAGACGCCCGGCGCTAATTTTGTTTCCGTATCTAATAAAATAAAAGACGAGGGTGCAGGGGTCGGAGGCGAAACAGTTACCTGATGCTCAACCCGCAATGGGGAGTCGACCTCCTTGCCGCTGCGAAGGGTAATGGCGTGGGCATTTTCACGCGGGTTCTGCTCCGAGTTCCCCGGCAGTGCTCCATGTGGCCGCTCGGAGACCATTTTTGCAAGCTGGCCTACCTGTATTTCTAAGTTTTTTAGCGATCCGGTTATATTCCGGATATTTGCGTCGTTGGAAGCCATGTATTTTGCAAAAAGCTCCTCGAGCGGAGAAGGTTTTGGAGGGGGAGGCGCAAAACCTTGCTGAAATCCTTGGGGAAATCCATGCGGAAATCCTTGCGGGATCGCAGGTGGAGGGCGTTGCGCATTATTTGGGTTACTCCAGGAGAAGTTCGGGTGATTCCTCCAACCCGGGTTATAGTTATTACTATAAGGGTTGAAGGGCGCCCGCACTTGGTTACCCACGTAATCCACCGATTCCTCGCATAAATTATTATTATTATTAATATTATTAAGATTATTAAAATTATTATTATTATTATTAGCCCACGCGGGGGTGGAGGAGGAAGCAGTCATCTCCGCCACTTGCTTACTTAGCCGCTCTACCTGCGAGGCTAAGTGAGTAGTGGCATCCACTTCAAAAATCCCAGCCGCTTTAGAAGGACGCGCCCTTGGCACATTCCACTGGTATGCGTTCATGGCCATTTCCTCGAACAAAGTTTGAGCGGCCTCCGGGGTTTTGTTGTTTAACGTTCCCCCGGCGGCCGCGTCGATCATTTGTCGAGTCGAGAAATTTAAGCCGTTATAGAACGTTTGTACCTGTAGCCAAGGTGGTAGCGCGTGATGAGGACACTTACGCAGACATTCTTTATATCTCTCCCAAGTCTCGTAGAGAGACTCGGAATCGAATTGTATAAATGATGCGATGTCGGTGCGTAATTTGGCGGTTTTTGACGGAGGAAAATATTTAGTTAGAAAATTCTCCGTCAATTCGGCCCACGTGGTTATGGACCCTCTCGGAAGAGAAGTCAACCACGATTTCGCCTTTGTCCGCAGGGAAAAGGGAAATAAGCGCAAGCGAATGGCGTCATCGCTGACGCCATTAATTTTAAACGTGTCGCAAATTTCTAAAAAGTTATATAGATGAAGGTTTGGGTCCTCATCTGGCAAGCCGTCGAATTGAGCCGACTGCTGTACCATTTGAATGGTG
This sequence comes from Dactylorhiza incarnata, assembly GCA_033032865.1. Lineage (NCBI taxonomy): Eukaryota > Viridiplantae > Streptophyta > Magnoliopsida > Asparagales > Orchidaceae > Dactylorhiza > Dactylorhiza incarnata. The sequence continues at coordinate 1,129,137 of JAWHQI010000377.1, forward strand.
CTGGGTTTTATTTCGAAATTGTTATTTGCTATCGCGGGGCGAGTGATGCTCGATCCTGTATCCTCCAAATTCGGCCTGGCATAGTAGGCCATGGTCCGCTGCGGAGCCGCAGGTGGATTAGGATCGCCCATTACTCCTATATGTATATCGCCGACGGACTCTTCGGGATCTATTTGTAGATTTTGATTACGAGATCGGCGGCGCTCGAGAAGCGTGCGCTCGATTTCGGGATCAAAAGGTAATATTGGATTATTCGAAGAATCGCCTCGGGTCATACACTATTCGCAAAAATTTTTTTTTGAAAAAAAGAGTTTTTCTTTTTATAGATTTTTTTTTGGTTTTTTTTTGTTTTAGAGATATTTTTACAAAGATGAAAAAAAGAAAAATAAGTGAAAGAAAGTAATATATTTTTTGGTTTTTCTTTACTTAAGTAAAATATATATATATATATTTTTGATTTTTGTGGGGCTTTTACTTTTAGGAGGAATTTAAAATAAAGAGAAAGAAAAAGATAAGGTTTTTATTTGTTTTTGTGATTTTGGTTTGGTTTTTGGTTTTTGGTTTTTTTTTTTTTTGTTTTTTGGTTTTTTGGTTTTTATATGAACATATAAGTAGTTATATTCCAAAATATATGTAAAAAAAGAAAATTGAAAAATATGTGTTTATATATTTTTTTTCTTTTTTCTTTACTTAGATATATTTTTGTTTTTGTTTTTTTTTTTTTGTTTTTTAGATAGAAAAAGTGATGAAATATAAGATAAAATTAATAGCGTTTCCTATTTCAAAATAACGATACAAGTCCCCGGCAACGGCGCCAAAAACTTGATACGTTTTTTAATTGGTTTGTTTCTCTCTTTTCTTTGTTAGAAAGAGAGAAAGAAAAGGAAAAGCTCTTTCTTCCTTTTCGATTCAACCTTGGGCAGACGTTTTCGAAGAGCCCCGCGAGTAATCCTACTTCGAGGAATTATCCGTTATCCTATCGAAGGATAGAAGTAACGGACTCTTTCTCTTTCGAAATATCGAGGATTCCTCCTCGGCCGCGTCCTTTGAAGGCTAAATGAAAAGAAGAAAAAAAGCTACTTTACTTTTAAAATTTAAATTGAAAGCTTTTTGAAAATATTGTTGCAACAATTTTTTAAGTAGTTGCAACAATTCTTTAAGGGCGCTTTAAAACTTCTTTTACCTTGAGCTAGTTGCAACAACCAAAGAGGCGTTGCAACAATTTTTTAGTGTTTTTAAAAGAGTTTTAAAGAGTGCTTTAGAGAGAAAGCTTTTGGGTTTATGTAATTATCCGGACTAAAATCAATAAAGGCAAGTGGACCTTATCGATAGTAGTATAGGATATTTCTTTTGAAATATCAAGGTCGTATTTTTCCAAGGTCGTATCGATTATTTCTACTTGTTAGGAACGCGCTATTATCTTATCGAGAAGAGTTTGAAGATTTTTATGATTTTATAGAAAAGTTAGTGACGAAAACGATAACTATCGCGGGCTTGGTGTGCGTTTAGCAAAAACCAAGAAAAGCGATGAAAAGAAAAAGAACGAAAACGTTAATTTGAAAAGTAGTTTTGCTTAGAAATTTTTAGGGTTTTATGAAACTATAATGATAACTACGGCGATAATTAGCGATTGAGCGGAGCGCGTGATTAAGCAAAAAGCAAATATATAAAAGATAAAAGACGCACTAATTGAAAACTCACGCACTCTACGGAATTAAAATTAAAGCGGTAAATTGCAGAAATTGAAGAAATGCGATCCCTACCCAAATAGGTAGAGGGGAAATAAATGCGTGAGCAAGTCCTATCCAAACGGATAGGCGGGAAATAAATGCGTGAGCAAGTCCTATCCAAACGGATAGGCGGGAAATAAATGCGTGAGCAAGTCCTATCCAAACGGATAGGCGGGAAATAAATGCGTGACAGAAATGGAAACTATTCGGTTACAAAAAAGGCGCAAAATTTATTCACCTACACACACGCACTCTACTTGAAATTGAAATCTAAGTTAAAAGAAAATAAAATCTATGCTCATAAACACACACACTCTTCTTTAATGAAATCTAGTTAAAAATAAAACAAAACTAATCTCATACACTCACACACACAACAATAATGAAAACTAAGTTAAAAGAAAAGAAAAGCTATACTCATACACTCACCCACACTAACAACAAAACAAAACTAAAATAAATACAAATTACTCTCATACACACACACACTTACAAAAAGAGACAAAGAAAGTGAAAACAACAAAATAAAACAAAACAAAACAATTTAATTAACCACCTACACTCACACACACTAATAACAAAACATCTAAAAATTATAACAAAACTAAAAACAAGATAATTACTCTCATACACTCACACACACAAATTAAAAAGATGAAATCTAATTAAAATTACTAAATTACTAAATTACAAAAAAAACTAAAAATAAAAAGAAAAAGAAAAAGAGAACACACACTTCCAACAAAACAAAGAGAGAGAGAGTGACAAAACAAGCCAACTATTTCATTTCCATAATAAAAAGATTACAAAAAACAAGAGAGAAAAAGAGCACAAAATTACAAAAACAAAAAAACTAGTTGGATCAAAACCTTAAGAATAAGCACTTAAAATTTTTGAACCCTTGGACTCAGCTGAAACTGGCTATTTATAGAAAAAATTTTTGGATTACACGCCCTCGGACACGGGCGTGTCTGAGGGCGTGACACGGCTTGGGGTGCGAATAGCCAGAACAGCTGGATCCAGGCAGGCATCTGGAAGGCTTGACCGGCGACTTCGGAAGTACACGGGCGTGTTCCAAGTAACACGGGCGTGTTCGATGTCGGCATTGTGTTGTCGGCTGCTGGGCGTGACGGGCGGCGTGTCCTTTGTTCTTCCGAAAGAAATTGAGGGGTCACGGCCTCGGTCACGGGCGTGACCCGATCACGGCCGTGACAGTGGGCGTGACATTGACATCTTGGCTCGAATCTGGGCTTGGTCATTCAACACGGGCGTGACTGATGTACACGGCCTCGGTCACGGGCGTGACCGATGTACACGGCCTCGGTCACGGGCGTGACCGAGGGCGTGACTTGATGTTTGAGTTGGAAAAAGAGCAGGGAAAAGAAAATGTTAGGGATTAGTGAACACGCCCTTCGACACGGGCGTGACCAAGGGCGTGACTTAACAAAATTACAAAAACTTTACAAAAATTAAAATAAAACTAAGTTAAAAACAAAAATAACAAAAACAAACATTTTATTCATTAATTTACATATATTATTTAGAAATCTAATTAAAATTATACTAAAAATTATAAAGAAAAATGCGTATATTTACTATTCATCAGAACTCGACCCACCTACGCTGCCTCATATTAAGATCCTTCTGATCTAAAAGATACCTCAAGCTTTTGTGGTCCGTGAAGATTTCAACATTCGCACCATACACATAGTGTCGCCACAACTTCAACACAAAAATTACCGCCGCCAACTCCAAGTCATGAACGGGGTAATTTATCTCATGAGTTTTTAGCTGCCTCGACCCATAAGCTATCACGTTTCCATGCTGCACAGGCACGCAACCCAAACCGCACCCTGACGCATCGCTGAAAATTTGGAATCCCTCAGTCCCACTAGGAAGACTTAGGATTGGAGCGGACATCAATCTTTCCTTCAAGGTTTCGAACGCACGGGCACACTCTGGCGTCCACACAAACTTCTGGTCCGTCCAGGTAAGAGTGGTGAGGGGCAAAGCCACCCGCGAAAAGTTCTCAATGAACCTTCTGTAATAACCGGCTAGTCTAAGGAAACTCCGGACTACCGCCATGGTTCTCAGTACAGGCCAACTTGGATTCAATCTTCGCAGGATCCACCGCCACCCCATCTCCGCTAATCACGTGGCCCAAGAATGCCACTTTCCCGATCCAAAACTCACATTTTGAGAACTTCGCATAAAGTTGGTTCTCCCTCAATGTCTGCAACACTATTCTCAGATGAGACTCATGCTCTGCCTTCGACTTTGAATACACTAAGATGTCGTCAATGAACACCACCACGAACGAATCCAGGTATTGTCGAAACACTCGGTTCATTAAATCCATGAACACTGATGGCGCGTTCATCAAACCGAACGGCATCACCGAAAACTCAAAGTGACCATATCTCGTCCCAAATGTCGTCTTGGGAATATCCTATTCTCGAATCCTCAACTGATAGTAACCCAACTTCAATTCCAACTTGGAGTACACCGTCGACCCCACCATCTAGTCGAACAAATCATCGATTCGCAGAATCGGGTACTTATTCTTGATGGTCAACTTATTCAACTCGCGATAGTCTATGCACAGCCGCATACTACCGTCTTTCTTCTTAACGAACAACACCGGCGCACTCCAAGGTGAGGAGTTGGGCCTTATGTACCCCTGCTCGAGAAACTCTTGTAACTGCACCTTTAACTCAGCCAGTTCCTTTGGTGCCATCCTAAATGGAGGACGCGGCACCGGCCTCGCATCCGACACCAACTCAATCAAAAAGTCGATTTCACGCTGAGGAGGCGCTCCCGAAAGCTCCTCAGGGAACACATCCTTGAATTCCTCCACCACTAGCACTTCTCCGATCGCCAACTTTGTGGAGTGAGTCTCCAACAAATCGACAAATGCCTCACCTCCTTGATTCACCGCGCGTACCATTTGCACGGCAGAAATCAGGGAGCAGTCCACTCCGCATAGGCCCTCGAACTTGACCACCGCTCTTCCTTCACTCCTTAAGGTCACCACCTTCAACAGGTAGTCAATACTAGCTCGTTGCTCTGCAAGCCAGTCCATCCCCAGGATGATGTCAAATTCGGCTAGTGGTAGAATTGCTGCTACCAACTCGAAATCACACTCGCAAATCCTCAGCACAATGCGTCCTCTTCTTCCAGTGGTCATGAAAGACCCATTCGGCATGTGCACACTAAGCTCTGCCTCTGCCTCGACAGTCTCAACACCAATCCTCCGGATAAAGCTTTTCGCGAGAAAAGAGTGTGACGCTCCCGTGTCGAACAGCACTCTAGAGGGATAGCCAGAAACTAGCACGAAGCCTAACACGCATATAACAAATATGAAAGGTCGCGAACAGGTTAAAACTATTAAACAAAACTCTGAACTTTCGTACCTGTCACCACGTCAGGTTGACGAATCGCTTCCTGCTGCCCGAGGTTGTATGCTCTAGGCTGCACAGGAGGGAAACGGGAAGCACTGGAATCCGCCGCCTTCCCTTTCTCCCCAACACTAGGACCAGAATGCACCGACTGCTCCTGCCTCTGCCCTGGCTCAACTCCATTCTCGAAACTAACCCGAGCTATGTGGCCCACTTGGCCACACTTGTAGCATGTCAAAAGGCCCCTTGGAACAGAACTCTCCAGAAGACACACCGCTCCTCTCGCTAGTCCTAAAAGGATGGGGATTTTTCTTCCAGCAACTTTTCTCAGACTTCCCCTGAGACTGAGATGGCTTACTTTCTCCCTGCTTTGCCGCCAAGCCCTTGCGGCGCTGGGTTCGCTCCATATTGCTCTCCAAAGTTCGAGCAGCTTCAACTAACTCATTGAATCCCGCATTCTTTAAGGCTATCAGAGGTTTCCTTAAGTTCTCTCTCAGACCTTGATAGAAGAGATTATCCCTCTCCTCATTGTCTGCCATGGACATTCCTGTGTAACGACCCAACCGAGTAAACTCCTGCAAGTACTCATCTACCATCTTATCGCGTTGCACCAAGTGCAAGAACTGCCGTTGAATGGCTAACCTCGTTGAAGAGGGGATATAGCGCTTCAGGAAGGCATTCCCGAGCTCTTCCATGGACGGGGCACGTCCAGGGAAATGGCGACCGCTATGATTCACCCACCACAGCTTGGCGTCGCCTTCTAACATAAACGTTGCGAACTGGGACTGCTTGTCCTCTGGGGTCTCTGCCGCTTTTAGGAGTTCCTGAATTCTCGCCAACCAATCCTCTACGTCTGTCAGAGTGCCAACTCCTTTGAACGACGGAGGATGGAAACTCAGATAGTACTTCATCTGATGATCTCCTTGTCCAACCGCTCTCTCGGCTATTAGCTCTACCTGCCTTACTCCCACTTTCGGCGTCATAGTGACCGGAGTAACAAGAGTCTCAGCCTGCACAATAGGCGTCGCAATCTGTGGCATCGCCGCAGCTTGAGCCGCCACCATCGCCTCTGCTAGCATATGCCAAAAGTCTGCCAGGGACACACCCATATTCACAAGGGCTGGGGCTATTGCACTGCTTGCCGACGGCTCCTCTTGACGCCTCAACGTCCCCGCATCGTCGCCACCATCCTAGCATAAGCAAGGAAAAACAAATCAAACTCTATTCGCAAGACTCGAATGCAAGGACACTCATGGTCCCGCAAAGTACTCCTATGTGGACAACCTCTTAACGCGATCCGAACACGCTAACCCTCAACAAGAACGCTAACCTATCTCTGATACCAAATTGTAATACCTCCCCTATAATGACTATATAATATAGGTCCGGCCGGGACCCCACGGCATATAATCGACACAGCTTTAGCATTAAAAGTGATATAGATTTAACTATCTCAAAACTCAGAACTAACACAGCGGAAACAATAAAACAAAACACAGAAGTTGTCCACATCTACATAAGAGTACTACGGCCTTAAGGCCTTACAAAACTCCAACTCAAGTCAAACAGGGCATATAAATATCCAACAGATCATCACAATCCTAAGCTACCTCGGCATACAAGCTGAAACAGGTAAAGATATCAAATCAAACTAGAAAGCATGAAAAGAGCACTTCATGAAGCTTAGGCCTTTCTGGCCGGCTAGCTAGGTCCATCCGGCGATCCTTTCCCTGCATCCAAATCACAAAGAGCGGTAACGAGGGTCAGCTTTGGCTGACCAACAACGGTGTAACAACACCCCTCCTCCTGGCCGTCCTAGCTGACCCCGGGGAACTACATCACCCTGCAAGTCAGCACTTCGTATGCAAATGTAATAAACAGTATTAACATAAACATGACAAGCATCGGTGTCACAATCATCATCCATGTTTCTATGTTGAGCAATAAAAGTAAGGGGATCTAGCAATGCAACATTTATGCAAACATGGGTTTCACCCAAGGCACCCTAAGGCGTGTATGCTTCTAACATAACAACACACATCAACATTTCATAACAAACAAAGTGTTGGAACAACCCTATTTCTGATTTGGGCTAGGATCACTATATGTTGACTAGGATGAAGTTGACCCCAATGTATAGTCTATGGGTCAAAAGTTTAGGCTGTTAGAACTCAAGAAAGTATTCAGGTTCTGCGTTCGACGAACTCCATACAGCGTTCGATGAACGGCTTGCTCTCTGCGTTCGACGAACGGCTTACATTCTGCGTTCAATGAACGGCTTACTTCTATATCAGCGTCTCAGCGGGTCAGTCTCAGCGGTCGACGAGCAGTCTCAGCGGCTCAGCGGTCGACAAAATTATCCAGTCTCAGCGGTCGACAAAATTATCCAGTCTCATCGGTCGACGAAATTATCCAGGTTCAGCGGTCGACGATTTTATTCAGTGGCTCAGCGGTCGACGAATTCTTCAGTTCGATGAACTCAACCTTCAAATCGATGAAAGTTCTTCTCAGCTCAACTAATTCAACTCTTCCATCCAGATTCAGTTGAGGTCGACGAACTCAACATTATGTTCGACGAACATCTTGAGATCGACGAAAATTCTTGAGATCGACGAATTCTTATTTCAGTTCAGAATTTTAGAAGGATTATTTTTATTTCATTCTCTGAACTCAGATCCTTCAGCAACAGCTCTATTATATCATATAAGTAAGGATCATATCTTTCATTTTATTATTTCGAGGATATAGCCGTTGACATTTAGCTGAAAATGACATGTTCATGGAAAAGGAAAAAGGTAAACGGCGTATCAGATTTGCAGTACAGGATATATCTATTCAGATTATTTTCTTCCTTAAATTAAGGGATTTGAATTTCAAATCTATCAGAGATATCAAAAAGAAAAATAAAGAAGATATACAGTAATCTACACATAGTTTTCACGACAGATCATTACAGAAAAACATCACAAAATAACTGTACAGGAAAAAGAAAGAAGAAGGATATACAGTCGAGAGGAAGAAGAAAGAAAAATACAGAAAAAGCTTTTCATTCTTCATCTTCCTCAAGAAGCACCTCATTCACTGAGAACATCATCAACACCTTCTCTCAGTCTCTGCTGCAAGATCAGATCTTCAAATAGCAACAATAATCTGAGGAACTTATTCTCTCATATTCATCAGCTACAGGAAGATCAATACATTCAAGAGAAAGCTCCAGTCCTATACTGTCAAACATTTTCAATCAGACAGAGGAGCTTTACATCATCATCAATCCACTAGTCTTCTCTCAGAATATTGACATAGAAGAACTTCATAACCCTTCCTATCCCCTCTTGTACAGGGTTATAACTCCCTTCAAAAGTTAACCCCTTGGTGGCAGGGCACCTGAACAAAAACCTGTGGTTTGGTTAGAGCACCTGATCAAAAGCTCCCGGGGTGTGTGGACACCTGAACAAAAACTCCTTGGTGATAGGGCACCTGATCAAAAACCTAGTGGATCCTACCAAGTGTGGTAGAAGAGTAGACGTACCCAGGTTTAATAGGGAACTACTATAAAAATCCTTGTGACCTCTGTGTTATGATTTTCTGTGTGTTGTGCTGTGTGCTTTGTTTTATTTAGTTTTTATAAATCACTCTGCTATACACATATAAGTATCACTATTTTAATTCCGCTATAAAATTAAGTGAAAAGTTTTTAATACTCTATTCACCCCCCCCCCCCCCCCCCCCCTCAAGAGTAAATCTAAGATCTAACCTCACCTTCAATTGGTATCCAATCATATCAATTGACTTTCAATTGGTATCAGAGGGCTGTTGATTTTATTTACAGGCTAACACCTGAATCATAAAGATCAATTAGATCTTAATTTATTTTAGAGTTTTCTTTTTGTTAAAAACTCATGGCACAGAACAAAGAATATTCTAGCACAAGACCTCCTATGTGCAATCTAAGTAAGTTTGCAGTATGGAAGGCAAGGATTAGATTGTACATGAATTTTATCGATGAGTAACTCTTTATTGTTATTTTGACAGGACCTCCATCTTCTACTGCAACATCTAGTGTTGAAACCATAACTAACAACAATTTTGTTCCACCACCTGAATGGTCAGATGCACAGAAGAAGCAGAGAAGTGCAGATGCCAAAGCCATGAACATTCTAGCACAAACAATGTTTGATGACATTTTTCAAAAAGTGGTGGAATGTACTTCTGCAAGAGAGATATGGATCTCACTCAACAATATGGTTGAAGGATCGGGTGATGAAAGAAAGGACAGAATATCTCACCTAATCTCTCAATATGATAACTTCAAGAAGGGAGAATCTGAGACAGTGGCTGATATGTATAACAGGCTCAGCCTCATAATCAATGAGTTGAAGACCTTGGACAAAGTGATCTCCATCACTGAGATCAATGATAAGATCCTTATGTGCTTCCCCAGCACATGGGACTCTAGGATCTGGCCAATCAAGGAAGCCAGAAGCCTTAATGAGATCTCAACTGAGACCTTGTTAGGCAAACTCAAATCCTATGAGCAGCTTATCAAATCCAGAGAAGCTGAACAATCCACTTCATCTCCAGCATCCAAGAAGGAGAAATGTATAGCTTTCCAAGTTACTAAAGAAGAAGATAAAGCTCCAGGAGAAGTGGAGTTCATGAGCCTTCTTGCCAAAAGGTTCTACAAGATGGCTAAGAAGGACTTCAGAAAGAAGGACTCCAGATCAAGATCAGAAAAGCCAAGGTATGACAAATCTAATACTAAGGAAATTATTTGTTATGGCTGCAGGAAACCTGGACACATTCTGCCAGAGTGTCCAGAGAATCAGAAGAAGGAAAAGAGAAAAGAGAAAGAAGACAAGAGGCACTCCAGCATGTCTTCCTCCCACAAGCACAAGCATAAGGGAAGAGGATTTGTAGCTGAAGAGTCAGAGTCTTCATCCAGTTTGTTGGGAATCTTGCCCCCATGATTCCTGATTTGAAGAAGTCACCAAGTCAAGAAAACTTCACTTTGTATTTGATCGCTTCTCTAGCTTATAAATCTCAGGAAGATAGAAAAATAAGATTCGTCGAACGCAGAAGGGAATTCGTCGTACGGAGAAGGAAGATTGACGACCGCTGAGAATTGGCGTGTTCGTCGGACGCAGAAGGCAAGCTCGTCGAACTCAGAAGGAAAATCGACGACCACTGAGAATTGGCGTGATCGTCGAACGCAGAAGGAAGATCGTCGAACTCAGAAGGAAGATCGACGACCGCTGAGAATTGGCGTGTTCGTCGAACGCAGAAGCAAGATCATCGAATGCAGAAGCAAGATCGTCGAACTCAGAAGGAAGATCGTCGACCGCTGAGACTCGGCAAGATCGTCGAATGCAGAGTAGACACGGTATCGTTGACTTCACCAAAGTGGCCTTGTCGTCGAGAAAGAACAAACATCGTCGAGAAGAAGCCTTGTCGCTGAAAAGGCTAAGTATGACTGATGGCATCGAAACATCATCGTAAAGAAGGCATGTCATCAAGAGAACAACATGATTACGACGACAGACAGCACGATAGAAGATCTCAACGACACAGTCAAAGATAGCTTATCGTCGTATATGCAGAATCGCCAGTATGTCTCGTATCGTCGAGATACCTGCTTCAGAAGCAGAAGCAAGAAGAGTTGAAGATCTTCCAAGGTCAAAGGGATTAACAAAGTTCTGTCGTCAAGATAGTTTCCATGTCACCGTAACAATGGAAATATCGTCGAGACAGATTCAAATTTTGCGGACGCGTGTCAGCATTTAATGTCGCCGCCTGATTGTCTAATCAGCGCCTGCTCTTAAGGAAAGGAGTGTCTGACAGTTAAGGCACTTTTTCAGAAGACCATTGGGGACCTCACAGTCTTATAAAAGAGATAAGAGGTTGCCCTAACATGGGATCAATCAATCAGGAAGAAAGAACTTGTGCATATAGCGAATCGAACAGTACAAGCGGCGCAAGAAAGAAAGAAAAAGAAGAAGCAGTCATCTTCGTCGACTGTAAAGTTGCCGATCTTCATCAGGCTAAGAAGAGTTTGAAGAAGAACTGCGCTGTCAAAAGTCTGAATCAGAAAATCTTCTTCAATCGTAAGAAGCCAATCCTCATCAGGCTAAAGTTGTCAATCTTCATCCGGCAAAAGTAACAGTCTTATTACTGTAATCTCTTATAAAGGCTTGCGGTCCTATTTGTCTAGCTTGAGGGCTAGAGAGCTGTGAGGCTTGAGGGCCAAGGCAGTGCACTTGCGGGTGCGATTTGTCGATCTTGAGGGCTCGGGGGCAGTAGGGGCTTGCGGGCCTAGGCTGTTGGGACTTGCGGGTCCGTATTGTAGGGCTTGAGGGCCTGAGTGTCGAGCTTGCGGGCTCGGGGATAGTAGGGGCTTGCGGGCCTCGGCTGTTGGGACTTGCGGGTCCGTGTTGTAAGGCTTAAGGGCCTGAAGCATTTTGGCGGAGTTTTGCTGAGCCTAGCACACAGCTAAGTAGGCGTAGAGGGAAAGAGGACTACTCAAGACACCCTCTCTTGAGGAACCTCTATAGATCTTGTGTCGTTTGTTGTGCTTTTTGTGTGTGACATTTTACTACTGTGCTTAAATACTCATAACTCACACTAACTTGTTAAAAAGAACCAAGATCACCTAACACCCCCCTCTAGGTGAACGTTCCTTAACTAATAAGTGGTATCAAAGCGAGGTTGATCAAAGGAAGACTTAACTGTCTGATCTAGATTGAGGAACGATTCACCATGGCCGGTGGAGATCAAATTCGGGAGATGAGATCTATGAAACTTCCGATCTGCACCAAGGAGAACTTTCCCATCTGGAAGGAAAGAGTTAGGCTGTTCATAGAAGCGGTCGATCCAAGAATCTATCTGACAGTCCAACAGGGTCCTTTTATCCCCACAACCCCTTCCACCATTGATCCGACACGGAAGGTGATAAAGAAATATGAAGACATGAAAAGGACGAGCTAGCCTTGGCAGGCCTGGATAAGAGGGCACAGAATGTTATTGTAAGTGTTGTAGATGATTCAACCCTCCAGAACCTAATTAACTGCAAAACGGCCAAGGAGATGTGGGACTCCCTGATCGTATATATGGAGGGTACTGAGGAGGTAAGGGATGATAGAAAATCCCTCCTCAACCAAGAGTATGAGGCCTTCAAGCAGGGCAAGAGTGAAACAATCTCCAACTGCTATGAGAGATTTTTCAAGATTGTGAATGGTCTGAGAAACTACGAAAGAGAGTTCACCAACTCTGATCTAAATGACAAATTTCTCAGATCACTTACAAAAGAATGGGACATCAAGATCTGTGCCATCAGAGAGATGGGTCAGCTGGGCATCATGGAGCCCAAAAATCTGTATGGAAAGCTGCTGTCTCATGAACTACAGCTCAACACCAGAAAGGCTGAAGAAGAAAGCTCAAGAGTGAGCACAAAAGAGAGATCTGTGGCTCTAAAGTCTGAGAGCACCAGAAGATCCAAGATCAAGAGCTCTGCATCTCAGAATAGATCTGAGAGTAGTGAGGAATTAGAAGCCAGCTCCTCTAATTTTGATGACACTGATAGAGAGGTGGCACTCCTCTCAAAACAGTTCAGAAAGTTGCTACACAGAAGAAGGAGGGACAACAACTCCTCAAGCTCCAGAAGATCTGACTATCGTGACAGATCCAAAGCTCTCAGGGAGGACAGGTACAGATCCAACTCTAGTAAACATGATTTAAATAATATTGTTTGTTATTCCTGCAGCAAAACAGGTCACATGGCTACGGACTGTCCCTCTAAGAAGAAGGAGTCAAGGAACCATGAAGAAAGAAGAAGCTCGAGGAGCAAGAGGAACTCTGAAAAAGGGTTCGTGGCCAAGAAGACGAGAACATTGAGTGACTCTGACTCAAGCTCCTCTGGGACTGAGGACGGGGCACTTATTGGATTGATGTCCATCAATAAAGGTAACCAGGATGACAACTCTCCTGGAAAGGTAAATCACAGAACCTCCCCGTCTACCTCTGATTCTAAATTAGTGGCAGATTCTTTGCATGATGATGAGGATGTGTCTGCTGCCAACAGCACGGCCTCAAGATCTCAGTATGAAGATGAATCTGAACTGATAAGGCAATACAAAGCCTTGTGGAAAGCCTTCAAGGGTTGTAAGAAACTTCTCAAAGTCCAGACCAAGGAGTTAGATTCCTTAAAGCCTGTTCAATCTGAGATCCAGGAGATAGTTGAGAAGCTGGCTGCTATGAGCAAAGAAGTGAACAAATTCAAGGAAGCCATAAGGCTTAAAAATGCTGAGTTAGGACAGAAGAACAAGGTCATTAAGGATCTTGAGGAAATGTTATTGGCTGAGAAGAAACTGGCATCCAGCTTCTCAATGCCCAAAACTATCCTGCCTATCATTGACACCTTCTCTGGACAGTTCATAGCTGGTATTGGTTTTAATCAGGAGACAGTTAAGGGCAAAGATTCTGAAGCTAGACCTTCCTACAAGAAGGTGCTGGTGTCAAGTCGATCAGCCCACAGACCTGCAGCAACAGCAATCAAGAGTAAGAGAAAGGCTATTCCTAAAAATCCTGTTCCCAAGAAGGTGAATCAAAATGTGGTGAGACTGATTCCACCCTAATCTCACACATATGAGGTTCACCAAAGATCTGTTAGACAAAAAGGATTCTCCTCTGCTCATCAGCACTGCCACCCCACTCAGATTGTGAAGCAAAAGAGAAGATGCAACGGACATGAATGTTGGTGTTGTGGGAAAGTAGGCCACTTTGCTTTGGACTGTTGGTTCAACCCAACAGGGCCCAATGCAATGAGAGTGCAGAACCCCTCGTGGTTTAGTGTTCCCTTATATCAACCTAACAGAAACCAAGGACCCAATCCATTTTGGGTACCTAAGGGGAAGTAATTTGTCTTGCAGGTAGGTCCAAATACCAACCAACCTCCAATTTGGTATTTGGACAGTGGCTGCTCCAGGCATACTGGAGTCAGAAAGTACTTGAAGGAATTCACCCCTGTGGAGAATGGACCAACAGTGATTTTTGGAGGTTCAGATAAGGGAGTGACCAGGGGCTATGGCAACATCTCAAATGGGTTAGTCACTATCACAAGGGTGGCTTATGTGGAGGGATTGAAACATAATCTCATAAGCATAAGTCAACTCTGTGACTTAGGATTTGTTATTACCTTCCACAAAGACAAGTGTCTAATTAAGAAATTCTTAAATTCTGAGGCTATCTTAACTGGCACTAGGAGTGGGAATATTTACTGTTTAAATTTTCTCATCACAAATTCTTCCATGCCCATATGTCTTGTGGCTGATGGTAAAGAGGCTCTCTGTGTTCAATGGCACAAGAGACTTGCACACATCAACTATAAGACAATAGGCAAGCTATTCTCACAAAACCTAGTCAGAAATGGACCTGATATTAAGTGCATCAAAGATGGTCCATGTCAGGCCTGCCAACTTGGAAAGCAGACTAGGACCAGCTTTAAAAGCATATCTAACAAAAAGTCCACTAGGTGCTTATTTCTTCTGCACCTGATTTATTTGGTCCTATGTCAGTTCATAGCTTAGGAGGGAAGACCTATACCCTTGTAGTTGTTGACGATTATTCAAGGTTCACTTGGGTATTCTTCCTCAAAAAGAAATCAGATACCCTAGACATCTTGAAAAATTTTGTCAGGCGGATCCAGAATGAGATGAACTGTACTGTGGTCAAACTCAAAAGTGACCATGGGACAGAATTTCAATCTGGGGCCATGACAGAATTCTGCCAAGAAATAGGTATCTCCCAAGAATTCTCCTCACCCAGAACTCCCCAACAGAATGGGGTTGCTGAAAGGAAGAACAGAACCTTGATAGAGGCTAGTAGGATAATGCTAAGTGACTCCTCTCTGCCAGAATACTTCTGGGCAGAGGCTGTCAATACAGCTTGTCATGTGATAAACAGGGCTTCCATCATCAAAACCCACAAGAAAAACCCTTATGAGTTAATGAAGGGGAGAAAACCAACCTTATCCTACTTTAGGATCTTTGGAAGCAAATGCTATGTCCTTAATAATGGGAAATCCAAGCTAACCAAGTTTGCTGAGAAAAGCAGTGAGGGTATTTTTGTTGGCTACATCTCTCATAGCAAGGCCTATAGAGTGTACAACATCAATAACCAAGCAGTGGAAGAATCTGTTCATGTGGTATTTGATGAGACTAGCCTTATACACAAGGGTTGGTCTAGTTCTCTAGTGAATGCAGGTACAGTGGAGAGAATAGGGAAGCTATCCATTAAAGACAATACTGATACTTCACTCAGAAATGAGAATCAGTCAGTGACAGTTGAAATCGAAGAAGAACCTGCAGAAAGCTCAGAAACGACTGAAGAAGTGCAACCTGGAGAAGTTGCTGTGCAAAAGCACCCAGAATTCTCCCAACTACCTTGAAACAAGTAAGAGACCATCCCCAAGAGCAGATAATAGGAAATGTCAACCAAGGTGTGCTGACAAGGAGCAGAGCTGCAAATGAAGCATTGTACCTGAGTTTTCTCTCTCAAATTGAACCCAAGAAATTTGAGGAAGCAAATCAGGATCCATTTTGGATTGCTGCAATGCAAGAGGAACTGAACCAGTTTAAGAGATGCAAGGTTTGTAAACTAGTTCCAAGACCCCGAGGACAGAATATCATAGGAACTAAATGGGTCTATAGAAATAAGTTGGATGAAAATGGAATCATCATCAAGAATAAAGCAAGACTGGTGGCAAAAGGCTACAGACAAGAGGA
This sequence comes from Dactylorhiza incarnata, assembly GCA_033032865.1. NCBI lineage: Eukaryota > Viridiplantae > Streptophyta > Magnoliopsida > Asparagales > Orchidaceae > Dactylorhiza > Dactylorhiza incarnata. The sequence continues at coordinate 1,145,040 of JAWHQI010000377.1, forward strand.
AGGGATAGATTTTGATCAGACGTTTGCTCCAGTAGCCAGACTGGAAGCAATAAGATTGTTTCTAGCCTATGCGGCATACCAAGGTTTCAAAGTATACCAGATGGATGTGAAGTCGGCCTTCCTAAATGGTGACCTCAAAGAGGAGGTATTTGTAGAGCAGCCCTCAAGTTTTGTAGATCCTACTCATCCTGATTATGTTTATTTTCTTAGAAAAGCACTTTATGGCTTAAAACAGGCACCCAGAGCCTGGTGTGAAACTCTGTCAAGCTTTCTAATTGAGAATAAGTTCTCAAGGGGAAGAATTGATAAGACATTGTTCCTAAGGGAAGTGAAGGGAAAGATCTTGTTAGTGCAGATCTATGTGGATGACATCATCTTTGGCTCTACAGATAACAATCTCTGCAAAAAGTTTGCCAGCTTGATGCAAGGAAAGTTTGAGATGAGCAGTATGGGGGAGCTCAAATACTTCCTAGGTCTCCAAGTGAAACAATCTGAAGATGGTATATTCATCTCCCAGACCAAGTTCACTAGGGAGCTAGTCAAGAAATTTGGATTGGAGAGTGCTTCTTCAATGAAGACTCCAATGGGAACCAATGTGTCTCTGGACAAGGATAAGAAGGGCATACCCTTTGATGAAACCAAGTACAGATACATGATTGGATCCTTGCTCTATCTAACTGCAAGTAGGCCTGACATAATGTTTGCTACATGTGTCAGTGCTAGATATCAGGTGAACCCTAAGGAATCTCATCATGTCTCTGTCAAGAGAATCTTAAGATACCTAAAGGGTGCATCAAATCTTGGCCTATGGTACCCTAGGAACAATGGCTGTGAACTAACTGGATATTCAGATGCAGATTATGCAGGGTGCAAGGAAGACAGGAAAAGTACATCAGGGACATGTCAATTCCTTGGTGGAAGACTGATCTCTTGGAGCAGTAAGAAGCAGATAAGTGTGCCAATCTCAACAGCAGAATCAGAATATATCTCGGCTGGAAGCTGCTATGCCCAACTGCTATGGATCAAACATCAACTGGAAAATTACAACCTAAAGATGACCAAAACACCCCTATTTTGTGACTCTTCAAGCGCAATCTCAATTGCTAAGAATCTTGTCTCTCATAGCAGGACTAAGCATATTGAGATCAGATGTCACTTCATCAGGGAGCATGTGGAAAATGAAGATATCACCCTTGAGTTTGTCCCAACAGACAAACAAGTGGCTGATATATTTACAAAGCCCCTAGATGAAGCTAAGTTCAACTTCTTCAAATTCCAACTGGGAATGTTGAACTTAGAATAATTCTCTACTTATTTTTCACTAATCCCTTTCTAGATGGTTGGTTGGACAACCTTTCAGGATTTGGATGAACTATAACCGAGAAAGGGGGAGCCTTGAACTATTGTCTCCTAAAAGAAGTGCTCCAGAAAAGAAGTCAGAAAGGGGGGAGAAAGGGCATCAAATGTTCAAGACAAGATGCTCTAAAAGACGACCTCAAAGATAGGGGGAGAAAAGAAGTAGGGGGAGCCATAAAAGAAGAGACATCGAATCTAGGGGAGCTACAAGCTTGATTATGTACTCAGAAAGTTCAGCAAAGATAAGTACAATCTTACATGCTCAAAGTTAAGATTATAATATTTATTGTCTAGTGAAAGTAGTCTTGAATTGAGATTCTGACTTCTTCAAATAGGGGGAGATTATTGGGAATCTTGCCCCCATGATTCCTGATTTGAAGAAGTCACCAAGTCAAGAAAACTTCACTTTGTATTTGATCGCTTCTCTAGCTTATAAATCTCAGGAAGATAGAAAAACAAGATTCGTCGAATGCAGAAGGGAGTTCGTCGAACGGAGAAGGAAGATTGACGACCGCTGAGAATTGCCGTGTTCGTCGAATGCAGAAGTCAAGATCGTCGAACACATAAGGAAGATCGACGACCACTGAGATTTGACGTGATCGTCGAACGTAGAAGGAAGATCGTCGAACTCAGAAGGAAGATCGCCGACCGCTGAGAATTGGCGTGTTCGTCGAATGCAGAAGCAAGATCGTCGAACTCAGAAGGAAGATCGTCGACCGCTGAGACTCGGCAAGATCGTCGAACGCAGAGAAGATGCGGTATCGTCGACTTCACCAAAGTGGCCTTGTCGTCGAGAAATAACAAACATCGTCAAGAAGAAGCCTTGCCGCTGAAAAGGCTAAGTATGACTGATGGAGTTGAAACATCGTCGTAAAAAAGGCATGTCGTCGAGAGAACAACATGATTACGACGACAGACAGCAAGATAGAAGATCTTAACGACACAATCAAAGATAGCATATCGTCGTATATGCAGAATCGCCAGTATATCTCGTATCTTCGAGATACCCGCTTCAGAAGCAGAAGCAAGAAGAGTTGAAGATCTTCCAAGGTCAAAGGGATCAACAAAGTTCTGTCATCGAGATAGTTTCCATGTCACCGTAACAATGGAAATATTATCGAGACAGATTCAAATGTTGCGGACGCGCTGTCAGCATTTAATGTTGCCGCCTGATTGTCTAATCAGTGCATGCTCTTAAGGAAAGGAGCGTCTGACACTTAAGGCACCTTTTCAGAAGACCGTTGGGGACCTCGCAGTCTTATAAGAGAGATAAGAGGTTGCCCTAACATGGGATCAATCGATCAGGAAGAAAGAACTTGCACATATAGCGAATCAAACAGAACAAGCGGCGCAAGAAAGAAAGAAAAAGAAGAAGTAGTCATCTTCATCGACTGTAAAGTTGCTGATCTTCATCAGGCTAAGAAGAGATTGAAGAAGAACTGCGCTATCAAAGACCTGAATCAGAAAATCTTCTTCAATCGTAAGAAGCCAATCCTCATCAGGCTAAAGTTGCCAATCTTCATCCGGCAGAAGTAACAGTCTTATTACTGTAATCTCTTGTAAAGGCTTGCGGGCCTATTTGTCTAGCTTGAGGGCTGGAGAGTTATGAGGCTTGAGGGCCAGGGCAGTGGACTTGCGGATCTGACACCGTCTAGCTTGCGGGATGGAGAGCTGTGAGGAGTGAGGGCCAGGGCAGTGCACTTGCGGGTGCGATTTGTTGAGCTTGGTTCTTTTTAACGTTCACCTAGAGGGGGGGTGTTAGGTGATCTTGGTTCTTTTCAACAAGTTAGTGTGAGTTATGAGTATTTAAGCACAGTAGTAAAATGTCACACACAAAAAGCACAACAGACGACTCAAGATCTATAGAGGTTCCAGTGATGATGAAGGACCAATGTTTAATGGCAATATATGACTCAAACAGTGAGTCAGAATAAGGAACATCATCCAGCTCCAGTGATGATGAAGAAGAAAGGAACTTCTGCATGATGGCTATCAATGCCTCAGCAAACAACTCAGATGAAGAAGAATCAGAACCAGAAGCTGACAATGACACTGATCAGGTAATCTCTAATTTTGGTTTCAATTCAATTGAATTCAAAGATGAATTCAAAGTACTTTGCTTAGACTTAATAAAATCTGAGAAGGAAATAATCACTCTCAGAAATAAGTTGGCTGAAATGAACCAACTTAGTGAAGAAAATGATATTCTTAAGAAAGAATTGGCTGCTTCAAAAGAACACATTATTCTCATTGAGAATAAGTTATCTGAAGCTAAGAAATTTGAAGAATCCCTAAATAGGAGAAGTATCAAACTGATGGACATCACAAGCACAGTAAATGCCAGATTAAGTGGCAAACTAGGCTTAGGTGCATCATCAAGTGAGCCAACTCTTATTAAGAAAAACATACTTTCTACACCAATAAAATTCATTTCTGCTAAGAGCAAAGAGGTTGTAGATGTAAATAAAAACATTTGAAGCAAGGCTATTAAGAATAAAGGAATTCAGTAGAATTCGTCGAACGAAGCTCGACGAAATGAATTCACTTCGTCGAACGGAGATCGACGAACTCTGAAGCCAGAATCTCAGTATATTCATTATTCGAATGGCGCTCGACGAAAGCATGTCCAGTCGTCGAACGGCTATCGACGAACTCAGCCCAGTTCGTCGACCAGAAAATATAAAGAAAATCTACGTAATTTTTATTCTTCACATACTTTCAATCCTTTCACTGAATGGATAATTCCTCCAAGGAGATATCATCCAAAAGGTTATAAGGACCAGCCTGAAATGTCTTTTATTTCAGAGTTTTGTGGTAATGCAAAAGGACCCAAGGTAGTCTGGATCAAAAATAACTACTTTATTTTTTCTGTTGTGCAGGTACAGGGCTATCCAAAATTAAATGAACAATGGTATTTGGATAGTGGATGTTCAAAGCACATGACAGGAAACAAGGCCAACCTGAACAACTACAAGGCAAAGCTTGGACCCAAGGTGATCTTTGGAGACTCCAACTGTGGACAAACCAAAGGCTATGGATAGATCAAAGTTGGAGCAGTTACCTTCAAGGAGGTAGCTTATGTCAAGGGACTCAAGCACAACCTCATTAGCATAAGCCAGTTATGTGACGAAGGTTATCAGGTAACCTTTAATCATTCCTTATGTCTTATTACCAATAATAAAAACATTAATGTATTATCTGGTATTAGACATGGAAATATTTGTTTAGTCAATTTTGACTCTGCCAATTCTGATATTTGCTTATTCAATTCTATAAGTAAAACAAATGAATTATGGTATAAAAGGCTTGGACATATTAAACTTAGAACTATATCTAAGTTTTCTAAGGACAATCTTGTTAGAGGACTGCCTTTTGGTTCATACAAGAAGGAAGGACTCTGTCGGGCTTGTCAATTATTTAAGCAAACTAGAAGTAGTTTTAAATCTTTATCCAAGAGTGATTCACCTAGGATTTTGTATTTACTGCATTTGGACCACTGCTATACAAAGTATAGGAGGGAAGCATTACTCTCTAGTGATTGTATATGACTTCTCAAGATTCACTTGGGTGTTCTTTCTTAGGAACAAGTCTGACACCTTCAGTGTTCTGACAGACTTTCTCAGGTCCATCAATATTGAGTACTCTACTCTAGTTGCATTGATCAGAAGTGATCATGGCACTGAGTTTGAATCTCTTCTGATGAGAGAATTCTGTAGAAAAGAAGGGATCAGGTAATGTTTCTCTGCTCCTAGAACTCCTCAACAAAATGAGGTAGCTGAAAGGAAAAATAGAACCCTAATTGAATCAGCAACTACATTGCTTGTTGATGTTCACTTGCCACTCTCTTTTTGGGTAGAGGCAGTGAACACAGCAAATTATGTGTTGAACAGAAGCCTGATACATAAACTTAAGGGCAAAACTCCCTATGAATTACTTAAGAATAAAAAGTCTAAGGTTAACTATTTTAAAATATTTGGATGTAAATGCTATGTGCATAGCAATGATAAGAAGTATCTAAGGAAGTTTGAAGCAAAAGCTGCTGAAGGCATATTACTTGGATATTCACTTTCTAGTAAAGCATACAGAGTTTACAACAAATCTACTCTTAAGATAGAAGAGTCCATGCATGTATCCTTTGATGAGACTAACATGTTAATTGAGGAGAGGAACACCACCTCTACCAAACATACTATGCAGGTACCAGCTCTATGTGAAGATCTCAATGGACTAGATCTACAGAAAGAAGATTCTACACTTCCATCAACAAAAAATCTTGAAGACAGTGAAGAAGATGATCATCCAGATCTTACTGACAGCTCAAATCAAGTGACAGCTGAACAAATTCCCCAAGTGGATATCTTTGCTGAACCAACTCCAACTGTTGACCACATCACAGCTAGAGATCATCCAATATCTCAAGTGATTGGAGATATTTTAGCAAGTGTTCAAACAAGGCATCAACTACGCCAAAATCAGATGCACACTTGTTTCCTATCCCAGATTGAACCTCAATCCATAAAAGATGCAGAACAAGATCCAAATTGGATTCTTGCAATGCAAGAGGAGCTCAATCAATTTGAAAGGAACAAGGTATGGGATTTGGTTCCAATACCAAAAGGCCATCCAGTTATTGGCACCAAGTGGGTCTTCAGGAACAAGCTTGATGATCAAGGCAACATAGTGAGAAACAAAGCAAGATTGGTAGCCCAAGGATATTCATAGGAAGAAGGAATTGACTATGATCAGACCTTTTCTCCTATTGCAAGACTTGAAGCTATCAGGATTTTCCTTGCTTTTGCTGCATTCAAGAAATTCAAGGTATATCAGATGGATGTAAAGAGTGCATTTTGAATGGAGACATCAAAGAAGAAGTCTATGTGGAACAACCACCAGGTTTCATCTCTCCAACTCACTCCTTTTATGTATTTAAGCTTAATAAAGCTCTCTATGGTCTCAAACAAGCTCCCAGAGCATGGTATGAGACCTTAGCTAATTTTCTTTTAGAGAACAATTTCTGTAGAGGCATAGTTGATAAAACCCTATTTTTCAGGATACATAAAAATCAAACTTTACTATTTCAAATATATGTAGATGATATTATTTTTGGCTCTACTGATTCAAATTTATGCAAAAGATTATCTAATCTAATGCAATCTAAATTTGAAATGAGTAGTATGGGTGAACTATCATACTTCCTTGGTCTTCAAGTGAAGCAAACTCCCAATGGCATATTCATATCACAATCCAAGTATGCTAAGGAATTAGTGAAAAGGTTTGGTATGTCTGATGCTTCCACCATGAAAACACCCCTGCCCTCAAATGTTGTTGTTGATACTGATGAATCAGGGAAACCTGTTGATCAGAAAGTATATAGAGCAATTGTTGGCTCATTACTTTATTTAACAGCAAGTTGGCCTGATATAATGTTTGCTACTTGTATTTGTGCTAAGTTCCAAGTTAACCCCAAAGAATCTCACCTAATTTTATTAAAAAGAATTTTGAGATATATAAAGGGTTGTCCTAATCTAGGACACTGGTATCCAACAGCATCAGAATTTGAATTATCTGGATTCTCAGATTCTGATTATGTTGGATGCAGAGTAGACAGGAAAAGCACATCAGGAACTTGCCAGTTTCTTGGTGATAGGCTTGTGTCTTGGTTTTGTAAGAAACAAACATTTGTGTCCACATCAACAGCTGAAGCTGAATACATAGTTGCAGGCAGTTGTTGCTCACAGATATTGTGGATAGAAAATCAGCTCCTAGACTATGTTGTCAATCTAAATAATTCAATTATATTTTGTGACAATACTAGTGCAATATCTATAGCACAAAATCCAGTTCTCCATAGTAGGACTAAACACATAGAAATTACGCACCACTTTATCAGAGATAATATGGATAAAAATAAAATTTGCCTACAATTCATTTCTACTGATTTGCAAAGAGCTGATATTTTCACCAAGCCATTGGATGAAAAGAAACATATTTTCTTTATAAATCAGCTAGGAATGATAGATGGAGATTCAATCTGTTAAAAATTAAGTTTTCTGCTTACCCCATCTCTTCATCAAACTGAGATCGACGAAATCTAGTTTTTTGTCGAACGGAGATCGATGAAGTCATCAAGTTCGTCGAACCGAGATCGACGAAAACTCATTTTTCGTCAAACCCAGTTTTGATGAAGCTTTTTATTTCTGACCTCTCATTATAATCAAATCTTTTTTATTGTAACTGAATGCCTACAGAATTGCTTCTCTTTCCAGTTCCTTTGCACGTGATCTCTATTTTATTTTGCAGGAACAATAGCAATATAAAGATTACATCCTTCCCTACCTCCATCAAATGTCCCTTCTTCAAGGGGCCTAGCTTCAAGCCTTCCTGAAACTAGGCAGGGGGATAAGTTCTATGAAGAAGCTCCATATGATGCAAATTTTGCTCAGGGGAGATGTTCTATGAACTAGGCAGGGGGAGAAAGATGAAGAAGCTCCTTTTTGTTAAGGGGAGATACTTTCCTTTTGACAGGGGGAGTTGTTTTGAAGAAACTCCTTTATGATAGGGGGAGTTGTTTTATCAAGAGGAAATGTTGTTTGAAGAAGCAAAAACCATTCAGTTGATGAAGAAGCTCACAGCAATTTGCAGTTTTAGTTTTGTTTCATAAATTTAGTTATGATAGATTCAAATTCAGATTGGTAGCACAGCATATTCAGATTATAAAGCTATAGTTCAGATCAACAAATTCAGAAAGCTGAAATATAGCAGATACAAGCTCAGCTAATCAAAATTCAGAAAAATCAGAGAAAGACAATATTAGAATACAGAAAGCAGAATTCAGAGAAAATCAAAGGTTCTTTTTATTATTTCTGTTTTCAAATGTAATGTTTCAAAACTCAGAGTATCATAACTTTATATATCTGCTGAAATATTTAAAATCTGTCAGATATATATGCTCTATTTTTTTGTTGTTTGTTTTGTTATTCAAATTTTTTCAAATAGTGTCCTAACCCAAATAGGAGAACATTATTGGAACAACCCTATTTCTGATTTGGGCTAGGATCACTATATGTTGACTACGATCAAGTTGACCCCAATATATAGTCTATGGGTCAAGAGTTTAGGCTGTTAGAACTCAAGAAAGTATTCAGGTTCTGCATTCGACGAACTCCATACTGCGTTCGATGAACAACTTGCTCTCTGCGTTCGACGAACGGCTTACATTCTTCGTTCAACGAACGGCTTGCTTCTATCTCATCATCTCAGCGGGTCAGTCTCAGCGGTCGACAAACAGTCTCAGCAGCTCAGCGGTTGACGAAATTATCCAGTCTCAGCGGTCGATGAAATTATCCAGGTTCAGCGGTCGACGATTTTATTCAGTGGCTCAGCGGTCGACGAATTCTTCAGTTTGACAAACTCAACCTTTAGATCGACAAAAGTTCTTCTCAGCTCAACTAATACAACTCTTCCAGCCAGATTCAGTTGAGGTCGACGAACTCAATATTGTGTTCGACGAAAATCTTGAGATTGACGAAAATTCTTGTGATCGACGAATTCTTATTTCAGTTCAGAATTTCAGAAGGATTATTTTTATTTCATTCTCTGAACTCAGATCCTTCAGCAACGGCTCTATTATATCAGATAAGTAAGGATCATATCTTTCTTTTTATTTTTTCGAGGATATAGCTGTTGACATTTAGCTGAAAAGGACATGTTCATGGAAAAGGAAAAAGGTAAACAGCGTATCAGATTTGCAGTACAGGATATATCTATTCAGATTATTTTATTCCTTAAATTAAGGGATTTGAATTTCAAATCTGTCAGAGATATCATAAAGAAAAAGAAAGAAGATATATAGTAATCTACACAATTTTCACGACAGATCATTACAGAAAAACATCACAAAATAACAGTACAGGAAAAAGAAAGAAGAAGGATATACAGTCGAGAGGAAGAAGAAAGAAAAATACAGAAAAAGCTTTTCAGTCTTCATCTTCCTCAAGCAGCACCTCATTCACTGAGACATCATCAACACCTTCTCTCAGTCTCTGCTGCAAGATCAGATCTTCAAAGAGCAACAATAATCTGAGGAACTTATTCTCTCAGATTCATCAGCTACGGGAAGATCAATACATTCAAGAGAAAGCTCCAGCCATATGCTGTCAAACATTTTCAATCAGCCAGAGGAGCTTTACATCATCATCAATCCACTAGTCTTCTCTCGGAATATTGACAGAGATGAACTTCATAACCCTTATAATCCCCTCTTGTACAGGGTTATAACTCCCTTCAAAAGTTAACCCCTTGGTGGCAGGGCACCTGAACAAAAACATGTGGTTTGGTTAGAGCACCTGATCAAAATCTCCCTTGGTGTGTGGACACCTGAACAAAAACCCCTTGGTGATAGGGCACCTGATCAAAAACCTAGTGGATCCTACCAAGTGTGGTAGAAGAGTAGACATACCCAGGTTTATTGGGGAACTACTATAAAAATCATTGTGTCCTCTGTGTTGTGATTTTCTGTGTGTTGTGTTGTGTGCTTTGTTTTGTTTAGTTTTTATAAATCACTCTGCTACACATATAAGTAACACTATTTTAATTCCGCTATAAAATTAAGTGAAAAGTTTTTAATACTCTATTCACCCCCCCCCCCTCTAGAGTAAATCTAAGATCTAACCTCACCTTCAATTGGTATCCAAGCATATCAATTGACTTTCACAAAGGATACTCATAAATTCCCCCACGGGCGTACAAACCCAAGACCAAGAACTCCACTAGGACCTCGCCACTTACATGGCTCATCTTGCCAACGGGAGGACCAGCATACTTGTTCTCGCCACAATCACAAAGCCAAAAGCCAAGAACTACACTGGGACCTCACCACTTACATGGCTCATCTTGCCAATGGGTGCACCAGCATACTTTGTTCTCACCATAGCCCAGAAGGGGACTTGTCTTGCTGAGATACTCTCCCCACATGAATCCAAGCATTCACGGGCTAGCCAGCCAACCACAACGACAAACCACGCCTTCACATTCACATCACCATTACCCTTTCCAAACCAATGTTCATTCTCACACGAACATAAGGGCAACACAAATGACATTTTCGTCGTCATCAGATTTCTAGCAAAATCCCTAAAATGCACGTTAAGCAACATCACCGGATCGGACTGCCAGTCACGATTTTGGCTTCACACAGAATGCCTAATCCACTAACAGAGCGGATCTCTAGTGCAAATCATGTCGGGGACGGACTCAATCAACCTGATGGTTCTTCTTAAACCAAGGCGACTCAAACCCCTCTCATTTGAGAGATCCGGTGCCATAAATTTCAGAAAAAGCAAAGTAAAAGCATAGATGCCATGCACGCATCCTAAAACCATGAGGAGAGATGTTGTTACCATAAGAGTTCTCTTCCTCTCCATGGATCGGTTGAAAGGCACGGATAGAAAGAAGCGCCTTCTAGTCCTCTCCACGGATCATGTCTCAGATCGGCGAATGGAGCTCCGGTGCTCCAACAATGGCGGATCTAGCCTTCTTCTTCCTCCAAACCCTTCCTCTCTTCTACGCCTCCAACTGCACAAAGGATTTCCCGACAAGAGAAAAGAACTTACCTGCCCTAAAGAAGACCTTAGGACGCACTTATCTAGACTGTAGGATCAAGATTCAATCATAACGGATGTCCAGGAATGCTGCTTACGTCCGTGCCCGCGCTTCATCGAACTCAGCATGAACTATTCGTTGAACGGACTCTAGTGCCAGCGGTTCGTCGAACTCAGTTTGACGAACTCGCTTCGGAGAACTCCAGCGCCAGCGGTTCATCGAACTCAGTTCGACGAACTCGCTCCGGCAAACTTCAGCGCCAGCGGTTCGTCGAACTCAGTTCGACGAACTCGCTTCGGCGAACTCCAGCGATAGCGGTTTGTCGAACTCCGTTCGACGAACTCTAGCGCATTCACTTCTCGAGAACTCTAGCGCCTTCACTTCTCGAGAACTCTAGCGCTGTCTGTTCGTCGAACTACGTTCGACAAACTCACTGCCTTCACTTCTCGAGAAATAGTTGTTTCTCGAGAAGTAGCTAGAACCTTCACTTCTCGAGAAATAGCTGTTTCTCGAGAAGTGGCTTGAGCCTGCCATTCTCGAGAAATAGTTGTTTCACGAGAAGTAGGTTGAGCGAAGCCTGGGGTGTTACAAATTTCCTGCGGAATCCTCCACAGATTCCGACGACCTCCCATGTCGATTTCCACGAACTCCAAATCGGATTCCGACGTCCACACCGAACAATTTCACACACCAAAATAGTTAAACAATAAAAGAGAAGAACTAGAAGTGATGTGAAGTTGTGCTCCCTCTATGTATGTCTCCGGATGCGGTGAGCGAATGGTGTTATTGATCTTTTTGTAGGATGCACTCGTTGGTGCTCAGATTCTCATTCTTAATCCGCACTCCGATGACCTTCTTTGTTATAGCTTGAGGGAAAGGGTTCTTCTCTTCCAGTGATGGTTCCTTCGTGTAGAAACGGCGAAACAGCTGACTTCTTCTTTTTGGTTTTGGCATCGACACATCTGGAAAAGAACGCTTTTATAGCTATTTCTTTAAGTTACCATCGGCGGAAAAGTTACCGCGTGGCGGTAGCATCTTTACGCACTTTCGCTAGTTGTCCAGCACCAAATCAGGAAGGTGTCAGAGAACAATCTCTTGCTGTCTTTGGATAGAGAGGCACAGAAGGCTTAGCGCTTCGCGATAGTAGTCGCGTCGAATCCTTGTCGACGACAGCAGAGCATTAAGTTGATGTAATCTTCTCGTCGATAGAGCTAGCATGTGGCGGTAGACTAGCGCCCGTGGTAGCATTCACGTCGATATCATCTCGACACATTCGTCTTGACGTCATGGTCTCAAGTCGACGCATCCTTCAAATCGACGCTGGCATTCTCATCGACATAGCTAGCGCCCACGGTAAGTTAGCGCGCGGCGGTATTCTTCTCCATGATATCATCTCGATGGCATGATTCTTCCCATCGATACTTGCCATTATGTCGATAGCAAATCACATCGATATGGATAGCGCTAGCGGTAGGACTAGCGCCCGGTGGTAGTACTAGTAAATGAAATTCTCGACGTCTTCACACCTGTAAACCTGCACACAATACCCAAGACATGTATGATCAAATACAGTATGGGATTTGATATTGTCAAACTAAGAGATGCAGAACACATGTTCCGACAAGAGCTTCATAGACAGAAGGCTAAAACCTTGAGTGGCAGTGACTCGTGCTCCTCCAACTCTAAGGAGGAAGCCTACTTTGGGATAATGGCTCTGTTAGAAGATGAAGGCCAAGATGACTCCCATCCAAGGAAGGTAAGCATTAGAACACCTTTTTCTGCCACATACATAGAATATGAACCAAATACTTCTTCTGAGTATGAGGATGAAGAATCTGACTTAGTAGATCAGTTTGGTGCCTTACTAGAAGCCTTGAAAAAGAGCAAGAAGTTGGTCAAGGCTCAAACTAAAGAGATTGAATCTCTTAAGTCCCTTGAGTTAGAGCTCTCTGAGAAGACTGAAAAGTTAACTCAGTTGAGTTATGATCTCATGGAGCTTCAAGAGAAGTCAGAAGCCCAAACTGATACACTCCGTCAAAAAGAGAAGATCCTTGATTTTGAAGACAAGCTTCTTATTGAGAGAAAATAAGTGACATAATTTTCAAAGCTAGAAATTGTCTTGTCAATCATTGATAGATTCTCTGCACCTTATAGAGAAGGTGTAGGCTATGAAAAAGAAAAGAATGATGGGAAACCTCACCAAGATCATACCTCATTTAAGAAGGTTATATTACCATTAAATAAATATGATCTTGATCTGTCCTATGGATACTTATCAAATAGAGTCTCTTTTAGTGGTACAAAAAAGCCACAAAACTGGAGGTACCTCGAAAATATTGGAGTGAGTTCACTCAAGGCATCTCATGAAGATATTATCTTAAAATACCACGGATCTTTCATTGTTGGATCCACTGTGCCAACACGAAAAAGCAAAGAAAAAGTTGTTTATCAGAATCTTATAGCTCAGAGAAAGTTTATGACTATGGTGGCTCACTTGAATCATGCGCATAGCCATAAGACCAATGTTAAAATGGCTATGACTTCTGAGCCTTGCACTTCTGGACACCAGCATAGTCACTCTATTCAGAAAGTGGACAAGAAGAGAAGATACAACAAATTTGATTGTTAGTGTTGTGACAAGATCAGTCACTTTGCCATAGACTGCTGGTTTAATCCAACAATGTTAGGGGCAAATAATGTAAATCTAACTAATAATATCACTAACATGCATCTTGAAATAAAAACTAACAAGAACCAAGGACCCAAGATGATTTGGGTTCCTAAGGTAAATTAATTCTTTTTTGTAGGATATACTAAAGGCCAACAAAAATCCTATCTGGTATTTGGACAGTGGATGTTCCACGCACATGACTAGAACAAAAAGCCTACTAAAGAATTTCACACCTATTGAAGATGGACCCAAAGTTATCTTAGGTGGATTTGACAGAGGAATTACAAATGGCTACAGTATGATTACCAACGACATAGTCTCCTTGACAAAAGTAGCTTGTGTGGAAGGGTTGCAACACAACATGATAAGAATAAGTCAACTATGTGATCTGGGTTATGAAGTTTAGTTCTATAGGGATAAGTGCTTTATTAAGAAATCTATTGATTCAGAAGCTGTATTAACAGGCACTAGGAGTGAAAATATTTATTGCTTAATTTTTCTTTGTTTAGATTCATCCACACCTGTATGTTTTATAGCAAACGATATGGCATCTCCTTGTGTTCATTGACACAAGAGATTAGCTCATATGAATTTTAAAACTATTAATAAATTTTTTTCAGAACACTTGGTAAGAGATGGACCAAAGTGGAAATGCATTAAAGATGGCTCATGCCATGCATGCCAAATGGGCAAGCAAATAAGGGTTTCCTTTAAGAGCATCAGTTACTAGGATTCCACTAGATGTTAATATCTATTGCATATGGACTTGTTTGGTCCCGTGTCTATTCATAGTTTTGTTAAATTTTTGAAGTTGAAGTGGACTGCCCGCGCGGTCTGATTTTGGAGATCGCAGAGACCGCGCGAGCTCGGTGTGGTGATCTGGATATTGACATCGCATGTCTCTAGTGTTGACGGCATGTGTTGGTTTGCCGGTTGTGCCCAAGTGTTCCTGTTCGGGTAGAGACCGGGCGGTCTAGTACTGAATGTCGCTTCAGCAGTCTTGTAATTTGCTCTGCTTGAGATCGCTCTTGCGGTCTGCTATGGTTCTGATCTTATGAGAGACCGGACGGGTTGTATGAGCCTGGTTCTGGCGGTCTGTTCTCGATCTGGTTAGATGCTCATATGGTTCTTCTCCTGTAAGAGACCGGGCGGTCTGCCAGTTTGGAATAAGCATGTTGTCATTATTGGACAGTTGCTTAAGTGTAATAAAAGGTCCTATTGTGATCGCGCGGTCTAGAACTAGAGACTGCATGCTTCAATAAGGAAGGTGACCATATCCCTCTGTGGTGGTGATGACATCCGTTTGTTTGCCTATAAATAGAGGGGAAGGGGTAGCCATTCATAGTGCAAGAAATGTAAGAACCTAGTGTGGATTGATTGTGCCGGTCTCAACTTTAAGGTCGCGCGATCTGAAGATTATTGACTGTTTGTTGTGTTCGCAGGTTAGGCGGGCAGCAAGTTCCATCAGCATTCTTCTTATCTTTCCAGCTTTGAATAAACTAGCTCGCCAGCGGTTTGTCTGGGTGAACTGTGTTTGGAGGTTCTTGTTCTGTTGCAGCGAACTCAGGGATCAAGCGACCTAGCGGTTAAGCGATCAGGAGTTGCAGTATGGCAACAGTACAGTTTGGTTCTTGTGTGTTCGCTG
The DNA here is from genome assembly GCA_033032865.1 of Dactylorhiza incarnata. Taxonomy (NCBI): domain Eukaryota; kingdom Viridiplantae; phylum Streptophyta; class Magnoliopsida; order Asparagales; family Orchidaceae; genus Dactylorhiza; species Dactylorhiza incarnata. The sequence goes on from JAWHQI010000377.1 coordinate 1,160,312, forward strand.
AAGATTCTGTGATCAGGCGACCTCGTGGTCAGGCGGTCTAAAAGTGCGGACAGTTTGTTATTTTCAGCAGTTGAATAAGGCAGCAGGTTATGCGGTCTGACATTTCACAGGTCATCAAGCTTTCTCTATTCGCGCGGTCTTAGGGATAGCTATGCAGTCTGACTATTCGAGCGGTCTGGCGGTCACTGCTTTAGCTGTTCGCTGGAGGCTTGTTTTTTGTCTTGTGCTTCTCTCCTTTGTGATTCTTATAAATCATGTCTCGCCATGTATGTCTTGAGCTGTAAAGAGATAGTTAATACAAGATCACTATTCTGTCTTCCCATTGTCATTGATTGTCATACTTGTGGATTGTGTTAAAGTGTTTCGCTTAATTACTTCTTTCCTTGCCTCAAAAATTTTAACAAGGTATCATAGATAGGTTCTGAGAAGTAATTAGCTTTGTCTTATGCTTGGGTTTCTGCAAGTCATTTGTCAATCAGTGCTATAGCAATGGAAGGAGGATATGCTAGAGGACTTGGTATTGAGCTCCTTGCACGGACTAACTTTAAGAAGTGGAAGTCGTGCATGGAGAGCTATCTGCTTGGCGAGGACTTATGGGAGGTAGTTGGAGGAGAAGCAAGACAAGCTGTAGTTCCTGCTGAAGGGAATGTTGAGCAAGTGAAGGCTTGGAAAAGAACAAATGCAAAGGCAGAGTTCACTCTCAAGCGAGCCATCATTCTAGAGTTGTTTGACCACATCATTGGATGTAGGTCAGCTGCTGAGATTTGGACAGCCTTGGATGGCTTGTTCAATAAGAAGAACGTAGCTCGGCTACAGTTTCTTAAAAATGAGTTGGCGAAAGCAACTCGGAGGGATTTGTCCATTTCAACTTTCTTCTTGAAGATGAAGAACCTCTGCGCGGAGATATCAGCTTTGGACCCAGATGAACCTATTTCAGAAGCAAGATTGAAGAGGCACATAATCCGCGGCTTGCGGAGGGAGTATGTGGCATTTGTCCCTTCTGTGCAAGGTTGGGCCAATCAGCCGTCATTGCTTGAGCTGGAGAACTTGCTTGCTTCGTAAGAGAGCTTGGCTAAGCAGATGGCAGGGATATCTGTCTCTAGGGGAGAAAGCGAGGTTATATATTCTGGCAAGAAGAAGAGATGGGACAAGAAGAAGAAGTCATATGTTAGCGATGGTCCATCTACTTCATATCAACAGGAGAAGATTTATGGTCCTAAGTCTGATGGGAAGAAGAAGGAAGGTCCGAGATGTTATAGGTGCAACAAGCTTGGTCACTTCAAGAGAGGATGTAAAGTCAATCTTCAGCCAGGGCATGCTGCAGGTAAGGAGGAGGCTGGTTCTAATGCTGAAGGTTGTTGGGGTGGTGGAGGTTCTTTCATGACGGGCACTTATGTCCGGGCATTGGATTCTATCAACTATCAAGATGATTGGATAGTGGACTCGGGTTGTGGTCATCACCTAACCAGAGAAGAGTCGAAGTTTTCCTCGTTGCAAGCATACTCAGGTAATGATATTATCATTACTATTGATGATACTATACATGATGTTGAGAAGGAGAGTGTAGTTTCTTTGAATGTAGATAGAGTTCCTCTTACGTTGAAGAGTGTCTATAATGTTCCGGGGATGAAGAAAAACCTATTCTCGGTGACCAACGCTATTGATGTTGGCTATCACGTTCTGTTTGGTCCAACAGAAGTGAAATTTCTTCGGAATGTGTCAGCGGTGAAGGCAGAAGTCACTCATGTTGGAAAGCGGGTGAAGGACTTGTTTTTGTTATCAACAAGTTCCTATATTGATAAGATGAGGGCTAATCACAGTGCGGCTATCTGGAATGAAAGACTTGGAGATGTTTTGATGGATAAGTTGAAAGCTATGGCAGGAAGAGGCCTTGTGAGAGTTCTGCTAGTTTGTTATCTTTCGGTGAAGGTCACGTGTGTGCAGGTAGTCAATATAGCAGGCTCAATGTCTTCCATTCGACAAATCACAAAGCAGATGTAAAGCACCATTAGAGTGTATTCATGGTGATCTATTTGGACGTACCGCAACAGTTAGTCTTGGAGGTAGCAGGTATATGCTAGTCTTGACTGATGACTTCATTAGATATACTTGGGTATATTTTATGAAGGAGAAGTTGGAAGCCTTTGAAAAGTTTGTGGAGTTCAAGGAGCTAGTGGAAGCTCAGCTTAACCTGCGAATCAAGAAGTTTAGAACCGACAATGGAGGGGAGTTCACCTCAAATGCATTCTTTAACTTATGCAGGAAGCATGGCATCCGGAGGGAGCTCTCTTGTGCTCATACTCCACAACATAATGGAGTTGCATTGCGGAAGATCTGTCACCTGATGGAGACCTGCAAATGTTGGCTTTATGCCAAGAGTATCCCAAAGTCCTTCTGGGCAGAGGGAATGTCTTGTGCAACTTATGTCATCAATCGGATGCATCTAAGTCCTATCAACATGAAGAACACTCATTAGTTGATGTTCAAGGAAAAGCCTTCGGTGGAACACCTTCGAGTGTTCGGATATACCTGCTACGTGCATGTCCCAGATGCTCTTAGAATGAAGCTAGATGTGAAAGCAAGGAAGCTAGTCTTCGTTGGTTATGATGATCAGAAGAAGGGTTGGAGATGCATGGATCAAGAGACATGGAGAGCTATGGTCTCAAGGGATGTGGTATTCGATGAGTTGACATCATACCATGGTAGCTCTTCTATTGAGTTACAAGAAGACAAGTCAGGTGGTGGACTTGAAGAAGCTACTAAGGAGGTTCTGGTGGAGTTGATTGTTTCTCCAGGTGCTCAAGGTGCTTCTAGCTCTGGGTCAGATGCTTCAGGTTCTGAAAGCAGGGGGAGCGATGCCCCAAGTCTACCTGAGAGGAGAGATGGTTTAGAACAAGTAGCTGAAGAGGTGGTTCATAGTTAAGCTCTGAGGAGGTCCAAGAGGACTATCATTCCACCAGATCGGTATACAGGGAAAATTTGGTGAGCTTCGTCTCATGTTTATTTATAGGTCCCCTGGATGAGAGAGCTATCTTGCTTTGAAAATGTCGTTGGAGTCAAGGAGTGGGAAGAGGCCATGGATGAAGAGATGGCTGCCCTCAGGAAGAATGAGACTTGGGACTTGGTGCCTAAGGTTGAGGGTGTTACTCTAGTGACTTGCAAATAGGTTTTCAAGTTGAAAAAGAAGGCTGATGGTAAAATTGAGCGATATAAGGCTTGCCTTGTAGCTCGAGATTTCTCTCAGAAGTATGGGGAGAATTATGAAGAAACTTTCAGCCCTGATGCCAAGATGACTTCGATTCAGGTGGTGATCGCATTGGCAGCTTGCCAAGGGTGGAAAATTTGGCAACTTGATGTGAATAATGCTTTCCTTTACGGCGATATTGACAAGGACATTTTGATGGATCAGCCACCTGGTTATGTTTCTGAAGTCTACCCAAGACATGTTTGCAAGCTCAAGAAGGCTCTTTGTGACTTGAAGCAGGCGATGCGGGCGTGGTATGGCAAGATTGCAGAATACCTCCAGTTCTGCAGATACTTTGCTTCTGATTCTGATTCAAGCTTATTCGTAATGAAGACGGGGGATCTTCAGGTCTTGGTGTTGCTATATGTTGACGGCATGATCGTCACAGGAAATTCTGAAGTGGAGGTAGCTAGACTTCGTGTTGAGTTAGCTATCAGATTTGAGATGGACTTGGGTGAGCTCCACCATTTCCTTGGACTCTAAGTAGATAGGAAAGAGGGCGGTATGTTTGTTTCCCAGAAAGGCTATGCGGAATGAATTGTGAAGCGATTCAGCAAAGAAGGAGTAAAGAGCAGCTCTACTCCACTTTAGGTTGGTATGACACTTCGACGTGATGAGGGAAAGGTTCTTTCTGATCCTTTGGTGTTTTGGGCTTTGGTCGGAAGTTTGATTTACTTGACAATCACGAGGCCGGATATCTCTTATGTAGTTGGCCGAGTGAGTCGATTTATGGTTGAGCCTCGGAAACCTCATCTTATGGCGGCTAGGAGCATTCTGAATTATGTAAAGTCCACCTCAGATTTGGGTCTCTTCTATTGCAAGAACTCAGGCTTTTGCTTGCATGGATATATGGATGCTGATTATGGAGGAGATTCAGATGATCGGAAATCAACTTCTGGATACGTCTTTATGATAGGCTCTACAGCTATGTCATGGTGCAGCAAGAAGCAGGATTCTGTGTCTGTATCTACCACAGAAGCGGAGTACAAAACATCGGCTTTGACGTCTCAGGAAGCCATTTGGCTTAGGAGGCTTGTGCAGGATATTCATAGGGAGGTGCATGGTCCTACTCTGCTTTGGGGTGACAATGAGAGTGCCCTCAAACTAGTGAACAATCCAGTTTGTCACGCTCGAACCAAACACATAGAGATTCAACATCATTTCATTCGGGAAAAGGTGTTGGAGGGATCTCTTATGGTTGAGCACGTGCAGAGCAAGGATAATGTTGCATACATATTTATAAATCCATTGTCGAAGGGACCGTTTGTTCGGTTGAGGTGTCCACTTGGGATGACCTCCACTTCCCACTTCAAGGGGGGGTGTTAAATTTTTGAAGTGGCTGTCCGGGCGGTCTAATTTTGGAGATCGCGCGAGCTCGGTGTTGCGATCTGGCCGTTGAGATCGCGTGTCTCTGGTGTTGGCAGCCTGTGTTGGTTTGCCGGTTGTGCACAAGTGTTCCTGTTCGGGTAGAGACCGAGCGGTCTAGTACTGAAGGTCACTTCGGCGGTCTTGTACTTCGGTCTGCTTGAGATCTCTCTTGCGGTCTGCTGTGGTTCTGATATTATGGGAGACCGGATGGGTTGTATGAGCCTGGTTCTTGTGGTCTGTTCTTGATCTGGTCAGATGCTCATATGTTTCTTCTCCTATAAGAGACCGGGCGATCTGCCGGTTTGGAATAAGCGTGTTGTCATTATTGGACAATTGCTTAAGTGTAATAAAAGGTCCTATTGTGATCGTGCGGTCTGGTACTAGAGACCATATGCTTCAATAAGGAAGGTGTTCATTGTTGGATCTGATGGAGCACTTAGAGGGGGGGTGAATAAGGGGTTTACTATTTCTTGGAATAAACTTACAGATTTTACCAAAACAAAAAAATTTTATTGCTATGTCGCTAACGCCGGCGTTAAGAGTCAACGCTGGCGTTAACTCTCCATACAAAGTATTTTTGCAGAAATATTCAAAATGATTTTTTTTTATGAAATATAATTCCAAAAAAATTAGATATACTGAAAAAGAATTTTAAATATCACAAAAATGATTACAAGAATAAAATTTCAATAACGCTTGAAATTGGAGGCGACAACTAGAAAAACACTTTTTGTTCCTTCACCGGTCCTTCTCCCAAGGACCGGTTGGCTATAGCTTATCTATCCCCAAATAAGGCCTCTAGCAACCCCCTAGATATACCCTTGACCTAGTCGCCACGCACAAGGCGGCGAATTACCCCCTAAGCCGCACAAGGACCTAGTCGCCACATGCAAGGCGGCGAATTACTACCGTTACAAAAAAAATATAAAAGGATAAAGATAAAATTAGAACAAATGACTCCCTAGAATGAAGAGCGTTGAAGGAGATGTTGAAGATACACCATGACCACGTCGGAGTTAAATAAAGCGTCCTTCTTCAAATTTGTCGTTAGAAATCTCCTTCTCACTCTTATTCCTCAATGTTGGTGTTGGGAGTTCTCTCTGAATTCTGAATGAAATGCTCTCTCAGATCTCTGGAATGAAGGCTTCAATACATCTCTCTCTTGAGCAAATGAAATCAGGTCTTAAATAGACACGGGAGCTACCGCGCGGCATTATAAGTTAATGCAAGCGTTAAGCATCATGTACGGCAGTTGCTCAGATCGTGCAAACCGTCGGGATTGTGGCAGAAACAAATTTCGTCGAACGAAACTCATTTCGTCGAACGCGCTTTCGTCGAACGGAATCCCACTTCGTCAACTGCAACCGTCGGGATCGGGGCAAAAATTAATTTCGTCAAACGAAACTCATTTCGTCGAATGCACTTTCGTCGAACGGAATTAAAGTTCGTCGAACGCCATCAAAGTTCGTCGACCGCAAGTTTGCCGAACTCAATTTCGTCGAACGCCATCAAATTTCGTCGAACGCATTTTCGTCAAGCGCAATTTCGTCAAACGGAATCTCCTTTCGTCGAACGCAGTTTTGTCAAGTGCAATTTCGTCGAACGGAATCTCCTTTCATCGAACGTCTTCAGGTTTCGTCGAACGCAGTTTCGTTCTCAGCGGTTTCCTTCTCAACAGTTTCCTTCTCAACGGTTTCCTTCTCAACGGTTGTTAATGCGGGGCGTTAACAACTAACGTGAGTGGAGCTTTCTTTTTAGAGAATCGTCATCAATCAGCATCCTGTTCATAGGGTTATATAACTATAGTACCTGCACACTATAAACACAAGCAAGATCAAATGCATAGTGTGATTTGTTATTTCTCAAACTAAGAGAAGTGGAACACAAGCTCCAACAATCTCCCCCTTTTGATAATAACAAATCCACCAATAAGAAATAAAATATAATTAAAGTCGTGTTTATAGTAAATGGTAAGCGTTATAAACATGCATACTCCCCCTATGTGGATACTCCCCCTACATGAATGCATTTCCTAATGAACTCCCCCTAAATAAAAGATTTCTTTATTTCTTCAATTATTCTCCCCCTTTTGTTATAATCGAAAGAATGTGGGATAGAGTTATAGTAATATAAAACAATATGCATTTAGTAGAGATAAGTGCAACTTGATTATAAATAGTTAACACAGCGAAAGCAATTTGTAACATCTTGTAGAAATTGTAAGTACAAAATATAGTAAGCGTTTAACTCAAAATATTTAGATGTTTTGAATGTTAGAAATAAAAGTTGCAAGTTCATTTGTAATTTGTAACAAAAAATAACAAGCAAGATTATAAAAATATCAAGTAAAGATATGTTTACAATGTAAATAAATTTGCTTTTCAAGTATACAAAAACATTGTAAAGATCAAGCGTTGCTATCTAGTGCATTTACTCATGATTGTAGAAAATTGTATAGAGAAATTTTTAGTCCAATTCTCATGAGTGGAAGTATTATAAATGATAATGATGTGTTCAATAAGTGTGTTTTGATAATGTATACAAGAGTATAAATCAAACCACATGAAACTATGTAATGTAAGAACATAACTTGAATTGAACATAAACAACTTTACTTCCACAAATTTCAATGCACATAAATTTTTTGTATTTTTATTTTTAAAGAGAAGTGGCGAAAATTTTGTTTGCACAAGACACTTTACAATTCTTTCCAAGGTGCTCAACTTCACAATGCTCATTAAGACTTATCAGGAAGGTTAGTAATGCTTGGTGGAGTTAACCTTGTCATTCATTATTTGCTTTTTAGATTAGTGACTAAGGACTCCGAATTCGCTTGTTTTTGCAAACATAGAAATTTTATTTTATATACCACATTTCTCTAATCACAAGTGCATGAAGAACAAAGAATTCAATGTTGTGTAGGTAAACTATTTATGAGATTCAAAATAAGTTCTTATACTACACAATTATGCAATGAGATTTAAAACACATGTATAGTAACAAAAAGGTGTAAGTGAGAAAACCATTATCAAAGATAAAAACCTTACTCATACTTAGAGGCATGTAAAAACATTTCTACACATGTATTCTATAACCAATTTTGTTTTTGCACATTTGAAGATAATATTCAAGACATGATAAAATCAAAAACAATGTTTTTAAGAAACATGAAGGTTTAAATTAAACATTGTAAAAAATCTTTAAGCAATATATATAATCATTCTTGAAATAAACATTTAAGCGCATATTTTTTTGTTTTAAATTTTTGAAGTAAATAATAATAAACAAGAAAAAGAAAAAACAAAAATGAAACAAATATAACAAAGTACATAAAATAATTTGATAGCTTTTTATAAGGGTTAAAGTGACCTTTCTAAGACACCTAATTCTAACCTAAGCATGTGAAAACGTGCATCAGGTAGAGGTTTGGTAAAACTGTCGGCAAGTTGTGATTCTGTCCCTATAAAGCTAATTTTAACATGTTCTTTCTTAATATGATCCCTAATAAAATGATGTCGGACATCTATATGTTTAGATCGAGAATGATGTACGGGATTGTTTGTGAGATCTATAGCGCTCGTGTTGTCACACTTTAATTCTATGTTATTTAGATGAACACCAAAGTCTTCTAACGTTTAGGTCAACCACAAGGCTTGTGCACAACAACTACCTAGTGCGATATATTCGGCCTCGGTGGTGGAGAGGGCAACAGAATTCTGTTTCCTACTCGACCATGATATAAGTGAAGGGCCTATAAAATGACACGTGCCACTAGTGCTCTTACGATCTAATGAACATCCCGCATAGTCCGAATCAGAAAAACCGTGTAAAATAAAACAATTATTATGAAGATACCATAAGCCTAATCTAGACGTTCTGATTAGATATCTAAAAATACGTTTCACCGCTTTTAAATGTGATTCTTTTGGGTTAGCTTGAAATCTAGCACATAAGCAAACAAAAAACATAAGATCGGGTCTAGATGCGCTTAAATATAGCAATGAGCCTATCATCCCTCTATATAATGTTTGATCAATAGAAATACCGGCTTCATCTTTTCCTAATTTTAGCGATGCACTCATTGGTGTATTAGCTTGTTTTAGGTTTTCAAATCCAAATCTTTTAAGAATATCATGAACATATTTAGTTTGGCAAATAAATATACCATCTTATTTTTGTGAGATTTGAAATCCTAGAAAATAAGTGAGTTCTCCTACCAAGCTCATTTCAAATTCATTTTTCATCACTAAAATTACTTCATTACATAACTCTTCATTAGTGGCTCCAAAAATGATATCATCAACATAAATTTGCAATATAATCAAATCATTATCTACATGCTTAATGAAGAGTGTATTATCCGCACTTCCCATTTTATAACCGTGCTTTATCAAAAATAATGTCAATCTATCATACCAAGCACGAGGCGCTTGCTTTAATCCATAAAGCACTTTTTCTAACTTATACACATGATTGGGAAATTTTTCATTCACAAAAACTAGGGGTTGTTCTACATAAACTTCTTCTTTTATAATCCCGTTTAAAAATGCACTTTTAACATCCATTTGGAATAATTTAAATCTTTTAAAACTCGCAAATGCAAGAAATATTCTAATAGACTCAAGGCGAGCAATGGGTGCAAAAGTTTTATCAAAATCTACCCATTCGATTTGTGAATACCCTTGTGCAACTAGTCTAGCTTTATTCCTTGTAATTTTAGAGTCACCATCTAGTTTGTTTTTGAAAATCCATTTGACTCCTATAACTGGATAATTAGATGGCCTCTCTACTAAATTCCAAACCTTGTTACGTTCAAATTGATTTAATTCATCATTCATAGCTAAAAACCCAAATTCATCATTTAAAGCGGTTGAAACATTTTTTGGTTCTATTTCTGATACGAAACAAAGGTTTGAAAAATACTCATGTAAAGAAGAACGAGTACTTACCCCTTTTGATGGTTCTCCTATCACAAGATCCTTTGGATGATCCTTAGTAAACTGCAACACGCTTGGAGGAACATATTCCACTATCTCATTTTCTTTCTCCTCTTTTTCTTCTTCTTTTTCTCCAAGTGATTCATCATCCTCATGCTCCAAAGGGGAAATAGGTTCGTCTTCATTTCCTGTATGATTAGAATCTACACAAGGAACAAACTCATCAAATCTTACATGTATAGACTCTTCAACTACTTTAGTTCTTTTATTATATATTCTATAAGCCTTCTAGTTGAAGAGTAACCAATAAAAATTCCCTCATCGCATTTTTCATCAAATTTTCCTAGTGCATCTTTAGTGTTTAAAATGAAACATTTACAACCAAACACATGAAAATAAGATACATTAGGTTTTCTTTTAAAGTAAAGCTCATAAGGTGTCAATTTTAAAATAGGATGAAGCATGACACGATTAATGATATAACAAAAAGTATTAACCGCTTCGGCCCAAAATGATTTAGGCAACCCATATTCACAAAGCATAGTGCGTGCTAGCTCTTGAAGGGTTCTATTTTTCCTCTCCATTACACCATTTTGTTGTGGGGTGCGAGGAGCGGAAAATTCATGTTTAATTCCTAAATCATCACAAAAAGAAGAAAATCTATCATTTTCAAATTCTCCTCCATGATCCGAACGTATGCATTTAATCTTTAAATCAAGTTCATTTTGAATACGAATGCATAGTTTAGTAAATTCAAGGAATGCATCAGATTTGGAAGATAGAAATAATGTTCAACAAAATCTAGAATAATCATCAATTATTACAAAAGTATATTTTCTACCTCCTAGACTAGAATTGCTAACCGGTCCAAATAAATTCATATAAATTAATTGAAGAGGTCTAGTGGTAGAAATTACATTTTTGCTTTTAAAATAATTTTTTGAAAATTTTCCTTTTTGGCAAGGCGTACAAAGAGAAGATAAATTTCCATTAAGCATAGGTAATCCCTTAATTAATTTATCTTTTGATAATTTCAAAATAAGCTTGGTGCTGGAGTGACCAAGGCGCCTATGCCAAAGTTCTAATTCTTCATTTTTAGAAATAAAGCATTTTAAAGTAGAATTTGAAAGATCATTAAAAGTAATCATATAAACATTATGCATCCTAGGTGCGGTGTGTACGACATCATTTGTTTTAGAATTTATAATTTTGCAAAGATTTGTAGATGATTCAAATAATACATTTAAGCCTATATCACATAATTGACTAATTGAAATTAAATTATGTTTTAAGCCATCCCAAATAAAAACATTTGAGATTGTAAAAGAATCATTACCCACAGTGCCCATGCCCATGATCCTTCCTTTTCCGTTGTCACCAAATGTCACCATCCGTCCTTTCTTCATCTCAAGGCTAAGGAACTTTGCTTTATTACCCGTCATGTGTTTGGAGCATCCCGAGTCCAAATACCACACGTACATTTTGTCCTTAGCCTGCCAACATACCTAAAAAGGAGATGAGAGTAAAGATCCGGATACCCAAGAGGTTCCTCCAATAGAATAGGTGGAAACCCTAGGCACCCAGATTTGCTTTATAGCACTATGACCCTTTTTCCTACAAGAGTTTGAGGTGTGTCCAAATAAATGACATTTGGCACACGATATAAAAGGGGATGAGACCCTTTTTGAAGTTTTGGATAAACTCTTGTTGGAAAATGAGGTAATATTTGAATTTTTGAAATTATTAATAACAGAATTAGAATTTCTGGAATTATAGCTAACGCCAGCGTTAGGAGTTAATGCCTGGCGATAGTTTCCAGAGCTATATCCAAGGCCATATTTGGCACTTCCATGGCATTGGTTGGCCAAGATCATGTCCAGAGATCTTTGCCCAACTCCAAACTTCTTAAAAGCCAAATTTAAATCATGAATACGATCTTTGAGAGCGGAGTTTTCTGTTACCAACATAACGTGTGAAATTTTTTTCGTAGACCTTAATAGAGTGAGCAGGAAACGTGCAACTTAGAGATTCAAGCCAAACAACCAGAAGCAAATGGAGGCAAACAAGAAATCATTATTGATAGCATAAAATTCATTACAAGATGAGGTACGCAAAACCAAAGAGAAAAGATGTTGGGGAAATGATTTATCTTAACCCCTAGAATTAAGAAGAATATAAATTCTAAGTATGAAAAATTAGGCTAAGTAAATATGCGTCGAATAGTATTCGACGCAATGTCGAAATATAGTCGACGTTTCTCTCATAATGAGTCGAAGTAACTCTTAGAAGAATTTGATGTAATCGTAGTCGACGTACCTCTGACTTCTAGTCGACGCATTTGATAAAGTCGACGCATCTTTGTCGACGCACCTTCCTTATTCTCCTCTCGACGTCCAGCCAGGATGAAATCGACGTTTACGTCGAATAGTAATCAACGCACGTCGATACCTATAAGAAATTCAAAAACACGCTAGATCTCTTTCCTTCTTTCTGTAGATCTGATTTTTATGGAATGATATTATTCTTTATAGCCGTTCTGAATCAGCCTTTCCTTTTATTTGATTCTTGGCTTATTTGATTAAGATTATTATGGATATTATTTGAAATCAGAATGAATTCTTTTCCTTCTACTGAAATATTGATTATGGAAACTCTTATCTCTTTCTATTTCTCTGTCTGCTAAATTGATTATTCTCCTTTAGCAATATTTTTTAAACAGAGTTATAAATAAGGAGGAGGTCGGCAGAGAATGACAAGAAGTGATCCACCATATACATTTGAAAAAGAGGAAGAGCTCCCAAGTGAAAAGTGAGAAAATTGAGAAAAGAGATAGTGTGCTGCAGCAAAGAAAAAGCCTTCATCTTCTCAAGCCATTCTGCTGCAAATTCTGAAAGCTCTCACAAAAGAGAGAAAAAGCTTACAATCTCCTTCTCACTATAGAAGAGAGATCATATTCACTATACTTGTGCTTCTAATCTTCTTGCTAGGAAGAAGATTCCTTCTTACATACATTGATCTCTGTTCTTCTACTTGTTCTACTTCTTCTTCTTATTCTTATTTCATTTTCAAACTGTGTAAAAGAGTTTTTAGAATCTCTCTTCAAAAAATTCAGTTGTAGTGGTTCTAAGAGTCTCCTTATCAAAAGACTCAGTCTGGTTCTAAGAGTCTCCTTATCAAAAGACTCAGTGCAAGTTAGTGAATTCCTACCAAGGGGGTAGAAGAGTGGACTACCCAAAGTTTGGGGAACCACTATATTTCCGTGTGTTGTGCTGTGATTTTCTTCTTATTTTTCTTCTTTACTTGCTTAATTCTTGTTGGTGTGTGGGAAGCTTAAATCTGTGATTATTACACACATATATATATATAATTGCACAAAGTATTTGTAATCTTTATTCACCCCCCTCTAGAGATTCTAGTGAGGTTAACTGTGCACTTTCAATTGGTATCAGAGGGAGGTTGATCTAAAAAGGTTAACTCCTTGATCACAAAGATCCTACCTCTTATATATATATTTTAAAAAAATATTTTTCACATGGCACAAATCAAAGATTATGCTTCCACCAGACCACCAATGTGCAATCTTGAAAAGTTTGCACTTTGGAAAACAAGAATTAAAATTTATCTAAACTCTATTGATGGAGAATTATTTGATGTTATTATGACAGGTCCTCCCAAGCCATTCAAGAAGGACTCAAGTGGAAAGGTCACACAAACACTTCCTCCAAAGGCTGAATGGACAGATGAAGAAAAGAAAGCTCAAGCATGTGATGCCAAGGCTATGAATATCTTAGTCTCAACCCTCTTAGATGAAATCTTCCAAAAGATTGCTAAATATGAGTCAGCTAAGGAAATATGGGAAGCTCTCAATAAAATGGTAGAAGGGAGTGCTGATGAGAGGAAGGATAAAAAGGCATTACTTATCTCTCAATATGAAAACTTCCAGAAGAAAGAAAATGAAAGTGTTGCTGACATGTATGCCAGATTCAGTCTCATAATAAATGAGCTAAAAACACTTGAGAAAGATATATCTCTCACTGAGATAAATGACAAATTGCTAACTTGGTTCCCTAGCTCTTGGGATTCAAGAATCTGGCCAATTAAAGACTCCAGAAGTCAAAAAGAAATCTCAACAGATGTCCTGTTGGGTAAATTAAGATCTTATGAACAGCTGCTGAAAACAAGAGCTGAGAAAGAAGAGAAAGAAAAGGCTCCTCCACTCTCAAGAGAAAAGAGCATTGCTTTGAAGGCTACTGAAGGAGAACCCTCTACAAATGATGAAGAGCTGATCAGTCTACTGGACAGAAGGTTCAAAAAGTGGATCAAATCAGAAGGATCCAGAAGGAGGGACTCAAGACCCAGGTATGACAAAACTCCTAATAAAGAGATTATATGTTACTCTTGCAGAGAACCTGGACACATTGCACCTGAATGTCCTAAAGAGATCAGCAATAAGAAAGATCTGAAAAGAACAGATCTAAAGAAGAAGAAGAAGAAAGAGAAAGGGTTCATTGCTCAATCGTGGAGTGATTCAGAATCTGAAGTGAGTACCTCATCTAAAGATGATCAGGAAAAGGCTAAGCAAGAGGAAATCTGTTTGATGGCTACTGAAAAGCCTGAAGATACATCTCTGGTAAATATATTTGATGATATAGATTTCTCTTCCACTGCTTTCAAAAATAGTTTCAAAGAACTCTGTTTAGATCTAGTCAAATCTGAGAAAGAAGTAAATGAACTAAGAAATGAACTAAACAATCTCAAACAAACAAATACACAACATAAAAACTATGAGCTCAGTCTAGGACTCTCAGAGGAACAACTAAATAAAATCAATACTGAAAATCAAGCACTAAGAAATGAGCTAGCAAAGGCAAAAGCTTTTGAAGACTCTCTAAATGGCAGAAGTCAGAAGCTCAAAAATATCTCTAACAATCTCACTAATAGATTTAGACAACTAGAATATAACACTGACTTAGAACCCAAACCTCAATCACCCAGCAAATCTGTCTGGAGACATCCTATTCACTTCACTAGGGAGAATCATTTGACAGGAGAAAGATCACAAGAAAATTCAGAAACAACCACTGTGTTTAACAAAAATAGTCCCACTATGTATAAAGGAATCCTAGGAAAATATCCTCAGAAAAGAAACAAACTTGCGTCGAATCATTATCGACGTGCGTCTAATTCTACTCAACGCAACTCAAATAATGCATCGATTTCTAATCAACGCAGACACCAAAATGCGTCGACTCCCAATCGACGCAATCTCTCCTATGCTTCGACTAAAAGTAACCACATAATGAAGGAAGTGTCGACTTCCACTCAACGCAACTTTAAACATACGTCGAATTCATATCGACGCAACCAATCTAAAAGAAATGTCTCCTTTTCCAAAAAGTCTTCTCAATCCATTTCCTTTTATTATGAACACTATTTCTGCAACATTACCAAATACAATTGGTATGATAAGCCAATACCCCTAAAGGAGGAAGGATATTCTGAAAAACCCACTTATTCTTTCATTAGACCTTTCACTGATGGGAAGAAGGGACACCAGCTTAGGAGGGTCCAAACTAATGCTTAAAATTTTATATGCAGATGTATCACATCTCCAGGCTGGTGTGGTACTTGGACAATGGATGCTCCATGCACATGACAGGGTACAAAAACCTATTAATCAATTTTGAGGATAGACTTGGACCACCAGTGACTTTTGGAGATTCTAGCTGTGGCCAAACCAGGGGCTTTGGAGATTTCAAAGAAGGGAAAGTCACCTTCAAGAATATGGCATTAGTCAAAGGACTGAAGCACAATCTAATAAGTATAAGTCAGATATGTGACAGTGGTAAGTATGAGGTAAAATTCACCACACTATTTTGACATATTATTGATATCAAGACTGGTGCCATAGTACTCAATGGAATTAGAAAAGGGAAGGTATATATAGTAGACTTTAGCTCCTCACACACAGAAGTTTGTTTGTTCAACAATATTAATAATAAAAGTGAATTATGGCATAGGAGACTGGGTCATATAAACCACAAAACCATTAGTAAATTATCAAAGAATAACCTAGTCAGAGGCCTACCAAAGGGTATATTCTCTAAGGACTCTCCATGCAGACCTTGCCAACTAGCAAAACAGACCAAGTCATCCTTCAAACCAATTGGTAAGGATGACTCCCCTAGGATCCTCTACTTACTGCACATGGATCTCTTTGGTCCCATATCCACTCAAAGCTTAGGTGGAAAGTCTTATACCTTAGTCGTTGTTGATGACTATTCTAGGTTCAGCTGGGTATTCTTTCTAAAGGCTAAGTCTGAAACCCATAAGATTCTCTCAAAATTCATAAGACAGATTCAATCTGAGTTCAATACTCATGTTTCAATCATCAGGAGTGATCATGGGACTGAATTTGAAAATCAGTCAATGAGTAGTTTCTGTGAAGATATAGGTATTAAACAAAGTTTTTCAGCCCCTAGAACTTCTCAACAAAATGGAGTTGCTGAAAGAAAGAATAGAACTTTAATTGAATCAGGAAGGACCTTACTTGCAGAATCAGGATTACCAAAAACCTTCTGGGCTGAAGCAGTCAACACAGCAAACTATGTTCTAAATAGAAGCCTCATACACAAAACTAAGTCAAAAACTCCATATGAGCTCCTGAAGGGAAAAACACCCATTGTTAAATACTTTAAAATATTTGGATGTGCTTGCTTTATCTTAAATAATGGGAAAGATCATCTTGCCAAGTTTGACAAGAAGTCTGATGATGGAATATTTCTTGGGTACTCATCATCTAGTAAAGCTTATAGATGCTATAACAGGAGAACTCTCAGAATTGAAGAATCTATGCACATTATATTTGATGAAACTAACATGCTGTTTAAGGGGGAGGAAACTTCCACCAATCCTTTTCCATGGGAAAATAGCAGCATAGAGACTCATCTTGAACAACTGACTCTAGAGAACAGAGATACTGGGAAAGAAAACCAGCTACAGGAACCAAGTGAGGAGTCTGAACAAGAGCATGAAGAAGGTTCAGAGAAGAGCAATCAAAACCAACTCCCACAAGAGAACATAGTTCAGGAAGAACAGTTTGACAATGATCCCATTGTTAATGAGGAAGAAGAGCATCTGACAAAATCAAGCAAGACAGGGATCAATATGAAAAATCATCCACAATCCCAAGTAATTGGAGACCCCAATACTGGAGTAAGAACAAGACACCAAGTCTCCAATGGGATGATGCTCCAATGCTTCTTATCTCAAGTTGAACCAAAGAAGTTTGAGGAAGCAAATTGTGATCCTCACTGGATTATAGCCATGCAAGAAGAACTAAGCCAATTTGAGAGAAACAAAGTGTGGAACTTAGTTGAGAGACCAAGAAACTACCCAGTTATTGGTATAAAATGGGTATACAGAAACAAACTAGATTCCACTGGAGTAATTGTCAGGAACAAGGCAAGACTTGTAGCACAAGGATACAGACGGGAAGAAGGAATAGACTACAATCAAACCTTTGCTCCAGTAGCCAGATTGGAAGCAATCAGACTCTTTCTTGCCTATGCAGCCTTCATGAAGATGAAAGTCTACCAGATGGATGTCAAGAGTGCTTTTCTGAATGGTGACCTTCAAGAAGAGGTGTATGTAAAACAACCACCAGGTTTTGTCAATCCCTCCTCACCTAGCTTTGTTTATAGACTTAACAAAGCACTTTATGGTCTTAAGCAAGCACCTAGAGCCTGGTATGAAACTCTCTCCAACTTTCTTTTAGAAAATTCTTTTGAGAGAGGAAAAGTAGATAAAACACTTTTTACTAGAACCCATAAAAATCAACTCCTTCTTGTTCAAATCTATGTAGATGACATCATCTTTAGCTCAACTCATCCCAAACTTTGTAAAAGATTTGCTAATCTAATGCAATCAAAATTTGAAATGAGTAGTATGGGAGAACTCTCTTATTTCTTAGGACTACAAGTGAAACA
Organism: Dactylorhiza incarnata; assembly: GCA_033032865.1. Taxonomy (NCBI): domain Eukaryota; kingdom Viridiplantae; phylum Streptophyta; class Magnoliopsida; order Asparagales; family Orchidaceae; genus Dactylorhiza; species Dactylorhiza incarnata. Next base: position 1,177,849 of record JAWHQI010000377.1, read on the forward strand.
AAGCAGTGAGGGAATCTTTATCTCACAATCTAAATACACTAAAGAATTAATCAAAAAGTTTGGTATGGAATCAGCTTCTACCATGAAAACACCTATGGCAACTAATGTCATTATAGAAAAGGATGATAAGGGAAAATCAGTAGATCAAAAGACATATAGGGAAATCATAGGATCCCTTCTCTATCTAACAGCTAGCAGACCTGACATTATGTTTGCAACCTGCATATGTGCTAGATTTCAGGTTGATCCAAAAGAATCCCATCTCTCCCCCTTCTCCTCCCAACTCTCCTGCTCATCCATCTTCACCTCCTCCTCCTCCTCATACAGACATCTCTTCTGTACCACCATCATCCACACCTTCACAAATACCAACTCAATCACCTGCTCAACCCTCCTTTATTCCTCCACCCTCTCCATCCAATACACCTCATCAAAATGATACAGTCCCTTCTTCACCTTCATCACATACAACACCTCCTCCTCCATTGACTCCTCCTCCTCCAACACATTTTGAACCATCTCCATCCACTAACAACCTCATCACTCAGTGTATCCAATCCACAGCCCAAAGATTCCAAGCAATGCTGAATGGACACTGCTCCAAGATTCATTCCTCCATCTTACATATGCAGACCCAAATAGATGGGGTCAGTACCTCTGTGCAAAGCCTGAAGACATCTATCTCTTCCTCTAAGGTCACCAGATCTTTCTTAACCTCCTTGGCTAAGAAGGTCAAGAAGGGGGAGAGGTTAGATGAAGAGCAGCTCTCCAGCCACAAAACTCCCTCTCACAAAACCACTCATTCTTCAAAGTCTGACAGTTTAGCTCTACTCAAGACCATTGGGAATGAAGTAGTACCAGAGCTACATCCTGAAGAGCAGATATCAAATGTACTGATTATAGCAAGAGAAGCTGTACAACAAGTGGATCTATTGCAAGGGTAGGCAAGTAGAGCAGAGAATGAAGCTGAAGAGGAAGCTGAAGCTCAGGGGGAGCCAGATGTTGTTATACCTGAAACTGAAGATAAAAGAGAAACTGAAGAAGAAGTAAAAGGCTCAAAGGAAGTTCTATTCCAGGGGGCGCAAACTACTTTGACTCAGGGGGAGCTGAGGGAATCACCTGCTACTGAGAAGGAATAACCCACAAAAGTATTCACTAGGAAAAGAAAAACTCCTCCTACCCCTGAACAATGATGATATACTCTATTTTGAACAATTGTCTATGCTTAAATGCTGATTAGTCAACTGAACATGAAATTTGTTTATATAATTTCTTATTCTATCTTCTTCTGATTATTTAACATATTTCTAACCTATATGAATGTCTTACTGAGTTGATTAAATACTGATACAATTTCTCTCTATATAGGGTTAAGACAAATAGGGGGAGATTGTTGGGGAAATGATTTATCTTAACCCCTAGAATTAAGAAGAATATAAATTCTAAGTATGAAAAATTAGGCTAAGTAAATATGCGTCGAATAGTATTCGACGCAACGTCGAAATATAGTCGACGTTTCTCTCAGAATAAGTCGAAGTAACTCTTAGAAGAATTTGATGTAATCGTAGTCGACGTACCTCTGACTTCTAGTCGACGCATTTGATAAAGTCGACGCATCTTTGTCGACGCACCTTCCTTATTCTCCTCTCGACGCCCAGCTAGGATGAAATCGACATTTACGTCGAATAGTAATCGACGCACGTCGATACCTATAAGAAATTCAAAAACACGCCAGATCTCTTTCCTTCTTTCTGTAGATCTGATTTTTATGGAATGATAATATTCTTTTATAGCCGTTCTGAATCAGCCTTTCCTTCTATTTGATTCTTGGCTTATTTGATTAAGATTATTATGGATATTATTTGAAATCAGAATCAATTCTTTTCCTTCTACAGAAATATTGATTATGGAAACTCTTATCTCTTTCTATTTCTCTGTCTGCTAAATTGATTATTCTCCTTTAGCAATATTTTTTAAACAGAGCTATAAATAAGGAGGAGGTCGGCAGAGAATGACAAGAAGTGATCCACCATATACATTTGAAAAAGAGGAAGAGCTCCCAAGTGAAAAGTGAGAAAATTGAGAAAAGAGATAGTGTGCTGCAGCAAAGAAAAAGCCTTCATCTTCTCAAGCCATTCTGCTGCAAATTCTGAAAGCTCTCACAAAAGAGAGAAAAAGCTTACAATCTCCTTCTCACTATAGAAGAGAGATCATATTCACTATACTTGTGCTTCTAATCTTCTTGCTAGGAAGAAAATTCCTTCTTACATACATTGATCTCTGTTCTTCTACTTGTTCTACTTCTTCTTCTTATTCTTATTTCATTTTCAAACTGTGTAAAAGAGTTTTTAGAATCTCTCTTCAAAAAATTCAGTTGTAGTGGTTCTAAGAGTCTCCTTATCAAAAGACTCAGTCTGGTTCTAAGAGTCTCCTTATCAAAAGACTCAGTGCAAGTTAGTGAATTCCTACCAAGGGGGTAGAAGAGTGGACTACAGGGGAACCACTATATTTCCTTGTGTTGTGCTGTGATTTTCTTCTTATTTTTCTTCTTTACTTGCTTAATTCTTGTTGGTGTGTGGGAAGCTTAAATCTGTGATTATTACACATATATATATAGTTGCACAAAGTATTTTTAATCTCTATTCACCCCCCCCCCCCCTCTAGAGAATTCTAGTGAGGTTAACTGTGCACTTTCAAAAGATACACAACTTGAAGGAAGATAACTGAGACCGCTCCAGACCGCGCGGTCTCCTTGCCGATCTCTGCAAGCTGCCTAACCGCACAACACTGCCGGTTACAGAACACCACCTCAGATCGCTGAGCAGACCGCACCTTCCTTACGAACTCCACTGATTCTCCCGAACTCCAGCAACCCACACTGCAAGCCGCAGACCTCCCGAACACTTTCAGAGGAAGAGGTGATCGTTGCAGACCGCACTATCCGCAGAAGCTGCACAAGAAAATTCAATCAGCAGACCGCCCGGTCACAATAATACGGACCGCAGGAATAAGGAAAAACTCAGCTTACACTTGGTGTGTCTAACTTGCTACTACAGTGACTCTTATTTATAGGCGTGGGACCTAATCCAATCACCACCCTATGAGATAGGATCACCACCTCCAGACCGCGCGACCAGACCGGTCAACCCGCGTGGTCAGCAATAATTCTTTCTGCTTCATTTGACGAGCTCGCCGGCTTCACTCCAGACCGCGGAAGATCGCCACTCTCTTAGTCAGATCGCGACTCCACAAGGAGATCGCCAGACCGCCAAGAAGCCGCCCACCACCAGTGTTTGCCCGAGACCGCAAACACTGTCTGTTCGCCACAAGACCAGGAACACCTGTTCGCATGCCGGCCTCCTTCTGAGACCGAGAACAGAGACCTGTTCGCATACCAGCCTCCTCCTGAGACCGCGAACAGAGACCGCGCGACTAAGAGCCTTAGTCCGCGAATACCACCAGAAAACCCGGACAGCCATCAGACCGGAATTCTGGAAACCTGGACCAACCTGTGCGGTCACGCCAGACCATCACAGTCCTGAAGAGGCCAGCCCGCCACATGGTCACAGACAGACTGCGCGACCTGAAGACGCCAACCCGCCACGCGGTCACAGACAGACCGCGCGACCTCACCTTCCGCCGCCTTAGACAGATACCAGCGGTCATGCCAGGAGACAACGGCTGGGCTAAGACAAACCAGACCGTAGAACAGATCACTAGGTCATGCGGTGTCACCAGACCTCCCGACCTCCTCCCAAACTGCCCAGATCCAAAAACTCCACAAACTTCCACTTCAACATTTTCAACACTCCCCCTTGAAGTGGGAAGTTGAAAACAGCCCCAATAAGCTCCTTAGCCATGTGAACGGCCCCTTTTCCAGCGCCTTTCTGAAGATGTCAGCAATGTTGTCCTGACTCCGAACATGCTCGACCGAAAGAGACCCCTCCAGCACCTTCTCACGAATGAAATGATGCTCGATCTCGATATGCTTGGTCCTCGCATGACAAACTGGATTGGTCACCAGTTTGAGAGCACTCTCATTGTCACCGCGGAGCAGAGTCGGCTCCCGAACCTCCTTATGGACGTCTCCAACCAGCCTCCTAAGCCAAATGGCTTTCTGAGCTGCAAGGTCGAAGCCTTGTATTCCGCTTCCGTGGTTGAGACTGACATGGAATCCTGCTTCTTGTTGCACCATGATATAGCCGTGGGGCCCACCATAGATATGTATCCAGACGTCGACTTCCGATCATCCGAATCTCCCCCATAATCAGCATCCATGTACCCATGCATCTCGAAGTCCGCATCCCTCCTGTAAAGGAGACCCATGTCCGAGGTCGCCTTGACATACTTCAGAATGTTTTTGGTTGCTAGCAGATGAGGCATCCATGGCTCCTCCATGTACCGACTCACTCTGCCAACCGCATATGCAATATCCGGCCTAGTGATCGTCAGATAGATCAAGCTCCTGACCAGAGCTCGGAACACCAACGGATCTGGCAGAATCCTTCCCTCATCCTTCCGAAGCTTCATAGCCTTCTCCAGAGGTGTGGAGATGCACTTCCCTTCCTTCATGTCGAATCGCTCCACGATTCGCTCCGCATATCCAGCCTGGGACACCAGCACTCCACTCTCCTTCCTCTGCACCTCGAGTCCAAGGAAATGGTGAAGCTCACCCAGATCCTTCATCTCAAACCTGATAGATAGCTTCGCCCGAAGCTTTGCTACCTCCTCCTTTGAATTTCGCATAACGATCATATCGTCGACGTATAGTAGTGAAAGTGGAGGTTAGATCTTAAGTTACTCTAGAGGGGGGTGAATAGAGTATTAAAAACTTTTCCTTAGTTTTATAGTGTAATTAAAATAGTGTTATATATATATGTGTAAGCAGAGTGAGAAATATAAACAGAAAAACATAATAAATAAAAGGCACACAACACAGCACAAAGAAATAAACACAACCAGAAGACACAAGGAATTTATAGTGGTTCCCCAATAAATCTGGGCAGTCCACTCTTCTACCACCATTTGGTAGGAGTCCACTAGGAGGGTTGATCAGGTGCCCTAACACCAAGGTGATTTTGATCAGGTGTCCACACACCAGAGAGCTTTTGATCAGGTGCTCAAAACCAACAGGATTTTTGATCAGGTGTCTTGCCACCAAGGAACTACACTTTTGAAGGGAGTATTAACCCTGTACAAGAGAGGTGAGAAAAGTGTTATAGTGTTCTTCTCTGTCAAGATGCTGAGAGAAGACTCTAGTGGACTTTGTTGTAAAGCTCCCCCTGTCTGATTGAAGTATTTGACAGATGATGGAGAAGCTTTCTCTTGAAGACACAAATCTTCTGTAGCAGATTAATCTGGAAGAACAGGTTCTTCAGATTCCTTGTTGCTCTTGTAGAAGACTTGAACTTGCAACAGATGTCTGAGAGATTGAACTTTGAAGATGTTCTCAGAGAAGTAGAGATTGCTGCTTGAGGAGGAAGAAGAAGACTGATAATCTTTTCTGAGTATTCTTCTTCTTCTTTTCACTATCTTCTTGTTATTGTCTCTCTATATTCTGTAAGTATATTTGAATTCTATCGAGAGAGAGAAGACAATAATGTCTGTCTTGATATATTCTATTTTTGGAATAGAATAATCAGCCTTTAATCCTTTCTTGGAACTGTAATAGAGACAAATCGACTTTTGGCAGGTCCTTTAATTCCTTAGCCGTGAAATACTCCTTTGCATTAATTGTCAATGGCTATTTCTGTCTTGGAATAAGGAAAGAAGGAATATATTCAAAGAATATAATATCCTTACTTATCTGATTTGAATACGTCCAAATATATTGATTATATCCGTTAGAGTCGTCGATCTGTGTTCAGAGAATTGATAAATAACTGATCTTTAAGAATTAAATACTCTGGAATCTGTATTTGTCGATATGAGCTTCAGTAAAGAATTTGTCGAGCTCTAGCTGGAATCTGTCGAGCACTGTCTGAGATCTGTCGAGCACTGGCTGAGATCAGTCGAGCGCTGGCAACCATTTGTCGAGCGCTGGCTGGGAATCTGTCGAGCGCTGGCAGGAATTCGTCGAGCGCTGGCAGCCATTTGTCGAGCGCAGAGATGGTTGGATTTCGTCGACCGCTTCCTTGATATTTTGTCGATCACCGTCCGACGAATGCTGAGCGTCGTTCGACAAATGCTGAGCCTTAGTGAAATTTCTTGTTCTAACAGCCAAATTTCTTCCTAAGCTCTTGACCCATAAACTATACATTGGGGTCAACTTGTCCTTAGTTAACATATAGTGATCCTATCCCAAATCACAAATAGGGTTGTTCCAACAATCTCCCCCTATTTGGGTTAGGACACTATTTGACAAATATTGAAAATAAATAAATGCTAAAACATCAAAATCAACAGAGTATGAATATATCTGATATATTTAAATATTTTATCAGATATGAAGTGAAAAGTACTCTGAGTTTTGAAAAATACATTTCAATAAGAATAAAACTGAAAATACAATCAGAACCTGAATTATCTGAATTCTGCTGCTTCTGAATTCTGAAATTCTAATTTTGTCTGATCTGTGTTGTTCTGAATTCTGCATTGAATCTTTATCTGATTTCTGAATGTGTTAACTGCTTCTCCTTTTGATCGGCTTTATAATCTTGATTAGCTATGCTGTAGCAATAACTGATATTGAATTTGCTATATAAAAGTTTTTTTTCTGAACTGTATCTGCAGCAATAACTGATCTGAACTTGATCATGAACTGTAATTAGCAAACTATGATCAGCAAACTGCTGTAAGCTTTATCAAGCTTTTCTTCAAACAGCAACTCCCCTGAGAGTGTCTCCCCCTGAGACTGGAGGTTCTTCAGCTGTCTCCCTTGCTTAGTTCATAGAACAACTCCCCCTGAGCAAAACAGTGCATCAAATGGAGCTTGTTCATAAAACTTCTCCCCCTGCCTAGTTTCAGGAAAGGCCTGAAGCTAGGCCCCTTGAAGAAGGGACATTTGATGGAGGTAGGGAAGGATGCAAGATTTATATTGTTGTTGTTCAATTTCATTTGCATTCTTTGTCTTGAGAGTGTAAACCCTTTCTTTTATTTCTGCAACTGATAGTTTGTCCCCAATTGAAAGTGCAATTGAGTATCTATGTTCTGCTTTGATACCAATTTAAAGTCCTCTAATATCAGTTGAAATCTCTGATAGTTTGATGTTAATTGAATACCAATTGAAAGTGACTTCTGGTACCTGCACAATGTTTCTGGTAGAGGTAGTGTTCCTCTCCTCATTTAATAGGTTAGTTCCAACAATGCATGGACTCTTCTATTTTAAGAGAGGATTTGTTATAAACCCTATATGCTTTGCTGATTAGTGAATAGCCTAAGAAAATTCCTTCATCAAATTTTGGTTCAAATTTTCTAAGATATTTCTTATCATTATTATGAAGATAAAATATTTACAGCCAAATGCTCTAAAATAGTTAACTTTAGGCTTCTTCCCTTTAAATAATTCATAAGGATTCTTTCCCTTAAGTTTGTGTATCAAACTTCTATTCAGAACATAATTTGTTGTGCTAACAGCCTCTGCCCAAAAAGATAGGGGCAAATTAACATCTGCAAGCAATGTTCTTGCTGATTCAATTAGAGTTCTATTTTTCCTTTCAACTACCCCATTTTGTTGAGGAGTTCTAGGAGCTGAGAAACAATGCCTGATACATTCCATCTCACAAAATTCATGCATAAGAAGAGACTCAAACTCAGTACCATGATCACTTCTGATCAATGCAACTACAGTAGAGTACTCAATCTGTATGCTCTTAAGAAAGTCTGTAAGAACTTTAAAGTTATCTGACTTTTCTCTCAAAAAGAACACCCAAGTGAATCTAGAGAAGTCATCTACAATAACTAGAGTGTAAGACTTTCCCCCTAAACTCTTTGTTTCTATAGGTACAAAAAGGTCCATATGTAGCAAATATAAGATTCTAGGTGAATCACTTTTTGATAATGATTTAAAGCTATTCTTGGTTTGCTTGCCTAGTTGACATGCCCTACAATGACCTTCTTTCTTATATGAACCTAAGGGTAAACCTCTAACAAGATTGTCCTTAGATAATTTAGCAATGGTCCTAAGGTTTACATGTCCTAATCTCTTATGCCAAAGTTCACTAGGTTTGCTTAAATCAAAATAAACAAACTTCTGAAGTAGATGAATTAAAATTCACTAAATATATATTACCTTGCCTAATACCTGATAAAATAATAATATCATCAGTAGATTTAATAAGGCAATTCAATTTATTAAAGGTTACTGATAACCTTCATCACATAACTGACTTATGTTGATGAGGTTGTGCTTTAGTCCCTTGACATAAGCTACTTCTTTGAAGGTGACTTCTCCAACCTTGACTTTTCCATAGCCTTTGGTCTGTCCACAGTTGGAGTCTCCAAATATAACTTTTGGTCCAAGCTTTGCCTTGTAGTTGTTCAGGTTGGCCTTGTTCCCTGTCATATGTTTTGAACAGCCACTGTCCAAATACCATTTCTCATTTATTCTTCGATAGCTGTGTACCTGCAAAAACAAAAACAAAAAGAACTATTTGTTCCTAACCCAGACTACCTTGGGTCTTTTTGTATTTCCATAAAATCTGAAATAAAAGACATTTCAGGTTGGTCCTTGTAACCTTGGGGATGATATCTCCTTGGAGGTATAATCCATTCAGTGAAAGGATTCTTAGAATGTGAAGAATATGAATTGTTCAGATTTGCTGTATAGTTTCTGTTATATGAACTGGGCTGAGTTCGTCGAGCTCCGTTCGACAAATGACTGATATTTCGTCGAGCCCTGTTCATATAATAACTATTTTGAAAATCTGTTTTTAGAGTTCGTCGAGCTCCGTTCGACAAATTTGATGCATTTCGTCGACCATCGTTCGACAAAATCTGCTGAATTCTGCTATTCTCGACAGTCTTACTTGAAATATTTTTATTTATACCTATAACCTCTTTGCTCTTAGCAGAGATGAATTTTATATGTGTAGATAACATGTTCTTCTTAATTAGAGGTGGCTCACTTGATGAAGCACCCAAGCCTAGTTTGCTATTAAGTCTAGCATTTACTGTGCTTGTGATATCCATCAGTTTGATGCTTCTCCCATTTAGGAATTCTTCAAATTTCTTGGCCTCAGAAAGTTTATTCTCAAGGAGAATAGTTTATTCTCTAGAGGCAGCCAAATCTTTCTTTAGATTTATATTTTCTTCACTTATATTTTTCATTTCAGCTAGCTTATGTCTGAGTGAGATTATTTCTTTCTCGGATTTAATTAAGTCTAAGCAAAGAACCTTGAATTCATCTTTGAATTCAATTGAAGTAAAATCAAATGTAGATAATACCTAATTTGCATCAGTTTCAGCTTCATATTCTGATTCTTCATCTGAATTGCTTGTTAAGGCAATGATAGCCATCATACAGAGACTTCTTTCTTCTTCATTATCTTCATCATTAGAAGAACTGGATGATGAATCTGATTCAGTTTCACTCCAAGTTTCAGCTACAAATCCTCTTCCCTTCTTTTTGTGTTTGTGGGAGGAAGATTTGCTGGAGTTTCTTCTTTCTTCCTTTTCTTTTCTCTTTTCCTTCTTGTCCTTCTTGTTTTGATTTTCTGGACAATCAGGTGCTATGTGTCCTGGTTTCCTGCAACCAAAACATATAATTTCTTTAGAACTGTTTTTGTCATACCTTGGCTTTTCCCTTGATCTGGAGTCCTTCTTTCTGAAGTATTTCTTAGCCATTTTGTAGAATCTCTTGGCTATAAGGCTCATGAACTCCTCATTTTCAGGAGTCTTTCCTTCTTCTTCTGTAGCTTTGAAGGCAATGTTCTTGTCCTTCTTTGTTGAAGAGGAGATGCTGACTTGTTCAGCTTCCCTTGTCTTGAGGAGTTGCTCATAGGATTTGAGCTTTCTTAGCAGTGTCTCAGTACTAATCTCATTGAGGCTTCTGGATTCCTTGATAGGCCTGATCCTAGAGTCCCAAGTGATGGGGAAGCACATTAGGATTTTGTCATTGATCTCAGTTAATGAGATTTCCTTGTCCAGTGTTCTGAGTTCACTTATGATTACACTTAATCTAGTGTACATATCTGAAACTGATTCTTCTTCATCCTTTTTGAAGTTCTCATACTGAGAGATCAAGTGTGATCTTCTATATTTCCTTTCATCTGCAGAACCTGCAACCATATTGTTTAGTGAGATCCAAATCTCTCTAGCTGAGGTGCAGTCCACCACTTTCTGAAAGATGTCATCAGACATTGTTTGAGCCAGAATATTCATGGCTTTTACATCAACACTCCTTTGCTTCTTTTGTGCTTCTATCCACTCAGGAGGTGGGACAGCATGGTTGTCTGTTGTTGCTTCAGTACTTGTTGATGCTGAGGGAGCAGGAGGTCCTGTCAATATGACATTAAAGATTTCTTCATCAATAGAGCTCATATAAAGCCTAATCCTTGCTTTCCACAGTTCAAACTTACTGAGATTGCACATAGGAGGTCTTATGCTTGAATACCCTTTGTTTTGTGCCATGAGTTTTTAACAGAAAATAAAAACAATAAAAACTCTAAAATAATTTAAGATCTAATTGATCTTTGTAATCCAGGTGTTAGCATGTAAATAAGATCAACCAACCTCTGATACCAATTGAAAGTGGAGGTTAGATCTTAAGTTACTCTAGAGGGGGGGTGAATAGAGTATTAAAAACTTTTCCTAAGTTTTATAGTGTAATTAAAATAGTGTTATATATATATATGTGTAAGTAGAGTGAGAAATATAAATAGAAAAACAGAATAAATAAGAGGCACACAGCACAGCACAAAGAAATAAACACAACCAGAAGACACAAGGAATTTATAGTGGTTCCCCAATAAATCTGGGTAGTCCACTCTTCTACCACCCTTTGGTAGGAGTCCACTAGGAGGGTTGATCAGGTGCCCTAACACCAAGGTGATTTTGATCAGGTGTCCACACACCAGAGAGCTTTTGATCAGGTGCTCAAAACCAACAGGATTTTTTGATCAGGTGTCTTGCCACCAAGGAACTACACTTTTGAAGGGAGTATTAACCCTGTACAAGAGAGGTGAGAAAAGGGTGATAGTGTTCTTCTCTGTCAAGATGCTGAGAGAAGACTCTAGTGGACTTTGTTGTAAAGCTGCCCCTGTCTGATTGAAGTATTTGACAGATGATGGAGAAGCTTTCTCTTGAAAACACAAATCTTCTGTAGCAAATTAATCTGGAAGAACAGGTTCTTCAGATTCCTTGTTGCTCTTGTAGAAGACTTGAACTTGCAGCAGATGTCTGAGAGATTGAACTTTGAAGATGTTCTCAGAGAAGTAGAGATTGCTGCTTGAGGAGGAAGAAGAAGAATGATAATCTTTTCTGAGTATTCTTCTTCTTATTTTCACTATCTTCTTGTTATTATCTCTCTGTATTCTGTAAGTATATTTGAATTCTGTCGAGAGAGAGAAGACAATAATGTCTGTCTTGATATATTCTATTTTTGGAATAGAATAATCAGCCTTTAATCCTTTCTTAGAACTGTAATAGAGACAAATCGACTTTTGGTAGGTCCTTTAATTCCTTAGCCGTAAATACTCATTTGCATTAATTGTCAACGGCTATTTCTGTCTTGGAATAAGGAAAGAAGGAATATATTCAAATAATATAATATCCTTACTTATCTGATTTGAATACGTCCAAATATATTTATTATATCCGTTAGAGTCGTCGATCTGTGTTCAGAGAATTGATAAATAACTGATCTTTAAGAATTAAATACTCTGGAATCTGTATTTGTCGATCTGAGCTTCAATAAAGAATTTGTCGAGCTCTGGCTGGAATCTGCTGAGCGCTGGCTGAGATCTGTCGAGCGCTGGCAGCCATTTGTCGAGCGCTGGCTGGGAATCTGTCGAGCGCTGGTAGGAATTCGTCGAGCGCTGGCAGCCATTTGTCGAGCGCAGAGATGGCTGGATTTCGTCGACCGCTTCCTTGATATTTCGTCGATCGTCGTCCGACGAATGCTGAGCGCCGTTCGACGAATGTTGAGCGTCGTTCGAAAAATGCTGAGCCTTAGTGAAATTTCTAGTTCTAACAGCCAAATTTCTTCCTAAGCTCTTGACCCATAAACTATACATTGGGGTCAACTTGTCCTTAGTTAACATATAGTGATCCTAGTCCAAATCACAAATATGGTTGTTCCAACAAGCAGCATGATGACTTGAAGCTCCCCGCTCTTCTTGACGAACAAGCTTGAGTCTGAGTCTGAAGCACCAAATCCGCAGAATAAAAGATACTCTGCAATCTTTCCTTACCACGCCCTCGGCGCTTGCTTCAACCCATACAGGGCCTTCTTCAACTTGCAGACATGCTCTGGAAAATCTTCAGATACGAAGCCTGGCGGTTGGACTATGAAGATGTCCTTGTCAATCTCGCCGTACAAGAACGCATTCTTTACGTCGAGCTGCCAAATCTCCCACCCCCAACATGCTGTTAAGGCAATCACAACCCGAACTGAACTCATTTTAGCCACCGGACTGAATGTCTCCTCATAGTCTTCACCGTATTGCTGCGAGAACCCCCGAGCCACAAGGCGAGCCTTGTATCGCTCGATACTGCGGTCAGCCTTCTTCTTAAGTTTGTAGACCCACTTGCATGTGACAGGAGTGGTGCCCTTGGGCCTGAGCACCAGAGACCAGGTCTCATTCTTCTCGAGAGATGTCATCTCTTCTTGCAACGCAATGTCCTACTCCTTCACGCCTCTGGCCTTCTCAAAGCTCGACGGCTCCCTCTCATCCAAGGGACCAGCAAAGAAACACGAGGCAAAGCTCACCATGTTTCCTCCTGTATAGCGATCAGGGGCAATGATGGTTCGCTTCAATCTCCGCAATGCCTTCCCCTGACTCGCAGTATCTTCAGCTGCTTCTTCCCTAGCTCCTCTTCCAGACGTACTCGGAGCATCGCTCCCCCTGCTTCCTGATCCAGAAGCCTCCGCCTCAGAACTAGAAATTGATGGACCACCTGGTGACACAGGTAGCTCCACCTGAAGATTTTCCACAGCTTTCTCTGGCTCCTCCACCCTGCTTTCTGGTAACTCAACACCAGAGCCCCCCTTGTACGACATCACCTCGTCGAACACGACGTCGCGAGATACAACAAATCTCCGCGTCTCTGGGTCCATGCACTTCCAGCCCTTCTTCCGATCATCATAACCCACGAAGACTAGCTTCCTTGCTTTCGCATCTAGCTTCGTCTGAAGCGCATTTGGAACGTGCACATAGCAGGTGGAACCAAACACCCGAAGGTGTGCCATGCTTGGCTTTTCCTTGAACATCAATTCATATGGGGTCTTCATATTTATGGGACTAAGAGGCATCCTGTTGATGACGTAGGCAGCACAAGACATTCCCTCCGCCCAGAAGGACTTTAGGATACTCTTGGCATGCAGCCAACACTTGCAAGTCTACGTCAGATGATGGATCTTCCACTCTGCAACTCCATTTTGCTGTGGAGTATATGCACAAGTAAGCTCCCTCCGGATGCCTGCCTTCCTGCAAAATGTAGAGAACTCACCCGAGGTGAACTCCCCTCCATTGTCAGTTCTCTGCTTCTTAACCCGCAGTCCAAGCCGACCCTCCACAAGCTCTTTGAACTCCACAAACTTGGCAAACGCCTCTGCCTTCTCTTTCAAGAAATATACCCAGACATATCTGGTGTAATCATCGATCAGCACCAGCATATATCTGCTGCCTCCGAGGCTTGGGGTAGCAGTTGGTCCCATCAAGTCACCGTGGATGCACTCCAAAGGCACACTACTCCTTGTCTGCGACTTATCACATGGTAGTCGATGAGACTTGCCAAACTGACATCCTGCGCACACATGACCGTCTCCGTAGGAAGATAGACTAGGCAGGCCCTTGACCAGACCTTTCACCGCCATAGCTTTTAGCTTATCCATCCCAACGTGCCCCAACCTCTCGTGCCATATGACAGCACTATCATTCGTCCGCTTCTTGTCAATGTAAGAACTTGTCGATAAAACGAACAAGTCTTTAGCTCTCCTCCCCACATGAACGACCTCCGCCTTCACCGCTTCAACATTCCGAAGAAACCTCACTTCTGTTGGGCCAAACAGAACGTGATACCCAGCATCTACAGCGTTGGTCACGGAGAAGAGGTTTTTCCTCATTCCGGGCACATGATAGACACTCTTCAAAGTTAGTGGCCCTCTATCACTGTCCAAGGAAACAACCTCCACCTTCTCTACAGCATGCACGGTATTATCAGCAGTAATAATGGCATCATTACCTGAATAAGGCTGCGCTAAAGAAAGCTTCGACTCGTCCCCGGTGAGGTGATGACCACACCCCGAGTCCACGATCCAGTCCTCCTGATAGTTGATAGAAGCCTCGGCTCCAACAGAAGCCGAGAAGGCTCCTCCCCATCCTCCATCAACCTGCCTGGCTTCAGCTTCCCCCTTTCCTGCAGCAGCATGCCCCGGCTGAAGGTTCACCCGGCACTCCTTCCTGATGTGACCAACCTTTCCGCACCTGAAGCACTTGGGACCTTCCCCCTTCTTCTTCCCTTCAGCCTTAGAGGCATAGCCCCTCTCCTGCTGTCCAGAAGTTGAAGGCCCATTGCCTCCTCCAGCGGTTTTCTTCTTATCCCACTTCTTCTTCTTTCCGGTGAAGAGAACTTTGCCATCTCCCCCAGACACTGACACCCCCGCCATCTGCCTTGCCAAACTCTCCTACAAAGCAAGCAGATTTTCCAGCTCCAGCAGAGATGGCTGATTTGCCCAACCCTGCACCGACGTCACAAAGGCAACATATTCCTTCCGCAAGCCATGGATAATGTGCTTCTTCAGCTTCGCCTCAGAAATTGGTTCGTCAGGATCCAGCGCTGAAATCTCGGCGCACAAGTTCTTCATCTTCAAGAAGAACGTAGAGATAGAAAGGTCACCTTGAGCCGATCTGGCCAGCTCATTCTCCAGGAATTGAAGTCTTGCCACATTCTTATTGTTAAACAGCCCATCCAGGGCTCTCCAAATCTCCGCAGCTGATGCACACCCCAATATGTGATCAAACAAATCAGGTGATATTGCCCTCTTCAGAGCGAACTCTGCTTTGGCATTGAGCCGCCTCCAGTTCCTCACCTCATGATGGTTATCTCCAACCAGAAAAACTTCCTCCGTGCTCTCTCCTCCAACCACCTCCCAGAGGTCCTCACCCAGAAGATAGCTTTGCATACACGACTTCCACTTCTTGAAGTTAGTTGATGTAAGCATCTCAATTCCAAGACCTCTTGCAAAACCACCTTCCCTTGCTCTACCACTGGTTCCTTCTTCACAAAGGCGATGGCTACTCTAAGTTGGTCACTGCTCTATCCACTCCAACCTACCTCTGATACCATGTGAAATATTTTTCGTAGACCTTTATGGAGTGAGCAGGAAACGTGCAACTTAGATATTCAAGCCAAACAACCAGAAGCAAATGGAGGCAAACAAGTAATCTTTATTGATAGCATAAACTTCATTACAAGATGAGGTATGCTTGGCGAGACATAATTTCGCCAGCACACAAAACCAAAGAGAAAAGATACACAACTTGAAGGAAGAAAACTGAGACCGCTCCAGACCGCGCGGTCTCCTTGCCGATCTCTGCAAGCCGCCTAACCGCACAACACTGCTGGTTACAGAACACCACCTCAGACCGCTGAGCAGATCGCACCCTCCTTACGAACTCCACTGATTCTCCCGAACTCCAGCAACCCACACTACAAGCCGCAGACCGCCCGAACACTTTCAGAGGAAGAGGTGATCGCTGCAAACCGCACTATCCGCAAAAGCTGCACAAGAAAATTCAATCAGAAGACCGCCCGGTCACAATAATACAGACCGCGGGAATAAGGAAAAACTCAGCTTACACTTGGTGTGTCTAATTTGCTGCTACAGTGACTCCTATTTATCGGCGTGGGACCTGATCCAGTCACCACCCTATGATATAGGATCACCACCTCCAGACCGTGCGACCAGACCGGTCAACCTGCGCGGTCAGCAATAATTCTTTCTGCTTCATTTGATGAGCTCGTCGGCTTCACTCCAGACCGCGGGAGATCGCCACTCCCTTAGTCAGATCGCGACTCCACAAGGAGATCGCCAGACCGCCAAGAAGCCGCCCACCACCAGTGTTTGCCCGAGACCGCAAACACTGTCTGTTCGCCACAAGACCAGGAACACCTGTTCGCATGCCGGCCTCCTTCTGAGACCGAGAACAGAGACCTGTTCGCATACCTCCTCCTGAGACCGCGAACAGAGACCGCGCGACTAAGAGCCTTAGTCCGCGAATACCACCAGAAAAACCGGACAGCCATTAGACCGGAATTCTGGAAACCTGGACAAACATGTACGGTCACGCCAGACCGGCACAGTCCTGAAGAGGCTAGCCCGCCACGTGGTCACAGACAGACCGCGCGACCTGAAGATGCCAACCCACCACGCGGTCACAGACAGACCGCGCGACCTCACCTTCAGCCGCCTTGGACAGATACCAGCGGTCATGCCAGGAGACTACGGCTAGGCTAAGACAAACCAGACCGCAGAACAGATCGCCAGGTCGTGCGGTCTCACCAGAATGCCCGACCTCCTCCCAGACCGCCCAGATCCAAAAACTCCACAAACTTCCACTTCAACATTTTCAACATAACGCACTGATTCGCAAAACTCTTCTTTCCATCCTCTATTTGAGAAAGAGATATTTTTAAAGTTCTTTCCAAATCCCCCTTCTCCTTAGTAAGAAGTTCAATAGCGGAGTGGGATTTAGAAAGAGCTTCTTCAAGTTCTTTCACTCTTGCCAAGGAGTGATTGCACTCTTGGCAAGATACCTTTTCTTTCCCTAATAGTTTAGATAATTTTTTGTTTTCTTTTAACAAAAGTTTATTTTCAGAATTTAGAAGATCAACATCTTTTAAACTTTTATCAAAGAATTTGCAGGTTTGTAAATACTCAATATATAAGTCATCATAAGATGTAGGGAGAGTTACCTCAGTGTCACTTTGGACACTGCTTTCATCCTCGGATGTCTTGTCACTTTTTCCCATAAGGCACATATTTGCCTCTTCTTCATCGCTAGTGGATGAGCCGCTTGAATCCTCAAAGGAGGAGTCATCCCATGTAGCCGCTTTTAGGACCTTCTTCTTCTCTTTTCCCTTGTGCCCTTTCTCTTTACGCTATTTCAGATATTTTAGGCACTGGCTCCGAATATGTCCGATCTTTCTACAATGGTAGCACTCCGGTGGTGGTCGTTCATCATCATCCTCGTTGATACCTCTCTCTTTCTTCGATGAAGATCCCTTTTTGATGAAATATTTCTGGAAGGTGTTTCTCCTTTCCGGATTCTTTATGAACCTTTTGAACTTCTTCACAAAAAGGCTCTCCTCGTCCTCTTCATCATCATCTCCATTATCCTCCTTTTTTGACTTTAAGGCCAAACTCTTCTTCTTTGGCTCCAAGTTGTACTCTTGTTGTTGAATTTTGAGTTCAACCTCGTGGGTCTTTAGGTCCGCAATGAGGCTCTCAATTTGGAGCTTCTTCAAATCGTGCGACTCCGAGATAGCCGTCACCTTTGGATTGAACTTTGGAGGAAGAGACCTTAAAATATTTCTCACCAAGCCGTCGTTGGAGAACACCTTTCCAAGTACTTTTGAGTCATTGACGATCTTGGTGAACCTTGTGTACATTGAATCTACGTCTTCATCCGCCTCCATCCGAAATTTCTCATACTCGGATTCAAGTTGGAAGAGCTTTGAATCCTTAACCTGCGAAGTACCTTCATGAGTAATTTCTAATAAATTCCATATATCATAAGTTGTTTCGCAAGCACAAGTTCTATTGAATTCTGTTCTATCCAAAGCACAAAATAACGCATTCTAGTTTTCCAATAATTATAATCAGTTCTGGTAAATAGTGGAGGTCTACTAATCCCTTGACCCTCAGCGAAAGCATGATCATTATGCGCCATTATTCCCGGTTGTGAAACCGTTTTGGAATAACCTTGCTTTGATACCAAGTGTTGGATCTGATGGCGCCCTTAGAGGGAGGGTGAATAAGGGGTTTACTATTTTTTGGAATAAACTTACAGATTTTACCAAAACAAAAAAACTTTTTTGCTCTGTCGCTAACGTCGGCGTTAAGAGTCAACGCTGGTGTTAACTCTCCATAAAAAGTATTTTTGCAGAAATATTCAAAATGATTTTCTTTATGAAATATAATTCCAGAAAAATTAGATATACTGAAAAAGAATTTTATATATCACAAAAATGATTACAAGGATAAAATTTCAATAACGCTTGAAATTGGAGGCGACAACTAGAAAAACACTTTTTGTTCCTTCACCGATCCTTCTCCCAAGGACCGGTTGGCTATAGCCTATCTAACCCCAGATAAGGCCTCTAGCCACTCCTAGATCTACCCTTGACCTAGTCGCCACGCACAAGGCGGTGAATTACCCCCTAAGACGAACAAGGACCTAGTCGCCACACGCAAGGCGGCGAATTACTACCGTTATAAGAAAATATAAAAGGATAAAGATAAAATTAGAACAATGACTCCCTAGAATGAAGAGCGTTGAAGAAGATGTTGAAGATACCCCATGACCACGTCGGAGTTGAAGCAAGCGTCCTTCTTCAAATTTGTCGTTGGAAATCTCCTTCTCACTCTTGTTCCTCAATGTTGGTGTTGGGAGTTCTCTTTGAATTCTGAATGAAATGCTCTCTCAGATCTCTGGAATGAAGGATTCAATACATCTCTCTCTTGAGCAAACGAAATCATGTCTTAAATAGACACGGGATCTACCGCGCGACATTAAGAGTTAACGTCAGCGTTAAGCATCGTGTACGGCAATTGCTGAGATCGTGCAATCCGTCGGGATCGTGGCAGAAACAAATTTTGTCGAACGAAACTCATTTCGTCGAACGCGCTTTCGTCGAACAGAATCCCACTTCGTCAACTGCAACCATCGGGATCGGGGCAGAAATTAATTTCGTCGAACGAAACTCATTTCGTCGAACGCGCTTTCGTCGAACGGAATCAAAGTTCGTCGAACGCCATCAAAGTTCGTCGACCACAAGTTCGCCAAACTCAATTTCGTCAAACGCCATCAAATTTCGTCGAACGCATTTTCGTCAAGCGCAATTTCATCGAACCGAATCTCCTTTCGTCGAACGCAGTTTCATCAAGTGCAATTTCGTCAAACGAAATCTCCTTTCGTCGAACGTCTTCAGGTTTCATCGAACACAGTTTTGTTCTCAGCAGTTTCCTTCTCAACGGTTTCCTTCTCAGTTGTTTCCTTCTCAACGGTTTCCTTCTCAACGGTTGTTAACGCGGGGCGTTAACAACTAACGCGAGCGGTAGCTCTCCTTTCAGATAATTGTCATCAATCAGCATCATGTTCATATGGTTATATAACTATAGTACATGCACACTATAAACACAAGCAAGATCAAATACATATTGTGATTTGTTATTTCTCAAACTAAGAGAAGTGGAACACAAGCTCCAACAATCATATCCCTCTGTGGAGGTGACGACATCCATTCGTTTGCCTAAAAATGGAGGGGCAGGGGTAGCCATTCATAGTGCAAGAACTGTAAGAACCTAGTGTGGATTGATTGTGCTGGTCTCAACTTTGAGGTCGCGCGGTCTGAAGATTGTTGACCATTTGTTGTGTTCGCAGGTTAGGCGGCCAGCAAGTTCCATCAGCATTCTTCTTATCTTTCCAGCTTTGAATAAACCAGCTCGCCAGCGGTCTGTCTGGGCGAACTGTGTTTGGAGGTTCTTGTTCTGTTGCAGCGAACTCAGGGATCAAGCGACCTAGCGGTTAGGCGATCAGGAGTTGCGGTCTGGCAACAATACAGTTGCGGTCTGGCAACAGGCGATCAGGAGTTACAAGCGACATTTTCAGGCCAAACCTGATGGGGGATTGTCGGAGGCCGAGCAATTTGGGCGTCAACAGGAATGAGGGCGCGGGTGGCCCCGGGGTTCCTCATAAGAACTAGCATCTCGGCATGTCGCTCTTCTATCATGCGCATGCGTTCCTCAACAACAGCTGCCACCGCCATACCGACTCCCTCGTGTGGCAGCACGCCACTGGCGAGCGAGTGGTTAGGAGCGTGTTCAACATGCATCTCAGGAGCTTCTCTGTCGGCAGCGCATGAGCTTCTTCTGGACATAACTACTAGTCAAGAGTACTACTGATAGCACTATCTTCCAAGAATCTTCAAAGAGTTGGGAACCTTGTTCCCACAGACGGCGCCAAACTGTTGCGGGTCATTCAACGCTCTCCTGGGCCGGTCAAGCTGAGCCGCCTTAGCTCGAGAGTGAGCCGAATGCGCAAACAGTCAAAAATAAGAACCAACGGTAGACAGCGGGATTTTTACGTGGAAAACCAAAAAGGGAAAAACCCACGGGGCCTAGCCCAGTTCTGAATGATCCACTAGTGTTATGAATTACAGAGAGTTGTTTTTCGAGGATGACATGTCACCGCTCATTACAGAGATTTTGTTTAAGTCCTCGGGAGCCGAGCGTGGTGAAGCGTGCTTTGAGACAACTTTGGGCGAAGCGGTGCGGAGCGGACTGGAGCGGAGCAGTGCAGAGCGGCCTGGAGTGGAGCGCTGCAGAGCGGCCTAGAGCGGAGCGCTGCGGAGCGGCCTAGAACGGAGCGCTGTGGAGCGGCCTGGAGCGGAGTGCTGCGGAGCACTGCGGAGCGGCCTTGAGCGGAGTGCCCTTGAGCGGAGCGCCCTTGAGCGGAGCGCTGTAGAGAGGCCTGGAGCGGAGCACTGCGGAGCGGCCTGGAGCAAAGCGCTGCGGAGCAGCCTGGAGCGGCCTGGAGCAGAGCGGCCTGGAGGGAGCGCCCTTGAGCAGAGCTCTACGGAGCGGCCAGGAGCGGAGCGTCGATGAGGTCCGCACTAGAGAGTTTGGAGCCCAACCGGGATCCACCCAAAGTCCTTGAAGGAGAGCTGGAATGCTGATGGAAATCTTCAAGGTGGAGCTTGAAAGCCGATGACGATCTTCGAAGAGTCCTCACCAGAAAACTCAAGGACTCCTTCTCCCAGTGCCAAAAAGTCCATTCAAATGGAGGCCTGACCCCCCTTTTATAGTTTTTGAGGAGGGCGTCCTTGTAACTGCTTCATGCCGATTTCTGGATGAGCAAATGAGAATGCTTGATTCGAGGAACACAGATCGTCAACTTTGAGATTATGATGAGTTTGCCCCCGGGTCACGCTGGGCAGCCCGAGCAGCCTGGGCACCCTCCCTGGTGGTGGTGGTGGCCGGCGATCGCTGCCGGGGATGGATGATAGCGGCGCTTCTTGAGGATCATACGAGAGCGAAAGCGTTTTCCGCGGAGCGGAAGCAAGCGGGAGCGCTTCCTGCGGAGCAGAAGTGAGCGGGAGCGCAAGAGCACTTCTCCCAGAGCATGAGCGAGCAGAAGCGCTCTTACGGAGCAGGAGCGAGCCGAAGCGCTCTTACAGAGCAGGAGCGAGCCGAAGCGCTCGTACGGAGCAGGAACGAGCGGAATCGCTCTTACGGAGCATGAGCGAGCTGAAGCGCTCTTACGGGTCAGGAGCGAGCGAAAGCGCTCTTACGGAACATGAGCGGGCGCAAGCGCTCTTACAGAACATGAGCGAGCGGAAGCGCTCTTATGGGGCAGGAGCGAGCGAAAACGCTCTTACGGAGCATGAGCGAGCGGAAGCGCTCTTACGGGGCAGGAGCGAGCGGAAGCGCTCTTGAGCGGTTCTTAAGGAACAAGTGGAAGCGTGAAGCTGCTTAGCAGCGGCCAGCGGGATTAAGACCGGGCATAAAATCGAGGTTGTCAAGAGGGTCCGGGCGAGGCTGTGATGAGAAATACTTGGTCCGACTCAACCCGAACCCTTTTAGGGGGACCCCAACAATATCTATATAATTCCTATGCTTATATTTATTATTATTATATTGTATCATAAATAATAGTTATGAACAGATTTTATAATTATGAGGAAATAATATGAGTAACAATGAAAAGAGAAAATTAGACCATAATGATCAGCTTTCTCGTGAATTATTATTCGACAAAGATGTTGAGC